>OV651815.1:93904290-95114290 GCA_927349885.1 Psylliodes chrysocephalus
GTGTGTGTAGTGTGTATAGTATGTGTATAGTGTGTGTGTGTGTGTATAGTGTGTGTATAGTGTGTGTATAGTGTGTGTATAGTGTGTGTATAGTGTGTGTATAGTGTGTGTACAGTGTGTATAGTGTGTGTATAGTGTGTGTATAGTGGTTGTATAGTGTGTATAGTATGTGTATAGTGTGTGTATAGTGGTTGTATAGCGTGTGTATAGTGTGTGTATAGTGTGGGTATAGTGTGGGTATAGTGTGGGTATAGTGTGGGTATAGTGTGTGTGTGTGTGTGTGTGTGTGTGTGTGCGTACGTGCGTGCGTGCGTGCGTGCGTGTGTGTGTGTGTGCGTGTGTGTGTGTGCGTGCGTGCGTGTGTGTGCGTGTGTGTGTGTGTGTGTTTGTGTGTGGGTGCGTGTGTGTGTGTGTGTGTGTGTGTGTTTGTGTGTGGGTGCGTGCGTGCGTGTGTGTGTACTAATTGTCTTTAATATTTTTAATGACTGTCTGATTTTATAAAGGTAAGTTTCCTACCGATATTTGGTTGAAAATATATATTTTGTACAAAAAATTCTAATTAAAATTGAATAGCACATGATAAAATATTTTATATAATTTTATCTATTATTTTGTTAGGAAAGAGATACTATGCTTTACTATTTTTAAATGTGTTAAATAAGACTTTTTCTTTTTCTATTAAATTTGGTCTCTGTGAAGCTATTCAAATAATAGTATTAAATTGTGCATTTGATAGTAAAAAAAAATATCTGGTTCCTATATACTCTTCCTGACTCCTTTATATTTTTACCTTTTTCCTTGTAGCCTGGCTGTATATAGAAGGTCCTATAGAAGTTGTATATAGATGATTTCAGTAGAAGTTCAGTAGAAGTTATATCGATGGTTTTATAGAAGTTTATCGAAAAAGATTGTTAGGAAGAACGTTCCAGCTGCATGTGTAGAAATATTGTCAAAATTTTGGTATCAGAATAAAGGAAGAGTGATGAGGTATTTTAAGAAGGTCTTATAACTTGTAAATTAGGTTTCCTAATCAAATAGCCATTGCTATTCGGCTTAATATAGTGATAAACGGCATATAGCATTCTGTCTTTCCAGCACTAGGTACGTTTTATATAATTTAAAAATTAAGATTTGTTTTTCAAAAAACACCCGAATAAAGAGAAGCACGCACCAGAGACATTTTAAATTACATACCAAATTTCATAAAGATCGGAGCAGAAATAAACATTTTTTATACCCCATCACCTTTCTGATATCCTCATATAAAATTCGCAATTGACATAAAATTTAACGATTTAATAATTTTCTCGCCTTTTAAAAATACCTTTTCCTATAAGAGTATTTTTAGATAAGTATGTTTAGATTTCCTCTGTTGCTTATATAATAGTTCAAGTACCTACTACTCTCTAAATTTACATATTTCAGGCAAGTATAGATCAGAGGGCCCTTTCCCGCTTTTCGAATAAAGTATCAAAAACTTTAAATGCATTAGTCTTATAGTTGTCAGGCAATACAAAATACACGAGTATGTATTAATGGTTGCAAGCACCATCTGTTGGCGTATAGCTAAAGCAATATAGTTTACTCTTTTATCTTGAAGTAGTTTTTACTATTTGCACATAGATGGTGATATTATATTTTGACCATTGTATAGATATCTTTATACAACGGTTTAGCTATTTGCTCATAGATGGCGCTTGTATTTCAACAGTTTCCTATATTCTCATGATCCGTCAATTGTCGTTATATTGACTTTGACATCAACATCATCTGAAATTTGACATTTGTGCATGTACAAGTTCCAAGTGCAAGTGGTCGATGTAAATAATTATGATTTTGTATTTTATAAAATTAAATTAAATGCAACAGATTACAAAGATGATATTAATCATGTTATCTAGTAAATCGCTTATATTTTTCCGGTAATATTTAATTTCATAAAAACAATAATGGATTTTTATGTAGTAGATGATAATGGGTCAAAAAACAAAATTACAAACATTGAATGGAGCATGATGGACAAAACAAAATTCTTTCCTCTATCGATGTTAAGTTCATTTTCAGTTCGATGCGCCCTTTATCCTTTAACATTAATTAAAACTAGATTACAAATTCAGAAGCACAATGATCTATATACAGGTAAGATTTTTGAAGAGAAACTTACCTTTCCTTAAGAATTAGCCAGAATTTAAGGAACCAATTATTTTAGGTATGTTTGATGCATATGCAAAAATATATAAATATGAAGGTTTTGCTGGTCTCTATAGAGGATTTTGGGTGTCATCTGTACAAATAGTTAGTGGTAAGTAAAAGTAGTAGTACCATCTTTTCTGGAAAAGATAATTAAGTAATTTGCATAGTAAATATGTAAATTTTCCAATTTACATTGAGATAAGATATACTTGTTTTCAAAATAAAAGTATTTCAACTAGAAAATATATAAAATGAAAACTACAATTTTGTTAATGAAAAAAACTAAATCAAACCTAAAAAATGATAAAAACATTTTAATTCATTTTTATCTTACTAAAAGGTTATCATATCTTTGAAGATGTAATATTAGAAATAATAGTTGTTATTTAAACTGTATTATCAAAAATTAAAACAATATATGGATGGGATTTATGTTCTAAATATGCTGCAAATGATATATAAAAAATTATTAAATATATGTTTTATTTATTGGATTTTAGGAATACCAGTTTGAAGTTCAAATTATATACTTAAAACATCATTATTTACTGTAAATATGCAATGTAGTATCTTCCAAATTTAAACAAAAATACAATTATGTCAAAATTGTTTTCAGTATTCACTAATAATCTTTATCTTTATTCAGGAGTTTTTTATATATCGACTTATGAAGGAGTGCGTCATGTATTGCATCAAAAAAATGTATCTTCTAGTCTAAGAGCACTTATAGCAGGAGGATGTGCTTCTGCAGTGGGGCAAACTATAATTGTGCCATTTGATGTACTTAGTCAACATTTAATGATGATGGGTGTGCACGGTAGAGAGGAACAGGTAACAGCAACTAAAATGAGATCTTTTACTAATAAAACACATTTTTAAATTAAATTTATACATCTATATTAAAACTTACAATAATTATTCATTTCTACACTTGTATTCCATTCTGTTTAATTTAAGCCCAATACAGAGAGTACAATATGACACCCAATGCAGATATTTACACAGGCATGATATGATATGAAGATGATACAACAACTAAAATACATGTTTCCTATCAATATTTTTAATAAGTCGCCATTCAACAGTTACCAAGCGATACACACGTTTTTAGAAAATGTCTTCTGAACGAAATAGTAATTTAAAAATCACTATGACAGTAGAAAAATTCCGGTGTTTGTATAATTTTAAATGGACAGATTATTCAAGACAGGACATCATTCAGCCTTAATTCTCTCGCTGCCAGAAACAGTCTTCTCCTTCTGTTCCTCGCCATGTATAAATGTTCCCAGTAACCTCTTCTCTTTCTTTGATTACATAAATATAAATTAAAAAGAATGTCTTCACTAGAAAGAGAGTCTTCCTTGCTGCTGGACATCTTATAAACTGACTTTTGTGATAATTTGGTTTTGTATTCCAATAATACCGTCTGTATTGGGCCTTATTATTACATAATGGGTTTATAGGAATACAACTTTACTTAGTATATTCATATTTTCCTTGTTTCCTCTATTTCTGGCAATGTAAAAATGTATTTTTAAAGACTCTTTTTTAGGGATTCAATAATTTAGGAATAAAAACTAAACCAGGTCAAAGTAAATTTGTTTTGACAATGGAAGTGGCCAAACAAATTTTCAAAACAGATGGACTTGTTGGATTTTATAGAGGTTATTTTGCCAGCTTGTGTTCATATGTCCCAAACTCAGCTTTGTGGTGGGGTTTCTACCATTTTTACCAAGGTAAAGAACATTATTCTCTAATAATCATATTATATAAGTTGTTTATACAAACCTGCTCATCTTTTTCTTTTCCAGAACATTTATATGCAATAGCACCAAGCTGGTTTTCACATCTTTTGCTGCAGAGCATCTCTGGAACATTAGGTGGATTTACTACAACTCTTTTGACTAATCCTTTAGATGTGGTTAGAGCGAGATTACAAGTACAGAGAATAGGATCCATGCGGTGTGCATTTAGAGACTTGTGGGTAGAAGAGGGTATCAATATGTTTACCAAAGGTCTAAGTGCAAGACTTATACAGTCAGCTACATTTAGTTTTAGCATAATTATTGGGTATGAAACAATAAAAAGAATATCAGTAAACGAAGAATATAAAAAATATGTTAAATGGTGATGTTCTTTTTTTTATCTTGTTATACTGTTTTTGTTATATCGTTTTTTTACCAATTCACTGAAGGTTACTCATTAAATGATGTTCAAAATATAGTTAAAATATATTATTTATTATGTCGAATGCAATAACTTGTTATTTAGTAGTATAAATACATGTATATAAGTAGAAATTTGTTTTTGTTATAAATTATGAATAGTCGTTTGGAATTTTTTTTTTTTTTTATTAATAATAATTCAGTTTAACGTCTTGAAGAATTGATTTCTCATTAAATGGGACTATTTTTTTAGAATACTTACGGTATTATTCTAAACTATATCCATCCAACAAACAAAGCGACCCAAACAACGATCGATGCGTGATCGAAGCATGATCACCACGCGTCTTTGCATCTATTGGCTAAAATAAACATGCCTCCTTACGCTGGCCAATCAGATTTAACTGCAATCGGTCGGCGAAATTCATTACTTTTGGTACATCACTACAGAGTAGGAATAGTCAGTTACGTTTTAACAATCTGTGGTGTAATATTTTTTGTGTACATATACGGTATTTTAAAGATTTAAATTTAAAATGTCAGATACTGATACGGCTCAAGAAACTATTAATTTGTGTTTCCACAGTCCACCTAAAAAAATACCAAAAAACTGCATTTTAGTATTAATGAAAAAAATGTAATTCTGAACATTTACAAAAATCAAATTGAAGCAAATCCTTTATTGTCAGTTGATGAAATCGTAAGAAAAGTAGGAAACATTGTTGGAGTGTCTCCTTCAAGTGTATGCAGTTATGAGAGAATATAAACAAAAGCATTATTTTTCAGCTCCAAAACCTACCTCTCACGAAAGAAAATTATTGATATGGTAGACGATTTTGATTTAAATGCTATTAGAAGGAAAGTACATCAATTTTTTTTTCCGAAACGAAATGCCAACAATAGATTCGTTTCTAAAAGTTGTAAATTATGATACTGATCTACCAAGTTTCAAAAGGTCGACATTCCACAAGTTATTGAAAAAATTAGGTTTTAAATTTAAAAAACAGGAAGAAATAGTTTGTTGCTCGAGAAACCAGAAATAGTATTGTGGAGAAGTCAATATTTAATGAAAATAAGGGCATACAGAAGAGAGAATAGGAAAATTTATTACCTGGACGAAACTTGGGTAAACGCAGGCCATACTAAGTCAAAAATGTGGGTTGATGAATCCATAACTTCTTCAAGGCAAGCAATTTTAGATGGCCTCTCAACTGGGTTGAAGAACCCTTCAGGTAAGAATCACATTATACTCTCAACAAACTGTGTGTGTGAACAAAATAACTTGCGAACGGATTAAATAAAAAAGGAGAGTTTTTATGTGTAAATGTTTTTGTAAAATAAATACTAATACTTTAAAATTGCAACCAACTTTCGCGATTAGTTGCTTTCAATATTTAGTAAAGTTAACTTGGTTTTTGTAGTATTTAATTTTGAAAATTATTAAAATGAATAATCCTGACCGCCAGAGAAGAAATTTGGGACATGACGAAGTGGTTAGAATCATTACATTACTTAAAGAAGGACGTAGTCAACGTTACATTGCAAATGCTTTTGATGTTCAACAATCAACAATTTCTAGGGTAGCTGCTTGCCTTAGAGAAACAGGGTAATACGTCAGAAGGCCTGGCCAAGGTCATCCAAGGGTTACCACAGCAGCGGACACCCGATTTTTAACATTAACCGCTCTTCGAAGTAGACACTGTACAGTGCAAATGCTCCAAAACGAACTAGCCGTTGCCCGCAACACAAGAATTTCTGTGCAAACAATAAGAAATTGTCTTTGGGAAGGAGGAATTAGAGCCAGGGTGGCCGACTTGTGTCCAGGCCTTACCAGGGAGCGTCGTATTGAATGGTTGGAGTTTGCCAAAAATCATGTGAATTGGGATATAGAGGATTGGTCCAATGTTCTGTTTTCTGATGAATCTAGATTCAGCCTGTTTTTATCTGATCGACGAATTCCAGTCTACAGGCGTGATGACGAACGATATTTTCAGTGTAACAACAGAGAAACGGAACCTTTTGGTGGTGGCTCTGTTATGTTGTAGGGAGGAATTTCTTTTACTGCTCGTACAGAGTTACTACCAGTTGTGGGATGAAATTTAACAGCTGCAAGATATGTAACGGACATTCTTGAACCCTATGTTGTACCTTACGGTCTATTCATTGGTGACAATTTTGTTTTTATGCAAGACAACGCTCGCTCGCACACAGCTTTAATTGTTCGTCAATGCCTTAACGAAGTTAATATTCCCACATTGGATTGGCCAGTTCCGAAGTACTGATTTAAATCCAATAGAGTATGTCTGGGACAATTTATCACAAGTACGAAATCGACCAATTGTTCCAAACACTTTAAATCAACTTCAAAATGCTTTAACCGAGGAATGGGACAATTTGCCGGAACAATTGGTGCAAAGCCTGATCTTAAGTATGCCACGTTCATGGCAGTACTTATAGCACGGGGTGGTAAAACACGGTATTAATTTTGTTTTATTTATCGACTACACCCAAATTACTTTTTTAAATTTGTAAAAAAATCGAATAAATTTATTTGGTCCCTTCTTAAGTTTTATTTTTTTGCCATTATTGCATACAAATAGTTCTTAATTTATAAGACACCAAACTTTAAAAAAAATTTTTTTTAGAAAGAATTAATTTTTGTGCGGAGTGTAGTTCCGAACCTAGAAGAGAATTGTTTTAGACAACGCCCCTTACCATTCTAGAAAAGCTGAAAAAATCCTACTACAGCTACAAAAAAAGCCCTAATCCAAGACTGGTTGCGTTTGAAAAGTATACCATTCGAGGATAACATGGCGAATGGACTTAGTATCCGTAGCCAAGGGAAACCTAAACTTAATCACACACACACACACACACACACACATGGTAAAAGCAGAACTTTTGAAGATAGTGAATGAACATAAAACCAAATATAATAAATACATTGTCGACGAAATTGCTAAATCACATAATAGAATGGTATTACGTCTTATCACTGCGAGCTCAAGCCGAAAGAGCTTATTTGGGCGGCCATAAAGAACTATGTTGCCAAAAAAATATTTTAAATTTTGCGATCTTAAAAGTATTTTTAGTGAAGCTGTTTTGTCTATTACCGCGGAAATATGGAATAATTGCGTAGGGCATATAAAAGATAAGGTAGAAGTGAAAATGTTAGAATTAGACCATCTAATAGATGAATTAGTTGATAATTAATCTAAATGATTTTTCTAGTAGTTCTTCAGATACTGAGTAACCGGTCTAAAATGACAAAAGGATTTATTATAACTTTTTTATTATTTATACGCTATTATTAAATAAACATCATTTTGGAGTTGAAAAATGTTTACCTGTTTGTCCTGCTGAAATAAAATGTCCACATTTTTTTGTAGTTCATTAAATGTTAAATACACAAAACTGAATTTATTTTTCTTCATTGGTTAAAATTTGAGTTATTTTTCCATACCTAGTCGCATATTGTTTAATAAAACCTTGATCGTCCCTTAGTGTGACTCTGTAAAAGCAGCCTCGTCAGAGAGATCACGTGTACAAGGTGTGATAATGTTTTCGAGCACTCCATTGCTTAGATGAACCGAGATTACCTAGACGAAAACTCTCAAATATCAGCTACAATGTTCTTCTTTGCATAAGTCGACAACATAAAAGGTAAAAAAAAACATTCGCATTTCTATTGAGTTATTTATTGCCAATTAAACATGGTCGGTTAACCCAAATTATGCAGGTAAACTTTAAACGTGTGTACTAAATATATTTAAAAGAATTTCATTTTGGATATTCCAAAGCCAACAATAATATTTGCATTACACAAATAGTAATCACACACTATGCTAAGGCCAAATTTTATTGAATCTCAACAAAGAAGACTCGTCAATATTGTATCTCTAAGATATATACCTACATCTATTGATTTGTTCAGTTATTAATAATTTGAACAAGTATGGGGTTTGCCTAATCACTCATTTTGTAAATGTTATAAGTTAGAGGGTGGTTCTAATTAAAAAATAAAATTACTTAAAAGATATATAAATAATATAATTTGGTTAATTATTGTTAAACATGGACGGTAATCAATATGTATTTGGCGTTGTTTTTTTTTAATTGAGGATGGCTATGAAAGTTAACAAATGCATCAGTTGCGCCAAGGGACAAAGGCCACCAAATAGATTAATTAAAAAATTATTTACCATCTTGTGTGTATTGTAATTCAAATGTAAGAAGCAGTAATGAGTTAAAAATGTCAAAAGTACTATTAACTTTACGAAAAAAAGTTATTCTTCATAAAAAGTTCTGCATGTTCTGAAACCTAAAAAGCAACTATCAGATATCAAATTTGTACAATAGTATACGAGGTATGTCAAATAATATGAATTTGGCTGAAGAGCAAAGTACGGTAAACCGGGGCTACTTGCAAATATGGGGCCATTTGAAAACTCATGTAACGCCCCTGGATTATTGCCTAAAGCCAACCGACGTTTGACCTTGCAACTACGGGACGTCGTTGATAGTTGCACTAATATTTTTTTAGAAACAACAGGTGGTATTAGGTGCGGTACACATTGTTATTAAAGAACTGAATATTCTCAAGTTTGAGGTAAGAAAATACAATTATTTTTTCACTCATATACTTTCTATCATACAGACTCTGGTAAATAATAGAAACTCAATGTATTTTTTTTTCTAATAGTTTATTTAGTTGTTAATTCTATTCTAACCCCAAACTGCATCTGGTGCTTATTTTCCTACATGGGAGTCTCATATTATTTTTTAGGGGTGATTTGAAAATGGTACGCAAATATCAAAGAAAGGTCGGAAGTAGAAAATATCGCGATTATACCCAAGAAAATTTAGAACTGGCAGTGGCGGAGTATGAGCCAGGCATTTTGATAGCCATTGTCACAAAATATGACATACCGTACGTTACATTGTACAGAAAAATAAAAGGCATTCATGCTAAACCAGCTGGTGGTCAAAAGGCCCTAACAAATGATGAGGAAGAAACTCTGGTTAAATGTATTTCCATTGCAGGTGAGTGGGGATTTCCTTGTGATAGTGAAGAAATTAAAGATTCAGTGCAAAACTATTTTGAAAGAAGTGGTAAAATAATAAACAAGTTCAAAGAAAATAGACCAGGCGAAACTTGGATGGAAAAATTCTTGAAAAGACATTAAAAAACTCTGTCAGCAAGATTATCTCAATCAATAAAACAAAGCAGGGTTAAATTAATCAAGACACTATCAACAAATTTTTCGACAATCTTTTAGAGGTTTTAACAGATGTACCCCCGGAAGCCATTGTGAACTATGATGAAACAAACTTTACTGACGATCCTGGGCGAATTAGAGTAATCGTTCGAAAAACATGTAAAAGGGCTGAAAAAACGTTGGATACCTCGAAAGCAGCCACATCTGTGATGTTTGCATGTTCAGCGACAGGACAATTACTTCCAGTTTATATAGTTCACAAGGCGGATCATTTGGACTGAAAATGGACCAGCAAATGCTAGATATAATCGCAGCAAGTCTGGCTGGTTTGACGCTAATATTTTTGAAGAGTGGTTTACAAACATAATTCTTCCCTATTTCAGAAGTTTACCACAAGGTCCGAAGGTTCTTGTAGGAGATAATTTAGCAAGCCATGTATCAATGAATGTACGAGGGTCATTCAATAAGTAAAGAGACAAATTCTATAATTTTAAAACTATTCAATGAATGTGTACAATCTTTTCAGGGGTGTTAGTTGGCAACCTTGGGATATGCTCTGATCAGCTGTTTCATCATTTTATGTCAACATAACCTCAAAATTTTCAATTCACCATGGCAAGTCCACTAGAAGATTGTACCTTAGAAGAGCAGCGCCCAGTCATTAGATTTTTAATCGCAGAAGGTGTAAAACCAAGTGAAATTTTTTCTGTCGATACAGTATGGTAAAAGTTGTATGAACGTGCGAATTTTTACAAGTGGGTTGATCGGTTTAAAAGTGGCCGAGCAAGTGTAGGTGAAGCGATGCTGACCATCTTTTGGGACTCACAGGGTCCAGTCTATTGCGATTTCCTTGAAGATCAGCCAATACTCTGAGATGCTATAATACAAAGTTATACCAGCTATCAGGAGCAAACGCCGTGGACTCTTGTCAAAAGGAGTCATTCTTCAGCATGATAACACCCGCCCTTATACAGCCCAGCTGACCCGTGATAAGCTTCAAGAATTGGGTTGGGAGGTCTTACCTACCTCATCCTGTCTACAGTCCCGACCTCGCCCCATCTGATTTTTACCTGTTTGGACCACTCAAAGACGCCCTACATGGAAAAAGATTTGCTGACAATGAGGAAGTTAAGGAAGTGGTGCAAAAGTGGCTTCGGGGTAAATCAAAAGAATTCTTCGCCAAGGGAATTAGGAAGCTGCAAGAAAGATGGGACAAGTGCATAACTGTGGGGGGTGATTATGTTGAAAAATAGCCTTAATTTTGAAAGATTGAAATAAACCGGTTTTGAGCTATACCCATTTGTCTTTTTATTTATTGAATGACCCTCGTAATTGACAACTGCCAAGAGAATGATATCCGTTTCGTCCTATTCCCACCCAACAACACACATATGACACAACCGTTAGATGTCAGTGTATTTCGTCCCATCAAGAACGCATGGAGACAAATTTTAAGACAGTGGGAAAAGCATAATAAGGGGATTGTTAGAAAAGATGTCTTTCCAAAGCTCTTGAAACAGGCATTAAATAAAGTTGGTACAAATAATGAAACAAACATAAAGTCTGGATTTGTAGCTACAGGCATTCAACCTATCGATAGAACAAAAATTTAAAAAAAACTGCCCCAGACAGGCGTCAATAATAATTTTTGAAAAATCTCGCTTTAAAACTCCTGGTTCATCTGTAGGCAGAAAAAAATGAACATAGAAGCTGGAAAGAGCATCTCACGGGAAGATTTTTCTCCAATAAGTGTTCCAACAACTTCAAATGTTCAAACTCCAAATGTTTCAACAACTATGAAAGTTAAAAATTCTAAAAAATCGAATGAAGTTGATTGTTCATCGTGATTCTTCTTTATCAGATAGCGATAAAGAAATGGAAGTGATGACTATTGATACTGATAGAGACATAGATCCAGAATACAAACGAAAATGACAAAAATTCGTTAAGTCTCTATAGACGCTAACTTTACTCATGATTTGACTGCTAGTGACTTTATTTTTGTTCAAATGGCAACAGAAAATGGAACTACTAGAAAATATGTGGCCAAAATATTAACCCGTGAAAATCAAAATCCATTTTTTTGCCATTTAGGGAGAGTAAAGTAAAAGATGCATATGTGTTTCCCACAGCAGAGGATAAAGGAATCGTGAATGTGTCAGAAATAATCAAGAAGCTGATAGAACCGAAAGTTTTAAGACGGGGGCAGCTACAGTTTAAGAATATGTAGGGGTAGTTATATAAATATTTATTTATCTGTATTTTTCAAAGAATGATGTTTATTTTTGTTATTAACCTTGACATTTTTGTTTTGTATGAGACTGTTTAGTTTATTTAATACAATTTCGTGTTATTTTAAAACCTACACGTTTTATTCCTTTCCTTACTATGTGATTATCGCATATACCTAATTTTAACTTTTTTTTTACTCAAGACGTCTCTGCTATATGTTTTACTTGAAGACAACTTGAAAACAAGCAATTTTCAAGCCGCCTCGCCGGTGGGGCGTCTTGAAAATAACCCTATTAAATTTTTTTAACCCCTCCGGAGGGGTTAATTTAATAATCTATATATACCATTCGATTCTGCTCAGCCTAAAGTAACCTAAAAAAATATAGTTCCATTCGAAAACATTTCATGTGTTGAGTATAGCCTTTCAAAGATGAAAATGTTTGTCAAGTAGCCTCGGTTTATGAGTACTTAACACTACTTGTCAAGTAAACTTACGGCAAGGAAAAATTAGAATTCAAAATAAGTCGAATAATTTCATAAAAAGGTATTAAATCGATGGGGTATATATATAAAACGGTCGATGAACGGAAAATAATCTGCGAATAAAAAACATTACAAATGCAAATTTTGAAAATTTAGTTTTTTTAAAAATATAGGGAATGTACGCAATTAAAATTCATTAAATATCATATGCTTGTAAAAGTATTAAGCATATTTATTTCAAATAAAAAAATATAAAAATTGATATAATTTTTAACTGCTTTAAAAAGAACCACCCTTAAAATAATACATTTTTGTTCCTTTTAAAAATTGGAAAGGAATATTCCTTCAGTATTTCTAAACTCACAATTTGTTAATTATAGAATAATAAAATGCGTTGGTTTTTATTACGAATTAGTTTCCATTTTACATTAAATGTTTATTAATGTAGACTTGGATACTAACGTATTACCAAATTTTTAAGTTTAAAAAACCCTACCCATTTTAACGTCTAATTTGTTCAGCTTAATTTTTTTCAGCAGAAACTAGTTCAGTTATATTATTGTGTTACTAGTTATTATTATAAGACAGAAAAACTTTACTGGACCGTCAATTTAAAATGATGATTTATATTTTGTAGGTGCACAAAATTTAAAACTATTACTAATTTGTAAGTGCGCTCCATACTAAAAGATTCAATGTAAAATAAATAATATTGGTGTTTATTTGAATGATAACATTTATCTGATTTGAATTATAAGGAGCAAAATTTCAAAATGATATTATACATCCTTGTGCAAAAATTATTCTTTACAATCATGTGATTATGGCATTCGATTTGCACCTCGTGTGGCAATATTTCCACTCATGTAACATTCATTATTAATAAACCAATTGGACTTTGTATATTTCAATATTATTATTTGGTTAAAAATACTTTTAAATGAAGACCTGTAATGAATTTTATTGGTCGCCTGAACTATATATACTATTTTTGTTATATTGACATCATACTTATAGATGACCGTAATCCCAACAACTAGGGACACAGGGATGCTTATGTGCGAATTCGACATGATACGTATCAAATAGAGAGCTTTATAAAAACATCGCATTCTATCGAACGAAGATGGGCGTTTTGATACGAAACGTATTGAAAGATGAGAATCCAACTGTTGATCTATTTTGGATATCCTACAACTTAGTTTGGTTTTTTTTCTAATAATTAGAAATCGTTTGTGAAATATGCTGCAAAACTGATATCAGTTTAATTTAAAGACTGGGAATCTTTTGGTGAAAGACAGCAATAATTTAGGTAGTTTTTGAGAGAAACAATATGGAATTTGACCTCTAAAATAGAAGAAAACTTCGACTTAGATCGTTCCCCGGTGACGATACTAAGCAAAATATAATTAAAAAAAAAAATTAGACCTACACTGTGTAATAAAAAAGAGACTGGTTAAGTTTTAAAGCTGAATTAAGTAATGGAATTGAGTGCACTACTAAGAACAACTGAAGACCTGGGTGCAAAAACCGGACAAGTCCATTTTTAGGGGAAATTGGCTTTTTCCTTTACATACATATATTAAAATGTCGCCGATCGATTGGTACAAGAATCAGCCAAGTCCCGAGAAGAAAAACGTTAATATATATCTACTACAAAAAGCGTATATGTCTTTTGTTTAAAATAAATCTCCAAAATTAGAAAGTTATTTCATTTTCCCAAAATTTTTAAAATATGGACTTGTTCGGTTTGTGCACTAGATTACGATCTGGAAAAATTTGTCATTGACATATAGCAAGAGTCGTGGAACAATACACCAGAAATTACGAGAAAAACTTTGGCAATTTATATCCTAGAGAAATAAAAGAACTAATAAGAGAAAGGCAAGAAAAATGGCAAATTACCAGATTCTCCGAAGATAAAGTAGTTCTCAACAGACTAACATAATAACCAAAAATATAAATAATCACTATTAAAAATAAAAGAATAGACGCATATCTCAGAAAATTGACGAACGACAAAAATACTGATTATTCTCTGTGGAAAGCGACTAGGAAACTTAAATCTACAATATTCCACATGCCACCAATAACAAAAGACAATAGAAGCTGGACAAGATCAAATAAACAAAAAGGTAACATCTTTGTAAATCATCTCGAAAAAAATTTCAACCAAATGAAGAACGAGGACTTGATTTAAAAGAAAAAAACAGAAACATAGTAAAAATTCCTGGGGTAACGCATAAAGAGGTAGCTAAGAAAATAAAATATATAAATTCTAAGAAAGCACCCATGTATGATCTGATCACAGGTGAAATACTAAAACATGTAAAGCTATGGTTAAATTCACTAATATAATAAACACTGCAGTAATATATCTAGCATCTGGACAGTCGCTGAAATTATGATACGCAAACCTGGAAAACCACCAAATGAAGTAAAGTCAGGCCTATATCTGTGTTACCAGTGGTGTCTAAACTTTTCGAAAAACTTTTATCAAAAAGATAGAAACCCATGATAGTAAAATTATAATACCTGACCACCAATTATTTAAGCCTTTCTTTCACTGGAAGAAAATAAGATCTGGAAGTATGATTAGAGGGCCCTAAGCAATATTGTGAAATCTTAAAAGCCTACTTGACTGATAGAATCTTCTGATTAAAACAAGAATATTCCACGCTTTAAGAAACTAAAGCAAAGGTACCTCAAGGAAGTGTTCTGGAGCCACTTCTTTACCTGTTGTTTACCTCCGACATACCACAAACGCAAAATATGAAAGTATCCACATTTGCCGACGACACAGTCATACTTGTCATCGGTAAAACCATAGAAGAATCGATCAGAAAACTTCCAACAGGCAACTAATAAAATCTACGAGTAGACAAAAAGATGACGCACTAAGCTCAATGTAACTAAAACAGTTCAGGTTAACTTCACTAATAAAAGATCAGTAGAATAGCTACCAGTGATATTAAATAATATTAGAATACCATATTCTAATTCGGCAAAACCTAGATATTAAAGTGGAAAGAACACATAAAAAAAACGGGAAGACTTGGTTATTACATACAATTATACTGGTTGATGAATAGAAAATTAAAACTTTCAATCGAAAATAAACTTTTGATATACCATCGGGCGAAGTTTACATGAACTCAACATGTAAAGTAGAAAACCAAACCGACCAAGAATTGTTTTTTAGATATCGCGATTTCTAGAACTGGAATACCATGAAAAACATGGAAGGCCAACATATAAAAGTATGAAAATTAATAGGAAATATTATTGCACCAAGAAATTATTATAATGGTAAAAATATCAAAAGATATGTTTATTACTGTTATTCATATTCACACCAAATGGTTAATATGAAATATAAGCTAAGTGACCCAAAAGAAGTAAATATAGGCATCCCCCAAGGAACTGTTCTTGGACCAATCCTGTTCTTAGTATATATAAATTCTATAGACGACACACGTTTATGGTACAGTGATTTCATATGTAGATGACACTGTTATAATTTTTAATGATCACACTTGGAAAGATGTAAAGATCAAATCTCAACTGGGAATAAGTAGAGTTAAAAATTAGTTAGATTTTTATAAACTTTCCTTATAAATTTTAGCAAAACTAGATTTATAACATTTTTAATGACGCCCCAGGTAATTATTTAATATTTCTAAGTTTATGGTAAAACAGCTAAGAAAAAACTGGATAATTCGAGATTGAAAACAATCAGATGGATGAAACGAATAGTCATGTACTTCTAAGAAAAAAAATTAAAAAGAAAAACAATTTTAACATACCTAAATAGAAACGAAAATAAAAATTTTAAGTCTTCTTTTACTAAATGATGAACATTAATGAATAAGAAAATGCCACGAAATCCGCCATTTTTTGGACAATGAGGGCGTTCTTTAACCCTTTGAATACCTTTCACAGTCAACCAGAAACCCAGTTTACAAAAACTGTAATTTCAAATGTTAATATTTGATTTTGTACAATGTTTGTATATTTTCTGCCTTTGGAATAAGTTTACTGTGATTCAAACGAAATTTCATTTTATTGCTCAGATTTTAGTGGCAATATTTAAATTAACAATAAAATTCCTATTAGTTCTTGAACATCATAAAGCTTTTACAAACACTAGAGAATAGAAAGTTCCATTTTGTATCCCAATTAAAAAATGGATATCACTTTTGAATCTTTGCTCCTCATATAAAGTATCACTTTCCTGTCTATTTTTGCACACAATTACTAAGTGTAAAAAAAACAACTTAATATTACGTTGCTTAAACGCGCACTCTTTAATTAGTATCTAGCTGAAACCAGTTTAAGCTGTTTAATAAGCTTACAAAGATTTTAAAAATGTTTTACCTCAAATAAATTTCATCACAATATATTATCGTCCTCGGACATTTCCACTTTAATCCAACATTAAAAATTTAAAATATAGAACAAAAGATTTGATTGGAAAAAGTTAGAAATGAAACCGAGGATTATTTGAGTCGCTCAGAAGCAGAGTGGCCCCAACGCAAATTTTGCATAATTGAGTTAGACCTATATTGCCTATATTTTATTTCATAGTGGCCCAAACAACCTTTCTCTATTACCCAGTAGATGGCGCAAATTGAACACTTGGGTCGCATCGGGATTGCGATACTTTTTGATACGGAAATGTCTGTTGTTTTAGATTTTGTATTTGCCGGTAACTGTGGATATGTTACGTACGTCTCATTTTTATTCATTCTTCAAGCATATAATAAACTTTTTATTTTATCTGGATTTGTGCATATTTATGTAAAGGTAAGTAGCTACTTGTATTTTACACAAAGAGTGATTTAGATTGCTTGATTTTGGATGTGAATTGAAAGTATTTATTTCTAAGATTATGGCCTAAAATGTATTTAGCAATAGTATGGGAAAGCCTCGCTGCGGTGTTGCCAGACTTGTAAAATGTTCTTAATTTTTAAGAATATTGATTTAAATAATCAAGATTTCTTTGTTTCAGATTAGAAATATCATTGATACATCCAGTGTTTGTGAGCCAAATGAATTTGAGACTGATTCTGGATCTGACTTCCATCCATCATCAGATGTTAAGTCTTCCATGTCTGAGCAAATCTTGGAAGAAAATGAAGTTGCTAGTTTAGAATCTACGTCAAGTAAGGGTAAAAAGCGAAAACAAAATAAGCAAGGTTGGGCGAGGCATAACTCTTAAGATAAAAAGGAATTCGTGATAATTTTATTTCTGAGAAAAAAATTTTTGATGGTATTTGTAGCTGTCGTGGAAAGTGCCATTCGCTATTAACTATTGAAGAAAGAAAATATATCTTCAGAAATTTTTACAACTTATCCAATTTTAATTTATAAACTGCTTACATAAGCGCGCAAGTAAATACTGTGAATAAAGGACGCGTTACAGCACCTCTGAATCCTAATAAACGTTCTAAGACATGAATATATACATTACCAAAATAATTATGTGACATTGTAACTGTTTGCAAATCATTTTTTAAGAACTGTTTAAAAGTTTCGAATAGAAGACTTACTAGACCCTTGATAAACAAGACAAAGGGTGGCGAACTTAGCACTCCGTCGCTAGATAAGAGGGGAAAGCACCCGCCTAAGAATAAGACTTCGGAAAAGAATATTCATAATGTAAAAGATTTTATAAATAGGTTTGCCAAATATACATCCCACTATAGCCGCCAGAAAAATCCGAATCGAGAGTATCTCTCGCCCGATTTAAATATTACTAAACTATTTGAATTGTATGCACAAAGCGAGGAGCCAGAAGTAAAGGTATCCAAATTTGTCTTTTCAAAAATATTTAATGAAGATTTTAATCTCATTTTCGGTACCCTGTGATCGATACTTGCAAAAGATGTGATTCTTATAACATGAAAATAAAAAACTCTAATGGTGTGGACAAAAGCACAGCGGAAAGAGAAAGCGTTACACCTACGGATGGCAGAAATGGCTTGCAGAAAGATGCAACCAAAGATAAGGACATCACAACGACCATCGCATTTGATTTGATGAAAACTTTAGCGACTCCCAGTATTTCTATGGGAGTGGCATATTATAAAAGACAACTGTGGACGTATTGTTTGCGCGTACACAATTTCACCACAGGTCAAGCACAAATGTACGTATGTATGGCATGAGAGTATGGCATCATGGGGTCCGCAAGAGATTGGCTCTTGCACTATGTGAGAACCTTTGTAAAAACACCAGTTTTGATCTTATACAGCGACCAGTGCGGAGGTCAGAACCAAAATATAAAATTCACATCTATTTGTATATACATGACGGTCTCCAATGATTTTACTTACATAATCATACACCACAAGTTTCTTGTTTCCGGTCATTCCAACTTGCCCTGCGATAGAAACAAAAACGATTCTACCATATACAGTGGTTACTGTTTAAAGCTGAAGAACCGTTCAAGATTTATTTTAAATATTCTAACAACGAGGATGTACTTTTTTATAGTGTTAATGTTTCTAAAAAAGGAACAGTGTTGTCTTTAATGAAAACGGAAGCCTTTTGCTTGGACATCCTTTATCCTACTGGAAGAGACAGATAGAAAAATTAAAATACAAAGAGCTTCAAAGTCTCCTTCCAGTGGCTCACAATTTCTACACCAGTTTAAAGACAAACGAACAAGCAGAATATGGTGATATTGGACCAGAAACAGATGAATAGGAAGGAGACCCAAATGGACAGTTTGTTTTTTTGTTAAAGTTTTGAATTTGGCAGAGTGGCCCAACTAACTTTTTTTCTAAAAGTAACAACTGATTTGATATGTTTCTCTTATCTTTAGACTTATAAAATGTATACGTTTCTAACTCTATTTTTTATTTCCGTTTATCTCAAAACTGTACTTTTGCACTTAGGCCACTATGCTTTTGAGCGACTCATTTGTAGTTACCTACAAATATTAATTACCATAGAGGTGTTCTAACAACACATGTAAGGTCACTATTTTTTTTTTTAATTTAGGATCTATATAGGTAATTTATTATATCTGAAATATCACATCTAGGTAAATCGAAGAGAGGCACATTCTAATAGATAGAAATGGGTACTTATATTCCTATTCATGTTCAATTGTGTTCAATACATATATTTTTATAAACTATATCAAAGTCATAACATAGAAACTGTTGTATTTTACTAAAAATATAGTTTGCTGTTGTTCGAGAATTTAGATAGTTGAAAATAGTAGCAGAATCTAATTGACATTCCTATTATATATTTATTTTCATGTTAAAGCATTACGTGTTTCTAATAAAGATTTATTCTACTTATCACAAATTTTCATGAATCGAATTCATATTAAAATTCGTTGTAATATTTGTGTTCGAATTAAACAAACCATCAGAAATTCTAATATTTGCAATTGATGAACAGCACACGTTTTATAGTAATTAAAGATTCAATAGTGATAGTAACACACTCAAAGTGTATTACCAATTTTAGTGGATTGTCCAATTTTTTTTTTATAAAAAGTGCGACGAAGCAAATATCTTTCTAAAAATATAGGATAAGATGAGTTAATAACAATAAACCAATTCTTAAATATTTCATTATTGTGAACAATTTTTAAAATAGCTTTTACCAAATTTGAACTCTCGTTTTATCAGGTTTTTTTTGGGCTCATTTCTATCACTTGTATGCACTTTTTATTTCAAATTTTAAATGGCATAGATTGTCAAAAAATATTCCAGCAAAATAAGTGATATTCTCAAAAAAATGTATGTTTCAAACATAAAAATTCTCTTTGAAATCAAATTTAAAAAACAAGTTTTTACTGTGGTCCTTCCTATGGGGCCTCAGTATTGCATTCGTGCAGACGATAAATATTTTCTTTCCCCCATTTTTTAAATTTTTTTTCACATTTCCAATCATTCGGAGTCCGAAGATGCAAAAAAAAATTCGTCTGGTTGTCTGTGCGTATATATGCCGGCACGATAACTCTAGAACGAAAGTTCTGATTGACTTGCGGTTTTGATTTTCTTGAATAATTGCTTTTAACTTAGAACCCTATTGGTTTTCTGAATTTTCGGTCCATCCTTACTACTTTAATTTCAATTTTCTTAAAATCCTCCCATGCATTTCATATATGACTAATTTTACGCATTCCAATCATTCCTAAAGTCTAACATTTCATACATTGCAAACATTCTCCAACGACCTGTAAAACAACAGCTGTTGATTGTAAAGGTGATATTTCTAAGGGTTGCGACTTTCATAGTTGCAACCATACACCTTATTTAAAATTATAAAAATAATAGTAGTTGGGTGTCCAAAATATGAACTGTGATTGGTGGATTTCATTTTTTTGCAGTATTCTCACTACCTAGACTGGAAATAAAATATATTCGTTCAGTTGAATGCAATAGTCTGTGCGTAGATAAGCTAATATCCACGAGGATAAAAAATTAGTAGTTTGTGCAGCAAGAGTGAATATGGACAATCCACTCGAGTTGTACAGTATATTTTTTCTACGACCCACTAACGAAAATCGAAAAATTGGAAAATCGAAAAATTCAAATAGAAAAATCGAAAAATTCAAATAGAAAAATCGACAAAGGAAAAATAGAAAAATCGACAAAGGAAAAATCGAAAAAAAAAAAAAAAGAAAAAAATGAAAAATCGAAAAATTAAAAATCAAAAAGATGAAATATCGAAATATCGATAAATTCAAATAGAAAAATCAATTAGTAGTTTGTGCAACAAGAGTGGATATTGACAATCCACTCGAGTTGAAAAGTATATTTTTTCTACGACCCACTAACGAAAATCGAAAAATTGGAAAATCGAAAAATCGAAAAAAAAAAAAAAAACACCTCCCACCACAGTAATTACAAATGAGTAGCGTTGTCCCCGATACGCGAGTTTTTTCCGGCGGCATTTAATGTTTCAAATACAGTAGACCGTCGTCGTCCGGCGGCCTAATCAATACTCTTCATATCCTGCCGCCCTCATCAACAAATCAGGTCAGATTTTTGGAGGCTTTCTTATATGTGAGAAGACCATGCCGCTGGAAGACGGTTTTCGTTTTATTAAATTCAACTTCCGCCGGCGGTCGGCTAGCCAGTACCTTTTAAATAATTGAACACCGTTATTGAAAACAGCCCAGAAATGTTGAGGGTAAAATTTTGATGTACTTTTTTAAGGATAACGGATAAAAATGGGTGAGATGTATTTCATGAAAATTAATGATATACAAGACCTTGGATCAACTTTTTTAGTAAGCATCAGATGATAAAAGTCTATTGATTAAGGTTTTTCTTCATATATTACAATTAGGTATTTATTTCTTAGTCATTAATAATAGGCATAATGGAAGCTGGTCCGGCTAATGAGATGCATTGCATGAAAATTAGTGATTTACAAGACCGATTAGCTTTTTTAGAAAATTTTACCAAAAACAAGACAAAAACAACTCGAAATTTTTTAAAAGATATGTAAAAATACATCAGTAGTCGCCCAGCACTACTATTTTTAAACTATCAGAATAATAATTGCACTGGTCAAAGAATTGATATTAATAAATAAAAAAAAAAAAAAAATGCCGCTTTTTTGAAACCATTTTAAATATTCGTATGTAGGCTTGAGCAACAATGGGTGCAAATATTTTTACATGAACAGATCTAAGGGAGTAAAGGGATCATATATTTATATATGGACATATTTAAAATAGACCAAATATTTTTAGATAAATAGGCGAAGTAAGGAGTACAAATATTTTACATGAGCAGGCTTAAGAGGTAAAGGAGACAATTATTATTAGATAAATTGCTCGAACAAGTTTGCGAACCCTAATCAAAAGGCGATATAGAATGGTTTTAAAAATCAAGGTTTGTCAAAATCATCACATGGTTTGACCTAAGTAATGCCAAGCTTCACAAACGAAAATTCAACGTCTTAATACTACTATTGGCTTTCGGTCTTTCGTTCCAAGTTAAATTATTTCTCGTTTTTTTAAGCTACGAGTTTACCCTTGTGGGCCTCGGTCTCGATAAGGTGGAAACCACCATTTTAGCGCCTCTCGAGTTTAGGATTACAATTATTATTTAACAACCATTAGAATCCTTAAGTTTTGTTCTAATAATAAAGATAGTTTCACCATTTTTTGCACCGTTTTGATATCAGCGCATATGGTAAACAGGTAATTTTTTGGACGTATCAAACAAAGACAAATAAAAATGTATTGCGCAAAATTAACTTTTTTTTGAGAATATCTGGACGATTTTTTGACGCTATTCAAAACTATAATGTCCACTACTCAAACAATTGCATCGATAAAATGCCAACGCAAATCAAAACTAAGAGTCCAAATCTAAATTATATATACATCAAAGAATTAGTTTACTGTGACTTACTCTGTATGATCAAATATAAGGTACTCTGTAATATAAAAAAAGTTTACTCCCACATGTAACAAATATTACAAATCTACAAAAGACTAAAGCACCATAAACGTTATTGAATTAATGAAATTATACAACAAATTGATGAGTATATTATTGCACCAATGATGGAAAAAATGAATATTTTTATTTGTACTCAAAATATAAAACAGATAAAACAGACAAAAAAATTAATAAAAGAATAACAAAAAAAAATATAGAAATAACATACCGAAAGCTTATCTTGAAATTCTGCATTTTTGCAGTGTTCAAAAAAAAAAAACAACTATCAACAATTTCACTTTTTTAATTAATTTTTTTGTCTGTCCAATGTACAATGTTATTTATACTTTCTAATCTATGTAACGTATTGGCCCGAAAATAAAACGTAAATATGGCATACCAGTGTGGGATTTGATGGTTGTTTTCCCTAAAAGAATATCTAAGCAGTTTATGTTCGGTTTCCAGTATTTAATTCATTTCGAACCTGATATGTATTTTTTTCGTAAACTATATACAAAATTAAAATTCATGTTATACTCTTCATACAGTAGGATGTAGAGTATTATAGGTTTATATTGTCTGTCCAATGTCGAATGTCACGTTTTTTGTCTGCACGATAAGTCAAAAACGAAAAATGATAATTTCAGGAAAAATCAAGCCCTATTGATTTTGAAAAAATCTAAATAAAAATGGAGGGTTACTATTTAAAAAAATCCTAACTCAAAAACGAAAAATTATATCAAGCTCTATATATTTAAAATCTGATTAAAAATGAGGGTTAAGTAGGGTTCTTCTTCTTCCTTTATTTGAGTTATATCCTACAGGATAATTTACCCAACCAACAACGCGGAGAGTATCCTTGTCTTGCTCTCAGCAATTGGATACCCTCTATTAAGTCAATATATAATATATTTCAAAGTAAAAAACTTCAGAAGGGTTGCAAAGCGAGGAGGCAGAAATACAGCTGGGGGAAGAGAAAGGACGACAGGAGGAAGGGTAGAAATGGAGCAAGAGGGAGTAGGCGACGAGAATACCGTTGACGATGAAGAATATGTATATGATTCTGATGACTTGGAGTGGTTGACCACACCCCAAAGGTTGGTATGTGTGTTTTATATCCAACCAATTCTTTCAAATAAATGTAATTTTTCAAAGACTTGCGTATTTTTTCCGAAATCCTGCACCCATATTATTCCGAAAAAAGTTTGCAAAAAAATCGCAAAAATGCGAAAAATGTTTAGAACGGGATTCAAGACCTTGGCACAAGGAAAAATAAATTTTTGCAATTTTCTGGTAAATTTGCAACTCAAATTGCACAGAACGTTCGCTAATACAATTGAGAGAGCCCAAGCGCTACTTTGCAGAAAAAAAGCAGGTGAAATCCGCCAGTAATTGTCGAATAATCGATTATTTCCAAAAATTCTCTAATTGGCATATTTAGCCAGATATTAGCGGGAAACCCTTTTTTCAGAGTTTAGGGGTCCATTTTCAGCCCCTTCCGGTACCAAGAACGCGTTAAGGATTTTCTCATTTCAAAACACCTGCGATGACTTACAAATTGAGCTACTTTGGAACTCATCAGCGATTTTTTTACAGTTTTCGATCTTTTCAGTCCTTCATTTACTGGACTAAATTCAGAGTATAAATCAAAGTTTGCCATCATATTTATGGGACATTCAAAGATAATGTGGTTTAATGAGCCAATTTGACCACACTCACAATATGGATCATCTTTTACTCCCATACAAAATAATTGATGTGGGGATAGACAATGTCCTGTCATCCTAATTATTGTAGTTAAATGTCTTCTGTTCTTGTAGGGAAAATTTAAAAACCAAGGGATTTTCTAAAATTGTGGAACAACTTTAGAATAAAAGGAATTCTTCCTACTCTTGAGGCTATTTCATTCTTGAATTCACAATGTTTCTGATAAATGGAAAGAAATTACGATAGTTTAATTTGATATTCACTGGAATATTCAGAGATCTTCCTATATTTGCCAATTGATCAGCCTTGAAGTTACTCAGAATCCCAGAGTGGCCTGGAAACCATGCCAGAAATATTTTGATATGTTCATCTTTTGGGAGTAAGATACCGTCTTTTGTCAAGAAGGAACAATGTTCAGTTTCCCTGGAAAAGCATGATCTTGCTATTTTTTGAAGTGAAGTTTTGGAGTCTGAGAGAATAATGAATTGAAAGATGTTTTTGTATAATATTACTTACAAGGCCTTATTGATAGCTACAACTTCAGCTGTACAAATTTGAGTATGGAAAAGAAACTTACTTGAGAATGCATAATCTATATCTAGACTATACATTCCAAACCCTGAGTGACCGGAAGAGTCTATTGAGCCATCGGTAAAGAACCTGGTGTAAAATGGGTGTTCCCTGATGATTTTCTAATATTGTACAATTTCTATACTTTCAGATTTGGTAGCGCCAATGTTTGCAATAGGAATGGAGGCCAAATGGGGTTGCAAGTCAAATTTATAACATGGTAAAAGCTCTGAAGTATATAAGTGAGGATTAACGACAGCCAATTGACTGATAAGCTGGATTAGTAGAGGATTATTTTTGTGTGATAATGGGATTGTTTACCAAAGACATATTTTTAATTAGGTACTTAAGGGATAGCCATTATCTTCTAAATCTAATGGGCAGTTCACCAGTCTCTGTCAATAAGGCTAGAATTGTATATCCTGGGAACATGGTATTATAATTTGATATCCATAATAAAAGTGGGACAAAATGATTGATTTATGTAAAATTCTTAATATTTGTGGGTCACAGTTAAGTAGGGTTACCAACCCTCCCAATTTATGCGCTTTTTTACTAAACGCCTCCAGCGGATATCTATTTTTATTTTTACTATAATTTAAATATTTTTCCGGCAACACATCGCAACGCGTCTTTTTTTTGTTTCCAAAGACAGAACTTGAGCTTAATATTAAAAATCTACCTTTCTTAATGTTTTTATTTTGTTATTATATTTAAAAGCGAACCGGATTTCTCGCGAAAGCAAGTTTTAAGGATTTTCTAACATAAAATTGTATTTATTTGCGCGCCACGGGGAATAATTCGCGATATTATGTGTCTCAAGAATATTGGGAGCTTTAAATTTGTGCAACGATAAGGCAGCAATTTACAGAGACGTTTAAAAAAAAAGGTGGAAATTTCTCCCATTTAAGATAATTATTAAAACAAAAAGTTGCAAATTTTCTTAGATTTATTACAGAACTAGCTGTTGCCCGCGGCTTCGCACGCGTGGTGTCTTGATTTTAATATAAAAAAGGAGCGATATGTTTTTTTAATTCATTTTTAATTGTTTTTATTTATTTATTTTTATTCATTTTTATTTATATTTATTTTATTTATTATTTTTTATTTATATTTATTTTATTTATTAATTTTTATTTATATTTATTTTATTTATTATTTTTGTTAATTTTTATTTATTTATTTTTATTTTACCAGTTTCCCCCCTTAAAATGTGAAAATTCAAAAACCCTGAAATACTTTATTTCCTAATGATGAGAAGCAATTCCAATTTTGATGTTCCCACCTATAAAAAGTCGATACTCTCATGCTTACAAACTTTTATCCCGCTTCCCCCTCCCCCACCCACCGTTTCCCACCTTTAAAATGTAAAAATTCAAAATCCTGAAATACGTCATTATTTACTTATGATGAATGAGTAGCTACAATTCCAATTTTCAAATTCCTACCTTTTAAAAAATCGATACCCCTCTACAAAACTTTCACCCCCAATCCCCCCTTCAAATGTAAATATCCAAAAACCCTGAAATACGTCATTATTTATTTATAATAATTCCCCACCCTTTCAAATGTAAATATCCAAAAACTCTGAAATACGTCACTATTTATTTATAATAATTCCCCCCTCCCCTTTCAAATGTAAATATCCAAAAATCCTGAAATACGTAATTATTTATTTATAATAAGTAAGCTATATTTCCAATTTTCAAATTCCTATTTCTAAAAAATCTATACTTCGATACAAACGTTTACCCCCATTTCCACACCCTTAAAATGTAAAAATCCAGAAAGCTTGTATTACGCAAAAAAATGCTTTTTTTTAAATTCCTTTTAGAATTTTTTAAAATAAATACTTTTCGTAAGTTTACAAAAAATACAAGGTTTCTTCACCCTAAGTTTTATTATTATTGGTGTTTTCTGAAAATTTTAGTTTTATTGTGTTATTTATGAATAAAAATGAGGGTTAAGGGGGCTGACATATTTAAAAAAATCCTAACCCGAATACAAATAAGAATATCAACTTAGTTTTTGGCAAAAATCAAGCTATATAAGGGGACAAATGATAGAAAATGGGGGTTAACTTTAAGGAGGTATGTTAAACTGTGAAGAGTATAATATAGAATGCCAAACATTATAATATATATTCATTCTAGTTTATTCATTTTAAAACAAGTTAAATATAAATGAATTCAATAATTTTAAAACTAAGAAAGATAATCTTAAAATTATCTTAAGATGTTATAAAAAAAATACGGGTGGAAGCCAAACTTACTTAGTAACTTTGAAAATAAGAATATAATACATTTTTAAATTATTAAATCGTTAGATTTTGAGCAAATCATTTATTAAACATCCATTGTAACCAGCATAAATTGTAGCATGAGTTACCGTAAAGTTTTAGAACAGCCTTCATAAGTTTTTTAAGTTTATAGTACAAACCTATAAAATAACCTAAATAAAAAAACAACCATCCAAATGATCCACATAGGCAATGGTATTACAAATATAAAAATAACCACATTTAATATAAACACTGGTTCAATAGATTAACATCGCAATAAAATCAAATGTACAACATAAATTGATAATATACACAAATAAAAACAAAAAAAAAACATCCTACCTTAACATTAAATAGTGGATGGCCGCATAATAAAAACAAACGTTTCGACTCGCTTCGCTAGCTATATCGAACTTCTTATGACTTGTACCCCATGATATCGAAGTTGTCCAGGTTCAAATCTTCCAATTGATCTAGGTAATCCATGTTCGAGTTGCTGCCCAAGTGGGTGTTCACCGTCGTCGCCACCGAACCAGCATAACTGCACAGACATAACCAGACATCACATACTGCAACACAGACAACCAATAAAAATGAAATGGCAAAATAACCTAGTCGGTGAGTAATACAGGGGATCTACATAGCTAAAATACTTCAGTTTTATTCAACTTATTTTAGTTTATTTGGCAACCATTAGTTTAAACAAAATAGTAATTGTTGGATAAATATAACAACTTAGAGTATTATTAAAAATAAAAAGCTTTCTAAATATAACAGGAGCATTATTTTTAAATATTATCTTAGACTACATTGAAAATATTCACAAGATCTAATTTGTAGAATTAGCAATTATAGTATCTCTCAAAATACTGTTGTGGAATTTTTAAAATCTATAATTAAAAAAGAAAGTTTTACAGTTACATTGTTGCTATCAAAATTTAATTAATTTGTTAATTCATATATTTAATAAAAAAAATTAAGATTAAAATTGTTAGTATTATTTTAAAAGAAAGATAAACTTATCTTTAATCAACTGTCTAAAAATGACAAAATTCATACTATCTTTCCTTTACTATAAGATATAAGTAGAAAAGATTGTAAACAACCAAAATAGTCTTTGAGTGTAGTTTTAAGTCGTGAAATAGAACAGTTATATCTAATGATTACCAAATCAAAAATTACATAAATCAACTGAGACAGTAAAGCTCTTTTGTCCATTGTTCATACCTCATTTAATTTTAAATTTGTAATACAACTTATTCCCTCAATTAACCTATAAATGGCTTGTTTAAAAAATATTTTTTAATGTTAAGAAAGTACAAATAAATATAATAAATGTTTTCAAGAATTAAACATTTTTGCGACACTGAAAGACTCAAAAACAAAATTCTGTATGAAACATAAGCCTGAATATGAAAAATATTTTTTCCATGACAACCCCTTTCAATATCTCAGTAGACTAGGCTAAAATGTTAAAGCTACTTCATGATGAATTAAATTGAAATGTTGCAATGTATCTGGTTAAGTCTGTTTGCAGCATGCTAGTCATGAAATGGATTTATACCGACAATTTTAAGCGCCTGTATTAAATAGCCCCAAAAATCGCCAATTTCAATAACAATATCACAGATGCCCCAATATGAATCATAAATTGATTTATTAAATATACATATCGTTGGTGCACAAGAATAGTGACACAACTCAAAAATTTTCATTTTCGAGCTTATTGTGAAAATGTATACCATATTTTTATGTGGAATAACGTCGCTTTTTCCGACGGTCAATAAGACAAGATCGTCAATTTTCGACTAGAGTAACATAAATCAAAACATACCAGCTTTATTAAAAATAAACTAAGAACGTTATGTTCAACAGTGACATAAGTCACATTCGGACATTATTGTTGAAAAAGATCGTTATGATGATATACTTTTCTGGAAAATCGTCATAACTTAAAAAAAAGGAAGAACTATATTTTTGAGTTTTTTTCTGAATGTTATCAAAGTAAACTTGTTTGAATACAAGGTGAATTTCCCAAAAAAGAATAAAACATTTTTTAAATGCAAAATCTACAAGAAATTTTAAAATGGATGTCCTCGAAAATATCTGTTTTTGAGTTGTCATTATTCATGTATACCAAAGATATATCATAGAAAAATTGTATTATTGATTTTAATAATTATTATTATGTTGAATTGCAGAAACGTGAAAAATACTTTATTGAACGAGGTTTAATTGCTCATAAACACTGAAACACACCGCTTACTAATTTTATAAAAAAAAAAATACACAGCCATGCAATATCAGATTTATATTTTTGTATGGATAATGCACAACTGTTCTATAAACAATCAAAAATTATTCTCCAAAGTTATAAACTTCTTTAATTCAAGCTAGCTGAACACACACCACTATCAAAATTATTATGCAAAAGCATTATTAAATTTACCCACATCTAAATTCTTAGAAATAGTAACGTCATTATAATGAATGAATAGAGTTGAGCGATATTTCACGGACTATTATTTCAATCTTTATCTATCGATTTCATGTTGAATCTTACTAATCAGAATAACGATTCAAAGTTCTACAACATCGTCCAACTCTACTTTTTCTCTGAATTGACGTTGATCTTTATATTTAAATATTCTTTGAGAATACGGATGATATAATTATTGTAAACTGATTTAGTGCATTGATGTAAAATTGTTCAAATCCCTGTCAAGAAAAATGCCGTACAGGGTGAGCCAGCGACAATGAAACGAACTAATTATTTTCCAGAAAAATGTTCCTAGGGGGTAGACCGTTATACCCGAGACTACTCAATGGTTAATCAGCTATTCCCCTGTCACTCCAATCAACTACCCAGTCCTCGATTTAACCTCCTTCGTGGGAAAAAATTGTTATACAGCCCTATTATTTCATAGGGACAGTATTGCTATTTCTTAAACGGTAACAGATAGACAGTTGGTTAAGGGCCGATTACACCATTGTGTTAAACGAAGTTTAAATTACTAAACGAAGATTAAAATGACATTTTTACATTAACAATGTCATTTTAAAGCCTTTGGTTTTTCGAAGCCTAGTTCTATTAATTAATCATATAGTGAAAACGGCTTGCCTGGAAAAATGAACAAAAAACACCTTTATATCTGTTAAGGAAAATCGAATTTTCCATATGTTATCCCCAGGGGCCACTCGTAAATTTCCTTTCATTCTACTCAAAATCGATGCGATGCGAAAATGAGGCACCTAAATTAGTCACTATCTGACAGTCTATAAGAAAATAAGAATTATGAGTGATACCGACGATACTCAGTCTGAAAGGTCAGTGGAAGAAACAAAGAAAAGGAAACGAGGGGTCATAAATGACGAAAATTATAAAAGGAATGTTACCAAAAGGTGCATAGTTCAGGGGAAGGCTTACGTAAATTACAAGGAAAATTCCACACCTGTAATTTTGAACCAATCAAAATACGTGTTTTTGACAGATCACCATGGCAACGGAGGTATTTTAGTGGAAATTTTTTTCTCGTGGGGTACCCAACAGCGAATTATACTGGAAATTTTTTGACGTTTACAATAACAGACCATTTTTGACAGACTGGTTTTTATTTGTTCACATAATAGGTTTAGTTTTGATACATTTTAGTTACAATGCTAAGGTGTTTTCTATATTCTTCGGCCACTTCTTTTCTTCTTAATGGCGAAAATGCAGGACTTTGGATGCTTTGAATTATGTGTCTATGTCTAATAAAATATATATAATATTTAGACACTAATTTATTCACCTTTTTCCCATTCAGCACTTTGAATTTTGCGTAGTTTAGGTGCAAATATTCGTGGACAATTCGGAACAAATTTTCGTTTTTCAAGTTGGAGCCACAATCCTCTATTAATCCGAGTAAGTAAGTCATGGTGCAATGATTGATCATTACATCAGACAATTTCACGCATATTTTGCATAGCGTATGATTTTCAAATCGATTCATTTTTAAACAAATAGGTAATTTTGTTGGTTTTACTTGCTGTGCAATATTCTTTATCGCAACAAAACGCGAGTTATTTAATGTTTTGAACTGTCAAAATACAATGATCACAGCCTCCTACGATTGATGCTTGCTGACGCTGGTTATGAATTTCATACCATTTTAAAGCGCTCATAACGCATGTTAATAAAAACGCAGAAAAACAATTTTCTACCACTTGTAGTTATTCAAAACTTACGTAAAATTAAAGAATATACTATTTTCTATTTTCAAATGGTATTCCCACGCAACTACAATGAGTAGAAATAAGCAATTTGAAGGCCTAAATAATTGCAGCGAAACATTGTTTTATGTCGGGCCGCTTGACAACTTCAAAACTGAAATTATATTCGAGGTTAGGGTCTCACTTAGTTACCATGACAACTCAACAATCAAGGCGACAACACCTTTTATGTTTCACTGGTGACTTGGAGGAAATAATTTGCATTGTTGAGAAACGAAAAATAAATTTTAAAAATATTTAATTTTCAACCATAATTCGGCGTGGAATTTTCTTACCAAATACCACGCGAGGTCAAATTAATATCAGGAAATTTTTTGACCTCTAGTGGTATTACTAGTGAAAATTCTGTAGATGCAAGAAAGCTTGGAGACGGGTGCCGGTAAGTTTGCAATCAGCAAATTCTTTCGGTAATTATGTACTGACCATTCTTTTTTTTTTTAGTTGTCCAATGAAATGCTGATATAAAAGATGCGCTTTTTACTCGCTTTCTTTCAGAAGAGAACAACGTACTAATTCGCCAGCATATTGAATCATTCCCTGTTAAGGAAACTCATTACAGCAATAAAACCTATCTATATCTTGATGCTAAACTCAATATGAAAATTATGTTTGATAGGTTAGCTGTTGTTAACATAAAAAATATCTAAGCAACTCTATCTTAAACTAATTATGTCAAAAAAGGAATCTACTGATGAGTGCAAGATTCGTGATGATCTGGTCGTAATAACATTTGACTACATGCAGAATGTTCACTCACTTGAAGTTCCAGTCCAGGGTTTATTTTATCTAACACAACAGTCAGTATTTTTGGTATACACAACTGTAAGACTAGCAAGTCATTCTTTTATATTTCCTATAAAGGTGTTGCCAATAAGGGACCAAACGAGGTATGCTCGTTCCTGTGGGACTATATTCAACGTGAAATTTCAGAAAATGTCCAGGAATTACGTCTTTATAGTGATAATTGTCCCCGGCAAAACAAAAATCATACCATGATACGCATGTGTACAGCATTAGTAGAAACTAATAGATTTAAAAAAGTGGAACAATTTTTTCCAATCAGAGGGCATTCCTTCTTGACTAATGACCGAGACTTTGATGTCATTAAACGACATTTAAAGCGATCCGATCGTATATTTTCTGTTCACGAATACACTGAAATAATAATAGCTTCAAGTGCACAGAAAAAATTACTGTCATGGAAGTTTCAGGAGAAGAAATCATAGATTTTAAGCAATGGTGGCCCAAATTTCACAAAAAAAATGTTTTCGTTGTAACTCAGAAACTCCTGGATATGTCATGTGCTCAGAATTAATTGGAGGTCTGACGAACCATACTTTTAACATCCATATGAAAAGAAATGTCGAAAGAGTTCCGGTTAGAATGCCTAATAAAAACCCCGATCAAGAGAAAGTTCCAATATTGAAAACAAAGCGATTGCATTACAAGCTTAATACAAATTATGTTACAGTTTTCAATAAATCTTTAATGTTTAAACATTATTATTGTTTATATTGGGGGCAATTCTTAGAAAAACAACTCACTGTTTAATATTTCAGTGAAAACGCCAAGTTGATTCCTTAAAAAAAATATTTTCCATTTATTAGATGGTAGGTACTAACTGCATTTTTTTGTAATCTAATTTTTTCCGTCATTATCAAAAAAATATAGCTGTTGTTAACATAAAAAATATCTAAGCAACTCTATCTTAAACTAATTATGTCAAAAAAATAGCATTATCACATTTTATTAAACTACAAATAAGTTTTTACTCATTTTCTCAAAAGTAACAAAATGTTAGTTAATACCTTTCTGAAATAAACGATTCAATTTAAAAATAAAGTTCGTTTCCATTGGCTCATCCCTATATATTTTACTTTTCGTTTCCAATAAGTTTATCAGTTTTATTTTTTAATTAACGAAATGGATAACAATTCAATATTGTTCTAAAAGTTTTAGTCGATCTTATGATATCCTTTTTAGTCCGTACTAATATAAAAAATAGGTTAATTCAATAATTCTCAAAAAAAAAACTCAATTTTTATTAGACTTTTACAATTAATACAAAATGCTTGCATCTCTTTTGTTCGCCGAAAATATCTTTATTGTTTTAAACAAGGCGTTCAAGATTGCTAAAAATATTATAAAAATAACAATAAAACTATATTATTTATGTGGTTAATACAAATATATTTTTAAAATAATACAAACTTATATTTCGATAAACATTCAGTCAACATTTTATCACATAAATATTTAAAATTTTGATACGTTTTTGATTTTTTGCTTTACTCCCTATCAAAGGTTACCAATAATGGTTAATTATCCATTTACTTTTTTCAGACCCAGTTGGCTTTTTGCAGGAAATTTTTGAAATGAAAAAAAAAAGTTTGTATTTTGAGGATTTCAACTAGCATTATAAGGAATCATTTGAATGAACGAAAAATTCGAAATGAATAACCAAAATTAGCAAATATATACATTTATACAATTTCAACGTTTACTTCCATCATCTGTACATTTTAAAATCATGATAGTATTTTAGAAAGTCCAACTGAGTGCCAAATAAAAAGTAAAGGTGTTTTAAAATTTATTCCAAAATACAAAATGAATACTCTCATGTTTTGTTTGTATAGACAAGCATGTGTTTATATAAAAAAAATTGTATAAAAAGTATAGCTTATAAACAGTAAAAAAAAAATATTAAAAAATACTATCACTAAGAATAAAGCACAATAACTTCACAGATATTTTTTTAGATTTTAGTTTAACATTTGGTCCTTTTTTCCTTGTTCTCAAAGATCAAGCATGCTAGGAAAGCTGACAAAAGAAATTCGAATGTATTTCCAATACTATACTATTAAGCAAAACTCACCTGCTAGCTACGGATGGCGTGTCTCGAGATGGATCTGGGGACTGCATCAGAGTATGCTGAGGTGTATTGGGATAGCTGTGACCCGTAAATCCTGGAGGAATTTGTGTCACTAATTGTGGTCTGACGTAGCCATTATTGGTCGAAGGTGGGTTATCTAAAATTGATATACATGTTGTTTATTTAATTTATTTACAGGCTAACTCATTTAAGTTACATGTTAAAATTATATTGGTGTCTTTTGAATGTTGTGCTTTCTATTTACAGAAGAATCGAATGTTATATTATCCTGAGAGTTTGCCAATCTAAGTATCCAAGTAATAACGGTTCTATCAAGCCTATAAAAAGGAATATAAAATATTTGTGATTGCCTAAATCAGGTCTCTATGTTTTCTTCTAGTTTCCAGAGGGTATCTTTAAAAATTGCTTAATTTTATTAACAATATTAAAAAGTAAGATCAGGTCTCTAGGTTTCCTTCTGGTTTCTAAAGCGGATATCTTTAAAAACTGCTTGATTGTTGTATAATCATAAAAATTTTGTAATTTAAGGCTATGTACCTAAGATAATTGTTCTGAACATGATTGACTTTTAATTTGTATGTAACATGATGCGAGGACCCTAGAGGTGACTTCTAACTAAAGTATTATAAAGGTTTAATAGCTGTTACATCAGTAAAGTCACGGGTCGGGCTTTTGATAAATCCTAACATTTTCATAGATTTACTTATAACTGAAGAGATGTGATGATTAAAGCTAAGAGTTGTGTCAAACATGACCCAAAATCTTTTATTTCTTGACCATTGATTGTGTAGTCAAATATAGTGGACTATTGAGAACGATGGAACCAAATAATGTGACATTTTCATACATTTAAATTAATGCCATTGTATTTGCACCAATTAGATAATTAATATCAAAAGTAAGAAATTTCTGTGCCAAAAAGTTATATCATTGACAAATAAATTAAAAAGAAGCGGTACCAAATGGGCACCTTGGGGAACTGCAAAAGTAACAGGTAATGATGAGAATAGTGACATTTTATTTTGACTACTATTTGAGGTCAGTTAAGAAGGTGGCTTTTAATCCATTGCAATATACGTTTTATTTAAATGATGTAAGTAAAATATGCAGTATTGGCTTTTGAACATTTTCCAATATGGTTTGCACAAGTGGATGTGAACACTTCAGAGAGTTAGCATTAGGGCAAGCAAGAAACGAAGTATATCAGTGTTGTCAGCTTATACATCCAGCCAACGTTACAATGCGGTCGGGCTCTATAAACTGGCAAAGCAGATATTATTCGTTTCATGCTTGCGCTAATGCTAACTCTCTATAGTTTTTACATCCACTTGTGTAAATTGTATTTGGAAACGTTTAGTGGCCGACACTGTATACTGTTCAACATTTTTAAATACTACTGTATAGCTAAATATATATTTTTTAAATCTTTCGTCTATCGTATGAAAATGATGTAATTTTATAAAAATTAATGTACACTGTCAACCTCAGTGAGCAGCGATTAAAGAACACCGCACGTTTTAAGTGTATTTTGGCTTTTACTCCCGGGACAGAGCTAGTTTTTACCATGCTCTTCAAAAGTAACTTTGAGCAAAAAAATAAGAGAATTTCGAGATATTGGCCATTGAAGGTGTTTACCCACTCGTCAATACCAGTTTTACTTCCCTAGATAAGAGGGTAGCATTGTAATAGTTAAAAAGTCACCCTCCGAGATTATTTCAACTTTTCACGTTTCAGGGTCCCTAGATTACAAAAAAAAAATTTTTTTTCCATTCCATCGATCTGTATGTCATTGTCTGTCTGTTGGTGCGATAGCTCAAAAATGGCTTCAGAGAAAAACTTCAAATTTTGTATGGAGGTAAGGTTCCGTTCAGACTCGAAACTATTTATATAAATATTCAAAATGGCGCTGAAAGAAATCGCATTTAATCAAAAAGATCCGCCTTGAACGAAAATAATAAAAATTGTCCTTTTGGTTTGTTCAATAACAATACCGAGTGAAAGCGAAGTGAGAATTCGGGTGGGATCAAGAGAAAGATCGATGGAGAGAGAAATGTGAAAAAATTTTGTATACAAATAAAGTTTCTTTCTGGCTCAAAGCCAGTTATACTTCTGGTCAGTTGGTGAGCAGTTTTAAAAAATAATTTATTTTTAAAATTCGACAGATTTCCATTAAAATTGGCATCTGGGTATTTTAGAGGTCAAGGATAACAGCTTTTAAAAATTAAAAATGGCGTTGTGAGGAATCGTATTTTATCAAAAAAGGTCCCACTTGAATGGAAATAATAAAAAGCGTCCTTTTGGTTTGTGTAACTGGGCCACTTTAAAAGCAGCCAATCATTATCGTTCAATAATGGTGAAAAAGGGTTTTCTTGATTCGATCAGAATTCTCACTTAGGTGTTCTTTGTCAGGTTCGTAAAATGGCGTTCACTGTTTTTATTATTTCCATATCAAGGGAAGTTCTGCCAATTTTTTCCTTTGAAATAGCATTCAAAACTTTGTTTATGACCATTGGTTACATGCAAATATCGTTTAAAGATATATATGTTTATACAGTGGCCAGCAAAATTATGGAACAAATTCATTATTTCAAAAATAAACAACTATTGAGAAAAATCCTAAAACAAGTGGATTTTTATTTGTACATAATATTCTCAATGTTTTGCTGCAAATCAATTACTTATGTCCACTCATTGACATCTCTACCATCTAGCAATGTATCCACTACTATTATTAGGGCCTATTTTACTTGGGAGTTGATGTCGTGCATAACCCAAATACGGCTGAAATGTGAGAACACGTACTTAGCGTTCTTCCTCCGGACAGACAAAAATTCAATATTAACCAAATCCAATTTTAGGTTCATATTGCATTTGTCAGTCATCTGGATATTTTCCAAATTTGTACTTGGTGCAAGGTCTGTAAGAAATGGTATTTGGCAGCATCCGATTTTGGTGGGAGAGTAGACAAATTTGATTTAATTTTGACTGACGATTTGATAAAGTATGTGTGCTGCAAAATATCTAAGGAATCTTCCTTATTGTCACATCCATACAGTTTATCAGAATTTAATCTTTTAAAACTATTATTGTCATTTTGCGTTTAGGAAAACACCCCTGCAGTGAGTGAAGTTTTGTCACATAATGAGCTGCAACTCGTTAAGTGTTAGAAATTTAAAACATTTTTATAAGGAAAAGTTGTTAAAAATTTGATATTCTACAACTTTTATTAAGGCTGTTTTGCTCTAAATGTTTAGGAAACCACCACCCCTATAACGCAAATCAAAATAGTGTTTTTACGTTTATTGAAATCTTGAGAGAAATGGGTTATCCTTAATTAATTAGCAGGTGGTTAAAAGAATAAAAATGTATATATTCTAACTATATATTCTGTCTTATCAGTGCAAATCAAAATTAAAAGATTTACTGATAGAAAATAGAATGCAATTTTAGTCACAAAAATGTAATGGTAACTGGAACTTAAAAAAGTTTATTAAAAAAATATATTTTTTAAAATATACTTATTTAAAATGTACAAATGTTCTTACCTTGATATGGTGTATAATATTTTCCAAATGGAAGGTCTTTTTGAATATCTGGATATAAATAAAGTAGATGATTCAAATCTGAAATACGGTCAGCAAGAGATCTGATGGCGAAATCTTTGGATGTAAATGGTTGAAGACTGAAAACTTCTCCAGTATCTAAAAAATTTCAAAATTTAAAATGTATGCGTTTTATTTATTTTTTACTAATTACCTGAGCCCCAAGCAATAGTTATGCCTCCTAATTCACTATCCGAAAATCTCAACAGAAATGTTCCACAAAGACAACTGCTTAATAATTCTTCGGCCTGTCTTTTTCTTACAAAACCCATTATTGCACTAAAAGTATTAAATATGTATTTGGATGTGATGCTTTATAAATATTTTGAAAATTGCAAAAAATACAAGCAATTTATTTAAAACAAGTTATTGATTAAAAAATATATATTAATGTACAAACCCATCGACCCAAGGTCCCCTCAGATGCTCCCTTGTCAGTTTCATGATGGCATAGAACCATTCCCAAAATGTGAAGTTTCTATCGCTTAATGGCTCTTTGCAAAATTGAGCCCACGTCAACATAGAATTCGTATTTTCATTGTAATTGCCTCTGAAGGCTTTTTCAGCTAAAAAGCGCAAATTGTCTTCCGTCAAACCTCTACCAGTAGCAGCCCGGAATTTTAAAGACAACGTTTCTGCTACCTTGTTCCAAGGTACCTACAAATTATTTATGGGAATTAACAATGCGTTAATACCAGAGATGTAACTACTAACAAAAAAAAAAAATTATTAAAAAAAATAATAATTATTAAAAATTAATGAAAATTAATAAAAATGAATAAAAATTAATAAAAGTGAATAAAAAATAAATAAAAATGAATAAAAAATAAATAAAAATGAATACAAATGAATAAAAATTAATAAAACGAAATAAAAATGAATAAAAGTAAATAAAAATGAATAAAAATAATTAAAAATGAGTAAAAATAAATGAAAATGAATAAAAATAATTAAAAATGAGTAAAAATAAATAAAAATTAATAAATATAAAAAAATTATTAAAAATAAATGAAAATCAATAAAACTAATAAAAATTAATAAAAAAGGTAGTCATGTATTTTTTTTATATTATTAACACGACTACATGCGAGCAAAGTCGCGGACAACAGCTAGTATATTATAAAATAGGCGAAAAACCGAGTTAAACAACAAATAAAACAAAAAATCTCATTTTTGCAAAATTGACATGTTACTTGTTATAATACGGACAGGAAACCTTTTGAATTAGACATTTTTAGTAAAAAACCGCTAAATAGGTGTAAAATAATTGAGATTTATTATAAAATTGACAAAAAACCAAGTTAAACTACAAATAGAACAAATTTTTTTCGCTCTTGTTATACTACGGATAGGAAACCTTTTGACTTTAAACGTTAAATAGGTGTAAAGTTTTGTATAACTCTGAGAGGCTGTAAGGTTCTATCATATAACCCCCCCCCCCCCCCCCCCCCCCAAACAATTATTCCATATCGAAGGATTGACTCTAGTGATTTGTAAATAATAATTAGTTGTTTGTGGTTTATAAACTTTCTCATTTGATAAAATTTGTAAATAAATCTTCGCAATTTGGTTATAAGATATTGTATTTATTTCATTTGAGATTTTGATCAATTATGATTCCTAAATATTTTGTTTTTCAACCATATTTATTTTGATGTTATTGTGTAGGTCAAAATTCGATCGATTTACATTTGTTAATAAAAATACTATAAACGTAGTTTTGCTAACATTTAAGAAAAGTTTATGAAAATATAACCAATTTTTTTAACACTACTTATGCCCAGTTGAGCTTTGATCTTTACATCTTTCCAAGTGTGATTAAAAACTATAGCAGTGTCATCTGTATATGAAATTACTTTCCATTATCATGTGTCTTCAATAGGAAGTTTATATATACTAAAGACAGGGTTGGTCCAAGAACAGTTCCTTGGGGGACGCCTATTTTTACTTCTTCTGAATTAGACATTTTAAATAATAAAACACTAAGTAGGTGTAAAATAGATGAGAAAGTGAGTTAAACAACAAATAGAAATTATTTTAAGTAAGATTCCCAATTTCTGCTACAATAAGCTTGAACCAGAGATAACAGGAGATGTAACTACAAATATCATGCTGTCGTGAATAAAATATATTCTAAGGAACACAGGACGCTATATCTGCTGTTGTCATAATTTTGTTTACAAAATTATTTACATATCATAAAAAAGCTAAAATAATTCAACCTATTTTATTGCAACTGAACTCAAAAAAAATTTAATCAATAGTTATATAAAATTTAACTAAATTAGATGTAATTTTATTAAATTAATGTAATCATTTTTAATAAATTCCAAAACCTAGCTAAGAATTTTTGTGGGGCTTGCATTTTGTACGTTGTTTATTAAGGGCGTACAACAGCTATCATATCTATGCACTTATAAATTTTTTTTGTATGGTCATCAAATCCTTCAGTTCATCTTTTTCCATACCTCACACCACATGTCTCTTCACTCCTGATCTACAACTGGACCGTATCGACTGTGGTATCGAATATATTTTATCAATAAATAGCTATATTTTCTTGAATAAGGATAATTTCCTGACGGTAGCAGAATTTTATATAGATAAAACTTTCCTTGGTTTATTCAGTCATGTTTTTAATTTCAACCGTTTAGCACAGCACTACATATGTTTCGGGTTTTTTTTTTTTCATTTTTGGATGCAGTCAAAATTTAAAATTTTTTAAAAAAATACAAGGGGACGATTACAAACATATTTCCTGCTATCTCTGGTTTGAACCCTTGGGGTCCCAGTCACAGACCAGGGCGATAAAAAAAAATAGGAATAAATATGTAAAACAAACTTACTTTATCTGGTACTGCAAATGGCACTCGTCCTGGTTCACTAAATGCATTATCCCAAGTCACCGTAGCCCAAGCATGTGGTTCTTGATTTCCATGTACAATTACTACAACTGGTAGACTTAGAGTCCACACTTGGAACATCAGTTCACCACCGCCAACGCTAAATTGGGATTGAAACAAAAGCGAGAACTTTTCATCCATCACACTTTCAGTACCTTCAAAAAAATACAAAAATTAATAAGTAATTATGTAACGACTTTATCATCATTTATACCTTTCTTTTCAGCTCTCTTGATTTTTTTTAACTGCATATTTCTAAAACTGACAGAAAGTTGTCTGGTGTTCTGTTGATACTCCATCGTACCGCTGTTATTCAAAATTTCCCCTGAAGTTTCTCCACTTTTGCCCAGTTTATCACTTTTCAATAACATGTTAGCTTGGGACTCTGATATTATGGTCACCTTCACTTGCGGAGGAGTCATGTGTACATTCAATTTACCACCAACTAATAAACGAACTGTTGCAGTGAACCTTCAAAATGGAAAATAAATTTAATAATTTAGAAGAAACACAAAAAACTTATTTCAAAATTAAAGTTACTGTTAATTAAAAATAATTGAAAAATTACCCAGAAAGTACACCAAATAAAATACCTTGTATTTGTCTTCATAACTTGAGGTGGTTGTTTTTCAATAATAAAAGTAGATGTCACTAAAGTTGATAAGAGTTGGGTGAACTCCTGTACAAGCTGAGGAAGCACATCAGCAACTACAGGTGGATAGTCTACCTGTAATCTAGATTTTAATCTCTCAACTTCTTTAGTTTGCTGTCGATTTAGCCAAATCAGCTCGGCCAAACTTTCACACCTAAAATATGATAGAAACGTTTCATATTTCCAAAATAAATTAAAGCTGTACATGTAAGGTGGTCCAGTTAATATCAGAATCTTACCAGCCAATAGATTATTGAAAAATAAAGGTAGTTTTTCGGACAATACATAGTCCAATGATGTTTCCTTTTTGATGTAACTGACATTGATGAAAATAGTTATATAGATTGCCCAAAGCGGATATTGCACGCGGCCATTTTGCCTCTTCTCTCTATCTCCACTCTACACCACTCCGCCCTATTCTACCTCACTATACCCCCCACTTTACCCCACGCAACCTTCACTCTACCCCAACCACTCTACTCCATTTGCTCCTATATGAACGTGACATTATCATTGTTACATGCGTGACGGTGTAACGTTACATGTTTTTGAAATTTCACTCTCCATTCTTCCTTAAATATCGGACCACTGCCTACTTATCAAATATCGAACTGGGGCCTAAGAAGTTTTAGTTCAAAAATAGTTATTAATGTCATGAAATTCCTAAAGCCCACCCTATGTACGCGCGACCTTCAGATGGCAACCGACTCGTGCTCGAGGCGACGGAACGTTCAGGAATGCCGCTGACACGCTAGAAACGGCTAGAACGGGCGGAAAGTGCCGTTTAGTCATAGAAATGGAATTTTCTGGAGCCTCTGGAAACTACGAGCACAAAATTGGCTTGGTATAAATAGCCGACTCATCGGCGCACAGTTTAGTTTAGAGTATTGTATTGAAAAGTTGAAGAGTAAATAAATTAGAATTGTTAGTTAGTGTCTAAGTATTATATACATTAAATAGTACGTCTGAAATAAATTGTAAAGCGTGTTTTTAAATAAATAAACTATAAATAAATTAGACTATCATTACATTAAGTAACATCTAAAAAAAATGAAACCAGCAATTTGGCCACATCTGAATACCTGAACCCTCTAGATAAAAGAAAGCAAAATTGGATCATATTTTATCAGATAATAATATTTATTCGGCTTTGAGACATATATATTTACAATATTTTAAAAAGGTTAAAAAATGTATAAACATATAAGACCTATTAGCCTTGTCAAAACATACAATTTTAAAAAGTAGAGACATGCTACAATTGAGTTTAAAATAAAGTACAAATTAAAAATAGTATACAATGGGGCAAAAGCATTAGACAATAATTATAATAAAGAGAAACCATTACGGATCACAGAGTATCATTCATAAATTCTGCATAGGAGTAATATGTTTTGGACGAAAGTTATGCATAAAGCTTATTTTTGAATACATTAAAGATTTTTTCATTACGATTGACTTGAGTATATCTATTAAAACATGCAACACCTCTGTAGATTTCGGAATTCTGTCCAATTGAGAGTCTAGAGAAAGACTGCTGTAGATATTTTTGATTGCGTGTGTTATAATTGTGTGTGTCTATAATCTGATAGCTGGTATTCCTGTTTTTTTATATTAAGTATTAGTAAGTAATAGTAAGTATATATACAAAGATGGAAGTGTTAGGATTTTAAAGTCATGAAAAAGTTGTTTGCAGATAGTTGTTCTTGAAACCCCAGCCATGCATCTTATAACTTTTTTTGTACACAGAAGGCTCACTTCAGATGAGCAAAGCAGCCCCAAAAAATTAGACCGTATGAGATAATTAATTCAACCAAACCAAAATATGTTAATTTTAAAACATTGGGATTTACAGTGTTTTTTAACTGCCTCAATAGAAAACATACACTACTTAATTTATTTGATACATAATCTACATGGTTCTCCCACGTTAACTTGCTGTCAGTTATTATAGGCGATTTCGAATACTTTAGCCAGTTGACTTTGAATACAGATGTTCCTATAGTTTGCCATGTCATTTACAGACCCTTTATTTTTATATATAGAAATGCTTATAGAAAAATCTTGAAGCCTTGCTTCACTATAATTTGGTAGAAGATAGTCTACATCAATAAACTTATTATTAAAAGCATTACATATATTTTGTACACCAGAAATTTTGTTGCCTTGACAATTTAGCATCTCGATGGGTATTTTTTTTTTTACTGATTTTCCTTTTGCCTCATTTACAATTCTCCAACATTCTTTTGTTGAATTTTTTGCATTAATTACCCTTTTATTATTATAGGAAAGTTTTGCTGATTTGACTTTATTATCATAAATTATTTTGAGTTTTTTATATCTCTCCCTAATAGTATCATTATTACTAGTTATGTATATACTATGTAATTCACACAGCATCTCATGCAATGCACTTAGTTCCGCGTTATAAAAATAATTTTTATGTCGTTTAGGTTTAACTTTTTTAAATGTAAAAGCGTTGTTGAAATAGTACAAAAAAGTCGAATAAAAGCTGTTAAATTTGTTATTGAACTCAGATGAGTTATACATGTCTTCCCATGACTCGTTAATAATTATATTTTTAAAGATAAGCTTGTTACTGTCACTTAAATCCCTAACAAAAGATTGTGTAATTTCTACCTAAATTTTTTATTTACAAGTTGAATTCACAGAGTTGTAGTGAATGGTCTGATAGGAAACTATTTTGAACAATAACATTTTTATATTCAATATTTGTAAAAAGTGGATCAACTAAAGTTGAGCTAATACTGGTGACCCGTGTTGGTTTTGTAACAATATAAAAATTTTGTTTCATTACTATTAATAAGTCTACATTCATATCACCGCATACAGCATAATATCTAGAGGGGTTATAGTAAAAACACAAAAGGTCATATAACCTATCAGTAAACAATTTGAAATCTGATTTGGGTGGTCATAGAGAGATATGACAAAAACGTCCTTATTTTTAAAGATAAATTCACAAACATTTATTTCAATAACTTTCTCAATAGTACCTTTATTTAACGAAAAAATATCAGGTGATAAAATCCAGACAATATAAACTGGGCCACACTGTAGAGTAATTAAAAAAAAAAAAACGTACCATTCCTGAATTGTGTCCAAGTTACTGTTAAAAGTTGCCCCATTGCCAGACAGTTGCTGATCACGTTTCCATTTAATGAGTTCTTCATCCAAAACTTGTGTCTGCAATTGTGCCAAAAGCTGATATGTTTCCTTTAATTTTTCACCCAGAGCCAATCTCATTTGCATCAAGCCAGCCAATTTTTGATTAAGATTTTGCTCTAGTATTTCCTTACGTTTTTGAAGCTTCGCAGCGGTAGCTTGTTGTTGAGCATTTGGTTGAGAAATCATTTGTTGCAATGATGCTGAAAACATTTAAATGTAAAAAAATGCATAGTTTGGGAATTCACTTCGAACCAGAGCTGGGGATATATTTTCAACTCAGTGAAATATTTTAATACTTACCACTAATTTTTGTACATTCATGATATTGTAAAGCAAATGATTCCAATTCACTTTCCATTATTCTCAAATCTTCGGCAGTTCCCTAAAAGACAATCAGATCATTAATAATTCTGAAAACATAAATGTAAAATATAAATACCTGAGTTCTGCTTCTCAAAATATTGACTTTTTGCAAAACCTCAGCACCATTATTCGATATCATCAAATTTGGTAAACCAGCCAAATTATCCGAACCTGCAGCCTGTACAAGCCTCATTTCAGCAGCTAGTCGATCTCGAATAAGTGTAAATAATTGTATGGGACTGGATCTAAAATAACAGCTATTTATGCACCACTAACCAAAAGAATACAAATAGAACACTTTCTATGTATGACAACAATTAATCAAATGATTTAGTTATGATTAGTGTACACTTCAAAAGTATGGTTGACAGTATAATACAATAAACAAAAACTAACAACAAAATATCGTTTTACAATTACTGATTATCTGCAATACAAAATTACCCTGTAGTTTGCATTGGATGGTGAAGTTGTAATTATTTTTCTATTCTTACAAAAATATTTTATCTAAAATGAAATGGTTACATTTAAACTTAAGTATCTATACTTTTGAAGCATATAGTATGACATGAAATATGAAACAAATTTACTAACCCATATCTTATTCTCAGCTGTTTTGCAGCTTCAACAAGTTTAAGCTTAGTAAGAAAGTATTCACTGTCACTAACTACTGCAGCTTTGTTTTCTATTTCTGCAATTAAGGAATTTACCAAACCTGCAATGTATTGTTCATGCTGCGGGTTGTCCACTTGTGGTTCTATATCAGACCTAAAAAGAGGTTTTGTTTTCAAATAATCATGTACAAATTAATGATGAAAAATTTGTTAAAAATTAGAAAGCTTGCAGCTAATTACTCTTAGATTTTATAATATATTGGGATCTGAAATTAGGATCACAACACCATCGGTACTTGACATTGGAACTACTAAAAAAAACAATATATAGATAACGATAGGAGAGATTAGTGGTTAGATATCCGAAAATTAGAGAATGCATTTTAGGAAAAAATATCAAAATGTAAACCACAATTCCTCCTATAAAATTAACAAATTCATCCTCACCCAAAGTCATAACAAATAAAAGAAAAATTGAAAATCATGAGAAATAATGAGTGCCCCAGCCGGTAATAACTACACCATTTAAGGAAGGGCAAAAGCAACAATTTTTTGAGGATTATGTTTCTCAAGAATACTCTAAATATGTGCAAGGATAAGGTAGCACTCTACAGACATTTAAGAAGAACTATTATATATTTACAGAGATGTGAACTGGTAAATTACCGATAAATTACCGTAATTTAATTTACAAAGTAAATTACCGATTTTTGTGGTGAAAATTTTACATTATTTACCGTTATTTACCATTATATACGGCATTTTCTTGCAATTTACCATATTTCTCGAAAGCGACGCCGAATTTCGGTGAGAATAAGCGTTGGATAACTGCTCTTCATTAAAACTTCCCTCAAGGCATCAGTTATCAAATAAATTACTAAACAGTGAATACGATCGTGTAAAAAAGTCCGTGAACGAAAAAATTCATACTGCTAAGACTGTAGGGATTCAAATTGATGGTTGGTCTAATATTCGCAATGAATCTATGTCCTCCTTACGGTAATTTCAAGATTTTGTAACTGAGGAACTGTTTGTTCTTAGTTTTTGATGGTATGTAGGTTTTTTTTTTTTTTTTTTTTTTTTTTTTTTTTTAATAAAACAGTAATTATTTCAAGTTGAAGTTTTATTATTTTGTACAGATTTTTAAAAATGTGTCCGGAATATTCATTAGGAATGTCAGGAAATTGTATTTTGTAATATGGTAATCCTATTCTTACCACACCAGAGCCTGTGTTATATAAAATAGTAGATACGAAACGAAAGCAGCTCGTATGAAACAACTTTCATGTGCAACATTAAATCCGAATTAATTGATGAAATAGGCTTAGAGACAATGAAAGAAACATGACAGCTAGCTGGAATTTACTTGCAGAAAAGTATTGCCATTTATAAATCTAAAGAAGCCCTATTTGCTTAATACTTTGTATAGACCAGTTTAAAAAATGGAAAACTGTCAGCAGTAACTTGGTGGAAATAGATTTGTTCAACAACAAAGTTAAGCAAAGTAGCTGTAAAAGTATTAAACTGCCCACCGTCAACTGCTACCACAGAACAAAGCTTATTAACGTATGGAAATGTCAATACAAATAAAAGGAATCGACTAACAAATGAAAGGGCGCAAAAAAATTATCAGACAAAATTTAAATATAGCGGAATATTCATCCGGTTCATTACAATCTTCTTTGGAATCTGAATATGAATCCGATTGGTCTAAAGTAGATAGTGAAACTGAACTAGACAAAATAGTTGATTTAGAGTTCTCATTTAGTCCAGCTCATTGTAAAATGCCAACGTAACATATGCATAATATAATTAATAAAACATAATCTTATATAATTCTTATAAAATTTAAATAAATTTTGTTATACAAAGTACGAGGAACTTAAGTTTTTTTAGATTAAGCACCTGCGCAAACAATGTTTTGTTTTGTGTTCTTTTGCATTTTGTATTACTTAAACCTAAATTTAAATTATATTTAGTAACAAATAATTAGTTTTATTCACAAACAAATGAAACAATTCTATGTTCGACACAGACACACACCTTAATTTTATTTCCAAGTCATTATTAGTCATGTATGTGTATAAAATATATTACGGTAAATTACAGTAATTTATGACACAAATTTATTACCATGGTAAGTAATTTTGGTAATTAAAACCCGTAAATTACCAAAAACATAAATTACGGTAATTTTACATCAGTGTATATTTATTAAAACAAAATGCAGCAGAGTTTCAGATTTAATACAGAATGAAACATAATTTTTTTTTAATTCGTTTAAAACATTATCAAAATAAATACTTTTCGTAGATTTACAAAAATCAAGGTTTCTCCACCCTAAGTTTTGTTAATATTGGTATTTCCTGAAAATTTCACAAAAATCGGGCTAAAAATAAAGGTTCAGAATGAATTTGAAGTTTTCAAGGTGTTTGCTCTTAAGTATAAAAATATAAATCTTAATGAAGTCGTCATTAAAATAGAAGGCAATATTGTTGAGTAGATAACGGAATTCAAATACTTGGGTTTAATGTTTGACACTTTCATTTATCTTTCAATAGCCATTTTATTTGAAAAAAAAAAATCTCTCAACATTTAACCATGAATAACTATATAAAACTATTATTCAACCTCACTTTGAATATTGCCCTACCGTACTGTACACGTATGACAAACAAATCTCCACAAAAGCTTCAAAACTGGATAATCAGAACTATTTTAAGATATAACATGTTTACTTCTCTACTACTATAACCTACCGCACCCAGGTACCTTAATAATTTATTAATTCCATTTATTAAATAAAATATTGCATTTTTATTAAATTTAAAATCCTTCATTTAACGAAAAATCTCTCAGATAATTAAATCTGGGAGATAACCTGTCTATAAGAGATCCAATTTTCGTGAACGTGTCTGGGAACCCAGTCCAAAAAACCGCCATACAAAATAAATTTTGTCACGAAGTGGTAATCATTAAAACACTTAATGCACTTATCTTAAGTGTGTAAGTAACGGTGTTTCGATACACCAATTTTTCAAGGCAAGTAATAAATCTGCCACCCCCCTTTTCCACCCAGATTCATTTCCCACGGAAACTAAGACAAACTGACGTCACAAAAGGCCATTAAAACAGGTATAAAGACCCGAACCCGAGGGCCCGAGAAAGCATTCAAGTTTTATTATGTGATATTCATTCATTTATTATTTGTATCCAGTTATATTTCAAGTTCAGTAGTCAGTATCTTTCCTAAAACGCTCTTCCTAAACAACGTATATCCTACACTATCTACTATCCCCTGAACGCTGTCACGTCCCGCACCACCTAAATATTTCTACCGTATATCTGTTCCGATGCAGTACCGTATTAAATACCTTCCTCCCCACTACGACGCTAGGAGCCTCGACGCAAGACGCTTAACGCTGCGACGTATCTAAATTGACGCCGTCACAACGCTAGATGAAATTAGTACATAATATCTAGTATAGACGAATCTGTCTGTATTTTCAATGTGAGTCAAAAGATTTATGTAACTTTCTTTGAGATACCACCGGGGTTTCGTTTGAACGAGGGCCTGACATTTTCTGCAAAATATTATCAAAGTAACCAAACAAAACAACATGGCCTTCAGTCATTCACCCTGAAAGACAGTTAGGATAGATATCTGTTTTCGATGGGTGAATTTGAGATTTGATAGAAATTATAAAACTCAATATTTTAGAAATATACAGGGATGTGCTATCTTGGATAAATTGTACAAACTAAGATGGTAAAATTTAACAGTAAGTTAACTAACTGGTGAATACACTGTTCGTTAGCTCAAGGGGGCACCTATATGCTAAGCCACCCATTCTAATAGGATTGAAACAAAGTATATGTGAAATCAACATAGTAATTGGCAAATTGACGTTGTTCGTTAGCTCAAGGGGGCACCTATATGCTAAGCCACCCATTCTAATAGGTTTGAAACAAAGTATATGTGAAATCAACATAGTAATTGGCAAATTGACGTTGTTCGTTACCTGCGTTGGTCATCACCTCTATACTAGTCGAAATATTTACCTAAGAAGGTATAACCTGTGTATATCTAGAATAGAATCAAGCTAAATAACATCAATACAGTAGTTAACCAACTGGCGAATTGACGTTGTTCGTTAACTCCATTGGTCATGAAGCTAAATAAAAATATCAACATCAACACAGTAGTTAACCGACTGGCGAATTGGCGCTGTTTGTTAACTCCGTTGGTCATCAACCTAAATAAAAGTATAAACATCAACACAGTAGTTAACCAACAGGCGAATTGACGCTGTTCGTTAACTCTGTTGGTCATCAAGCTAAATAAAATATATCTTGATAGCAAATGAATGTGGTCTGCGTTTGAACAGGACTCAAGTGAGATCTCAGTAAATAGTACCAATTGTAATACATTTTGCTAATTATTGCATCACATATAAAGTACGAAAAATAAAAGAGTTTAAATATGAATTTGTATGTTTTATTTAACAATTTACACCAAACTTTGAATCGATTCCTGGTTTATCTTAATTAACATTATCACAACGTGGGTATATAAATTATCAATTAATTAACTAGATGATCACTTCTACTACTAGAGGAAAAAGGCCAAGTACAGTAAGTATAGAATTTAAATTTAAATAAAATTAAGAGGTAAATAATAAAGATTTCAGAGAGTAAAACAACGATCAAATGGGGTACCGGGGGAGGGCAGTCACACTACCTTTAATGCTGAAGACCTTAAAGTGATTATCTGTAGAGCAAAGACTTACATATTTGGCAATAGGCTATATTTATAAAATGGTTCATAATCTTCCACCTTCCTATTTTACTAGTTTTACAATTTTTCATTTAAGTTAACAACTACAATACCGGGTTTAAGGACAATTTATATGTAAACACCCATAGAGGTCTATTCTGTAAAAATTCCTTTATATTTAACGGCCTTTAAAAATATTTTCTTCTTTAATTCGGTCACTATTTAAACGGATCTTTAAAATACATTAGAGGACTATCTTAAAGAAATCTGTTTAAATAATGATAAGTAAATTAACGAATACGAACATATTTTTATAGACCGCCAATATTTTTAAAGGCCGTTAAATATAAAGGAATTGTTACAGAATAGAGCCCTTATTAACTTATTCAACACAAAAACATTAACCTTTAAATGTTTTATTGATTATAACAATCAGGGCCGCTGAGAGCCAGACCGGGCCCCAGGACAATTCTCCAGATCGGGCCCCGCGACAATTTTATAAAAGGTCTTCAAGCAAAAAATTTCTCCTCCTCTACTTGAATTTTTCTAAAAAAAAAAAAGTCTTTAAGTAAAAAATTTCTCCTTCTCTACTTCAATTTCTCTAAAAAAAAAAAGGTCTTCAAGCAAACATTTCTCTAAAAAAAAAAGTCTGCAAGCAACAAAAAATTTCTCCTCCCCTTCTCTAAAAAAAGTCTTCAACCAAGAACTTCCCTCCTCTTGTGTCCATCTTCTGAAAGTACCAAAATAATTCTCACGGCCGCTGCCGGGCCACCCTTATACCGCTGCCGGGCCCTCATTTAAGCCCGGGCTCCGGGAATTAGTCCCAGCTGCCCCCCCCCCCCCCCTCTAGTCGGCCCTGATAACAATTTGCTTAGTTATATAAAGAGTTATAGGACTTTTAAATCAATTTAAAACTCATTTAATGGATTATTTATATTTTTTCTTTTTTATACTGTTTATTGTATACATTTAATTCTTGTAGGTATATTAGGTTTATCCTACTTCCAAAGAAAGTATATTACCTACTTATTATTACTTAATTCCAGTGTATGGCTGGAAATATCTGGCAACTATAACTGTACTACGATTTTCATTCAAGGATTCTAAATTTGAATAAAAAGAGATAAGAAAATAGTTTTAGCTAGACATTGTCCACAACAAGGGCAAGGTTAAACTAAAGCTTAGGAAATATAAAATGCAAAAGAAACTGCAATATACATTTAAAACAGTTACACATGTGATGTTATATTGAAAAAGTATTTTGATAATTAACAAATTATTTTTATTATTTACTCATTTGAATTATAATACATACTATGTATGTTATTCATATTTAATTACTAAAATTACTCATTAATATTATTGATATTGATCTACAATATATTTCAAAACATGACTTTCAAAAACTGTTATAAATAATAGTTAACTTTTCTATTTATAAAAAAAATACTGTATCAGTATTTTTTTTAGAATAAGGAATTTATTAGTTTTGTTCCTCACATAACTATGTGACTCATAGCTAAAAGATATAGTTATAAATAAAAATTTTAAAGATAAGTAATAAATACACAAAAATAATTTCAAGATAAAACGTACCAGGTGGTAATAAAATTTATTATAAACATCATTTATAAAAAATGTAATATTACATTTGGATGGATTTTATTAAACAGAGAAAGTAGGTAGGGAATCCCCACAAAAAAAACCCACATAGTCCAAATTCCTGCAAATTTTAATGAATGGAAGTAAAAAAATAGTGATAAAATTAGAAACAGTCTACAAAAACTATGTAGGTGTGTGGTCGCCAATTTAAGAGGTCTTTGGAGAAGACTGTGCATACAGTTCATTAAAAAAATATATTTATTTGAATGAAATGGAAAAATGACCATCAGAAAAATACTAAAATTAAAAATTAAATCGTTTTATCTGTGAAAAAAGAGGTTGGAATGCAGTTAATGCCAATTTCAGCTGCTGTGATCATTCTCTCCAATATTATTTTTTATTCATATTATTTGGTATTTCCTACTAAACATTCTGTAGCATGTGGTGCAGATAAATCTGTTTACTATCTTTGCTTTAACATGTCACTATGAATGATTAGTTCCTATCATGTTTTACCTTTAATATATCAGCAATAAAATATTTTAAACTAACATCAATTCTAAAGATTTATTGCACCTGTGAAATATATGGTATCACTTTAAATTTTTGGCAATATTCATTTTTATTTATTAATAAATTTGTGTATTTTTATTTTGCTTACACATTAAGGAAATAACCAACATGGGTTTTTTTTATAAAAAACCACACAGGAACCTTTCAATGTGTGGTAGAAGTTATTGAAGCTCTTGAATAGTTAATTATCTTAAGAGTTTATCCCTGGATTTCCCTCAAAGTGTGCTCGCAGAGCCCTAGGACTCCTCAAAGCCTCTGTAGGGTCTCCTCCAAAATACTAGTCATAATAATAAGAATAATAATAAAAAATACTAAAGGAATACTGTAAGGTTGTAGGGTAAAATAAAATTTATCTAAATATTCTAATATAAAGTTTAAAAATCTATTTTTGTTAGGGCTACATCAAATAGTTTGCTTTCCAACAGGGTTCCATCATCAAAAACAGTTTGAGAACTGCTGGTCTAGGTAAAGCAATCCTTGAAAAACTCGAATATTGTGAAAGTGAGAGAAGGGCCATACCTTACTGTAAATAAAACACTATTTTTTCAAAAACAGTTTCTATTCTGGAAAAATTGAAGAAAAGTAAAACCAATTGACTTGGATGTGCCACAAAGAAATACCTGTTACAATAGGCAAGTTCTACTCATTCAATTGACTCTTTTAACTGAAAACGATCCTTTTGGAGTTCATTTATTCCAGGATAGTGACAGTTCAATGTTCAACACGCTTTTAAATGTCAGTTAAAAGCACCCTAAAAAACTCCACTCATGTCCCATTCCAGCCCCTGACTATTTGAACTCACCTACTGTAAGAGTTAAATAATTCAAAACTAACTATAACCAATTATGCACAACTAGTGGTTTGTTAGTCAGGATAGTTATGTTCAGAGTCGAGATGTCACAAGTTCATGTGACAATACTTTGGTCTTATTACAGTAATGATTTAGTGATTTGTATGTCACAAGCAATGGTTGTTACTCAATAATACAAAACTCATGTCATTTTGTTTCAAAGCCTGCATTCTGGTCATGACAATTTAAATATTTAGATAATGGAATGCTATTTTGATTGTAAAAAAATATAGTAATATATGGGTGTCATTTCTCAGGTTACATTGAGGAACAAAGCAATGACAGAATTCAAACAATTTACACTTACAAGAAAAATTGCTACTTACCAAAATTTTTCCTCTATGTACTGAGCTAGGTAGTGTCTTACTTCTATGGGGAATATATCCCGATCACTATAAATTTGCTGCAAACTTCCAGGAGGAAGTTGCTGTATTTTAGTCCACAATGCCATTGTTAAGTGCTAAAAATCAAATGTTTCGAATGTTTAGTTCTCCTATACCTACAAAACGCTTATTAAATATTTAAAAACCCATTCGTCAGCTTTCTAAATGCGAAAATTTCTCAAGGTCATCATAAGCGGGACCCATTTATACACATGTAAGCATCTACATAAAATACTTGTTTACATAAATATCTAAATTAGAAACAAATGTATTGTACTTGATTTTAAAGCAATAAATTACCAGAAACTATGAAATTATTAATTTTGCCAACTGTAATTTTCATAAATAAATCATATCTGATAAAATAAGAAAAATACGATAATTTACCTATCACTGCATATCAACAACATGGCAACCTGAGCAATTTACTATCCTTTTTTAATGTTACTTTTCTTTTCTCTTAGAATAACTGTCAAGTGTCAAAGTTGCCATTTGATGCGAAGGCATATTTTAGAGAAACGATAATTCAAAAGAAAAGTATTTTCAAGTGATGATCGAATTGAAAATGATTATTTTTGGAAAAATTGACAATTAATTTTAAAAATTAGTTTCCAAATTTATAAAAAAAAAGTAGTTATTTTTTAATTTTCTTACAAATATTAAACTTATATCATTTTTTTACTGTTGAATATAAATTCTCGTCTTCAAATTATTTATGCAACATTAATCTAAAGAGTCACGCGATTGTAGGCAACTTAAAATAGTTTCAATGCCATATGGCTCGCAAATTTTTTTCTTGTCTTTTTGACATTTGATCAAAACTTTTTACCGCACGCCTATGGTTTATATCAAAAGTATAAGGCATTTTTCGCTGCATAAACGTTTATGGTAGTGTTTTAGTTTTTCTATAGTCAAATCCTTGATATAAGGCAACTTTTCTGCCAACGTATACTTATAGCTATCTATAAAAATAAAATCGAAATGTTGGAAATACCTATGACCATATTTATAATACCCGAAGACGAAATCAAAATTTTGAAGTACCAAAATGTAGTATATTATATTACATTACGAGTGTGGAAAATCACTTTTCACACAAGTGATGTACAATATTTTTCCTACGACCACAAAATAATTTCATCAAAAAATGTAAAACCAGATTATTATAATAATTAAAATGTATTTAAAAAAATAATCAACAATAATCGTTTTTATTCATTTTTTATAATTTCTAAACAAAAAAAAATTTAAAAACAAAAAAAAATCTGGCACAGCCAGAATTTGAACGCGGTCGCTCGACGGTCTCAAATTGCAAAGTTGACGCTCTAACCAACTGAGCTAACAGGCCTTACGGCAATTGATTGATCTAATCGCTTATGTGTTTAACCAGAATAAAAAGCAAATATATTTACAACAATTTCAATAATTTAACAATCATATCGATTTTAGTATTAATATGGACATTACATAGATCAAAATGGAAATTATGTCTTTGACATTTTCTGACAGCTACTGCGGAAAGTAGCATTCGTACGCGGGTGGAAAGTAAATTCTTATTCATACGCGTGTGATATAGGGCACTTTCCATAGGACTATATAGTGTGATATGTGTCACTTTCCTAAGTGGTCGTAGGAAAAGAATATTAAACAATGAAGTATACATTTTATAGGCCCTAAATTATATATCTTACCAAATGATTTAAAAAGTATTAACAAATTTTACTCTTTTAAAAATAAAGTCAAACTGTGGATATTAAAAACTGATAGAACTGTATTTAGCAATATAGTTAATAACGATTAAATAAAAAAGATATATATGTTTTTGAATTCATTTACTTACTTACTTACTTTTATAACAACTCAAAATAATTGTAAAAATCTGATGTGTCCAACACATGACTTTCTTATCTAGTTATTATAGGCTTTTTCCGATTATTTTGTACCACCTATTGCAGCACCTCTATAAGTGTTTAGAGGATAAACTAAATATATACATTTTCCACATACATCTACCTCGAAACATTTTTCTATATTCATTGAAAACGAAAATACTGAAAAATTTAAATTTAGCACTTTTCCTACAATTTTTCCATTACGGTCCATTTTAGAAAAATCATGTATAAACAAAAATTATAGAGATCGATATCGCAAACAACTTTTAGTTCAACAATTTTCATAAAAAATCAGAATTTTGCACATTTTATCAAATTTCTCGAATACGGACCATTTCAGGAAATTTTGACATAAGGCAAAAATTATAGAAAATAATATTAGAAGTAACTTTTATTTGAACAATTTTCTTCTCCAAACATAAATAACAGATATATTCCATAAAATATAAAAACGGCCTCCCATAAAGTACCCCCCCCCCCCCAGATGTTCAGACTTTGTCCAAAATCTAATCATTTCACGTCAGGCCGAAATAAAACTTAAGTTTAAAATTTAATGTTTTTTTCTTTATCCGTTTTTGAGTTTTCTTCAAATTTCGAAATTTACACATTTTCTCAAATATCTCGAATACGGTCCATTTTAGAGAAATTATGAATAGTATAGAAATTATAGAGAATTATGTTACAAACAACTTTTATTTGAACAATTTTTATAAAAAAATATTTTTTACATTTTGTCAAATTTCTCGAATACGGACCATTTTAGGAAAATTTTGTATTGAACAAAAATTATAGATAACTAGCTATTGCCCGCGGCTTTGCTCGCTACTTTTCTCGCATGTAGTCGTGTTATTAATATAAAAAAATATATGACTTCCTTTTTTATTAATTTTTATTAGTTTTATTGATTCTCATTCATTTTTATTCATTTTTTTATATTAATTTATATTTATTCATTTTTATTTATTTTTACTCATTTTTATTTATTTTTATTCACTTTTATTCATTTTTATTCACTTTTATTAATTTTTATTCACTTTTATTCATTTTCATTCATTTTTATTCACTTTTATTTACTTTTATTCATTTTTATTAATTTTTATCCATTTCTATTCATTTTTATTCAATTTTATTAATTTTTATTAATTTTTTTATTTTTTATTAATAATTTTTAATAATTTTTATTAATTTTTTATTAATTTTTAATAATTTTTAATGTTTAATAATTTTTATTCGTTTTTATTTATTTTTATTTATTTTTATTAATTTTAATTATTTCTTATTAATTTTTATTTATTTTAAATAATTTTTATTAATTTTTAATACTTTTTAATAATTTTTATTAATTTTCTATTAATTTTTAATAATGTTTAATAATTTTTATTCATTTTTATTTTTATTCATTTTTATTTATTTTTATTCATTTTTTATTCATTTTTATTTATTTTTATTAATTTAAATTATTTATTTTTATTTATTTTAAATAATTTTTATTTATTTTTTATTTATTTTAAATAATTTTTATTTATTTTAAATAATTTTTATTTATTTTAAATAATTTTTATTTATTTTAAATAATTTTTATTAATTTGTATTAATTTTTATGAATTTTTAATTTTTATTTTTTATTAATATTTAATAATCTTTATTCATTTTTAATATTTTTTTTTTAATTTTAGTTTATTTTTATAATACTATACCATACATAAATCTAACCACAAAGCACGTCATTATTTATTTATGCTACAATTATAATTTTTAAGTTCCAACGTTCAAAAATTTATACTTCTATACAAATTTTTACCCCCGTTTACCCTCTTAAAATGTGAAAATCCGAAAACCATGAAACATCATTTTTGATTTTCAATCAGTAGCTGTAATTCAAATTTTTATGTTTCAAACTTTAAATAACAAAAAAATATATACATACTATTAAACAAATTTCCCCCCCCCCCATTTCCCTCCTTAAAATGTTAAAATGCAAAAATCCTGAAACAATTCATTATTTATTTATGATGAAAACCTACAATTCCAATTTTCAAGTTCCTACCTTTAAAAAATCGATATCTCCAAATAAACTTTCACCCCCATTTCCCCCCCTTAAAATTTGAAAATCCAAAAACACGTCATTATTAATTTGTATTCATTAGCTGCAATTCCAATTTTCATGTTTCTAACTTTAAAGAGAACCAAAAACATAGTTACTTCCAAATAAATTTTCACCCGCATTTCCCCCCTTAAAATGTGAAAATCCAAAAACCTTGAAATACGTCATTAATAATTTGTAGTCAGTAGCTACAATTCCAATTTTCATGTTTCTAACTTCAAAGGGAACAAAAAAAATCAATAGTCCTATAAAAACTTTCACCCCCGTTTCCCCCCCTTAAAATGTGAAAATCGAAAAACCCTGAAACACGTCATTATTTATTTATGCTTAGGTAGCTGTAATTTAAATTTTCATGTTTCTAACTTTAAAGAACAAAGTTTGATTATAAGCTCCCTCCCCCCATTTCCTCCAATTTCCCCCCTTTAAAGTTAAAATTTTGAAAAATCCTTTCTTAGCGGATGCTTACGTTATAAAATAAACCTATGTTCGAAATTTCAGCTTTCTAGGCTCAGTAGTTTTGGCTGTAGGTTGATAGGTCAGTCAGTCAGTCAGGACAAACAATTTTATATATATAGATATAAGAAGTAACTTTTATTTGAAGAATTTTCTTCCATAAACGTAAATAACAGATATATTCCATAAAAATGACCACCTATAAAGTACCCTTCCAGATGTTCCGACTCTGCCCAAAAACTAATCAGTTCATTGGACGCTGGAACAAAGCTTAAGTTTAAAAGTTTTTCTGTGTATCGGTTCATGAGTTATGGTGTATACAGACACACACAGACATCATCGCGAAAATAGTCAAAACGGATTCAGGGGACCTCAAAACGTAAAAATCCGTCGAAAACTCGAGATCGAAAAAATCATGATTCCCACAGGTACTTTCCTTATATCTGTATACAGATAGGAAAGTAAAAATGAAGGTAGTTTGCAGGAAACATGGTCCAATTTTGTTTCCTTATTGATATACAGGGTGATAATGTGTGTTTTTGTTTCTTTTTTATCAATACCTATCTTAAAGAGATTTTAAATAATTTTAATTAAATTTTTACAATTTATTGACAACTTTCGGGCGTAATTGATGAATTTTCCATAAAATTACCTTTTGAATTATGTGTCATAATTTGTACTTTCTGTAGACACTATTATTTTACTTTTATGTGAGAACACTTTATTAGAGATCACTTTAACACATCGGGATTTCAATACGACTGAATAATAAAGGGCGACTTCGTATATGATTCACTTACGTATTGGATAATTCCTAATTTATAAAGTATTTGTCACGATTTATAACATACAGTATGTACCTATATATTAATACAAAAGATCTGATGTTAGGGATTTTACAAAATTTTATGAAAATAATAAAAATCAAATTGTTTATTGCTAACTAAAGCACAGAAAATACTGTTGATTTTAATTATTGTAAATAAGTCTTTGTTTTAATTGCTAACTAAAATACAGAAAATACCGTTGGTATTAATTATAAATGAGTCTTTATGTTAAACATTATTTACTATTATCTAAATAAAATGAAAATTAGGTATGACCAAATTTGAAAAGGTTTGTTAAATGGTGAAATTTGGTAAGAACAGATTTGTGGTAATTTTGTATTCGACAACTAAAATTTCATCATCCTGGTGAATAGTTTCTTCAGCAATAGGTTCTAGTATTTTCTTGCTTTTTTTTATTCAGTTCGGTTCAATGGTGGTTTTCGTCTTTTCCTAATACTGGACAAGTATGAAGGGAGATTCGGGAATATACATGGTATTACTTCGTTCTTTAATCGCGGCCTTTCCCTTTTTATTTTGTTAACAGTACCATTATTTAAAATAGTCTCATCAAATTTTAAAATATCATCTTCTAAAAAGTGTAGCTCGCAAACAGAATCATAACTAGACAGTACTTTATCAGCCCTAGGAATCACATGCTGCCATTGTTCTAAACGTTTAGGATCCTACAAAAAATATTTGCAATGACTAAATTGGAGTTCAATAAAGAAAAATAACAGTAGTAACTCTTCATCTAACATAAAAAAAGCAAATTTTCTTTTCTAGTAAGTTAAATGTGTAATTATTGTTGTTTGTAAGTCAAGATTTATGACTCTATTATTTTTTATTATAGAATTTTGTAATTAAATAAACTACACTCTGTAAGATACGGGTTGAGACTATTTTACAATAAATATATATTATTTAGAAATAAATACATTATTTTACTTACACCAGGAGCTTTAAAAAGACTTGGATTTTTATTTCCTTGTGTTTTCTTGAATTATATATCGGATTTATATCCCGTTTTTCAACCCGGAACGAAGCAAATCGTTTGTCGTTTTTTGTTACTCATTATTACTTGTGGCCAGGTTCTTTATTTCAGCTTATTTTTATTCTTTTCACTAAATTTTACAAAAATCACTTTGATTCCCATTGACTTGCATAGAAAATAGACGTCGTTATTTTGCCACCCGCCAACTACAGTAGTTTTTTGGAACTCCATAAAAATAGGGACGGAAATTTCTAGTCTTCATAGTTACATCATACGTCACTACTGCGCGTGATTTTCCTCTTCAACGTTAATCTACGCCACTTCTTCCTCACAGCGCCGTTTGTTGCATGTAAATTAGACGGGATGTGCAAATTTTTTAAAACATCGATGTTGACATCAAATGATACATCGAATACAGTATCGATGTTGTAAAAAAATCGCAAAAGAGAATATTGATTTTTCTAAATATCGATGTTTATTTTTCCATACATCGATGCGTCTGTAAACATCGATGTTTTTCAAAAACGTTCATTAAAGAGCAAAAAAAAAAGAATAACACTTAACAAAAAGGTATTGAAACCATCAATTGAAACTTGACGCCTTAACCAAACAACATTGAAAAGAAAATAATCGATGTTAATTGAAAAATCGATGTTAACAAATAACATTGGATAAAAAAACTCGATGTTGACTAATAATATCGGATAAAAAAACATCAATGTTAACATCGATATTCGAAACCAAAAAATCGATGTTTTTTAAACATCGATACATCGTGCGCATCTCTAACCAAAGCCGAAATATCGACGTAGGTCCTTTTGGCTTTGCTACTGCGCATGATTTTTCTCTTTAACTTTAATCTACACCACTTCTCCCTTACAACGCCGTTTGTTGCATGTAAATCGGACCAATAGCAACGAAGATCTGGACTTAGGCCCTTTTGGCTTTGCTACTGCGCGTATTTTTTCTCTTCAACATTAATCTACGTCACCCACCTACGTCACGTAAGATTATATACACATCTATCTCTCTCGATCGCATTGCGGCCTGGGAACTCTCTCTCTAACACATTGAATTCCCTATATATATATATATATATATATAATATATATATATATATATATATATATATCGCGATACAAACTTTGCTTATCTACTATATATTATCCATAATCTAGTCTAGAAAACCAATTGTAAAGTTTTGTCGTTTAATTAACCCAAGCGTGTATATACGATACGATACATTATTCATTTTTATTTGCCCATTATAATAGACAATATAGAAAAAAACGTTAACTTTGACAACATACTTTTATTAACAAAATACTATTAACTTTTAACAATCCGGCAACAATAAATAAAAATTTAACTAAGCACACATATCCAACATTTAATAATATTATGTTCTGTAATAAGTACATAGGTGATAAAAATATCTTTCTTTTTAATGCCACTTACTATATAGTACAGAAATGTGTAAACATTTTTAATTACCTGTTCTTACAGCAAACATTATAACAATAAAAACGGAATTGAAAATATTATCCCTAACCTCCAAATAAAACTTATAAATTATGATTTTGTTATATAGGAAGAATATATTAACTACTTTAAAAGCAATAATATAAAAATATAATAAAATAGAATAGTTTACCGAAGATGTTGATTGTTTTTGAGCAATAATGGAAATTTATTCTTTCCTAGCAAACTAGTTTTGTCTATTTCAGTTCTAGACTTGATGTTTTTTATAGGTATATGCAGCAACACTCATATCTCATAAATAGTTTATCCCCAATAACGTAAACAAAAATTATTCATGATAATGTATGTCCATAAAAAAGGAGAATGATAGTTTACAAATGGTATTTGTCCATTCATTTATAAAAAAAATAAAAAGAATAATTGACAGTTATCACATGCTGAACTCAGAATTATCTCATTGGCTGACCGTAAGGTCTTAAGTTAAAAATTGGCGAACTTTCTACGGTACGTTAAGTTCTTAAGTTACGTTACGACATTCATAAATAAGTATACGTAAATTCAATATTTCAACTTCTTACGTTAAGTTCTTAAGTTACGTTACGGCGATTATAAATTAAGCTTTATAGTTTTATGCAACTGTAAGTAAAAATGTCATGAAACTACATTGTTTGGAAACAGTAATTTTCGATCATGTTTATAATACAGAGTGTTCCAAAATAAGATGTAGATATTTTAGGAGGTATTTGCTAAGGCTATTTTATAAAGAAAATTTAATGATCTAAAATTGTTTGAATTTTTTGACAATATTACTTTTAATAATACATTTAGTATTTCAATTTCTGTTAAATTATAAATTACACATTTCTGCTGTAGAACCATGTGAAATAAAATAAAAAATTTCATAAATAAACAAGAAAAATAGAGCTATACTCAAGAAAGATATTTACATTATAATACCATGCTTTTTTTAGTTTTTATTTTTATCACAATCGCATTGTTTTTCTCAAAATTTTCGTTATACTCCAGTTTTTTCGAAATTTCTTTCCCAAACCAATTTAAACGAATCACTAATTAATTAATTAATGAGAACTTACAGAACCTAAATCAAATATATAACGAGTTTTATTTTTGCCCCCCCCCTCCCCTTTCCGTTTTATAAAAAATAAAAAGTGAACCGGTTACAAACCTAAAAATAAAGATTTTGCATTAAAAGGATTTCATTAGATATAAATAATAATTATTATATTAATACCTATTCTATATAGAGTACTTTCGTTCTGTATTTTGTCAAAATATTTCTTAGAAAATCTTTAACATTATCGTATGTTGCATAACTAATACCAACAGATATGGGTCCTTTGATCCAATTCATGGAGAGTCCCTTGTATAAACCTCGTTTGAGTCCTTCACGTCTAAAAAACAAAAAATAGAGAATGCATAATATATATGTAATATGTACAGATTAGGAATTATAGTGTATTAAATAGATTGAGCTTAAAACCAGTTGGTCGGTTCAAAATATATAACAAAAAAAAAAAACAATTTAAGAAAACCGAGGTGCTCTTTTAACTTAGCCATTTAATTTTTTAAAAATTGCAATTTTTTTCGGAAAGTTTTGTATTTCCAAAACCTAAAAGTAGCCTATAAATGTGGAAGAGTTGTTTTAGAAAAACGATTCGTTTTGGGAGCTCCGCGTACCGAAGTACCTCGCGATTCAATTATAGCTCCGTGCTAAATTTTTAGGAAACAGTTCTTTTCTAATTTTTATGTCAATTGATAACCGAGGCATTTTGGATTACCTTCCACCTAGAGAGTAATCGTCAACCCTTGGAAAAATGGTAAGTCAGTCTTAGATGGATTTATAAACTACGTTCAGCTCACGCTACGCTCGCGTTGGTGAGTTCGTGCTGTACCCAATTTACAAAGTCGATGGCCCTTTGTTCGTCGCTGCGAATTTTGACATTTGATATAAGACAACCACAAATTCCGCAAAGTAAATTATAATTCGTTATTTTGTTTTAATCATATATGTAGATTGGTTGGTTATAAAATAATTATAAATCCGTTATAATTTCGTATCCAAAACAAACCTACCATGTCATTTTAGGATCGCGTTGACGCATGCGTGGTCAAGTAATCAGATAAGAGTTTTTCATTGACTAGACGTTCGTAGCCGAACGGCGAACATAAAAGTTGGTCATCTCTCAGCGTCAACTGAACTCGAACTGGGGTGCTATTTTCAAAGTATGGGAGCATGCATTTCTCTCAAGATTCTCATCAGAAATGTCATACGTCAATGTGGAAACGCTGTTTTTAAAGGCTTCCTCTCTAAATAAATCGAGAGAAACAGCCAGTGAGGGCCCTAAATATACTGTTTTACGTTGACGTGATATTTCTCTTGAAAGAAATGAATTCTCTCGAGTTTGAAAATAGCCCCCCTGAGCGTGAACCGAACCAGCGCTGTCAGGTCATATTTTTTCAGTATACTGCCTGTCTAAAATTCAGTAGAAATCAGTAGGCAAATGAGTTGCCTAATTAATTTAATCTCAAAAAACGGATAAAAAATAATAATAATGAAAACGGTTTTTTTTTTTCAGTAGAAGTTACATTGATATCAGTAGACCAAAAGCCAAATCAGTAAATCTACTGAAAAATCTGTAGACCTCGCAACACTGAACTGAACGCCAAATGAACGAAGTTTATATATCCATCTGTAAGGTCTAATTAATATAAAATTATTGGATTTTTAGCGATTCATATGTTAAGTATTTTCTCTCTGATGAATTATTACACTACTCACTCGGAGTTTTTTCTGTGAAAAATTATGTAATTTTAGTTTATTTGGAAATAGCGCTTAATTTCTAATTAACCGCTCCAAGAGTCGACTGTGTTTATTATAAATATTACACACTTTATTTAATGACGAACTGTTCTATCTAAATTAGACACATTGTATAATAGATTGCGACGTGCTCTTCGAATATGTCGATAATAACTTGTTGCAAGAAAACGAACGCACTATATAATAGATGAGCACGTCGTTAACAACAATACGTGAATACACTTTGTTCTTAACGACTTCCTCAAGAAGCACGTCGCAATCTATTATACAATGTGTATTTTACAATGTGAGGCACACAGCATAATAGATTGCGACGTGCTCGGAGAGCACGTCGTTAACAACAATATCTGAACACACTTTGTTGTTAACGACGGCTCGAAGAGTACGTCGCAATCTATTATATAATGTGGGACACACTGTATACTAGGTTGCGACGTGCTCGAAGAACACTAAATAACAGTATCTGAATACAATTTGTTGTAAACGATGACATGCAAGAGCACGTCGCAATCTATTATGCAAAGTCGAACACACTATATAATATATAAGCATGTCGTTATATAATAACACTATCTGAAAAGAATTTTTTGTAAAAAATGTGGAACACACTGTATAATAAATTGCAACATGCTCTTAGAGCATACTCTATTTGAATTGGAATAAAATATTAGGGTGGGACATTACACTAATATTCTTTTTTTTTAATGTAAATCAGCGGATTAAAAGTATATTGCGATTACAATGCGAAGCTCCCAAAACGCGAAAAACGAGGCGTTTTGCTACCTTCAAAAAATTTTTATATTTCAGTACCATAAAAACTGCCTAAAAATATGGTTCATTTTAATAAAAAACGAGGCACATCAAATTTTAGAATAGGATATAAAAATATAAACTGAAAATTCTCTAGATGCTCTGCTGCCATCTTCAGCAAAAATTTGTAGAAAAATTTTACACTAACAATCAGTACTATTTTAAATTTAAATTTGTTTTAACATACTTGTAAACATATTTAAGAGTACCAACAATGGTGGAATATTGTCCATTGGTATCAGTCTGCATTCTCCTTCTTACTATATCTAACGGGTACGAACTACTTTGACCTAGCATACCAGCTATCGCTCCGAAACCTAAGGAAGCTAAGGGATGAGGAGTTTGTTTAGGATCCACATGTTCTGAAACAACAAACTACTATTGGATAATGGTGTCATGAATCAAGATTGTAAAAAATATAAGTGAACAATTTTTTTTATACTGACAGTTCTTAGATCAAGCAAATATTTTACAAAAATGCAACAATTGTATGTCACTCCGTTAAAAGCTTTTTAGTTTAAATGATCTCTCAGAGAAAATTTGTTTATATCCAATATATTAAATTGAAGAAATATTATGATAATCTACTAACCTCTATATAACCTTTTCAAGGTGTCATATATAAAAAACGATACTCCAGCATATGGTATAACTCCTAAAATAGTAGGTACATAACCTCTATATAAAACAGTAATTCCTTCTAAATGGTATATTTTCATAAACACCTAAAAATAAAAATATTGAATTTTTTCATCACTCAATTAAAATTATTGACAGTGTTTAGCCCAAGAGCTCAGAGTATAAAATGAACTGCCTCTTAATAAGAATACCAAATAAAAATTATACAATTTTCAAAATTTTGAATCGTAATTCATTTACCCCAATAGTACCAAGAAAAAACTTACATCAAAGAAAGAGTTAATTATACATTAAAAGCAAAATTTTTATAAGACACAAAGTAAGAAAAAAGTATCTTTGTTAAATGGATAGCTCATTATTTCCACGATTGGTTATCAATTTTTTTTAATCTCATTGTTTAATGCAGATGTTGCAAATAAGTTAACAGATAATAATTGTGTTTGACGCCATAAAAAAATTAAATGTATTTTTTTTATTTAGAAATCACAGAATAAAGAAATATAATTTATTCCTAAAAGAATTCAACAGTTATATATCTACTACTTCAAACTTAAAAGTTATAAAGGCATGTAGTAATATTGGACAATTTAAAAGTCATCTTAAAAAATTCCTAGTAACAAATACTTTTTATACACTCGATGAATGTTTTGCATTATGAAGACAGTAGGTATTTTTAATTTTTTCTTATAGAAATGTAAATAATAAATTTAAAAAATCACTTTTCATCTGATATTTTAGACAAAAATCTGCTCATAAATTGGAAAAGCGGTAAATGAAATTAAAGTTAATAAAAAATCTCTTTTATGGAGAAAATTTAAGAGAACGCGGAATGTAAAGATAATGTGAATAAGTTTGAAAGGCCTATTTCAAAGCAGAAGCTACTAAATTTTGCTTAAGAAAACAAAGTGAAAGTTCAAAAGAAAATGAAAACAACTTAAAACTAAAAATAATATTCTACTTTATATTGCTGTAAATAATAAATAAGTTTTGGGGAAACTGTGACAAAAGTACTATTAGCAGCCGTAACAGGTAATGATTATACTGCCTCGTTCGCAAGCATTTGCAGACGACATAAGCATCGTAGTAAACGGTAAATTTGGGTCTGTTGTATCCGAAAGGATGCAGCGGGCACTAAATATCGTCGAAAGATGGTGCCTAAAAGAGGGATTGTCCACACACCCGACAAAAACCTCTGTTGTTGCATTTACAAGAAAAAGGAACATTCAATGAAGGAACTTTATATGTGGAGACAACATCTAAAAATGGCAAAAGAGGTTAAATATCTTGGAATCACTCTTGATGAAAGGCTGTAAGAATACTATAAGCCTGTAGACGGATGATAGGGAACACATGGGGCTTAAACCAAGTATGATGTACTGGCTTTAAGCTATGGTTGTAGTACCTGTTATAACTTATTCATATGGTGGTACAAGAATAAAAGCATAACAGCTAACAAAAAATTAAAGGTACAAAGACTAGCTTGTCTAATAATCACAGGGGCATTTAGAACTACACCCACTGCAGCAATGGAGCTACTGCTAGATCTTCCTCCACTACACCTTATGGTGGAGAAGAAGGCTATGGCGGCGGCATACAGTCTGTTTGGATGGGAACTTTTGAGAAAAGGACACTACACAATGATATTAGAGATATTAAAACAAAATCCGCTACTAAGAATGCCATCGGATAGAACGCCCATTATTCACGACTTCAGGAAACCTTTCGATATTCAAATTCCAGAAAGGGCAAAGGCCAGAAAAATAGGGAAAAAACAAAACGTATCAATCTGACATACAGACGGTTCGAAAATGAAAAACCGCACAGGAGCTGGAATCTATGTGAACTCAGGAAGGACAATTAGTCTGAACCTGGGATTACTGACAACAGTTCTCCAGGCTGCAGTAACAGCAATAAATGCCTGCGCCAAATTCATGTTAAATGAGAAAGATGAGAGGGCCTTTATCATGACAGACAGTCAGACAGCCCTTAAAGCACAGAAAAGGGTAGAATTACAATCTAAATCAATACTTGATTGCCAACAGTTCCTCTCAGGCCCTGGCAAAACATAACTAGCTCACCCTTGAATGGGTGCCAGGATATGAGAGTGTTTGGAAACGAGAAAGCAGACCTCCTAGCAATGAAATTTTTAGCAAACATCAAGATCTATAAGAAGAAGAAGGCCCTTTGATTTTGAAAAAAACTCTTATTGAACCAGAACCCACATGTGGTATTTCATACCAACATGTTAAATGGGTGTTAAAGGAACAAATAAATAGAGAACACCATAGGCTCTGGTTGGAACTTCCTGGACTTAGACGGTCCGACAGATTCATAGAAGGGCCATCCACGAGCAGACAAAATCAATTGCTAAACCTTAGCAGAAGCGAACTCAAGGCCGTAATAAGTTTCCTTATGGGACACTAGGGCCTTAGAAGACACCTAAATCTCTTAGAGATATCTGATGACTACCTATGTAGAATATTTGAAGAGAAGGATGAAATTCCTATTCACATACTATGCCACTGTCCAGAACCTGAAGAAATCGCGAAACGCCCATCAGACATATTCTTGAATTCATCAAGAAAATCAATCTGATGGGATAGAAACTGTGAGGGGTACATTAAGCCTAGACCTTAAGTAGAAGTGGGCTTTGAACCACACCCTAATTCGGATAGATACATAGAAGGATAAAGAGAAAAACTGCATAATTATTAAAAAAAAATCCGTATGACAAATAGACCTTGTTGAAAAGGTCATTTGTAAGATAACATACATAAAGTAAATGAAGCTCTGCTAGACATTTTTATGGGAACTTATGTATATTACAATAGTAGCTTCATACCTACCTCCTTGCTGCAATATTTTGATTGGTAAAATTAAATCATTAAATCAAATTTGACCAATATTGAATTTTGCAACACATATTGAGTCGTTATTTTTTACTAAGAAGAAAATAACGACTGGATTCTAGTTGACAATAAATTACAAATTGAATGATTTGAAGGTCCTCAAACCCCTAACAGTAGGGTGACCATCATACAGCTGTATAGCATTTTCAAAGCCCGTCCAGTATTTGATCTTGTAGTACAGCAAAACACTGTTATTGTCCAGCAACACGCCATTGTTGTTCAGCAATGTAATACATAATGTACTAAAACGTAACCAATAAAAACCTGTAATTATCTTTGGGGAGATTAAAAAGTCTTCACCTTTGTGTTGCATTTAATTATTAAAAATACCTAACATGCACTGACATGCAGAACCATGGAAATATATTTTTATGTTGATCTTTTCTATAATTACGAAGATAAAAAAATTGTCTTCTGATTTTGCGATAATTTTTTAATGGTAGACAAACACAATTAAAAAAATATTAATAATTTAGAGTATCGTCCGATTTTAACCGACTACTAACCGCTAGTAACCAGGATTTTTTGACAGCTGTTCCTGAAAAAAAAAAAACCAATTTCTTAGGGGGAGGGGATCAAGCTAAATCTTTCCAAATCTCACTTGGAGGAGATTTGTAAATCTGACGTAATTTTTTTTTTTCTAGTAGAAAACGGTGTAAAATTGCGTAAAAGTAAAGTTAACTTAGAGTAAAGAATGTTTCTAAAATAAAATATGGCAAAATCTTATAATTATGTTTATCGTATGCGTCCCAACCTCGCAGAGCAAAGGTTTCGTTTAAGTATTTATTATTTATTTTTATCACTGTGATTTTAAATTAGGGCAATATTCTCAAATACTAGCCATTGCTATTCTTAAATAAAAGTCATAGAACATATTGTGTTTTTGTTTTTTTAAAAACACAAATTTTGAAATATATCACGTGAGATTAGGGGAGGGGGGAGGGAGTTGAGGAAAATCTTACGAAATCTCACCAGAGGGGGAGGGGGGTCAAAAAATCCTCAAAAATACCTCACGTAATTAATGGACGCCCCCTTTGTGACAGAATGACATTCGACTTAATAGTAACCCTGAAAATATAGCGGTTAGTGAATTGACGTTTGAGTCACCATTTTCAGGTAACCGCGTCCGTAATTTAATCGATTTTTCAGGAATGTCAAGCAGAGTGGGTAGTTTTGGCCCGAGTAACCGATATTTCGGTTAATAACGGACCATACCCTTAATTCGATTTATATAAAAAACCTGGTAATAGTGAGTTTTTTTTACCATACGAATGAGTAAACAATAAACTAATTATGTATGCAAAAAATCTATCTGGTAATTGATGACGATATTGAAGGCGGTTTTTGAACAATTTTAACACTGTTTCAAAAACGGGAACGCATGGTGGGACAACGTCTATATTTTTGCATTTAAAAGGGATTTTCTCTTTCTTTGATGATAATTTATTATTGGTAGAAAATAGGTAAATTGCTTGTAATGTTAAACTTTATAATTTTTGTTTTACGAAATTTTCCAAAAATGGTCCGTTTTGGAGAAATTTGACAAAAAGTGCAAAATTCGAATTTTCAAGAAAATTGTTTGAATAAAAGTTGGTTGCGAAATCATTCTCTAATTTTTGTTCTATACATGATTTCTCTAAAATGGACCGTAATGGAAAAATTTAAGGAAAAGTGTAAAATTTTAATTGCAAAAGATAAGAAGTGAGAGGCAGGCAAAAGGATACGAACAAAAGGGAAATTGGGAGAAATGACGTTGGAGAGAATAACAGTTATATCGACACTGGTTAACATAACAGAATAAAAGTATGACATTAATAAATTTAAAAAAAAACAACATGAATAATAAAATAAACAAATATACAAAAATTGAAAAAGAATAATTATTTAATAGACTACAAACCTGCCTCAATGTTGAATATTCTTGTCGTGATGTTACAGCCATTCGTGCCCTGGCTAAATCAAGTGGGTAAGTAAGTGATTGCGATGTTACCCCAGCTAGAGATCCGGCTAGAAATAATTTTCCAGGCGTAGTCCTAAAAATTAAACCTACCTTTAAACAAACGTTAGTTATCCAAATATTTTTTTTTTTATTTTAAAAGGTCGACAGGTAATATATAAAATTTGATCAAATACATGGACCTATTTTGATCATCCAAATATCAACAATAATATAACTAGCCTAAGGTTAAATTACTAAATTCAAAATATAAACAAATTAATTATTGATAGTAGATTGGGAAATTTTGATTAGAAAAATATTGGCCTGTGTATCATTTTTAACACGAGGAAAAGATAACTATACCTACCAATGTCAACATTAGTCAAGGAATATGATTAAATTTAATGTTAATTAGATAAATCTGAAATAATTTCTCATGATTTTAATGTGTAGATTAGAGGAAAATTATTTAGGGGTCATTTTTGGGAAGTTAGAAAAAATCTCATGCCATCCTGTATGGAATAAAAATGAAAGCTCGTTAAGAATGAGGTGTAGATTGAAAAAAAATTATTTATCTAAGGGGTAGATTTTTTTTGGGGAACAGGGGAGTTATATTGACTTAAAAAAAGTTTTAATGTCATCGTGTGGGGTAACAAATGAAAGCTAGTTGAAGGACGATTTCAAAAATATATAATACATTCATTTTCGAAAAAATGCTTAAAAATAGTGGTCCCCCCACCTATCTGCAAAAGAAACATTCAGAAAAAAATTTGAAAAATCAATAACGTTGAGTAATTATATTTTGCACTTGGCTAAATTAATTCAAGAAACTAAATAGTTGTGTCTATGTTAGGTATGTAGCTATATCATGAAGACTTAATCAAATATTTACCAATATCAGTACATGGGAGGTAAATTGAACTATGTCGTACTATTTATAAAGACTTGTTAGAGGTATACGACACTATGTCATAGAAAAATTGTTATCAGAACATAGAAATATTTTACCAAAACTAACAAGTCATATATATAAAAAAAAAAGTTTTAATAGTTAGATTATTAGTAAACAATGCATATTGTGACAATAATTGAGGCTAACTGCATTTCTTGTCGAAATATAATTAATAGAAGGTGTAAATCCACAAGACGCTTTTTAAAAAAAATCGGCGTCAAAATCTGCTTATTGGTTTCCATGGCAAACGCGAAAATCCATGAAAAATCGTGCAAAAATCCGCCGTGTCCCTTTTTTGAGAATTGGGTGCACGGTGGAAGGGAGTATGCGTTAACGGTAGACGCTCAAGACATGCTAGATGACTGATAAGAAGGAATTTTTTGTCTACTGTCAACTGTCACCTTTTTATGACGTTTTGAAAATTTCTTTATCTTTTTTCGACGGTTTATTAAAGACAAATAATTTTATTATTTTTTCTGAACACCCTTTGCCTCTCTCTAACTCACCACGCACACGGATTTTTCGTCGGGCGCCATTTTTTTTTTCGGACAAATTTCCTATGAAAGTTCCGGACGAAACATCCCGTCAGCGATCCCGTAGGGGTCGCTGCACTGCGCCTAATCAATTTTTATATTATTTTTTAGATTGTTTTATTAAATATTTACTATATCTTTATAGCCCAATCGGATTAGTATTTTAGATTCTGAAAAATTCGAAGCAGCAATTTTCCTTCGGAATTCGTTGGAGGGGGTCTCTGGTAGTCTAAATTCAAAAAGTTGGGATTCTAAAGTTGTCGTTACCTCCGCCATCTTGATTTAAAGGGTTATTTTTTGTATCTTGAATAACTCATTTATTTTCAATTTTACACGGAAAATAGTTTTTACAAAAGTTATTTAAAATTAAATTTCCTACAATTCTGCTTTTTTTTTGTACGATCGATTTTTTTCGATTTATACCCGAAAAGAGGGGGTGAATTTTTGGTTATAGAATAACTCGTTTATTTTCAATTTTACGAGAAAAATTGTTATAAACAAAGTTGTTTAAAATTAAAGTCGTTATATTATAAATAGTAAAAATATTGGTATGACAAAATGATATGATCATCAAATTTACTTCTTCCACGAATTCTATCCAAATATTTACCTGCTTCGACTCCAACGAAAAATGATATCAACTTGAAAATTTTACAAGCTCTCTAAGAGGACAACGTCTATTGATTTAGAAAAAAATCTGATTAAAAATAGGGGGTTAAGATGGATTGAATTAAAAAAAAATTCTAAATTAAAAACGAAAAACACAAAGCGATATCAACATGAAATTTTTAGCAAACATCAAGATCTATAAGAAGAAGAAGAAGGCCCTTTGATTTTGAAAAAAATCGTATTAAAAATGCGGGTTTAAGGGGGGTTGAAATTAAAAAAAAAAATAAACATAAATCAAAAATGAAAAGCGAAATCAACAGGAGATGAGGCCTACTGATTATGAAAAAAATTTGAATAAAAGTGTGGGGGGGGGGTTAAGAGAGGTTGAAATATTTAAAAAAAATTAATTCAAAAACGAACAATAATATCAACTTGAAATTCAAGCTCAATATGGGGATGAAGCCTATTGATTCTGAAAAAAAATCTGATTGAAAATGGGAGTTAAGGGAGGGTTTGTTAAACTGTGAAGAGTACAATTTAGAATACCATGCATTATATATCTTTATTCTAGTTTGTATCTGGGTAATGTTATGTATTGTGATGGGATTGTTCTTATAAAATAAACATTTTAGTTTACTTGGTTTATTTGCCAATAAAAGGTATTTAAAAAATATATTATGTGTGACAAATTGTGAAAATGATTAAATTTAATATAAGAATCGAAAAACGGTAGGTAAAGTTTCATATAATATGTTTTAAACAAAAATCAATGTCATATTTAAAAATAATATCAAAATATGAAGAAAAGTCAGCTGACTATAACTAATAATGTTTATAAATGGTTTTTAACGTATTAAAAACAAAACAAATATTACAATAACTAAAATATTCATTAATAGTTGTAGTTCTTGCAAACAGTATGATATTTATAATAACTACACTTAATATAAACCTAAATAAAAAAAACGGTGTTAAAATTATTGGAAAAAAGTGAACACCCTTTTTAAATTAGCACAAGTCACTACTGCTCTGTAAAGTGAATTTATATTATAACCCTTAGCTAATAATAATGTTATATCGAAAGGAAATTATTTATCTTGGAGCCAGTTTTGGTGAGGGGATAAATTGGAAGTCCTGATTGGAACAATATCAATAAATACTGTAAATAATTTATTAAATTAAATACTAACTTACCCCCCTGCCTGATCTACTTTGAGTATTCTTTTCCATTGTTCGTGAGCTGTAAATTGTATTGCTGCATGGGGCACGATGCGCGCCATAGTAGCACTGTTTCCCCTCCATAATGCCAAAATTCCCTCCGATTTTAAAGTTTTTAATATAAATTTAAGGGCCTTTCTCGTTGAATATGGTTTATGACTAAAATACAATGAGAAAAACAAATATGTAGGCATAAATATACCTAGTATAGTGGTAATTTAATTCTATAACCAATAGTTAAAATTTAACGGACGTTAAAAATATAACGTATGTTAAATATGAAAAGCAATTCTGTAAATTCATGAACATTTGTGTCACAAAAATCTATTCTATAAGCAGAAATATGTTAAAAATTTAACATAAGTGAGTTAATTTTATGCGTTAAATCGAGGATATTAACATAATGTATAAGAAATTATGACTTTTTATTGTTTAATTCAACAATTTTGAAAGTACTCAAGTAATTTTAACAGTAGAAATTACACAAATTGTATTTAGAAATTATATTTTATTTATATAGTGCATATAAACTGTTTGTAGTTAGTAATTGATTTATCGTAGAAGGGCACTATTTATTATAAGGTTACTGGGGTTAGTTTTGTTTTTATTGAAAATTGATGGCCTACCAAATAGTTTACAAAGTATATTCGGCCGCTACTTTTTTCAATATTCTTGTGCAAACACAGACATATAAATAAATATGACAAAAGGAATGACATTTATTTCACAGACCATAAAACTTAACCATACTTTTATTGCAAATTTGAACTACTTTTAACGTATGTTAATTTATTTGAAATGTTAAGCTGGATTTATAAACTACGTTCAGTTGGCGCTCAGTTCGAGTTGGCAAGACATAACCACAAATTCCACAAAATAAAATTATATTTTGTTGTTATTTTTGTTTTAATTATATTTGTAGATGGTGTTGGTTATAAAATAATTATAAATCCGTTATAATTTCTTATCCAAAACATATCGTGTCATTCAGCTATGTTTATGTTGAACTCGAACTGAGCGTGAACTGAACGTATTTTATAAATCCACCCTTAACGTATGCGTTAATTTTATTTTTATAGAATTACAATTTATGTTAAAATCGTAAAATTTAACAACCATTAAAAATAGACGTATTGAATTACCGAATTACCACTTTTATATGCAAAAAAATATTATTAAATTAATTCTTACCTAACTTGGAAATTTATCTTCGTTCTATCTAAAGGGGCTATAGTTGACTTAGCTAAAGCACCCGCTACAGCACCTGCTGCAAGACTAGTAATGACTAATTGTGTGTTACTTAACGTTTTGACTTTTTTATGACTTACACTAATGTTTTCGGCAGTTTTTGCCATATTGGAAGACCATCAAGGCATTTTTGTTTCGTTAATCTGGAAATAAAATTTAATATAAACACAGTGTTTAGTATTTATGCAAAATAAATTTCAAGATTGTTGGTATTAATCAAAGTTCAAAGTTATAATAACAATAAAAAAAAAGAGTAAATATTAAATTATTTACTGCAGAAATACAATAATTTTATAAATATACTGTTCAGTGTTCACGTTACCTACAAATTACATAACTAAAATTGTTTTTTTTAACTATTATAACTAAAAAAAATATATTTATTCAACAGTCAAATAAATCCGATAGGTACTATTAAGCATAGATAAGTGGTATAATAGTGTTTACGAATCACATGACGCAGTTGTAATTTTATAACTGTACTTTCCATTTCCACCTGTTTGGTTACCTGCCTACCTGTTTCTCATACCCATACCTATTTAGTATTTAGTTGTTATCTGCATTGACGTGTCAGCATAAATATTTCTTTGTGATACATACCTATCAGAATATATTTTGTTTACTTGTTATTATTAAAATGGTAAGTAGTTAATTTTTTAGATTTGAACATAGGTAATGATTCTTTTTTTATTTCAGGCACGTTATTTCAAGGAAAAAGATATAGATGGTAAGTAGTTCAGCCTTGTTTTAAAACAATCTGTCAAATCTCAAATCAAAATACTTCAATGAGATTCTATTATCGAACCGACTTTATTTTACTTATAAGTAAAAGTTGTAATTCCTATAGGTATAAAAATTATTAGAAACAATAAAAAAATAATATACCTATGTAGGTAATTTCAAATTGAATGATAAATTTAGTTATTTCTTTTTAACAAACTTTTGGTACCTAGTAGATAGGTTACCCAATAACACATATTTTTTTTATTTTTAATGAAAGAAAAAATTTTTAAATATCTAAATATGGGTAGGCAAATGTTTACATCTGCGTTCTTGTTCAGTTTCAGCCATTTTTCCGAAATTTTAATTGAATCGATTTATTTCCATAAAAACTAAATCAAATTTTGGAAAACTTGCTCCTTAATTTTAATCTTTATCTAGGTACTACATGCATATGTTTTTCTACTTTAAAAGTATGATACTATCAAAAGTTTGCATTGGTAGGTATATTTTAAGTAGGTAGTTAGATATAGACAATTTCCAAAAAGAATAAAAGGAAGGCGATCTACAGGGTGTTTTAAAAAGGTACGTCATAAATTCTTCCTCAGATAGATTACCAAAAAATAAGTGGATTTGGCTATATTTACCTATATCAAAAACTGTCTCCCAACAAAGTTAACATTCAGAAAAACGTTTTTTTTTTTTGTAAAAAGTTTGCTGTTGCGATTATTTCTTTGAAATTTTCGCCAGTGCTGTAGATTTGAAGGCACAATATTCTAAGGAAAAAAAAAATTAAGCGACCCCTTTAAAAAATGTTGGGGGGTTGGGTACCTTTTGTGTCATAAAGAAACTTGCTTTATCGATTTTAAAATCAAAAAGAAATATGAATTTTTAATTTTTTTTTTATAGCGAAATAAACTTTATACCTTTCTTAGTTAACGAGCTATTTACAATTTTTTAACTGAATTTCTAGAGCAATTCGTCCGTCCTGGACTTAACATATCAACAAAACTAAGAGTAGGTCAGGAGTTATTGTACAAAAAACGCATATAAAAAATCAGTGGTGTGCCTAGGGCTGTGCTTGAGCCACCCCTGCAAAAACTACCTCTTTTATTTATATTTTTGTAAAAAAGGTATTTATATTGGTATAAATAAAAATTTCCTTGGTTTATTTGGTCATTAATTTTATTTTCTATCGTATTTATATTGGATTGGCGCCATAAAAATGGTGTGCCACCCGTCCTCATGGTTAACCGTGCCACTGATAAAAATACACGTTAGTTTGGAAATGTATTTATTAAATTTAATAGTAATTAAAAAAATTATTTTTTTAATTAAACAATTAACAAAAAATTAAAAATAAACACTTGACAATAATTATAATACTCTCCCTAATTCACCCCCTTACGAGTGAATTTTAACCCCAAAAGTTGAGCATGTTCGGGGAAAGGGATGGCTATTATTATTTGCCGTGACGCTCCGGGGCGACTTAAAGATGATTGATGGTGCCATTTGACTTACAGGTGAGGAAAACCCCACCCACCATACATATTTTATAAACTATTTAATTTAGTAAATGTTCAACATGTCCTCCTCCCTCTTCAGGCGCGAATACAAGGGGGGATAATAGGGTAATTACCCCCCGAGCTGCTCGAAGAAATTCAGGAATTTATTAAATTGTAATCTAAAAACAACGAGATTTTACGAGAAAGCAAAAAACAAGATGACTGTAACGAATGAAGAATAGAGAAGCTCAGGCTGTCGTACACTATAGGTGTAATAGGTTAAGTATATGGAAGAGGAGCGATGAAGGACCACTAGAATTTAATCAGTCTACAGTCAGTCGTACTGTGACTGTGGTCAGAAAAAGTAACTGCAGAGAATTTAATTCAACACATTTTAAATTAAATAAACATCGATGCGATGAAAATGTCTACAAAGAAATCTTTTCTCCTTAATTTGATTGGCAAGACATCACAGGATTTTAAATAAACGAATGATTCTTTGATAAAATTATGTACCGCCTCCCCCCCGAACAATCTTCCCAGATCCGTGCCTGTCCCTGTTGAATACAAAATTATAAATAAAAGTGGTAGTTTTTGCAGGGGCAACTCAAGCACAGCCCTAGGCACACCACTGATTTTTTTTATGCGTTTTTTGTACAATATCTCCTGACCTACTCTTAGTTTTGTTGATAAAAATTGTAAATAGCTCGTTAACTAAGAAAGATACAAAGTTTATTTCGCTATAAAAAAAATTAAAAAATGCATAGTTATTTTTGATTTTAAGATCGATAAAGCAATATTCTTTATGTCAAAAAAAAAATACGGGGGGGTTCAAAGGTACCCAACCCCCAACTTTTTTTAAGGAGGTCGCTTTAATTTTTTTTTCCTTTAAGACTTGCTCTTGGAAAATAATGAATACTTCAGTTTTGATTTTGACATTAACACCATATAGATTGCAATTTGCTGGGGACTTTTTCGCAGATTTAATTTTTAATATAAACACTATCACATACTATAAGAAATAAACAAATTTAAAGCTAAAAAGTAAGAAAAAACTCGAATTGTAATTGATACAAATTAAAATGTAAACAATGAACACGAACGCCAATGTTGTCAAATGATGAACTGATTTTAAAACAAAAATAATAAATGAACTGAAATTTTAAAAAAATCAATATAATAAATCGGTTTTATAAAAAAATCCTTAAATAAATATAAAGTATGATTACATATTACTAGACACAAATTTTGATTCTTAAATAAAAGGTCTTATCCACTTCTCCAAGAGCTAAAATCCGACGACGTAGCAAAATTTTGCTACTTCTGGCAACACTGAACGATATCCGACTTATAGGAACCTTCTACAAATTTCCTCCATAGGGCGTATCACTTAGCTTGAATCGCGAATGCCAAATCCACTTATTTTTTGGTAATCTATCTGAGAAAGAATTTATGACATACCTTTTTGAAACACCCTGTATAAATCTAAATACCTAAGCATAGGTAGGTATAGAATGACTTATCTTTGGTTTAGGTCTAGGAGGACATGGTTTTAATGTTACTGTGAAAAGAAAATTAAATTAAATTTCGAATAACATTTTGGGAATGCATTGCAAATAATTGTAGAATACAATTTTGTTAGGACATTTGTACAAAAAAATTGGAATGAAAGATTAAGGGAAGTTATAAATAAACGAAAAATAGAAGAAGACGTGTTTTAGAATGTGGGACAATATGAAAAATAATTTTCAGTACTTTCATGTCAATTCACAATAAATAGACATCCTATGTGTAAATTGTTCTTAGGATAATTTCAGAGGTGTGACAACTAGCTATCAAGCTAGTCCAATTCATCCACTCATGTAACCAGGTTCCTAAGTTATTTCTATATATTCCTTAAAATATTGTGGTGTGGCATAAACTTGATATAGGTAACAGTCTAGGGTTGCCACCTTTTTGAAAAGTGCAAAAAGGACTATGATGTTGATAAGGGATCCGGTATACAAAAGAAGGTCCTCATCCTTCTAATAAACTTTAAAAAAGGTCGTCGAGCGTGTAACAAAAAAAAAGTTCTCGTCCTTCAAGAAAAAAAAACAGGTTCTCGGATTGTATATTTTTGTACAAGCCAGGTCCCTTTTCAAAGATATCAATAAGTAAAACAGGACATATGCCGTAAAATAATAGTTATTTATGCAACAAGTGCAAAAGTAAGTGTTTATTGCACGCGAGTGGGTCGTAGAAAAATATACTATACAACTCGAGCGGATTGTCCATATGGCACTCAAACTTCGTCTTCGTGCGATATGGCCATCATATCCACGCTTGTTGCACAAACTACTATTTTGCAGTGTTTTCACTACCTAGAATGGATATTAAATATATTCGTTGAGTTGAACGCAATAGCATACTTTTTCGTTTTGTAGTCTGTGCGTAGATAAACTAATATCCATGTGGGTGTAGAAAAAATTTATTATACAAGATACTAATAATATATTACACTCTATCAAATGAAAAATACTATTAGAATAGTTATTTATGCAAGTGTGTAAAATTATGCACGAATGTGAATGTTGTCAAAAAGGGACTTTACACGACGCGCAGAGGAGTGCGGGTAAGCAGGTGAGTGCGTAAAAGTGCTTTTAGCACGTGTTACGATGAACATTTTTTCTACAAGCGCATTTATTTCTAAAATAGAGAATTAACCTGTATAATGACATTAGGTACAACATACAGTTTAAGTATACATATATTAAACCGATGTTATGTGTTGAATTGGTGTAGTGGTTAGGGTTTCGGGCTCATAACGCAAAGATCTTAGGTTCAAACCCGGGCATGGGCGAAAATATATTGCTTTTCAATTTATATTTCTCTGCGTGCGAGAAGATCATCTTCTCGCACGCTTGTAGAAAAAGTTCCTATTGTTGCTATGTACAATTTTTGTCAAACTACTTTTTTTTCATTAGTGCGTAAAGAGTTTTACTTTACGCACTAGTGAAAAAAAAATACAACTTTACGCCCTCCGTGGAATGCGTAAAGTATGTACGTTACGCCCGGTAGTAGAAAAACGAGTTTTTTCGTACCAGGTGACTAATTTCATTTATCACAAGTATTTACTAGACCAGCCATACTTATCCTGCGGTCCGCGGGCCGTATGCGGCCCACCAAGCTTTTATGTGTGGTCCGAAACAATATTATTAGGAAATTGATTTTTCAAAACTATAGATTTTTAAGATTTTTCAAATCTTGAACGATATGTGCGAGAACATTTTTCGGTCGCTACGCTATGTCTCGCTAATTTTTGAATAATCATTTGGATGTATTTAGGTTTTTTTGTTTTATTTGCTACATAGAAAGTAAATGTAAAATCAGGTTCCCACTAACTTTAAATGGATGCCTACAAAAAAAACATCGTCCAAAAATATTGCGGCCCTTGTAACATAGCAAATATATAAATGTGGCCCATGCAACATAGCACACATATGAGTATTTATTTAATAATAATACATCCAACAGTTTTATAGCCCATTTACAGGTGTATAAAATATAAATAAGTAAACATTATTCCAGTAAAAGTACATATTAATAGTTTTGTTACTAAATACAAATACAAACCTAAAATCTTAGCTTTACAATATTAAAAAGAAGATTATTCTTTACATTTTATGAATATTTGTGATTTATAACAGCTACTGATAAACTAACAGAACAAAAAACATATATAAGTATAGAAATTAATCAGAAATTAACCTGGATATCTTTTTTAAATTGTGGAAAACTCAAAAAGAAAATATCCACATTAGGAATGGCGTTTACACTTTTAGACATTAAATATAGGGGTGAATTAAAGTGATGATATGTATTTGGTACGGGAATATGAAGCGTACTGGCTACTCGCGAAGTGGGAACATTAAGAAATAATTGAGAAAGTAGATTTGTCAATGTGATTATTAATTAATATAAAACATATATCTTCTCTTTCACGGTGCTTTCTTAAAGATATGAAATTGAATTCCTGTAACAATAATTCATAATTGGAACCTCTTTCAGGATATATAACTGTGCTAGACTATAGTTGAACCAATAATTGACACTGAAAACCAAAATTAGGACAACTAGTGGAAAAATGATATAATCTTAAAATATTTTTTTTGCAGAATTCAGGGAATGCTTTTATTTATTCGCCAGATCCGGTACAATTAAAAATCTGGATGAGTTGACTATCATCATGAGAAGTTTGGGATTATCACCTACAAAAACAGAAATGGCGGGATACTTAAAACAGAAGGTATGAAATCAACATTATTTTTATCTGTAATCATTTATTTTATCTCAAGATAAAAGTAACGAAGATTTAGGCGATTTAACATAGTTGATAATTAATGATTAAATGTGCAATAAGTGCATCAACAAATTTACACTTAAATAGAAATAAATGTACCTCATTTTTAGTATCATTTTGACAATTAATTAACGAATTTTGCTTCATAACACTACTATTTGTAGATTGGAAAATTCTATAGAAAAAATACAAAGTTTTATTGATAATACCCAATTAGACATAATATAGCTATTTATAAGATAAAAATAAATTAAATTACGATGTAATTGTACCTATTGATAAGCGCGTGGATTTTGCCCCATTAATCAGATAATTATTTTTTGCAGAATCTGATTTTACTTCTGAACATATATTTCAAAGTAAAGTAAATAATAACAATTTGATGCATAAAATTTAGAGTGACCATATTGATTTTGACCCAATGCAGGTCGCTGAACATGAATACAACATTGGTGATGAACTTTGGAAAGGTTGAGACCTTTTTGTAGCTCCCAAAGATAAAAACACAAAAACAGTAATGTAGAGGATCTGTGGACCTTTTTTTTTATCTCCCCAAGGATAAAGTTTCAGTAAATTATGTATTACATTGCTGGACAATAATAAGCGTTTTGCTGGACAAATAGAGCGTTTTGCTATAGGTTTGTTGTACAAACAAGGTCAAATGCTGAACATACTTTGAAAATGCTACACAATACAGCGAAATGCTGTACGTATGGTCACCCCAGCATAAATACATAGCTATTTTTGAAAACTTAAGGGTAAACTACATTTTTTGGGTAATTTGGTAAATGATGTCAAAGAAAATTAGTTTAATGATGAAATTTTAGAGAAATACAAAAGATAATCAATGGAACATGAGGGGTAAAAAACTTAGTTCATATAATTATTATTAAACCATTTAATTTTAAAATGATTATAAATTATGAAGGTAGCAGAGAGAAATGACATACCATCTAACTATTCAAAACAATGCGATACTATTCGCGATTCGAGCTAAGCACATACTTTGATTAGTGTACGGTGCAATAAAGAGGTCCGACACGCCCAACATAGGGCGCGGCCATTTTGATGCCTTTACCACAGTTTATCCCTAAAGAATTAATTCGCTCACTCTGCGTCGGCACTTTTGATCTCAATGTTCCAGTTTATACACTGCGCAACTCGGATAATACAATATATGACAATCGCCTATAATAAAACAGCAGCACAGCAGTATTCTGCGCAACCTGAATTTGTATCCCTGGAGTGGATGTTATTTTGGAACTTTCAACTGGTCCGAGTGACCTAATTGATTCTTTAGCAATAAACTGTGACTCCAAAAATAATATTTACTGACACTGACAGCAGCAAGCAAAATATCAGGTGCGTTTTAACCATCCGCTTCTGCTTCTGGAATTGTCGGTTTAGACGTTTTAACCTGTCAGATTAAAACAAGAAAACCGACAATTCCGAAGCAGAAGCGGATGATTAAAACGCACCTTTTAAAAATATTGCGCCAAGATGTAGGCAACACGTAATAAGGCATCAAAATGGCGGAGTTTTCTATCTCCTTTTAAAAGGCACTCAGAAAGCTGCGCAGTGCAACCATTCTCCTTATAGTAAGAGAAAATCAAAATATGTGGAGCTAAGTGATACGCCCTCTGGAGGAAATTTGTAGAAGGTCCCTATAAGTAGGATATCGTTCAGTATTGCCAGAAGTAGCAAAATTTCGCTACGTCGTCGGATTTTAGCTCTTGAAGAAGTGGATAAGACCTTGTGTCTAGTAATATGTAATCATACTTTATATTTATTTAAGGATTTTTTTATAAAACCGATTTATTATATTGATTTTTTTTTAAATTTCAGTTCATTTATTAATTTTGTTTTAAAATCAGTTCATCATTTGGCAACATTGGCGTTCGTGTTCATTGTTTACATTTTAATTTGTATTAATTGCAATTCGAGTTTTTTCTTACTTTTTAGCTTTAAATTTGTTTATTTCTTATAGTATGTGATTGTGTTTATATTAAAAATGAAATCTGCGAAAGAGTCCCAGGAAATTGCAATCTATATGGTGTTAATGTCAAAATCAGAATTGAAGTATTCATTATTCACCAAGTGCAAGTCGTAAAATTTTGATTCTTACGATAAATGAATCTATACAAATTCACAATATTGAAATTTTGCAAAACTTTGTTTAGAATCAAACTGTAATCTGATTTGTGATGTTTTATTACCATTTACATCTATACAAAGTACTACAGAATTTACTTCTTAATATAAGAATAAGGATAGTAAAATTTTTAAATAAGTTCATCAATAATAAACGTTTAGTATCTAAAATGTCCTTTAAACCACATAATAAAACATGTCCTGGGTTTAGTAAATACATATTTCTAGTTGTTCTTGTAGCAACCAATAGGTGAATATTTCCAACAAATTAAGTCATTCACAAGATAAATATTATATTTATGACGAAAGCACGCGAAATAAACTTAAATTAAAACTAAATGAAACTCAAAAACACTATTACAATGAGAATATTATCTAAAAACAGTTAAAAAAATTACAAATACAAAATCCGCCTAAAACAAACACATGTAAATAAACAAACATCCTACTTATAGGTGACAAATGACAGGCGCGCAAAAATTAATTTGAATCGCGAATTACTAATAGACTGACGTTATAATGGTAACAATATTGGGCCTTAAGCAGATCCGAACAGGGAAATTTTTTGAGAAGTTCAACATGATCGCAGTAACTTTGTTGTTTATAATTTAATAAATACTTACATGATATATCAAATACAAACTAAATCGTAAATGAAAATTTGTATCAATTTTTATATGGATTTTTCTAATTTATAGGTAATTATGTATGCAGTTAGGAAATCCACAATTAGAGATAAAATAGAAAACGTATTTTACTAAGAATATGAATTGAATCGAATAGAAATGCCTAATTGAAAGAATATTTGTTTGTAATAGGTACTTAAATAAAAATAACTAAAATAATAATAAAAGTGTTCATAATATTATCCTTATTACATTTACAAAATGTATTGAATAAATCATAGAGCATAAATCCTAAATATTATTAAGAATAATATTAAAACTATTTCCAATTAGTGTAGAGTTAAATAAAACGATTTTTTTGCCATTTTCAAACTTAAAATATCGAGAGAACTCAAATTGCAAAATTTTATAAGACTAACCTTCCTTAAATGGTTAGTAGAAAACCCTGTTAAAATATTGAAACATCAATACGGATCAACCTGTAGAGGTTATGTTAAATGGGATAAAAGTTGCCTATTCCGTTTGAGAGTTATTTCGAAAAAACTGAAAACTTATATTTACGGTTTTTTTATTGACTAAAAAGAGTTGCCTTTTTACTTTCCTATCCGTATACAGATATAAGGAAAGTATAGGAATCATGATTTTTTTCGACCTCGAGTTTTCGACGGATTTTTACGTTTTGAGGTCCCCTGAATCCGTTTTGACTATTTTCGCGATGATGTCTGTGTGTCGCATAACTCATGAACCGATACACAGAAAAACACCAAATTTCAAACTTAAGCTTCCAATGTGCTGATTAGATTTTGGGCAGTGTCGGAACATCTGGGGGGTACTTTATAGGTGGTCATTTTTATATTTTATGGAATATATGTTATTTACGTTTGGGGAAGAAAATTCTTCAAATAAAAGTTACTTATATTATTATCTAAAATTTTTATTCTATACAAAATTTTCCTAAAATGGTCCGTATTCGAGAAATTTGACAAAATGTAAAAAAATATTTTTTTTATAAAAATTGTTCAAACAAAAGTTGTTTGTAATATAATTCTCTATAATTTTTATCCTATACATAATTTCTCTAAAATGGACCGTATTCGAGATATTTGAGAAAATGTGTAAATTTTGAAATTTGAAGAAAACTCAAAAACGGATAAAGAAAAAAACATTAAATTTTAAACTTAAGTTTTATTTCGGCCTGACGTGAAAGATTAGATTTTGGACAAAGTCGGAACATCTGGGGGGGTACTTTATAGGGGGCCTTTTTTTATATTTTATGGAATATATCTGTTATTTATGTTTGGAGAAAAAAATTGTTCAAATAAAAGTTATTTCTAATATTATTATCTATAATTTTTGCTTTATGTCAAAATTTCCTGAAATGGTCCGTATTCGAGAAATTTGACAAAATGTGCAAAATTCTGATTTTTATGAAAATTGTTGAAATAAAAGTTGTTTGCGATATCGATCTCTATAATTTTTGTTTATACATGATTTTTCTAAAATGGACCGTAATGGAAAAATTGTAGGAAAAGTACTAAATTTAAATTTTTCAGTATTTTCATTTTCAATGAATATCTATAGAAAAATGTTTCGAGGTAGATGTATGTGGAAAATGTATATATTTGTTTTATCTTCTAAACTTTATGGAGGTGCTGCAATAGGTTGTACAAAATAACCGGAAAAAGCATGTAAAAACTAGATAGGAAAGTCATGTGTTGGACACATCAAATTTTTTGTTTAGTTCTTAAAAACTTGTTATTTAAATTGGTATAGACAATGTTTCGTTTTTTGTGGAACCACCCTCAGATCTATTATTTTAAATATGGGTGAGGAATTCTTATTCAAATTATTTATATATCATTCAGTAAATAAAAAAAGTAATATTATACAGGGTGTTTTCAAAGTTGAGTCATTTATTTTAACGGCTTGTAGAACTCGTCAAAAGAAGTCGATATACCAAAAATCACCTAAATAAAAGTTGCATATTAAAAGAAAAAGGAATTTCAAAATTTTAAAACTAAAACAAACTATTTATCCGCATATTTTAATATTCCTGACCATTGCCAAGTAAAAACTTATCGTTGTTTGTTTACTACGACAATTTTACTTATCCAGGTATGGCTATTTTTTTTTGTTTTACGGTTTTGAGAACGATTTTCGGTTAGTTATTGATATCAAGCGTTTAGTTCGTATCACTTTAATTTTTTTGATATTTTATACGGAAAAATGGCCCGCGTTTATGGAAACAATGAACTAGTGGACATAATACTAACATACGGAGAGTGCCAACAAAATGCAGCCGCAGCATGTCGCCTTTACGCGGAAAGGTTTCCATTAAGAAATCATCCCGCTCCACGGATATTTGTAAATTGAGTTATTCGACTTCGTGAGACAGGATACTTGAAAGAACAACGAGGGGGTCACGCTGGAAGACCTGCTCCACCTGAAATGGTAGAAATTGAGGAAAATATTTTGGAAATGGTGGAAGATGACCCAACAATAAGTACCAGAGCTATAGCAACTCAAGTCGATGTTTCCCATAGTAAAGTGTGGAAAACAATACGACAGGAACAATATTATCCTTATCATTATCAACGGGTACAAGCATTACAACCTGAAGATCATCCTAGAAGAGTTGAATTTTGGCAGTGGTTTTTACAACAGTTGAACAGAAATGAAGATTTTACGAAAATAATTTTAGCTACAGACGAATCCACATTTACACGAAATGGGATATTCAATTTTCACAACAATCATGTTTGGGCAGTAGAAAATCAGCATGCCATAAGAAGATCTAATTTCCAACATAGATTTTCATTAAATGTTTGGGGCTGGTGTAGTAAATGGCATGCTTATTGGACCATACTTTTTTCCACATCGGCAAACCGGTGACATTTATTTAGATTTTCTTCGACACCATCTGCCAGAATTATTAGAAGATGTTCTACTGAATGTTAGGCAGGATATGTGATTTCTACATGACGGAACTCCACCGCATTTCAGAAGAGGAGTTCGTGAATATTATTTGAATGAACAGTTTCCGAATAGATGGATAGGGAGGAATGGACCCGTTTCTTGGCCTGCACGCTCCCCGGACATAACGCCTTGTGATTTTTTTCTGTGGGGTTATTTAAAACAGTTGGTGCATCATGATGGAGAAGTAAATACTGTGGAAGAACTTCAAGACCGCATTGTAAATGCTTGTGATGTTATTCGCGGACATCCGGATTTTATTTTTGAGGCCTGCCAGGAGTCGTGGGTACGCCGAGCAAGACTATGCATTAATCGGACAAATGGTGACAATTTTGAACAATTTTTGTAAAAATGGAATATATTTTACCGATAATGAATGTTTTTAATTTTAAAAAAACCTATAACTCCCTTATTATGCAACTTTTATTTAGGTGATTTTTGGTATATCGACTTCTTTTGACGAGTTCTATAAACTGTTAAAATAAATGACTCAACTTTGAAAACACCCTGTACAGATACCTTAATTCAATTAAAAAAAAATTGAATTGGTCTAGCTTATATTACTGAAAAAACTTTTGAAACCTTCTGCTTTAATTAAAAAGCAAGTAAAGAATTATCAAAGAACGAGACTTTTCTTTTACTACTGTCTAAATATCACTATTACATATCAATTAAAAATTGTTACAACTATTTTCTTTTAGGGTGGTAAAATGTCATTTCCGGACTTTTTGGAGGTAATGTACATTCATTCTAAGGTGGAAAATATTCCCAAAGAAGTCGTCGATGCTTTCAAAGCTGCAGACAAAGAAAACACGGGAAAAGTATCGGCTAAACAGCTGCGTTACTTATTGCAAAACTGGGGAGAATGTTTGTCTCCTAAAGAAGTTGATAGAATTTTCAGAGAAGCCAATGTTAATGTAAACAGCATGGTTAGATACGAAGATTTTATTAAAATTGCTTGTGCTCCAGTTCCTGATTATTATTAAAAAAATTAATTTAAACAAAAAAATATAAATTTTCTTAAATATAGTATATAAAAAATAATGTATTTTGAATGTTTTTAGTAAATACATCGGTATAACGATTCTTAGCCTACCTCCCAAATCATTTTTAAATTTACCCATATGTAAAAACTTAAAAGACAGAAAAGTAATTATAATGAATGTCCAATAAATTTGAGCGATATTTCACGAACTATTATTTCAATATTTTAATCATGAAACTTACATTCTTTACATGTTTTTACATTGATTTATTTGAATGTCTTTCAGAAAAATATTAACGAATTTTTAAATAATGATTTAAGGAAACAATCTCATTCTTTTGAATTTTACTATCAACAGTAACGATTACATTACTTAAAACTATCCTAGTTTTAAGTTTTTAAATTCTAAAATAAAAAAATGTACTTAAACAAATGTAACATTTTTATCAGTTCCTCTAATAGAAAAGAATTTTAAACAAATACTAAAATATAATCTAAAACTAAAGGAATTTTTATATGATGTGGATTGGTATCAAAAAAATAATTTTGCCTACTTAAATATTAATAACTCTGCAGGTTATAAAATAAATAATTTTGAAATATATAATATGTCAGGAGTTAATGAAGTCGTAATAATTGAAACTTCTCTATGTGATGAGAATATTAATGAAACTGACAACAATGTAACTATAATACTATACTTAATAAGGGTTTTTAGACATGGGACTGACTCAAAGCCAAATAGGGCAAATAGACTAACAAATAAATCTGTAAATAGCCATCAGTCAAACTATAATAAATCAAATAAATACGATAAAGGTCGTTATAATAGGGATATTTTTGCAAGTACGTCAACTGGTAACATCATCTGTAATATTACTGAGGCCCCTCCTATGGTGCCTCAGTATTGCATTCGTGCAATTATTATTATTATTATACGAAAAAATGTTCTTACTCCCATTTTTTTAAAACTTTTTTTCATGTTTCTGATTATTCTGAATCCTAAAATCCAAAAAAAATGTTTCGTCTGGTTGTCTGTATGTATGCCGGCACGATAACTCGAGAATTCTGATTGACTTACGGTTTTGATTTTCTTGAATAATTACTTCTAACTTAGAACCCTATTGATTTTCAGAATTTTCGGTTCATCCTAACTACTTTATAATCAATTTTCTTAAAATCCGCATATGCATTTCTTATGTTACAATTTTAGGAATTTCAATTATCAACATTCCTAACATTCTTAAAATTCCATAAATTGCAAACATTCTCTAACGACCTGTCAAACAACAGCTGTTGATAGTAAAGGTGAAATTTCTAAGGCGGGTTGCGACCTTCATACTTGCAATCATAGCCATTTTGGAGGCTATTTTTAATCGAAATTAGTAGCCAAGCCTGCCAATTTATGAAATATATAAGCAATTTCTTAAAAATTACTTTTTTATGGTGGTGCTAACTTAAGCGTACTACTATTTCGCCCCTAGCCACAAAAACACCATCAAATTTATTGGCTCTCTGTCGCAACCACATAGAATAATTAACTGGCCATTTTATTTGGCAAAAATCAGAATAATGCTTGGCTGTGCCTGTCAAGTATCAAGATGTCAACTGTGATATGTGAATATTGTGAATGGCTCTTAAATGTCAAATTATTTAAAAATGTATACTTCTTTTGATATTTATTGCAAATAATTTGTAGTATATCTCAATTCAGGCATAAATTAAGGGAAATACTTAAAAAGGGCAGGTTTAAAGAGCATTAGCACAAGAAAGTATATCCGTTCTGTTTATTTATCAAGTATTGTTTGAGGTTACTTTTGAATACATTTGTTTTTTTTTTTTAATTTCTGTAGGCAGTCTATTAAATTTTTTAAACCTTTAACAAAATTGTATTTTGGAAACTTTTAGTGATGGCTTGCCATACATGAAAATCAGATTGGCTTCTTGTATTTTAGTTGTGATATTTCGAATTATATTGAATTTTTTTTAATAGATCTGATGCGATGGTACTGTCTTTTTTATTTTATAAATAAATATCAGTCATGTACTGAACATAATTCTTAACTGAAAGCCAATTTATTTCTTTTAACATAGTTGCAATACTCATCCTTCTGTCCTTTATTAATATTATATAAACAGGCGAAGTAAGGAGCCCAAATATTTTACATGAGCAGGCTTAAGAGGTAAAGGGGCCAATTATTATTGGATAAATTGCTCAAACAAGTTTGTAAACCCTAATCAAAAAGCGATATAGAATGGTTTTAAAAATCAAGGCTTATGGAAATCATCACATGGTTTAACCTAATTAATGCAAATGCTTCACAAACCAAAAAATTCAACGTCCTAATACTACTATCGGCTTTCGGTCTTTCCTTCCAAGTTAAATCATTTCTCGTTTTTGTTACGCTACGAGTTAAGCCTTGTGGGCCTCAGTCTCGATAAGGTGGGAACCACGAACCACCATTTTAGCGTCTCTCGAATTATAAATGTAAATAGTCAATCTATTGTTAACAAAACAAACGAATTGAACTTTTACTGAATCAATATAATCCTGACATTCTTTGTATAACTGAATGTTGGTGTAATAATACCTCGTTACCTTTTATTAACTTTAAACATTACATCATCGCCGATTCATACGTTAGAAGCAACAAAACTCATGGTGGATCACTTATTTTAATAAAAGAAACCATTACATATAAGACAGTAAATTTTATATATAGCCTATCAGAAGAAATATATTTCGAAAGCTGTGCTATATCGTTTTCTGTAAAGAATATAAACTCTATTATTATATATAAACGTCTACAGATCTCCCTCTGGAAATATTAAACTTTTTATTAAAAAATTGTTATATATTTTAAATCGTGTTGTTTTTTATGATGTATTTTTATGTGGAGATTTTAACATTGACACTCTAACAGATTCTTATAGTAAACATCTCCATAGTGATCTTATTCAGAGTTTTATCCTAACTTGTCAGAATCACGACCCCACGCGGGTATGTATTCGCTCCGTGCGAAGTCATGGAAAGGGAAGCAAAAGCGATACTAGCGCTAGCTGCGGATAATTCGTGCATTTTAGGGCGATATTTTGTAATTTTGGCATAGGTACATTTTACTTTTTTTCAAAAAGTAGGTGAAAACAATACAATAAGCAACTGGAGTTGCTGTGTTGAAAATTGTACAAATACTAGCAAAAAAACAGTGAAACTTACATAAAAAATTTCAGTAGCAAAGTGGAAATTAAATCAAAGAAATAAATGGATAGGTGTACAATAAGAAGAAAAATTACCTTTATTTTTGTAATAATAACAGTAATGCTGGAAATAGTAGACATCAGAAACTTGAAAAGTTTTAAATAAACAATAAATTATCATTTTACGATGTTCTTTAATATCCCTTTTTTCTTAAATGTTCATTCAGCAAAGACTAGATTTTAAGATTTCTGCCTTTGATTAATTATTATATGTGGCTGGAATGCAATTTTGTGACTTACTGATGGGAAACCAGTTTTAATCATTCATTCTATGTTTTCTTTCGAACAAAAATGAAAATATAAATAACGATCCTTTTTTATACATTTTAACTTCACGCTATTATTAAATGGTATTTTTTGATTTTGACAGAATAGGCTAATTCTTCAATGACAACTTATTGGACTTAGGCAACTTCTCATACATTTTCCAGTAAATACTGTTGCCTGCCTATATTTTATTATTGATTTTTATTGATTATACATAATTTTTTTTAATTTAAGCGATAAAAGTATATAATGATAATAAATTAATGTTTTACTTGTTTTACAAATCCATATAGTTTTATTAAAACTAACATATATACTTTTTAATTACGAATTTTATTAAAAATTGTATTTGTCAGTGTACGCAGAAATAGTCCATTAGTATCAAAACGAATTGGCGCTGCTGTCGCGCACGGAGCGAATAGATAAAAACAACCGCATTACTAAATCTAAAATAGACTTATTTTTTAACAAATTTTCCCATATATACTGAAACTGTGGTTGATTTTAATCTAGGTGATCATTTTGGCTTGGAGACATCCCATGTGCACAAAGCAAAATTAACAATGAAATAGTAACTTTTAGAGATCTTTCTTTTAACAAACTTAGAAAATCTTAATGCAAAACTAAATAATTAAGATTTTTCGCCCCTGTATGAGTTAGACAGTACTCATGATGCTTTTGATACATTCTTTAGAATCATTCCATGTCATATTAATGTAACTTGTCCCCTTGTCTGAACAAAAATGGATAAAAACAATACATCAAGGCAATGGGTAAACAAAAACATTATGCATACAGGTAATGATCTTAAAAATTTGTATTGGCTTACTAAAACTTGTGACAGCTCAGAATTGTTAAGAAATTGCAAATATAAAAAAAAGATTATGTTCAATTAATAAATGTAACTAAAAAGGATCATTATCAAAAATTGTTAAAAAACAAAAATCCTCAACAAAAACAAAAAATTATATGGAATACAGTAACTCTATAACCTGCAAAAGCAAATCTATAAAGCCAATACAGATCAATGTTGATGACATATTAATATCTGACAAAAAAACTGTAGCTAATTGTTTTACTATTTTTCAACCATAACTAGTAACACTGTTAGAGATAATTTTGTGTTTATATAATTCTTTATTTTGTTCTGTTTTGTTTGATTCATAATTTGTATAAGCCTTATCCCTATATCTTTAGTTGCAGTGTGCACCGTGTCATTTCACCTAACTCTAAATTTTGGAAAAATCTTAATAGTTCTCTTTGGTGCCACCTAATTTAAAACCCTCATTACTTTTTCATAAAAATCCCTATATTTGTCATTAGATAATCCTTAATCTATAATTCCATTCAACCCTAGATAATTTTTCATTATTAGTATCAAAATCGATAATTCTGCCAAGCAGTCTAGATATATTAAAATGTGTACTTATTTTAGGCGATGAAACAATTTCTAAACTAATATTTTCAGAAATAATTATCACAAGATCTATAAGTGAGTTACGATTGTTATTATTGGAGGGCTAAGTAACTTGTGAAACAATATTTTTCAAACCAATGTCAGTAATACAGTTTTTTAATCTACTTATTGTCATGCATCAAGTCAATGTTAAAATCACCTGTTATAATTATATTAAAATTACATAAAAAGTCATCAGCAAAATATTCAAAAAAGTCTAAAAATTCCTTATAAGAACTGGTAATCTTGTAGTTGAAGGGTCTAAAAATGTGCCTGTCCACACCATTCCAGTTCCAGCTAGTTCTAACAGTTGGAATCGTTACATATAGTTGCAGGTTTCATTTAATTATTTGGAACCAGGGAATAAGCAGATTGAAATAACTATTTTACTTTTAATCATCTATTTGCCAATTTTTACATTGATTAAATATCCCATAAACATAAAAAAATGTTCTAAGGATTTTCAAATAATAGGATCTTTATTTTTAATGTCAATAATACCTTTCAATAGTGATAATTACAAAATTCAAATCTGTGTCAAATTCAAATTCTAGACTTTAGTTCCAAGTGGTGTGAATATGCACATTTCTAGAGCCATCAACTACAAGATTACCCAAGGACTACTAGAGGATTTGTATAAACTAACAACTAAGTAATTACTGTTTTCAAATAAAAATTTCAATAGTATTATCCAATTTTATTTTTGTGTGCAAAATTTTTTACAACTAAAAACCTTTAATTGATTACTTATGTAGATTAAAGCCCTACCTGTGTGGCAACTGTCACTATTAACCCTATAACTATTGAAACCATTTATAGTAATTTCAGTAAGATATGTTTCAGAAACACACATTAGTAAATACATATTAAACTTTAAGCATTAAAAGTGATACAATAAAACAAGCAAAGGTTTATTTTTTGTGTTTTTAGATAAGAGTTTAGTTTTACAGTTCTCTCTGTTTAAGCAATGTGAATTATTTTTTTGTTGAGAATAGTATCCATTGCAATATCCCTAAATACAAGTGGATGACTATTTAGAAATGCTTCCTGAACATGAATCTTTAAGTAACTTTTCTTGAGTAACACATAGGTAATTTGAGGCGGGGAATGCTGGTACTTTGTTTACACTACTATACTAGTGGATTGATTCAATTTTGCACAAAAACATTGATTTCGAGCCTGAATTTTACCATCTTATTCATAAAAAGTGGATTTATTCATGGACAAAAGAAACAATATTTAAAATGGTACCAGTACATTTTATGCTCAAATAATATATGTATAATCTAGAGGAATTCTAAACTTGCATATGGATGGATTTGAGGATTGATATAACAATCATTTTACATATACAACTGGATACTGTAAGTACAGTTTTAAACATTAACATAATACAAAGGCCGTTGAAATCACCATGTAGTTTTTTATGAAATTAATTATCATGAACCCAATTTAATTTTTTATACACATTACATGTACTTAATTAAGAAACTTTTAATTTGACCTATACAATTAAATGAAACCACCAAAATAAACAAGCAGGTAATGTGGATTATATCACTCCTTTATTTGAACTTTTAGAACAAAAACCCACTCTCTTCAGTTCATTATACATTTAAATTTGTTATGGAAAAATTCAAAATATATTTTGCATGATAATTCACTTTCATATATTTTTTAAATTTTTTTGAATGTTTGAAGATAGAATTAGGAAAATGTAACATGTAAATATTTAATTTTATATATAGAACTATTTCATTGAACCTACCCACCACTGAAGTTTAAATTCTTGCCAAAATCTGCAAATTGTTAATTGACCATGGATGTACACTAATTAAGTATTGATCTGAAATGTTGACAAAATAACTGAGTACTTAGTTATTTTAAAAATCGTCTTGTACTATGTGCAAAGTACAAATAATCTTCATCTTCAAATACGCAAACTAAAAAAAATGTCAAGGTTTTCTCGTGCATATTTCGCACGTATTTCGGCTGATAAAAAATATGACATTTGTCTTTATTGGAAAAGTCACAAATATAGTAGAAAAAAGAAGAAAGTCAAATTTTCACGATAGTTAATTTCAAATTTTGTCGTCAAATAAAATGTATGCATTGAACCAGATTGAATGGGCCTATTTTGTTCATATGAACCCAGTATATATTGAAAGTGAATATTTTTTAATGCTTTTTAAGCAATAAATATATGGTTTATTAAAATTTATTAAAAATTTTGCAACCAAAAATCTTATTAAGTGTCATTTGTCATGTCAAAAAAACGCACCGTGAAAAAATAATCGGCATTTTGTTTTTCGTTGTTGTGAGGTTATGGTTAATAAGCATCACAAACTTTAAACTTTTCCATATTACTAATACTATTCTCTATTAATAATTGTTTTATTTGTAAGTTATTAAACAAACATCAAAATGTCTGCTGCTATGCCAATAAACCCTAAACCATTCCTTAACAGTCTTACAGGAAAGGCTATTTTGGTAAAATTAAAGTGGGGCCATGAGTATAAAGGGTACCTTGTATCAGTTGATGGATATATGAATTTACAATTAGCGAATACCGAAGAGTTTATCGATGGGAGCGTAACAGGTATAATAAAAAATTAAGATGAACATTACTTACTCTTTTTAATCAACATTTTCTATTATTTTTTATAGGAAACTTAGGAGAAGTACTTATCAGATGCAATAATATTTTATTTGTTAGAGGTGCCGAAGAAGATGATGAAGAGGGCGAAATGAGGGATTAGTAGTGAAACATATTCCAAATAATTAAGGTTTTTAGTTTACATAAGGAACAATTCATTCTTGAGTATATTTCGTGAAAGTAACTGAACTGTATTAGTGTGAATATTGTGTTAAGGAATGAGAAATTATCGTATGTATTTATGATATTAAATTTGATAACTGCTTTTTAATCTTTTTTTTGTTTTCAATTAGGTATTGCAAGATTCCATAAAACAATTTTATAAAACATATGTTTAGTTAGAAAAAAAGTCTTGCCCATCATAATACATAATATAATATATTTGGCGCCGTTCAAAAAATGTCCAGGGGGCAAGTCTTACAGGCAGGGTAAAAACGCCGCAGGCTATACTGCCCTCCTAAGCCAAAAAGTGGTATCTAAAAAAAACTAACTTCTATTTTTTAATGCACCAGCTTCTTTATTATTACAATAATAACAGAATTCATTACAACAATAAACAAATTATAAATTAATCACAGGTAAATAAGTTAGCAACTAGGTGTGGGCACTTGTATGTGCTAGACAGACTAAGACTGAACTAAAAAGTAAAATTAATGAATTTTTAATAAATGTTAAATGTACTTAGTAATGTTATATATAATATGTAATAATCTTGTAATCTACAGGGCTTCAACATATTAGAATAAGATGTGTGTTATTCTAACAACTCTTAAAAGATTCACTATTAGGCATAGATATTTAAATGATCAAATTACTAAAGGTTCTGGTTTTGTGTTGATGACCCAGAGGTTTTTTTAGTACCTCATGTTTTTGTATGTAACAGCATATTGTATTCATGTATAATAACAAACTTCTAACATTAGATATTGTTTCATTATATAGTAGAGGAGTAGTATATAATCGCTGTTGAAAATAATTTTCAGTATTTTCTTTTGTATGACATTTAGTGGTCTAAGGGTTGTTTTATATAGGCCTCCCCATACTAGTATACCATAATTTAGAATAGATTCTACCAAGCTAAAATATAGTCTTGTCAAGAGATTTTGGTTAAGAAATTGTTTTAAAAGAAAATTTATAGATTATAAATCTAAGCTTTTTTGATATATATGACATATTATGAGAGTCCTATTTTAGATGTTGGTCTATAATTATTCCCAAGTTTCTGTTTCTTGTATTTTGGAGATAGTTTGAAAAATTCCGCATCAGATACACTAAGAAAAATAGCAAAATCACACTCAGAACATTAAAAAAAAAACTTTAAACATTTACATATCTCAACTTCACTTGTACTTACTAAAAGGTTTAGAGGTATGCCATTATTACTAAATTAAATGGCTGCATATCCATATATGACACAAGAACTTCAAAAATAATTTAAAGTAATCCAGCAGTACCTACCTAAACAATTTTTTTCGACAGGAGAGAATGCGAGAAGAACTTTTAGAAAATGTGTATTGTCTCTAAACTCGCTTTAAGTGATATACCGCTTTTTGGCTTAGGAGGGCAATATAGTCGAAAGCATGCTAAAAAATCCAAAATTACAAAGCCAAGGGAGGAGGCAGCGCCCATGTTAATATACCTAAGGTAGCCTAATCTTGTAGTTGACGGTCCTTGTAATGCACATGTTTGAAAAATTGATTTTTTTCAACAATTGACTCTATGTAATTACACAATTTGAATTATACAAGAAATTTTATCAAATCTTATACAAGAAATTGTGTAGTCTAAAGCAGTCTTAACAGTCTTTAGTTTGATATGAATTAAGTATAGTTACTATTATATTTATATATTTATTTTAACAACAATAATTTATATACAAACGTTTAGGACATATAGTAAAAAGTTAATATTTAAGTCAAAATTACTTGGTAAAGAACAGGAGACTTCAGATTTTCTTTCATGGTTCATAAAAACAATTAAATTGCCAACGAGCATCTCTAAAGTCTTTTAAATAATGCAATTATTCGCGAATATTATAACCAGGCAGAAGGAATTAGGTCGATAGCCTATTGGACTGAATTTTCAGTTCAATAAATGACAATTATTATTATTATTATTTTTTTTTTTTTTTAATTTGGTTTCATCGGCATCGACTGCTAAAGTCATTAGCCTCGTGTTCTGTGTAGACTTTGTTACTGTTTCCCAGCGCCACTTTAGGAACAGCACTGTTAATTAGAACCCAAATTATTATTATATTATAACCTACAAGGGACTTACTACATATGCTGCGTTTGAATATCCACATCGGATGCATCTGAGATGTTGTAAATCTTTGATCATGTGATTCAATATACGTAAATGTAGTAGGACAGATGTGTCCGATATATATAAACAAACGGTCGATATGTAAAAAATGCATTGGATGTGGATATTCAAACGTAGGTAGAATGTATAAAAATATACAATCTAAATAAATGAATAAATAATTTTAGGCATACATTTATATAACAAAGATATGTGATATCTAGTTTAAAGGTATAATCCCCAATTCCACACATTTTAAGTTAGAGTTAAGTGTTTGTTAAGGTACCATTTCGGCAGGCGCGACGACGACAACAGACGCGACCGAGAACTGTCTATTCACAAATAAACATTTTTCTACCCAAATCAGAAAGTAAACAAAGAATAAAAACAAATAATATTTTTAATATATACTTAACGTACGGAAACAAAAAAAAACAATGAAAAATAATAGGTACCTACTTCTTTTAGATCAGTCTGAATCAGATAATTCAAAATCGTTGTGTTTGGCATGCATGTTCTTTATGATGCCCTATTAATTCTTTGTTCATTTTAATTAAAAACAATGATTATCGTGATGTTTTTTTTATGGAGCCAACCTACAGTAGTGGATACTTATTACGCTGCTTTTACTTCAGCAAATTTACTAGAGAAAATATTCTTTGACCATTTGCTGAAGAATGAGGCAAACTCAATAAATTAAGAACAAAATTTGCTAGAGACAAAAACAGTAGGTCTGGCAACGCTGATCGTTCCATCGAATGGTTATCTGCGGGTGTCGCGCCACCCATCTCCTTGCTTCCCAAATGTACGGAGCGTAACATTCATGCATCTGTCGTCCTAGGGGTCGTCTCGGTGGTCTCCTGACGCGCCTACCGAAATAGTACCATAGTACCTTTAGGGTTGACACATGGTCAATGTGTAAAAGTAGGACAATTGTAAAAGAAAAGCCTGATTTTTCACAAAAAAAAATACATTTACTACACAAGCATATAAATATTCGAGCTTCTAAAAAACAAAAAAAGGCTCTCATCTTATTTTTTATTCAACCCCTGATCATCGACATTATATTTAGCAATTTTTCCTAAATTGGAAAAAGCCGGCCGGACATTAAGAAATTGCCCAAAAAGGAGGACATGTCCGGCAACCCTAGTGTTTTTCATCATTATCATTAGTTTATACACATGATAAAGTTACCTGGCCTTATTGTTTTCTTAGATATTACTTTTTATCTTAGAAGAAGAAAAAATCTTTAATGGGGATAATCCTAAAGGGTTATCGACCGGAGTCTTTCTACCCTTTTATCAATTAATAATTACATAATTTTTTTAATAAGTAGGTCTAACAGTGCAAGTAGAATATAAAAACAAAAAAATAATAGTAGACAGACTAAAAGTTACCATAGCCTCACATAGGGAATTCAGCGTGTAAGAGTGAGAGGTACATATTCAATGGGTGAGAGTGAGACAGAGTAAGGGGAAGTGGGGGAATTAAATTTATTTTAACGCCGTACGCAAAAATCATGCGATTGCCAAAAGGACCTAAGTGTGTTTCTCGGCTACTATTGATCCGATTCAAACTGGAAAAACGGCATAATTTAGAGAACTCGGTATAGATTAACGTCGAACAGAAAAATCATGCGCAGCGTGGACATATTTAACTGCAGCCTAGCGACAATAAAAAAAGTTAACATAGTCTAAATTATATAACGTATTTTTCCATTTTAAATAGAACAATGTAGTATTCATGTAATTTTATGGCATTTATGTAATTTTTATTTTATATATGTAATTTTTATTTTATTTATGTAATTTTATTGTATTTATGTATTTATATAATGTATTTATGGTTCCTATCCGGTAATTGGATGTACATCTGTTGGATAGTGTAATAAAATAAATAAATAAATAAAAAAAAAGATGTATAGGGGCCAAATATTATTAGATAAACTCTGTTCGAATAAATTGCAAACCCTAATCAAAAGTGGGCATGGAATGGTTTTAAAAATCAAGGCTTGTGACAATCATCACGTGTTTTAAACTAAGTAATGGCAATGCTTCACAAATCTGAAAATTCAACGTATTTATACTACTATATCGGCTTTCGGTCTTTCGTTCCAAATCAAATCATTTCTCGTTTTTTACGCAACAAGTTTACCCTTGTGGGCCTCAGTCTCTATAAGGTGGAAACCCCAATTTAGCGTCTCTCGAATTAATAAAATTTGGTTTCCTTTTTGTTGTTGGTTTAATTTGCTGCTGATGAAGTATATAGAATTTAGAGTGAACTTTTTTATTTGTAAAAATCCGCTAATTACCTAAATCAACCTGGATAAAAATATTCTCTAAAATTTTTGTAATAAATAAAAAAAGATGGTCCCACATCCCACAGGAGATTAAAATACGAATTGAAAAAAGTATTATTTCACGTGTTTTGAATTGTGCAGATAAATTGCGAAACTAATTTTCAATAAACAAATATTCCCGGTTTATATTCCTGCATTATTTGTAGGTGAAGTATGCCTCGCGGTCCCTAACGCAAATAACCGTTGTCATTTGGTGGAGATCAGCTTATAAGTCAACATGCATTTTGTAGTACTCAAACCAAAGCAATGTCGCAGTAATGATGATTGTATTGTTCTCGTTTCAAATAGGGATCCTCGGGAGTTTCGTCATCTGTTAACGGGCTATTACATTTTGATCCAGGAATCAGGAGTTGACATTTTATTTAATGAATTACAGAGCTTTACCTAAGTTTATTTTTTTTTGTGCTATTTCCGGAATAATACATTATAAAAAACTAAAGTGCGGGTTGTTTTCGAGGACTTAATTTTCAACCTATCTGAAGGATTTCGCCAAAATAACGTTTGTTTTTTTTAACGATAAAACTTAACTGTTGATTATAGAGGGTATTTCCTAACCATAGGACACATATTCAAGGGGATATTCTCTGTGGGTCAAAATAGGAAGAAAGTTCGAATAAACATATCCGGGATCGCTTCATTTTCGTTAATTTTTTTAATCAAAAATGGTATATTGTATACACAAATTTTAGAGGCCTGTTAAAAATGATTTATTTTACTGGATCCCCTCAAAAATGACAGAACACTTGACAACATCGCATTTAAGATTCATTTGAACTAATTTTGAAGGATTAGAAGAATAAATTTGATAACATAAACATACAAACCCTCAATTTTCAATTCAAAATCAAAACATACCTACTTACATACATTTAAAATAAAAAAATGTCTCAAGAGATGATAATATACTTCCTAAAACAGCAAAATTTGCTTCACGGTGGGAAAATAAACTCAATAGATACAACGAAATTCTACTTTTGCAACTGAAATGGATGGCTCACGTTCCTAATTGACCTTTGATGTAATCGAAATTCGGCTCTGAAATATTAGATATGATAGATGTACCTACATTATCGGTTCCGTTAAAAATTAAAGGTGAATTTTAACATCTCTTTAAAAATGATAATTATTCGAGGACTATTTTAAAGGAATCCGTTCAAATAATGACAGAAGTAAGTTAGTGAATACGAATATATTTTTAAAGACCGCCAATATTTTAACGGCCGTTAAAATATAAAGGAATTGTTACAGAATGGACTCCAAAATCATTTAAATTTAACTTTAAAATGCTTTTTATGACTTGAAAACAATATTTAAAGAAAAAAAAACATAGAAGCAATAAAAACGTATATGTCAAATATTGTTAAAAGTTTGATTAGGTAACTGTCAGTGGAACCAAAATTGGGTCACACTTTTATGGCATATTGAGAAATATAAAGTTGCGACATTCTTGAACGATGGGGCCATAAACATGCCGAAGAATTCTACGATACTTTAGGCATTTCTTTATAAGCTTACTACTTACAACATACTTGCTTACAGTATTAGGCATTCCAACGACCTGTCCAAATGGCTACCAGTGGGTAATGACAGTTTAGATATGGCAATCCTGTTGTCATGTTGTCATTAACAGGGTCAATGATACATATATAGTTATATAGATTGCTCAAAGCTGGTCGTTTACGAGCGGCCATATTGCCTGGCAAATATTTATTAATTTGAATCGGTTTAGAAAAAATGTGTTTTAAAACTAATTTTTAGCCTTTAGACATTAAAAAAAATAATTACTTACATTTTTACTTCAAGGCATAAGCTTATGTTTATTTTGAAAAATATGGATGATCAATCTATGTAACTATCTATTTCATTGACCTTGTCAAATCACCAGGCCTACAGGGTTGCCATAATTTTGCTATATCATAACCCGTCAAAACCCACTGGTAGCCATTCAGTTTGGAATGCCTAATTGTGTTGTTCTGTAATTGTGGTTACTGTGGGGCAACCTAATTATCCTTCCTCCATGTGGCAACCCTATTATTGAATGTCATATGTCAAATTTAATTTAAATTTTGTGGATTTCTAAATGGAATTTGAATTTTAGAGATTTTAGGATGTTTTGATTTTGTTATTTTTTATTATAGTATGTTCTAGTAAACTTATAAATAAATGCCTCGTTAGATGCTTTGGTAACATGTAACCAAAGCAGAGTAACCAAACCTTATAAAGAAATGCTCAGGTTACATAAGTATGTTCTGGTAATGCTTATAAAGAAATGCCTTTTATTTCTGATGAAGCTTCTTTCTTACTTAGTAGGAATAAACATATTCCAAAAATGTAATTCATTTAATCTTTGGCTTCAAGAAAATCATCTATATTTGATTTAAGTGAAAAGTGAAAGACTTTTTGCAAGAAAATTCAATTGTGGGATAACAAGTTTATAAACACCTATTTGTTTATTAAGAGCGAAAAGTGTTACTTTGCTGCTTGAGACAAAAAGTTGCCGCGTGACGCGTAGCGGAGCGCGGCAATTTGTCGAAAGCGGCAACGAATTTTCAGCTCAAAATGCACACAAGATTTTTTCTACGTTCACATTATTTTAAGAAATAGATATAAAAACTGAAAATATGTCATAAGTAGTGTATAATGTGTTGCCTATATCTACGTTATTAATGAAAAAAAGGGGTTGAAATTCAAAGTCAATGTTAAAAGAAAAAACATCAAACTAGGTACAAATAACTTCAAAATCATTTATTAAAAAGAAATATTATATTATATACAATTTAAATTAGGCGTGTGACAAAGCTGTCAACTTTTCCGCTCGGCGATCGACAAAGCTGTCATTTAATGTCAGTTCGCGGAAAATGTCAACTTTGCGGTTGAATTTCGAAACGCAAAAGCCTACTTAGAAAATAGTTATTTATGCAACAAGTGTGTAAAGTTACTCTTTTTTGACGAATGTGAATGTTGTCATACGAGCCGTAGACGGGTGCGACAATCACATGAGTCAAAAAAGGGACTTTACACACGAGTTGCATACAATATTTTTTCTACTACCGTACACATTATGCACTAATATTAGAAATATAAAAGGCATTTACTTACTTTGATCATTGAAAGCTCGAAATCCTGAGCTTTCAACAGAAAATTAATTAGATCTTCTCTTTCAAAAATTTTTGTTTTTTTGTTTATAACCTTTATTTTTTTGTTTGAGAAACGCTATTAACTTATTGAATTAACTTTACGCACTTGTGAAAAAAAGTACAACTTTACGCACGGTAGTAAAATAGTATATTACATTACGAGTGTGGAAAATCACTTTTCACACAAGTGATGTACAATATTTTTCCTACGACCACAAAATAATGTCATCAAAAAAATGTAAAACCAAGGTTATTATTACTATAATAATTAAAATGTATTTAAAAAAATAATCAACAATAATCGTATTTATTCAATTTTCATATTTTCTAAACAAAAAAAACTAAAAAAAATAAAAAAAAAAATAAAAAAAAATAAAAAAAAAATGCTGCCCCGACAGGATTTGAACCATAGATTGAACGCGGTCGAAAAATGGCAAAATTGATAAGTTCGACGTCCTAACCAGCTGAGCTAACAGCCCTTGTGTCAATTGAATGATCTAATCGGTTATGTATTTAACCAAAATAAAGAGCAAACATTATTTTAAAATTATTTTAATAATAATTGTTAAAGATAAATATCTAGGATCTAATTTACAACAATTTCAATAATTTAACAATCATATCGATTTTAGTATTAATATGGATATTACATAGATCAAAATAGAAATTAGCTTACAAAATAATATCAAAAAAATGTAAAACCAAGGTTATTATTACTATATTAATTAAAATGTATTTAAAAAAATAATCAACAATAATCGTATTTATTCAATTTTCATATTTTCTAAACAAAAAAAAACTAATAAAAAATAAAAAAAAAACAAAAAAAAAATTCGGCTCCGCCAGGATTTGAACCATAGATTGAACGCGGTCAAAAAATGGCAAAGTTGATAAGTTCGACGTCTAAACCAACTGAGCTAATGGGCCTTACGTCAATTGAATGATCTAATCGGTTATGTATTTACCCAAATTAAAGAGCAAACATAATCTTAGTTATTTTAAAATTATTTTAATAATAATTGTTAAAGATAAATATCTAGGATCTAATTTAAAACAATTTCAATAATTTAACAATCATATCGATTTTAGTATTAATATGGACATTACATAGATCAAAATAGAAATTAGGCGTTTGACATTTTTTGACAACTACTGCGGAAAGTAACATATTCTCACTTGGGTGGAAAGTAAATTCTTAGTCATACGCGTGTGATATAGGACACTTTCCATAGGACTATATAGTGTGATATGTGTCACTTTCCTAAGTGGTCGTAGGAAAAAAATATTTTTGAGCTGTTTCTCGAACAAAGTGTGAATTTATCCCGACTAACCTTTTCTGGAGAGAATCATACATAAAAAATTATGAAAAAATAGATTTTATAATCTGCCGAAAATGGGATTGGTATCCATTACCTTTGTATTGACAGATTGGCACTGGTTGTATATCCACTATGCTCTATCGGATTATCTATTTGATATAATATCAGTAGTCCGTATCTATCTATAGAGTCGAAATTGTAAAACAAATAATACACTTGGTACTCGCAATTATTGCAGTCAAGTGCAATTTTCAGTGTATTTGATCAAGTATAATGGGAACTATTTCCTAATTAATGCGAGCACTGTGCCCGGCTGGCGCCTGTTCCTCTCGCTCCCCTTTACCTCTTAACCACCAACAAACCCTTTTATTCAAATAGAGGATTAACAAATGTTAGGTTAAAGGGTTAATGTGCCTGAAATTTTAATTGTGAACAAATAATTGAATATTTGTTTAGTGTTTTCGATAACGAGGTGAATTGAGAGTTTTTTTTGGAAGTCAGTGGTAGAGTTAAAGAGCTATTTACTTGGTGGTTTCTTTTTCTTTTCAATATACGAGGCTGTGCTAAATAGTAAATGGCCTATAGGCTAGATAATATTATGTTGTTTTTCGTAAATAATATCCTTCAAATGACTTCCATCGAATACGCTTTATTATTGTGACGTAATTCTGTTTCACTGGCAGTTAAAGGTGCGTTTAGTCAGCCTGATTTTGTTTTAAGCATTAATATAAATTTATGGATTTTAAAACAAAACCGATCATACAAAAAATTTAATCATAAACATAAGAATTAACAAATCATTAAACATGGAAAAAAGATGTGGTAGCTGCTTCTGCAATTACTATGTTAACTATTTCACAATTATTAATAAAAAGATGTGGAAAAAGAGTTTAGACATTCAAAAGTTTAGAGTTAGCACAATAGTAGAACCTCAGTTTTTAAACAACATAAATTTAAGCATTAAGTATGGTTTTATTTATCTTTACCATGTTTATGTTAATGCTTATGCTTATGATATTCTACATAAACAGCGTGGACCAAAGAGTGGAAGGGGCCAAGCTTTTCCCCAGCCCCCTATACGCTATGCCTCTGATAAACAGGTAGAGTCCGATTACAATTAGAAGAACACAGCTACGTCATCATTTGACAAAGTAATTAATTGGTTATTGTCACCTAATGGGGTTTTAGTGGAGTGTTAATATTATAGGAATATAGGAAATATTGTTTTACACCTAAGAGCTTACTTAATTTTTGTTTATTGAAAGTTATAGATAATATTGTAATGTGAGCCATTTTATTATTCAGTCATGCTCTGCAAGTCCCTCTCTGTCTTATTTGGCCTTTGAGGCTCAACTTGGCCGATTATCATACATAATTAAACACCTTAAGACCAAACATATGTGACGACTATGGCGGAGGAGCTTTCGAGATCTTTCCAGGTAGAACGTGATAATGTCTCTATCTTTGGCGGATATCATTCTGGAATCCACCCAAGAATCCACCAGAATTTTAAATTTGTATATAAATATTGGTGGAGGAACAATGACACACCAGTCAGTTGTAGATATACAGTAAAAAGTTTAAATACATTCGAAATATATATAAATTAGAATAGTATTGTTTAAATAAATTATTAATAAATTAACTGTTGTTTAAAATAAACAAACATTACAATATGCATTGGAAATTCGAAGTAATGGTTATGACGTAGCTGTGTTCTTCTAATTGTAATCGGACCCTATGAAATGTAAATTTAACTTTTATGTTAAAGTTAATGTTTAAAAACTAAATCAGGGCTGTCATTGAATTGATATAGTTTTTTTAAATAATATTAGTATGTCGTAAAAAAGTAGTTTACCTACAGGAAAACCAAATTATTTTCAAATTAATATAATATTGAAATAAAATATGAATGAAACCATACTGTCACTGTAATTACTGGTGCAGCTCAAATTTCGTCATCACTAATATAGCGGATTTTTAACCATTTCCGTCGTTTAGTCACCTACTGTTTGACAGTCAATGAAAACGAACAAAAGTCAAACATCGTGCAGTCATTAGCTACTTGTTTTTAAACCATTTTCCGAAGATATAAATAGAGCTAATAATTATGTACTTCTAGTATACAAATTTATTAGCAGTGTTGCTAATACCCAAACTTGAAATTATACGGTGGCTTGGTACAAAAGATACGCTTTTTATACGCCTTTGTATATTTAGCTTTGTAGCAACATCTTTGCATTTGAGGATACCAAATTTGTGTTGCTGCCAGGTTCCGCCTTGGGTTTGTGAGATGGGGCACTGCCGACAGAATAAATGTAGCAATGCAGATTCGTTCAGACAGACTGCCAAAAGCCAAAAGTACCAAAGCAAAGTGCATTTCAACAATACGAACAATTTCGGTTCGGTGAATCTCCGGCTCTGTACCTGTTTTCATTGGCCAATGACATAGAGTGCGGCCTCTAAAATAAGCATCCCCAGACAGCACACCAAATCCTCTGGATATCTACTGGACATCCCAATATCCACTGAATGTCCAGTCCATGGTGGATATCTATTTTATATCCATGAGATGTAATTTATAGACATGCAAATGTCCATAAATAATAGTAATTTTATTATATAGCAAATTATTAAAAAATTACGCCATTGTGGCTAATAGTACCGTACAAATATTTAAAATTAATTTTTTTTAAGATGTATTTAATATCCCATGGACATCCACTAAATATATCAAAGTCTAGGCGCGAACGCAAATCATGGTGGATATCCACTAGATGTAATTTTTTATTTTGCCCACTAAGAAGGAAGTCAATCTTGGACCGGTTTCGTCCTTATTAGGACTAGAATTATTTCCTTTTTTAAGAATAGCCTCTTGGCTTTTATTCCACCTAGTATCTGAACTAGGTACGACAGCGACCTTTGATTTTGCTTACTAAGTATAGATGGCGATACCACTTTCGCTCGTTGAATATCTATTCATGCTTAACCCGCCGTAATTGAGTTCGACCGAAATTGGTATTGCAATTAGACTCCATTTTTATTTATTGCAGAAGAGTCCTAAGGACGAAATCTGTCAAAGAATGTCACATTTGAGTTTGGAATCATTTCCTTTTTTATATATAGGATATATCCATTGGTTACTTATGAACCTCTACTAAAGATACCCATAAAATATGTTGCTGAATATCCATAGAATATCTTCTATATCCTGGATATAGACAGACATTTGGATATCCATATTAGATCCACTGGATATCTACAAAAATTTTTGTGGATATATTGGATATCCACAAAATATATTCTGTGGATATCTCTGGGATTTCTTGTATTGTCTGGGAGATACCCATTAGATATTTTGCTGGATATCCATATGATATCTTCTATATTCTGGATATAGACGGACATTTGGATATCCACATTAGATCCACGGGATATTTCTGATATCCTGTACATATATTGGATATCCACAAAAGATATTCTGTGGATATCTCTGGGATTTGGTGTGTTGTCTGGGTCCAGCTATCAGGCATCCACTGTTTAATAAAAGTAGAACAGAAAATACACTGAAACAACTAAGTTATCCAAATCAACTCAGAAGTGTCAAAACGTATTTCTAAAATAAATGGAAATCCAGAAAAATCCATAGTTTTTCCCAGAATGTACGAAATTATACGGAATAAGGCAATGATATTTAATACAATATTTGAACTAAAAGGAAGAAGGGGGGAAAACTAACGGATTATATTTTGTTTTGTTTAATATTGGGGCTGAATTTCATATTCTGGTCCAAAATTATTTAGATAAAATAAGTTATTTTTTAATTTTTTTATATTTCTATTATTTTTAGTTCCTAAACATGATTTTTAGTTTTTATTTCTTATTTTTTTTATGGAGGATCTATTATATGATGTATTAAAATACGTGATGTTTGTAATAACCAGTTTTTTTTATAGTCCTTTTAAATCGATAATGGTTACTTATAATATTAATAATTTCTGGTACATGAAAATAAACACGAGGAGCTATAAAATAGAAAGATCTCTAACCAATTTTTTTTTTGACTCTGTGTCTCTGAATTTGTTTATCTTTTTTGTGGCGCGTTGGATAAGAATGTAAGATTTTTTGTAATAAATTTCTTTTTTTTTGTATTGGATATTTATGATTCTCTGAGCATAGATCTGTCTTAGGTCCATTGTGTACGATTCCTCGTATGTATTGTCACTTCTATAGGTTCTCTTTTTGTTTAGAATAATTTTCAGGATCAACTTTTGAACAATTTCGAGCTGATTTAAGTGATTTTTATAAATACCACATCAGCCTGATATATCGTACTACAAATGGCTTTCGACTAAAAAAGAGTAGACCATTTTCAATTGATGGAACTGAAGTATACTTTTTAATTTTTTAAATTCATAGATTAATGATCTAATCTTTTCAGTTACCGACTTCATATGTGTATCCCATTTTAGATGGCTATCAATTTCAATGCCAAGGTATCTTTATTGGGGATATTAATATTGATCTCTTGACAGAAAATGATCACAAAACAAATTATTTAGATGTATTAAATGAATATTGTTATCGCTCAGCTATTAACATCCCAACAAGAGTTCAAAAACTTTCAAAAACATGCCTTGATCACATTTTTATACACTCCCAAAATGACTATTATTATGACTATATAATGCCTCTAACAATTGACACCTCAATAACTAATCACCATACAGTAATGCTCCAAATAGTGTTTCTTCAAAAAGCCCATAAAATAAATTGTCATCCACATTATTATGCCCAAATAGATAAAAACAAACTACTGTCTAAGTTTCAATATATTTATTGGAATGATATTCTTGTCGATCAAGATTTGGACTCCATTACAAATAAGTTTGTTGGAATCATTCAAGATAGTGTTAGTGAATCAACAAATTATATAAAGATTAAAAATACTCTAAGAAAAAGGAAAAATTGGATTACACCGTCCCTTATAAAATCATTAACAGGACAAATAAAATGTTTAGAAAATTAAAAGTAAATACCTACTTCAGATAATATTTTAAAAAAGGAGTATATCGATTAGAAACAACAACTAAATAAATTAATTACTATTATATAGTAAAACTAACTATTTTAATAAACTTATAGAAAATAAACAAAACTCATCCAAAAAAGTATGGAATGTAGTAAATTCAATATAAAAAAAAAATAAAAAACGCAAAAATCAATAATATTAAAGACAATAAAGGCAAATTGATAAATGAAGAAGAGTCCATATGTGAATTGTTTAATTCCTTTTTTATGAACATAGGACGGAACTTAGCAGATTCTATAGAAAAACCAAGATATTACAAAGGAAACAAATCTGTAAATTGTGATTCCATCTTTTTTACACACACAAATACTACTGAAATAAAAAAAATAATTCGTGAACTAAAAAACAAAAAAGCACCGGGTTGGGATGGAATAAAAGCTGAAACGATTAAATACATATATTGCGTAGGTATCCATTAATGATTATAATAAATAAATCGTTAGCAATTGGACATTTCTAATTTTCTAATTTTGGTATGACTGGTGAAGAATAAAATATATTCATCGTAGAAAAATTACTAAAATATTCCATATTTTGTACAATAAATTCCAAGATTCGATATGCAGAAGCGGCCATCTTTTCAATGTGTGAAGAAAAACTTAATTTACTTTTCAAAATAGACTCCAAGATCTTTAATCAACCCGGGTCTACCTAATGTGTGGTATTTTCTAATAAATTGTAAAGTTACTGTAGTATACTTTTAACAAACCCTAATTACAAATGCTTATATTTTCTAATAATCAATCAAATTATAATTATTTTTCAATTTTTCCTACAGACAATAGTAAATTCCACAACATAATAAAAATAAAGGTCAATGGCATTATCGTTCGATAAATCTCGACACATTAAATAATCGATTACGGCACGCCACTGGTGCCCACGATTTTCCTGACTCTGCAATAAACTTATACGGAACACAACGTCGGGAAATAAAGCAAAATCGAAGTATCTGACTTTGCATTTTGTGCAACTAGTGTTTATTAGTAACCCTTGTTTCAACTTCCAATGTAAATGCACTCTCTGTTCCAGACATAAAACTCCAGTGCACAAATTTGAAATTTTTGCTTCAATATTTGTGTTTTAAAGGATAATAGGATGATAATAATTGGGTAAAATGCAAAATATACTAAATTATAATACACAATAGGTAACTAACGTTTTGTTATATGTTAGGTAAAGTATGAAATTAAATGGCCAAACCAAATTTTTTGCGCATTACACAATTAATTTAGATTGGTAGAACTCATATTATTAAAGTATAAATTAAGAAGATTTTAAAATTCTCAAATGTGATCGGTATTCTTCAAAACTGAATTAAACTCAATGCCACATAATTTATTGATAATAATTACTAAACAACTAAGCCTTATAGTGCCATCTTCAAGCATATATTACATTGGGAGGGAATCAAAATAACATGGTTGTATATACAAATATAACAAGGTTGCATAATCTAAATAAATAAAACAAAGTCGGGTTAGTTACATCATTTATAACTCCAGAACGGCTAGACCGATTTTAATGATCTCTTATTTATTAGATTCTTCTTCACCCTGAATATAAATAACGCTTATTTGAACTGTCACATGTCACACAGTAAAATTCCTTATAAAATTACCTTTTCAATGATGTGTCACACTTAGTACTTTCCCTATTTCAATTTCATTGGTAATAGTGACAGAGGGGTGGGGAGGGATGTAGGATAGTTGAGGATATGATCGAAAAATGTACCCTTTGAAATAAAAATCGACCTCTTTTTACATTTTCTCCAAAAAAATGTGTCTTCAAGATATGCGATCTGTTTCGTTTTCGGTGCCGCACCCTGTATAATATTTATATCATATATCACGTGTATGACCTAATTTGTTGGAAATATTCACCTACTGGTTGCTACAAGAACATCTAGAAATATGTAGGTATTTACTAAACCCAGGACATGTTTTATTATATGGTTTAAAGGACATTTCAGGTACCAAACGTTTATTACTGATAAACTTATTTAAAAAGCTTACTATCCTCATTCTTATATTATGAAGTGAATTGTGTAGTACTTTGTATATATGTAAATGGTAATAAAACCGTCACAAATCAGATCGCAGTTCAAAGTTTTGTAAAATTTCAATATTGTGAATTTGTAGATATCCATTTATCATCGTAAGAAACGAAATATTACGACTTACGCTTGGAAAATAATGAATACTTCAGTTTTGATTTTGACATTAACATAGATTGCAATTTGCTGGGGGCTTTTTCGCATATTTCATTTTTAATACAAGAAATAAACAAATTTAAATCTAAAAAGTAAAAAAAACTCGAATTATAATTGATACTAATTAAAATATAAACAATGAACACGAACGCCAATGTTGCCAAATGATGAACTGATTTTAAAACAAAATTAATAAATTAATTGAAATTTAAGAAAAATCAATATAATAAATCGGTTTTATAAAAAAATCCTTAAATAAATATAGAGTATGATTACATATTACTAGAAACAAATTTTGATTCTTAAATAAAAAGACCTATCCACTTCTTCAAGGGGAAAAATCCGACGACGTAGAGAAATTTCGCTACTTCTGGCAACACTGAACGATATCCTTTTAAAAATTTCCTCTAGAGGGCGTATCACTTTGAATCGCAAATAGCTTTTCTAGAAAGGTATTAAAATATATAGAAAATACTTGAATCAGGTATTCCAAACAAAATGGCTACCCGTAGGAAATGACAGGCCACTGACAGGCACATATAGGTTATAATATGGCAACACTGTGGGTCTGGTGATTTGACAGGATCAATGATATAGTTATATAGATTGATCATCCATGTTTTTAAAAATGAACATAAGCTAATGCCTTAAAGTAAAAATGTAGGTAACTATTTTTTTTTACTATTCAAAGGCTGGAAATTGGTTTTAAAACACATTTTTGCTAAGCCGATTCAAATTAATGAACACTTGCTAGGCAATATAGCCGCTCGCAAACGACCCGCTCTGAGCAATCTATATGAATATATATGTATCATTGACAACAGGCCCACAGGGTTGCCATATCTAATCTGTTAGTTCTCACTGGCAGCATTTTGACAAGTCGTTGGAATGCCTAATAGAAGTGTAAAAAAATATAGAGAAGAAATGACAACAACTGTCAAATCGATTAATCTCAATCATTCTAGATCATTCGGTCAAGTCAATTCACATACTTTGATTACTATACGGTGCAAGAGAGAGGTCCGACACGTCCAACATAGGGCGCAGCCATTTTGATTCCTATGCCACAGTTTATAGCTAAAGAATCAGATCGCTCACTCTGCGTCGGCACTTTTGATTTCAATGTTCCAATTTATACACTGCGCAACTAGGATAATACAATATATGACAACCGCCTATAATAAAACAGCAGTCTTCTGCGTATCCTGAATTTGTATCCCTGGAGTGGATGTTATTTTGAAACTTTCAACTGGTCCGAGTGACCTAACTGATTCTTTAGCAATAAACTGTGAAAATTCCGAAGCAGAAGCGGATGATTAAAACGCACCTTTTAAAAATATTGCGCCAAGATGTAGGCAACACGTAATAAGGCATCAAAATGGCGGAGTTTTCTATCTCCTTTTAAAAGGCACTCAGAAAGCTGCGCAGTGCGACCATTCTCCGTATAGTAAAAGAAAATCAAAGTATGTGGATTTACCACAATATTGACAATACAGAATGTATGAGAAACTCTCGAAACATTTTAGTGCCGCTACCTGTCACTTTATAAGTTGTAAGTCACGAAAATGTAAATTTTCCGCAAATCGATAGGAAATTTTGACATTTCAAACAAAATTTCTTAAAGAAAACGTAAGATTTCCTAACTGTTTCCATAGTAACGCAACCAATTTTATTACGAATTTTATAGCCCCATTTATTTATAAATAAAATTATTCGCGATTTTTTCAAAATTAATTAATATCTATCGAATTTTAAATGATTTGCGGAAAAATAGTATGTTTAACTCGTTGGAAAAGCCACATTCCTGGACTTCTCGACTTAGCAATCTTCACAGTCGTCCAGGAATGTTAGACTTTTCCTACTTGGTAAACAATATACTATTATTTTGTTTCATGTTGTCTGTGATTTGTTTTGAGAAAAGTATATAAAGATTACCGGTCGATTTATTTGTTTTGTGCGAATGTTTTAATAAATCTTATTAACAAAGCTGCGAACCAGAAGCTCTAAGCTTTCCCAAAAAAGCCGTAATGCAATTAGGCTTCGAAACATTACAAATCAATCTAATGACGAAGAACGAGTTCAACGTCGCTTTAGTATGACCATATTTCGTGCTTCTCAAACACAAGAGCAAAGAGAGGCAGCCCGTGAAATGGCAAGGATAGCAATGAGAAATTGTCGAGCTTATCGCACAGATCAACATCGAGATAATCTTCGACCCACAAGAAGAAATAATGCTTCAAGTGTTGATTTGAATCGAGCGAGCACTGTTGAGCATTTAAGCTTGCTGGAGAAACGCTTGGACTGTGCTGCCTTAATGGCAAAGTGAAATTGCCATTATTTACTCCGCCACCTGAGCCATTGCATTCATTGCTTCGTGGCGAAACACCGGAATCTCGAGATTTTCTAGTAAATACTCAAAAATACAATGGCTGTTTTCAAATTACTTCATTTGAAGCAGACATTATCAAAGAACACGGATTAAATCCGACAATCAAGGTGATTTATGTTATAAAAAGTTTGTTTAAATGTAGGTTCCCTTATAGGTGGAAAAGTTTTGTTGGATCTCCATATTTGTCTCTAAAATAAATAAACTATGCTAACATTTTAAATGATTGTTAGGCGATACGATATTCACCGGGTCAGCTAGTAATTTTACAAAAAATGGTGTCAAAACAATATTATAAGTTATTTTGAGACATTTAGATGGTCCTAGAAAAACAAAAATTGTCTCTATTACTCCCAAAAAATATGTTAGCGTTTTTGATTAAAACCTACCTTCCGAAAGGAGAGCCAAAATAATAAAAAAATATTTTTTGTCTTTATTTATCTATTATAGGTGTTAGAACGGTGCTGAGAGTCAAAAGTCGGCAATTCCTTGCTCTCCGCTATATATTTCTCTAAATTGCTCATGCGTTGTAGAATATCACGATTTCTCACGATTTTTTCATGATCAAATTCTTGAATTTAGGCTCAATACATCTGGGATCCCTGGCGGGAAGTAAACCCAAGGTAATTTACATTAAAAAGTGGTACCGTGGTCCAGATCCTACGCGTTTCCTCCAACCAGGTCCCAGTAATTAAGTTATTCGGGACCAATAATTAGAGAAGATGGATCAATGTTATCCTGCACCCTGCAGTGTGTTGCGGTCGTCAAAAGTCAAAGTACGATTAAAAGAAGAAGATAAAAGTCTAGAAATGTCCAGAAATGTCATTCCGTGTCAAGAAACATTGAACGTTTCGAGAAGGTTCTAGAAGGGTCAAGCAGTGGTTAACAAATGTATCTCCTGAAATATATGGATTTTAGTAAATACTGAGGACGACGAACATATTAATATGGTGGTTAATCTAAAGTGGTTACTGAACTACTCTGATTCTTGCACTCCAGGGAAAGAGATTGGCAACGAATCATGGGATACATTTATGTTAATGGATATACACCAAAAGAAGGTTCATTAACGCCCGTATGCGCCGTACACATTTAATCCAGATCAAGAGTTTAATCGCGTTTAGTACCATTTTTAACTATGGAACTAAACGCGATTAAACCTTGATCTGGATTAAACGTGTACGGTGCATACGGGCGTTAGAAACTATAAACTTAAATGTCAGATGTCATTAGTGAAATTAATAGGCATGCTGCTACAAGTGCTACAAATAATCCATTTTATTAAAGGATGAAATGTTATCGATGTTATAAATAAGAAAAACTCCTTGATATCACCAACAGTCATCAAACACCGGACAATTTTGTAAAATGCCAAGAACAGGGATGAACTAAAGTTGGAAGATGTGAAATATTGAGAGTAACAATGATAGTATCAATTCTAAAATTTATTCGATTGAGAAAGGGTTGAAATTTGAAATAACCCCTAAGGTAGAAAAATACTGTCTACGTGTGTCGTATACGAGATTTTTCAAAAATAAAGGTACTACCCCTACTCTTGAACAAAATTTATATTTTCTGTACGCCCCTCATATACGAATCAAAAAATTTAAGATCTGATGGTTACATTTTCGATTTTATGCAAAAATTATTTGTGAAGAATAACTTTTTTTTTCCTAAAATTAATAATAAAAAAGTTTCCCATATGGTGCCGACTTAATTTGACACACTGTATATGTACTTTGTAATGCCACATAATGTACGTTATTCTTGGAGACTTATTAAAATAGGTAATACATCTCAATTTCAATAAAGAACTGATGGAAAATGAAACAGTTTTGAGTGAGATAATTAAATAAGCTTTGAATATATCTCACTTTAAATGATTTTCTGAAATATGGGGACTAGTTACAAAATAATGAGTTATAAACAAAATGTGTGAATGATTTTTTACCATTATATTATACCCTCCAGGTTCTTTCTATAAAAGTGAAACATCACTATCTGTTTAGTTGTGGTTCCCAAACTTTTTTCTATGACGCCCCCTTTTTGAAATGAAGAAATTTGACAAAAATTAATCTTTTAACAGAGATAATGTCACATTAAAATTATCAATAAGTTGATTTTTGTAGTCAATCTGATGGGGTTTTCTAGTTCCGAGATTTTTTCATATAAAACAACTTCACAACACTGCTTCAAATGATAAAAATTACATGTTAATTTTATACAGAATGAAATGAGTCACATTTCTACTGTCACCCTGTATTAAAAACAGTAGCGTATCCAGAGTTTAAGTCTGGGGTAGTGGTAATATCGTTTAAATCTGGGGGGTATTGGTAATATAGTTTAAATCTGGGGGGGTAGTGGACATTTATAAGACTTTATTTTAGTACCTCTATAAAGTTTAGTTAAAGAAAATTGGGGGTAGAGTAATTACCCCTATTACCTCCCCGTATATGCGCCCTTGATTAACAAACATATTGAACGGCACATAAGTTCATTAGTGATATTAAAATTACATTTAATTGAATATTTTGATTTATATTATGTCTTCTAAACAGTTCATGAAGTTCATAGGTTAATCTAAGGTTATTTGAGAGATGAATTTTTCTATATTTATTGTAAACTTCTAAATTTAATTAACAGGCGTTAAACAGTATGTGTTTGATATATAATTTGGTAGCTGTAATTAAGTGTTAGTGCGTTAAGTTTGTATGACCTAGCTGAAGGGTTGAAAGCGTTTGATTTTAACCTATTATTTATGGTTTTTGAAATTTATTAACTTCAACGGCTCCGACATTTCGCAGCAAATGTGTAAACAAGTCACTTTATTTATTATTTTCAAGCTCATCTTGTTAATTTGATGGTAATGTCTGTGATATGTTTATTGCCACAATGGTTTATTTTGTTATACACAAGGGAATTGTAGGTTATTTGAGTTCAAATAAATAATATGCATACCTCAAAGGTGCAAATTAGTCATATTTGAGATATGGCGGTGACTACAAAATAAAAAATGTTTAATTTTATCAGAGTGTCAAACATTTGAAATGAAACCCAAGGAAGAGAGTTTGGTAATACTAAAATTTTGCAGATGGAAGTACAGGAAAATGGTTAAAGAGATATACGAGTCTCCAACAATACAGAGAAGTTTACAAGTTAGACACTTTTTTGTTTTAAATAGATGTACGAACTTACACCATTTTGTGTAATTTATTTTATTTTAAATGGATCTTCTGACAGAGACATAAAAGTTATACATCAATTAATTGATTAGTATATTATACAAAAACAAAATACGTGTTTTGTTTTTCGCCAAAAAATATTATTTCATTACCTACCTACTAACAGTATTTTAGTAAATGTTTTAATGTTTTTACAAAAAACGAGTGTTAATGCATTTTTTTTTTGTCATCAGTAAGAAAATATAGGAATCATGATTTTTTTTGACCTCATTTTTTTGACCTCATTTTTTTGACATATTTTAACGTTTTAGGGTCCTTTAAATCCTTTTTAGTCATTTTTGCACAGATGTCTGTTTGTCTATCAGTGTATCTACAAAAACGGATAAAAGAAAAACAGCAAATTTTTAAGGTAAGCTAATATCTATCCTGTTGTGATGGGCATAGTCGGAACATCTTGGATGTATTTTAAGGTATATTTCTGTTATTTATAATTAAAGAAGAAAATTCTTTTATTAATAACTTATTTACAGGCAAGTTATATGTTGGGCAGATCAGAAATTTAAACAGAAAACACCTAAATTTCTACATAATTATTAAGTATATACATTTTTGTTCACTTTTTTATTTGCTAGTTTTTGTCTATTTATTTTTTTTCAATATTTTTAATTTTTAAAGCTTATTTTTCATAAACTTTTATTTACTTTTTTAATATATTGTTATGTGAGCCGTTTCATTATTCAGTCATGCTCTAATCCTCCAAGTCTTTCTCTATCTTATTTGGCCTTTGAGGCTCAACTTGTCCGATTATCATACATAATTAAACCCCTAAGACCAAACCTATGGACGACTATGGCGGAAGAGTTTTCGATTAATGTTCTAGAAAAGACGGGATAATGTTCCCCTAGAGTATTTGGTGAACTTTCTAGCTCATTCGCCAAACTTTTAAATTTGTATATAAATATTGGTGGAGAACCAAGCGAGAGTTAGTTATTATATGGACAGTGAAGATAAATCGTGAACAGTTTAGAGACATTCGAAATATATATAAATTAGAATAATATTGTTACAAATAAATAAGTGTTTAAATAAATTATTAATTAATAAACTGTTGTTTAAAATAAACAAACATCACAATATATTATTTTTCAAACAGCTAACAAATATTTACAAAATTTTCGTACTTTGTAAAAGTTTTCATATAACAAGTGTGGAAAGTGTAACATTTCGCAAGGGTGCGGCGAGTGCCGAAACTAAGCGAGTACGAGAAATAGACATTCCAACGAGTTATATACACTATTTTTCATACGACCACATACAAAAATCCTTCAAAAAAAAGCCTGAGCCGCTAGGTGAGGGCTATTAAGGCCCATAAACTCTGTTTACGACCTAAATACATACAAAATTTTGTGCACGACCCTTTTAATGATCATATATTAACAAATATATTTGAATTTGTGTTATAGACACGTAAAAAAGTTTTAAATAAAAGTTATATGGATTTGAAAGATACATATTTTAAAATTATTTTTGGATATACAGGGTTTGGCGTTTTTGCCTGGCAAATAATAATTTATGATATTTAAATAGAACACCCTGTATTTTATTTTATTTTTAGAATAAATTGATAATTACTGACTGATGGGATACCCTGTATATGTGTTATTAGCTAACATATTGTTATCGTAATATAGGCAAATTTATAAGGCATTTTATACTAAAATAATATAGAGGGTGTTGTAATTGAAAAAATTCAGTAAATTAAATTTAAAATTAACCATATTTAAGACATTTTTGTAAACACTTTGTATAAAATAAACTAGTTCTATCACCACTATTCGTTAGCTCACTATCTTGTAAGTCTGTGTATTAAACAATTTTAAAATTAATGTAAACCTACCTAAATTATGATAATTTAATTTGGGGTCAGCATCATTCTCTATTTAAAAAAAAAAAATAATTTGTTGGCAATACTGAAATAATATTTAAAAAAAAATTAGGATTGAATACAGTATTACTAAACCATTCTAAAAATGAAATAAAATACACGGTGTTATATTTAAAACACATACGGTTTTATTTGCCAGGCAAAAACGCAACACCAGGGTGATCCAAAAATATTTTTAAAACATGTATTTTTCAAATCCATATAACTTTTAATTGAAACTTTTTTGCGTGTCTATAACACTAAACGAAATATTAAACAATTACGCACTAATGGGACACCCTGTATAAAATTTTATGTACGACAGTTTTAATGATCGTTTATTAATAAATAACTATTATTTTCTTTATCGCCTTTTTAGAGCAGTTTATTATAAAAGAAATTTACTTCACCGTCTAGCGGGCGGTAAAGTAGTCCGCGGGCGAAAAAGGGGCACTTTACGCCCGCTAAACGTATTTATAATTTGGACTTTATCGCCCGATCGTGCATAAAAAATATTGTATATTTTAAATGAGTCTGTAATTGATTACGAGTAGTACATTTACCTGGAATAAAATATTGGTCATAAACCTAAATCCCTTGATGTATATGTCAGTTTAAAACTGAAAATTAATCCATACAATTTTGTTTACATTTCCTTTTTTGAATCTTTGAAGTATTGAAAGCAGATGAGTTATTATAGTTCATTCAAATTTTCGCACTTGTTCACTCGTTTCTCAAGCCACCTCAAGCCACCCTGTATATATTTGCAGATTTTGAATGATCATAATTTTTCAAAAAATAATAGATCGTTTTAAGTTTGAATTATCAAATATTGCTTGTGATATTTATGTTTTCCGGAGTTAATAATATCAGACTTTTAAAAATGAAATCGTAAACATATTTAAAACTTCATTAAGTAATCAAATAGTTTTTTCGCATAGAAATACCTACCAAAAATCTAATTTCTTTCAAAATTTATATTTAAAATTTTGGCTGTTACTGTTAATTTTCCTCCTAGGTATATCCTGAACATTTAAATTTCTACAGTTAAAAAACAACTGAAATCATTCAATTTAAAATTTTTGTATGAACACCCGGTATATTTAGAAACAGAAATATTTTTATTTAGTTTCGACTGCTAGTAATCACTAATGACACAAAAAGAAAAGTTTATAAAAAGAGTATAATAAGAAAAGTTCTCGTAAATAACAATTTAACGAATCATTTACAATTTCATTTACATTTACAATGTCATGTCTTTAAAAAAGTAAAAGAAATTATATAAATAAATAAAAATAAATATCGAAGGTTTTATATAGTGCATAAATAATTTTTAGTTAAATAATATTACTATTAGATATTTTTTTTCAATAAATAACGTTATATCTATCTGAAATTCCTAATAATAAAATAAGTGACATACAAAAAATGTGTAGCACCTTTAACAAATGTCCTTCAAAACTAATTTATTGAATAAGCATTGAAAAATATGTTTAAATAAATATTTTGTATAAAAAATTAAAAAATATAAACATTATTTTTAATTTTAAACATTTTTTAGAAAAGTTTTGTTTTTGTTAACAGAATGCCAATTGTTCAAAGTTGCGCACAATTTTTAATTTCTATAAATAAAATTTTTCTCCGTATTTAAGCATAGGTACTTGAAAGTACAAAATCCCAAGTTTTTTAAATAAAAATATGCCATTTTTCCATTAATTTTATCAATTAGTGTTGGGTAGGTACAACAACGTCAATAGTTATAATATTATTAAATATTGTCAGGGCAAGGAAAATTATTAGAAACAAATTTCTGTACTTTTGATACTAAGTAATCGAAAGGTGAACTTTTTGTGTGACTTGGCAACTGTGTAAGACGTAAAAGTAGCATCTCTGAGCTTTGATTTGAGATAATTTGTGATATATTTTCATTTGTGTCATTATTAATTTAATCACCCTTAATTTTTATTTTTTAGCCAACAAATGCCAATTAAAAGAATATTTTTTTATAAGAGTTTTATTTAGGCAACTGAAAATGTTAAAAGAGTAATTTTGTATAAAAAAGCAAAATAAAAATAAGGAACCTTTTTAAAAATAGTTCGGATCTCAAGTAATGAAGTTATTAGTTAAAACTGTTTGATATAAATTTATTTTACTTTCTAAATGATTTCAAAACCCTTATTTTAAGAATAATATGTCAGTCAGTGGTATATTAAATTTTTTATTTTTTATAGTGTCGGAAAAATTCATATAACCACAGCTATAACTTAAAGTAAAGTACGTAATATATTTTAGAGGACAACTTCGAGCCAATAATCCAAACTAAACGATAAAATACGATCTTAACAAAAAGCCGAAGCTCATACTCTCTCCCTAGACAGAACATGTCCGCAATAAAGCTCAATTTTACAACAATATGGTACGAATATTCTTGGTGTTGACTGGCTATTGAGGTATAAACAAATTTCCGTAGCAAAATCGCTAGCACCTATCCTGTTTAAGTGAGGCGGCGCTTGCCAGTTAGTCAGTCACCGCCCCTTCTTGACAAACTTTCCAGAGTCGAGCTCCGGTTCCCAAACTCGCTTCAACCGCCGTCGTGAAATCACATACCACGAGTCAGTGCCGTCGGGTATAGTGTTCATGAGTTATTCACTGATAGTGCGTGATGGAGGACAATCAACACTTAGCTGAAGAATACGTCCAGGAATTTGTTCTGGATCACTTAGAGGACATTACAGTGAAACGCGAGGACAAGCGCCAACTTATTGAAAACGATCCTTCTTGGATACAAGATGATTCTTCAAGTAGATTTTGTAGAACTCAGTGGGAAGATAGAAGACTACCATCGCCTCCTCCTGACTCTATTTACGTTCAACAACCTGTGTTAGTTAATATGACTTTAATGAACGATCCTGGTACTCCTCCAGATACGCCTCCGACTCATTCACCTCTACCGTGTAGACCGCAAGGAATAATGGATGAAATGATGTGGTTTCCTCCCAGTATTCGTGCTGATCCTCAACCCTTGGACCTACGTCCTCATCCTCACTGTTTAGGAGGAGAACCCGACTGGGAAAGAAGAGAGTACATCCCTTCTGGAATTATTTTAGACGCCCCAGGTCACCACCACAGTATACACCATCATCAACGACCAATGTCTGTGTGTTCCGGTGCTAGTGCCCTTTCCCCTAGAATGAACAATCACAATAGTGGCTATTCTACCTGTTCCGAAGATATAAACCTTAATGACGAGATGTTGATGACTTTATCAGTAAGAGAACTTAACAAAAGGTTGCATGGGTGTCCTAGAGAAGAGATAGTGAGGTTGAAACAGAAACGAAGAACGCTCAAAAATCGAGGCTACGCACAAAATTGCAGATCAAAAAGGCTGCAGCAGAGACAAGACCTTGAACTGCAAAACAGAAGCCTCCAGCACGAAATTCATCGACTAAAATCTGAATTATCAAGGGTGTCACAAGAAAGGGACGTTTATAAACAAAAATTGCAGTTAGGACGACCTCCTATTAATGGTAGTTTAAATTCTGATGGACAGAGTTCACCTGAGTTTTACCTATGACATCATTTTCCGGGTCGAAGAGTTCAGTGATTTTCGACCCCACGGTATACTAGAAATGCCATTTTCGGACATATACCGTGAATTTGTACAAATTGAGACTAAAATCGAAAAGTTATTTGCACAATTTGTTTTTAATCGGGTTGGGAGTAAGTGTGCTTCAATGTTTAGAAAAGGAACCAAAGTCGAACAAATTTTAATTTTGTATCACAAGGTATTCGAAATTTCTGAGTTAATCTAGTTATTTTTCAAAACAAATCTTTCAAAAAATCAAATATTAAATATTTTATTTTGATTTGAATAAAATTCAAAAAAACGTAGATTTTTTTAAAATGGTAAATAAAATTTTAATTTCCAATATCGAATAAATTTATAAAAATAAATTAAATGTATTAATTTTTTACTATAACTTTTTGTAAATAAATAATTATAAATGCCTAAAAGTGAACAGAAAACTGAAATTTTCTAGTTTTTGGTTGTTTTTCAAAAAATTGGAGCGGTTAAACTCTGAAAGACTGTTCTCGATAGAGATTTTTTAGATTTTGTTTGTTACTGAATCACTCCAAGTGAATTGCATATCTTTTTTAATTAGTCGTTTTTTCATTTTTATAATCTATTTTTATAAATGAAACGGTTGTGTTATGGATAATATATAATGTTACGTTATTATGTAAATAAATTTACTTAGTTATATAAGTATATTATTATTTTTGGTTTTAATTTTGTCACCAACCTAGTTCATTCTCTAAGTGGAATTTAAATTAGTCCAAACAATACTTTGGTTATTTTTTTGAAGTAAAAAATACACTAAAAAAAGTGGTTACTAGGTATTTAATACTTATATAAAAAATTATAATTTTTAGTTAAATTAAAAAATGTGGTTAGATAATTTGGAAATATCATGAATTGAATGCAACATTAATCCGTTCATTTTGAATGTTTTTAAATAATTTTTAATCTTCAACTGTTGTTTTAACTGGAAGCAACCTTTTCATCGACTACTACTTTATTTTTCAAACTTAAATTTTTTGACTTTGCTAATATAGAATTTTAGTTTCTATTAAAAAAAAATGATAAAATTTTTCTATATAAACAGATCATTTTAGGTAATTTATCAATTTTAATTATTTCTCAAATTGTTGCTCGAAATAGAACTATGCAAAGTTTATAGACTATACAGTTGAGTTATTTTAAATAGGTATTTTTTACTAATAATAAAAATTTTATGTTTTTAAAAACATTGATTAGGTTTTTAAAGTTCACAAGTGTTAGCAGTAAAGAAAAATTTGTTAAAAGAGCAGATAAGGTAAGTTGGTACTTATAATGTGATAGTTGATTTGTTTGATTACGGAAAAACTAAGCATAGGTACTTGTAGGTATTGCTATTGTAAACAAACAAACCTATTCCATATCTTTTGTAAATGAATAATAATTATTTTAAAAACAAATTTAGACATTTTTTCCATTAATTATATCAATTTTACGTGAAAGGGAGTGAATAGGGGTGCTGGGTAGGTTAAAAGATGTCAATAGTTTATTGTTAGGACAAGGAAAATTATTAAAAATGAATTGCTGTACTTTTGATTCTGAATAATTGAATTGTTAACTTTTTGTGTGAATTGGCTAAAGTGTAAGACGTAAAAGTAGCATCTCTGAGCTTTGATTTGGACAATTTGTGAAATATTTTTATTTAAAAAAGTTAATTATTTTTCATAAAATATGGAACTGAGATTTTTTGTTTACAATAGTGATACCTACAAGTGCGTATACTTAATAATTTTTTCATAAGTGAAAAGAGCTCAAACTAGACAATGACCCAGGGGGTAGTCAGGGTTTGAAAAAATTTTAAGAATTAAAAATATATAATTAGGTTTTTTAGGTTTTATTGGGTTTTAAAAATAAACAAAATATACAAGCAAAACTTGGAAAAATAGAGGTTTATTATATTAAAAAAATCCCATATTGCAAACAAAAAAAAAAAAAAAATAAAAAGTGAAAAAATAAATAAATATATTTGTTGAATAATTAAATTGTAACTTCTTAATATTTATCTTAAAAAACCTAAACAACCTAAAAAACCTAAAATTGCAGAATTTAAATTTTTAGTTTTTTTTTTAAAAACAAAAAATCTACCTGTCAAACCTGGGTGGGCCACCGGTAACGCCTCGGTCTGTAGACCCAAAAATATGTGATTTATATTAAATATGTGTTCACAGCGAGATGCATATCAGAAAAGGAAACAATTTAAAAATAATTTCAATTATATAGAGTTCTCGACCAAACTAATACGTATCAAAGTTAGTTTTTTTTTTAAAGTGACACCCTGTATTTTATTATATATTTTAATTGCTCACGCTTTTCCTATTATAACAATACGAAATAATATAAGATTATACAGTGTATTTCACATGCTCTAACCAGTTTTATATGAAAATCGTATTGATTTCAATGACCTGTATACTGCAAAAAAAAAACAATTGAAAACCAATTTTTTATGGTAGAAGATTTTCGATATTAGTCAACATTTTATGCCGATGCACTATTTTTTCAATTCAAATCTGTACAGGGTGAATCAAATCTCAAATACATCACTTTCTCATTTTTTTTTTTAAATTGACCACCCTGTATTTAATATCACCATTTAAAAGTAACTTAATTACAGTTTCATCTGAGTTAAGCATCCCCTACACCTAAAGTTCATAATTTTGGAAGATTTTTAAATATAAATGACAAAAAAATAATTCACAAAATGCTTTAATTTTCACTGGTTATTTGTTATAGGAAATAGACTGTTTGTTAATTGGTAATTGGAACGTAACCAGCTATAATTTATTATTGACTGAATAAGTTTTTTGACAATACCTAAAGGGACTTTTAAATTCACCAAAAATATAAATGAAAATAGCAACCAAAAACCTAATAATATCAACTTTATTCTAAGTTTATTAAGTGTTATTTTGACAGATTTGATTAGAAATATTTCTCTGAGGAGCCTTTAATAATATTTTTGGAAGTCTAAAGGTGCTTTTCAAAAGTCCAACTCACAATTTTAAACATTTCTCATTTACAAGGCAAATTTATTATAAAATTATAAAATTAAACTAAGAAAATACATAAGATAAGTTAAAAAATTATAATAAAAGTAAAATAGTAAAAAATTAATATGAATTCAAAGATAAGCTCTTGATTTGTTTTTTAATTCATAGTTTGTTTAATAATAGTTTGTTTGCATTACTACACAAGATACTTGGCGCTTTTGACAACAAATTAGTTTGAGTTCGTTTACTTAGAAATGTAATATTATGTCTAGATTGTTATCCTAGGTACACATTTTTTTATCTGAGAGAGCAACAAAGAGCAATCTATTTCACCATTTAACAGTTTATCCAAAAACAAAACAGATGCCTGATTTCTACGTGATTCTAATGATACAAATTCAAATTGGTGTAGTAAATCTAGGTAGTTACAACCTCTTGGAGGATAAAATCCATTTAATTTAAAACTTGAGAATTTTAAGAATTTCTTTTGATTTTTCTCAATAATGTATGAATAAAGAATGTATATAGGATACCATATTATTGATGAATATTCTAATTTTGTTCTAAGCTAAAATATAGGGAAGTTAATGCCGAGAGCCTATTGAAAATCTTACAATTCCGGATTATACAACCATATGCACGGTAGGCTCAATTCACAATAGAGTTAATGTGGTAGTTAAAAGTAACTTGATAATCAAAGTGAACACCCAAATCTTTAATAGTGTCTGTTCTTTCCAAAATAATTTTATTAATGGAATAAGGAAAATTCAAAGAAATATGTTTGCGGCTATAAGTCACAATTTTACATTTAGAAATATTTAAAAAGAGGCGATTTCTGTGATACCATTCCTGCAATAGGTTAATTTTATTTTGCAATGTTAAACAATCAGCTGTACTAGAGATACTGGTATATAATTTTAAGTCATCTGCAAACATTAACCTATTGCATTCAAGCGAGTCACACAAATCGTTAATGAATATTAAGAACAATAGTGGCCCTAAATTGGACCCTTGAGGAACTCCACTAGTTGACGTAAAGTAATTAGAATTAAATCCATTATAACAAACATATTATTTGCGTTTAGTTAAATGTGATTTAAGAAGATGTACATAAGTAATATCAATACCTAAACTAGAAAACTTTTGCAGAATTATTTTGTGACTCATTTTATCAAAGGCCTTAGAGAGATCGGTATATACTGCATCAACCTGTCCTATACTATCTAATGATTCACAGAGATAACTAAAAACTGTCAGATTACTAACAGTTGAACGAGAAGTCATGAATCTATGTTGATATACGGATATAAGATTTTTAGCAGATAGATAGATACGGTTACACAAGGTGACTTCTAAAAGTTTTTCAGCGTTATTAAGAATAACTATGGGATGGGCCTATAATTATTTATAGCAGCGCGATCTTGAGATTTATATATGGGACAGATTTTACCTACTTCCAAACATCTGGAAAGACTGAAGTTTTAATGACTAAATTAAAAAGAGTTTGTAGCAGATATATTAATACTATTAAGCAATATATTAAAAGAAAAGAAGGTATTTTGTCTGAACCCGAGGTGAATTTATTTTTTAATTTTTTTACCAGCATCTAGGATTTCTTTTTCCGTTATTGCTTCACTACTAATATTTAATAGCATATTAGGATCATAGTTAAGTTGCAAATTCAAGTCTTTACTATTTTCTGGCAAAGAAAAGACACTTTCAAAGAATTCACGACTAAAGGTCATATTAAAAAAACTGGCTAGACGTAGTGTTAGTATTAGGGCTTCAAAGTCAACTTAAAAATGTAATAAACTTAGAACAAAGTAGGTATTAAAACGGAGTGAGTATTGGCATTTACTTTTTTTTTATTGGTGTCTTCGGCTTCGACAACTTAGGTCATTAGTCTCGTGTAGATTATGTATGTAGATTAAGGATTGTACTAGTAGTCTAATACTCCATAGTGCAGGAGTCCTAGCACTCTAATACTAAACTTGTTACCAGTGCCGTGCATTCAAATGGTTTATCCTACATATTAATTTATCTCTGACTATGTCCGTAAAGTTGACATTTTTTGGTCAAATCAGATACTAGCGACCCAGGCTTAGCCAAAGCCAAGCAATAAGATCAAGTAGATCCAACATTTCCTATTCCTGAAAAGCGACTTAAATGCAAGAATAGTTTGAAATTTTTATTGATCGAATAAAAACCTATTGTAGAGTAAAAAAAATTGTATAATAAACTTGTATTTATAAAAAGCAGCCGCAAAGTAAATGCGGTCAAAAAAGTTATACATTATTATAATTTAGGGATGTTAATAAATCGGCAAAATGTTATTTTTGGTAAAAGTCGCCTAAAAAAAATATTTCGAAGCGTTTCTTACATACGAAAAAAAATTTGTCGCTAATTATTGTTTAGTTCCAAATTAATGTAACTTCTCAGAAGATTATGTTATATTAAGAATTTTCAATTAAGTTGATTACATTAATTATGACTAGACATGTTTTTTTTATGTTCCAGGTTTGATAAGGGACCAATAAATGCGTAAACATATAGGCGTGAGTAAAATTCATTCATAAATTAATAATTGAAACAAGAATTGATTTCACTATAAACCTCGTCAGCAGACCTTATCTCAATTTTGTGTTTTATCTAAACAGAATATTTTTTAATGGTCATTACATAACAATATTTTGCAATACACCGAATTTGAGCTTGCGTTGCAATTATGATTTTAATTGGTGAATCAATTGGTAATAAAACTAACTAAAAAAATAATAATTTCTCACAAGTAAACAATGCATATTTTATGTTTTACTGTTTTGGTTTAATAGAAGGAATTTAAAAAATAAATTCAAAAATATAGCAACATGTATTTTTTTTAAAGTCAAAAATGTTTTTAAGTTATTTTATATAAAATATGAGACTAATAAATTAAATTGTATTTTAGAAAAGCAATATTTATTGTAAAAAAGTATACAACTGACATTGTCTTAAGTACATTATTTTTATTATAATTAAGAAACTATAAGTGTTACCTCTTCCCAGTATTATTTGTTAATATATAATTTCCTGAAAATATTATTAATCCAAATTAACAAACATACAAGAGTCGGTTAATGGTCTTCTTATTGTTTGATATTTTAAATACATTATTTTTAATATATTTAGACCGAAATTAATGAGTGGATTAAATTGTGATTTTTAATATAAATTCGAGAGACGCTAAAATGGTGGGCCCCACCTTATCGAGACTGAGACCCACAAGGGTAAACTCGTAGCGTAACAAAAACAAGAAATTATTTAACTTAGAACGAAAGACCAAAAGCCTATAGAAGTATCAGGACGTTGAATTTTTTGGTTTGTGAAGCATTAGCTTTAATTAGGTTATACCATGTGATGATTTTTACAAGCCTTGATTTTTAAAACCATTCTATATCGCCTTTTGATTAGGGTTTACAAACTTGTTTGAGCAATTTATCCAATAATAATTGACCCCTTTACCTCTTAAGCCTGCTCATGTAAAATATTTGGGCTCCTTACTTCGCCTATTTATATAATATTAATAAAGGACAGAAGGATGAGTATTGTAACTATGTTAAAAGAAATAAATTGGCTTTAAATTCAGATTTATGTTCAGTACATGACTGATATTTATTTATAAAACAAAAATGATATAGTACCATCGCATCAGATCTATTAGAAAAAATTCAATATAATTCGCAATATCACAACTATAATACAAGAAGCCAATCTGACTTTCATGTACGGCAAGCCATCACTAAAAGTTCCCAAAATACAATTTTTATTAAAGGTTTAAAACATTTAATAGACTGCCTACAGAAATAAAAAAAAAGTATTTCCCTTAATTTATTGTTATTTTACACCTCGTTTTACCCGCATTTATTATAAATTATTTCTGTTTTGAGATCATATACTTTATTTTAAAAAATTACTTGATGTTATATTAATACTACTTTCTATGTTTAAAATATTAATAGTTTTGCGACGATAGGTTATAGCAACTTATAGCCACAAAACTATTTTTGTGTTAAAGTAGATCCATAGAGAGCAATGTATTTTACAAATGCTTCCTTTCAACATACAAATAAATGACAACTTTATAATTAAAATAGAAAACACAACAAAATACCTTGGTACCAAGGTAAGAAGATTCATTTTTAAATTTTATTTATTGAGGAAATGTATGACTAGAAGTTTACTAATTATTATTTACAATTCGCTGGTTGAATATGTAATCCAAAATCGTATAATAATTTTTTTTTTACAAAAAACCAGCATTATATCCTACCTCTCTTTTATATATTAAAAAAGTGCTTTGTAAAAGAACATTATACTATCTGTCTTGCTGTACCTTTATTTATGAAAAGCCTGAATTGAGATACACTACAAATTATTTGCAATAAATATCAAAAGAAGTATACATTTTTAAATAATTTGACATTTAAGAGCCATTCACACATCACAGTTGACATCTTGATACTTAACAGGCACAGCCAAGCATTATTCTGATTTTTGCTAAATAAAATGGCCGGTTAATTATTCTATGGGATTGCGACAGAGAGCCAGTAAATTTGATAAAGGTGTTTTTGTGGCTAGGGGCGAAATAGTAGTACGCTTAAGTCAGCACCACCATAAAAAAGTCATTTTTAAGAAATTGCTTGTATATTTTTCATAAATTGGCAGGCTTGGCTACTAATTTCGAATAAAAATAGTCTCCAAAATGGCTATGGTTCATTACGAGACATCCTAAAGAGAAATAAATTAAATATTTTGTACACAGCTCTTGCTGAATCTATAATTCAATACTGCATCCCAGTATGGGCAGCATTCAAATCAACCATTACACCATTACAAATTTCACAAAATATTCTTCTTAAAATAATTTTTAGAAAGAGTAAGTATCATTCCACAAATTTTTTATATCAAGAAACTAAATTACTAAATATTCACTTAATATATGTTTACAACTCCCTAACCAAGATGTTCCATGATTCATCAAAGTTCACTACCCTGAATCATCAGTGGGATACTCGGTTAAACACTAACTTTGATATTAAAACTAAACTTTTTCATAAAACTGCTACCAAACATTTCTTTATGTACTATGGACCTAAATTATTTAGCAAGCTTCCGAAAAACCTAAAACTAACAACAAAATTTAATTTTTTTAAAACAGGTGAAAACGTTTATACAAAAAATGTAGATATATTTAACATCCCTTAACCATCTTGATCTTGAGAATAATATTCCTCTTTATTCTTGAAGTGTGCTACTCTTGGGCGACTCGCCCAGTATATTCTTAGCAACAAAAAAAAGCACAAGAAAAAATTTGTAATTTTTTAAATTTTGTAAATGTGATGCTGCGTTTGTCTGACTTCCATTTGTATTTAATATTTTCATTCCATCATTATGTCATTTAACATTGTATAGAATATTGTAATGTATTTAAACTGAATAAATTGAATTGAATTGTTAGTTTGTTTTGTTACTTTATCAATTAAAGTGAGCCCGGTCCTGTGTAGATATTCAATTTCTTATTGGAAAATGCAATAGTTAACAAGTATTAGAAATTAAAAATTTAAAAAAACCCACTTCAAAAACGTGCAGATGCCATCACAACATTTTAACCAAATTTATATGGGACCACCCTTGAGATACCCCCTTACTAACAAAAAAAGAATCATATAAATCGGAAAAGGTGGTAAAGCATTATTGCTAAACATACATAAAAAATGAGGATTTTGAGGATTTTCTCATGGACCCAATTATTAGATTTTGTCCAAATTTATATGGGATCACCCCTGAAGTATCCCCTTTCTAACAAGAACATAATCATTAAAATCGGACACCGTGTTAAAGAATTATCGCTGAACATACATAAAAAAAATATTGCGACGAATTGAGAACCTCCGTCTTTTTTGAAGTCGGTTAAAAATAAATGAAGATGATACCTAATTTGTGTACAGTTTTAAAAATACAGAGTAAATTATTGGATTTCAATTTTGTAAATACTGATTTATAATATTGTAGTCGCCATTATAAAAATTTACTGCAAGAAAATCAAGATGGTGCCATCAAATATTATACATTCTTTTATTTACTGATCCAGGTACTATTTAAATGTGCAGTAAGATTTATTAAAATCCGATATACAGGGTGAAATTCTAGCTAAGAAGGACAATATAAAAAAAAGAGAGTATGGTCCTGGATTTTTTTTAAATTAAATTATGGCTTTGATTAACCTAAGAGAGTGTAACTTTTGTGCAAAATTTTATCAAAATATCTCTAGCCGTTCAAACAAAATGGCCCATTTTAGTTTTGATAAAAAATCATAAAACACCCTATATCTCAGAAACGGGTGAGATTAAAGGCTATGTATGGGAGTGTTTTGAACTCAGCTAAGTGTACTCTAACTTCCATCAAGCTGTGTCTGTTTAACACCCTGTATATTACTAAAAAAATGTTTTTTTGCCAAAAATAATTCGAATAAATAAAAGTATCCAAAATTAAGTGACTTTCCTATAAAGTTCAAAATTAAAAATCGAGTTGTTCAGAATTTACTCTTCAAATCATTAATTAGGTTGAAAATGAATTTATCCGTTACTTTTGGACCTCACTGTATTTTTACGATACGCTGCATAGACATTTTTAATACGCACTGTATTATGAATGAAATCAGTCGGTGTCGGTGGTATTCCAACAGGTTTCAAAGCAAAAATATTCGCTATGAAACCCGATAGATCAACGCCAAATAAATATTTCCTTTCAAGATAATACAATTATTCGATTAATTTATACGTCCGTTCGGCAACGATCGAAGAGAAATGTTCGATCCAAACGTGCCCAATTTAAATATTTTTCATAAACAGACACAACAATAACCATTAATTAACGAACTAATATAGTTGACGGCTGGAATACTATTTCCAAACAAAGAAAAACAAATATTGTATGTTTATATTTCTTTTTTTAAATAGGGGGTATCTATTGAAGAGTGTTTTTGTTGTGGATATCGATGTCAAAGATGGTCATAACAACAGCTAAATAATATGGGTAATATAGAGTGATTAATTATAAACGATATTAGATACTTGTTTAAAAATATCGTTTGTCTGCATCGAAGCGCTGTGCTGTACTGCACATATTTCAAAACTAAATAAATATTTTAAACTATTTGTTACAAAGTACTAAAAGTAATATTCCAAGGAAGCCCAATATCTTTAAAATTCTGACTTATAACTCAACAAAATAGATTTTTCCTACGAGGGTAGGCAAAGTAGAACTTTTCCTAATGCATTTCCGTGCACAAAGATACACTTTTCCGCACGCCCTGTAGATAAGATTTTTTCCTCACCGAGTGTAATCATAACATACAAAGTAATTTAATATTATGAAATTCAATTTTTTAAGAGCAAACTGAACACCTTTAAACTATATTTCAGTTTTTGAGAATATACAAAGTAGCCATATATAAAAAATTACACTTTACCAAGCAGTTTCTTTATGGAAAATGAGTTTCGGTCGAATATGCTGAATTTTTGTATGTTCCAGTTAATTAAAAGTGTCCATGGGTTTAAAGTTCTCTTATGACTAGTGTCTGAGATACAGGATGTTGAATTCTCATAATTTTCAAAAATACTTTAAGAGCAAACACAGAACACCTTGAAAATTTATGTCTTTATTTTTAATCCGATTTTTGTGAAATTTTCAGGAAATAATAACAATAACAAAACTTAGGGTTAATGTTTTGTAAACCTTCGAAAAGTATTTATTTAAAATTTTTTTAAAAGTAATTAAAAAAAAAGATTTTGTAATAAATCTATGAAAATTTGCTTTTTGTTTTAATAAATACCTATCTAGTAGTTTTTAAATGGGAGGGTTTTCCTCCTTTTTTCTTATACGTGTCGGTAGAGTGCTGACATAAGTGCCTTATCGTTGCACAAATTTAAACCTCTCAATATTCTTAAGACACTTAATATCCAGTGATGCGCACATAAATACAATTTTTTTATTAGAAAATCCTCAAAACATTTTTGTTTCGCGAGAGATCCGGTTTGCTTTTAAATTGGTAACAAAAGCTTTCTTGAGAAGAAAGTTTAGTAACTAAAATTCAAATTGTTTTATTTTTGTGTTATATTCTTAGAGCTTTCGATCCAACATTGGACAGCCTTCTTTAGTGGTTTTGTTTTAATTTTAATTCATTTTTTTTCTTTTAATTTCCCTTTATTTTTATTATTTTTATTTAAATTTATAATATGAATTTCAATAAAAATTTCTTTATCTGTCTCTTCACGTCTGAACACATGTAAAACACATTTCGGTAGACGAGACCGAAGACACCAGATTATTTAGTATGGCAATATTTTCCGCCTTACTGCTGTCTCGGTCTCCTGTCGTTTGTCGCACGTTTATTTGCATCCTGTTTTTCCCCTATTTCTTATCAGTTAAAATTATTACGTGAAATAACAATTTTGTTATGAAATAAAAATATTTTATTGTAAAAACAAAGGTATACAGCCTCACGTTATTGTCATGCATTTAACGGGAAATTTTGTGTCATATGAAAGCAGTAAACATTCGTCATCGTCACAACTTGATTACTTATTTTGATAGATTAATTTTATTCATAAATTGGATAGATTAAAGTGTTTCTAGATCCTGTATTTCCGGTGTAAGATTAGCACCATATAAAAAATTACCTATCAAAGCTGTGACTTAATTTTATTATAATATATCATTTATATACAATGCGTTTATATAGAGTGAAAACACTTCATTATCATTTTTGGAAGAAAAGCTCGGACAGGTTGATTTTTATTTTTAATTATGTACTTTTTTTTTAAATAATTTTTACCCCCAGTACCTTATAAGATATGACAACAACGGTATTTGTTTTTAATGAAAAGGTATGTTTTTATAATAAAAATTGAAAGCTCATATTTTTCTAAGTTCATTATACATTAATGATCCGAAATATAATTTAAGAGGCAGGTTTCGTGCCCCAAAACTTATTAAGAAATAGTATATTGTGCAACAAGTGCAGAAAGTAACCAATTCCACACGATGTGTGGCACGAGTGGTACACTATAGTTTTTCTACGACCACAATGACTAAAACCCAAATCACACATTTTTTAAAATAATTTGATGGACTTTATTAACGATTTAAAATTAAAAATCTGATGTGTCCAACACATGACTGTCCTATCTAGTTATTACAGGCTTTTTCCGGTTATTTTGTACAACCTATTGCAGCACCTCCATAAATGTTTAGAGGATAAAATAAATATATACATTTTCCATATACATATCTACCTCGAAACATTTTTCTAGATGTTCATTGAAAATGAAAATACTGAAAAATTTAAATTTAGCACTTTTCCTACAATTTTTCCATTACGGTCCATTTTAGAAAAATCACGTATAAACAAAAATTATAGAGATCGACTTTTTTTTTCAACAATTTTCATAAAAATCAGAATGTTGCACATTTTGTCAAGTTTCTCGAATACGGACCATTTCAAGAAATTTTGACATAAACCAAAAATTATAGATAATAATATTAGAAATAACTTTTATTTGAACAATTTTTTTCTCCAAACATAAATAACAGATATATTCCATAAAATATAAAAACGGCCCCCCATAAAGTACCCCCGCAGATGTTCCGACTTTGACCAAAATCTAATCATTTCACGTCAGGCCGAAATAAAACTTAAGTTTAAAATTTATTGATTTTTTCTTTATCCGTTTTTGAGTTTTCTTCAAATTTCGAAATTTACACATTTTCTCAAATATCTCGAATACGGTCCATTTTAGAGAAATTATGTATAGGATAAAAATTATAGAGAATTATATTACAAACAACTTTTCTTTGAACAATTTTTATAAAAACATATTTTTTTACATTTTGTCAAATTTCTCGAATACGGACCATTTTAGGAAAATTTTGTATAGAACAAAAATTTTAGATAATAATATAAGAAGTAACTTTTATTTGAATAATTTTCTTCCCAAAACGTAAATAACAGATATTTTCCATAAAATATAAAAATGACCACCTATAAAGTACCCCCCCAGATGTTCCGACACAGCCCAAAATCTAATCAGCACATTGGACGCTGGAACAAAACTACTTTTAGGTCATTTATAACTTTTTATTAAGGATGCTTTTTGTGCTGAAATGTATAAAAACTACTAGATCTAGCAAGAAAACCGCTAAGTTGGCAACACTGCCTAAAATAAGTCATTCAAATATTTTCTGATAAGCGGTTCACCCTATCTTATTCTATAAATCGGGAATAAGCTGAGTTGTATTTTTCACCGATGTTTGAGATAATAAGACTTCTGTAATGTTATTCGCTATTTCTTGAATATGTGTATCATTACCACTACTAAATTACTATCACTGTCCATTTTATTATTTGTAGATTTAAAATGTCAATATTTTAAATCGGGTAACCTGATTTAATTTTCTTTGTATTCTCTGTTATACAGTGCGTAATTGTTCAATATTTCAATTTGTCCCATAGACACGAAAAAAAGTTTTAAATAAAACTCATATGGATTTGATAAATACATGTTTTAAAAATATATTTGAATGTTCAGCATGTTGAGTTTTTGCCTGACAAATAAAAATGTATGTATTTTAAATGTAACACCCTGTATTTTATTTTATTTTTAAAATGGTAATACTGTATTCAATTTTTAAAAAAAATATATTAACAGTTTTGCCAAGCAATTTTTTTTTTTTTTTAAATTAGAGAATGATGCAGATCCCAATTTAAATTATCATAATTTAGGTAGGTTTAAATTGATTTTAAAATTGTTTAATATACAGATTTATAAGATACTTAGCTAACGAATAGTGATGGAAAAACTGGTTTATTATATACAGAGTGTTTTTAAACATGTCTTAAATATGGATAATTTTAAATTCAATTTACCCAATTTATTCAAATACAACACCCTGTATATTATTTCAGAATAAAATTCCTTATAAATTTATCTATCCAATGATATTAACACGTTAGCGAATAACACACATACAGGATGTCCCATCAGTGCGCAATTGATTGATAGCTGTTTTATTATTCAAAATACAAAAAAAATTAATATAAAGCGGTATGACCATGTTTATTAAATATTCCTAAATATACAGGGTGGTCCATAAACGAGGGGCTGACCAAACTTATACATTTTTAAAGCAAAACACCCTGAAGGTAGTTATACTTATTTGATTGTTTTCACATCGTCATACAACTTTAATAGACTTCATTTATTTGTTATCTTGTATATAGGGTGTGCCAAAATGCGGGGTAACGATTTACTCAATTTTTTAAATGAGATACCCTATATCTTGTAACCTACCGCAACCGCACCCAGGTACCTTAATAATTTATTAATTCCATTTCATTAAAGAAATATTGTATTCTTATTAAATTCAAAATCCATTTAACGAAAAATCAACCAGATAATTAACTCTTATTTACGACACCTAATAAATAATATCTATAACCCTGTCCGTAAGAGAACCGATTCTCTTGCAAGTTTCTGGGAACCCAACCCGAAACCACCATAGAACATTTTTGTCACGAAGTAAAAATCATTGAAACAGTTAACGCACTTATCTTAACTCAGTTTTGAATAGTAACATTGTTTTCGACAAACAAATTTTTCAAGGAAAGTAATAAATCGTCCACCTCTTTTCTATCCACCCAAATTTGTTCCTACCGGAGTTACAAGTTGACGTCATAAAAAATAATTAAATCGGGACTCGAGAGATTACAATTCATTAAGAAATCAAACGCAGTTCAGATGATTTCAAACTCCAGTCATTCATTACTCTTCAAATTAAGTATATTTTCAAGTTCAGTATTCAGTACCTTTCCTAAATCGACACTCTTACGTCTCTACTATCCAGCTCCCGAAAGTTGTCACGTCTCGACGTCATCTCTTTTATCCAGCGCTCTACGTCCCGATGCAGTATATCCCATTCCACGTTCCACGTCTCTACTTCCATACCTTTCTACGTCACTGTGCTATCTCTTATATGCCGCTCTGCGTCCTGACGCCCTCTCTACGCTCCACCGCTCTACAATCCGACGTTCAACGTCCCGGTGCTCTACGTCACGATGCCCCTTCAATATTTTCAAATAGATGGAGAGTCAATAATTTAAAAGAGGTTTATTATTATATTATTCAATATTGAAGAAATGTATTGTTCATTACCGTCACATTTGGGCGGCTAGATGGACACATCCCAGTATGCATTTGCCGTTTTATTATACCAGCCTAAAAGTATTCAAATTTTTGGTCTACCGAAGTGCCATATACCCTTGCTAAAAGCTACTAAATGCACCGCTCAGCTGATTGGGATAAATGTGAAGTTCGGACAGCTAGACTGACATCTTACACAAATATGTTTGATGTCACTGCAGGGTTGGACAATCTTAAATAATTATCTGTCAATCTTCGCACCGTAGGTAGATCTGAACACAAGGAGTAGTTCGCTGGTATTGATCCGGCTATATTCTAGTAGGACTACACTACATAAACCCCCCTAAGTGAGGCTGAAACATAAGAGATATGCGTCTCCATATAAAAAAGAAACGACGAAATGAAGAATTATTAATGATAAGTGCAATTCTGAGGATGTTTGCTGTATATACTCAAGAATTCTTCAAAAGTATTTAATGGCAAGTGGCTGTAGCCTGTTTATTTGGGCGGGACACTTGTAAGGTTTCGGTGAGAAAAATAATTTCTCATTCCCTAATTTAAGTAATGATATCGCTATTTTATTTGAAGATAAAATAATTATCACAACGTGGGTATATAAATTATCAATTAATTACACGATCACTACTATTAGAGGAAAAGGCCAAGTACAGTGAGCATGAATTACTTTCGAATTTTACAAAAGGGAAGGGAGGTAGATCAAAAATTACGTGCCTTTAATAATTAAGAAGCGACCAGGGGGTGGGCGATTACAATGTTATACCACCAATTAAAGAATACAGGGTATTCCATTTAAAAAATTAAGAACATTGTAACCTCACGTTTTGACACACCCTATATACAACATAGCAAATGTGTATAACTACCTACAGGGTGTTTTGCTTTAAAAAAGTATAGATTTGGTCAGCACCTCGTTTATAGACCACCCTATATATTTAAGAATAATTGTTTAATATGGTCCTACAACTTTTATATTAATTTTTTTTTCGTATTTATAATAACAAAACAGTTATCGATCAATTACCCACTGATGGGACACCCTGTGTATGTGTTATTGGCTAACATATTGGTATCGTTGCATAGATAAATTTATAAGGAATTTTATGCTAAGATATTATACAAGGTGTAGCATTTGAAAAAATTTAGTAAATTAAACTTAAAATTAGCCATATTTAAGACATGTTTCAAATCACTCTGTATAAAATAAACCAGTTCTCTCACTACTATTCGTTAGCTTAGTATCTTATAAGTCTGTATATATAAACAATTTTAAAATCAATATAAACCTACCTAAATTAAGATAATTTCATTTGAGGTCTGCATCATTCTCTAATTTAAAAAAAAATTAATTGCTTGGCAGCACTGTAATATTTTTTTAAAAACCTTCTAGAGTTAAATACAGTATTACCCATTTTAAAAATAAAATAAAATACAGGGTATTCTATTTAAAAAACATACATTTTTATTTGTCAGGCAAAAACGCAACACCCTGTATTTGCCAAAATATTTTTAAAATATGTATGTTTCAAATCCATATAACTTTTATTTGAAACCTTTTTGCGTGTCTATAACACAAATTCAAATATTGAACAATTTCCCATTAATTGGTCACCCTGTATATAGGCAAGCAACATTACAGAAGTTATAAATCATTTTACGTTTTTTTCTAAATTAACTGAAATTTTTAGTATTTGGACGAATTATTTAGTTAAATAGGTATGTCCTTAAAATATATTATTATGTTTTTTCATTCGTACTAAAGGTTTAATGACAATTTATTCGATGCTAAACAGTGTGGAATTACCGTGTGGAATAATATTTCCCCAATAATTATGGATGTTTACGGAATTGCCTACTTTGACGCTTAAAACCAATTCGGAATAATATGTGATTTTCTGTAGTGATCGTCGAAAACATATATACCTACTTTCTTCTAAAAGTTACATAATATTTAATTTTCGAAAAATTTCTCTCTGCGAACTTTATTACTTACATCATTTTCTCTAGGTCACAATTTTCATGGAAGATTTTGAATAATTTTAATTAATTTGATTTAATTTAAATTGTATATAAATTTCCTAAAACAAACTAATATATTTACATTGTAGATTCAATTTTATTTATGTAAAATTCAGTAATTAGCTTTAAAATAAAAGATAACGGTGCCACCATCTGGTAAAAAGTAATTAAACATTTCATAATTAGAAGTCTTTTCCCAAATTATCAGTATTTCCTTACATTGTAACGTCAATTTTTGTATGCATGAGGTCAATGATAATTTACATCGTATTAGGAAGATAATAAAAATGCACTATCGCTAAATTATTATCTAATTGTTTCTATGTCAATTTTGTTGAATCTATAACGAGAAAAATTAAAATTTTGGCGAAGGAACTTCTTGCGCTTCTTATACGAATCTAGAAAGACGCCGATTTTTAATGCGTTTAAATAAAGAACTATTTTTTCTATAGAATAACATCATTGGTTATTTAGAAAGCACAGAACGATAACTGAAGAGTATTACACATCTTTAGTAGAGCGAAATAAAAAAGAAGCCAAATCTGAAAAAGTGGATGTTACCACTGCTACCCATTTTGGGATAAAATGAAGTTCACTGTTTCAAATCAACCTACAAAATGTTGAAAATTACAATGATTTTCCTTAATTAAGGCACAAATACAAGAATGTTAGTCTTTGAGTTTTTTCTTGTGCAAAACCTAAAACATTATAACGATATTTGACAGAAAATTGCTTCATTTTTGAATAATTTTTTGTCAATTCTGTATTGAAAATTTGTAAAGAAACTAAAAAATTATGTATCATTGAAAAACTTTTTCATCATTGTCTTTCGTGTAAGACTATTATTAATAATTTGAGAACATCAGTAGACTAATAGTGTCTTGTTATGTCTAATAGAAATAGAAATGCAAATAAAAGATAGATAACTGCAGCTACCTTAAATAATAAATGCATATTGTTTGAGAACAGTTTCTGTTAAAATTACACCAGTATATCTTATATGTATATAAAAATCTCGTGTCACGATGTATGTTCGGGATAAACTCCGAAACTAATGAACAAATTTTGATCAAATTTCGTAACTACCTGTAATTTGGTCCAACTTAAAAGATAGGATAGTTTATTTATATATATATTTAAAAAAAATGTGTAAATTTCGAATTTTGAAGAAAACTCAAAAACGGATAAAGAAAAAACATTAAATTTTAAAATTAAGTTTTATTTCGGCCTGACGTGAAATGATTAGATTTTGGACAAAGTCGGAACATCTGGGGGAATACTTTATGGAAAGCCGTTTTTATATTTTATGGAATATATCTGTTATTTATGTTTGGAAAAGAAAATTGTTTAAATAAAAGTTACTTCTAATATTATTATCGATAATTTTGCCTTATGTCAAAATTTCCTGAAATGGTCCGTATTCGAGAAATTTGACAAAATGTGCAAAATTCTGATTTTTATGAAAATTGTTGAACTAAAAGTTGTTTGCGATATCGATCTCTATAATTTTTGTTTATACATAATTTTTCTAAAATGGACCGTAATAGAAAAATTGTAGGAAAAGTGCTATATTTAAATTGTTCAGTATTTTCGTTTTCAATGAATATCTATAGAAAAATGTTTCGAGGTAGAAGTATGTGGAAAATGTATATATTTAGTTTATCCTCTAAACATTTATAGAGGTGCTGCAATAGGTTGTACAAAATAACCGAAAAAAGCCTCTATTAACTAGATAGGAAAGTCATAGTTGGACACATCAGATTTTTTGATAAGCACAGTTGAATATTTGTTACTATATTTACTATACTATCCTGAGCTGAAATATTTTTGCGAAATCCAAATTGAGTAGATGAAAGTAAGTTATTATTTTCTAAATAATATTCCAGTCTGAGTTTTATCATCTTTTCATACGTCTTAAATATACATGAAGCAAGAGCAATTGGTCTATATGATTTAGCTTGATTTGATCTTTTCCCAGGTTTTAGTACAGGGATAATAATGTATTCATACCATTTTTTTATGAATTATTATTTTTCTTGTCCATATATTATTAAATATTTTGAGAAGAGATAATTTTGCATAATTTGGTAATTTATTCAGCAGAATATAGTGTATTGTATCATGACCCGGTGCTGTATATTTTGGATTTTTGAGGGCAAGACAAATTTCATGATAAGAAAAGGGTTGGTTTAAATAATCGGTCACTGTTAGTTTTGCAATATTATCTAATGATGGAGTTCTATGAATATATGTAGGACTTAAGTTATTATGGAATTCTGTTACCGAGGTTGATTCATTTGTCTATTTATACGGTATTATTTATTTTTCTATTTTTGTATTTATTTACTTTCTTCCACATATCTTTCATTGAAGTAGATTTTTTAAGACTGGAGCAATATTGTTTCCAGCTATCCCTTTTTGTTTGTGCTGAGTACCCTTTTCGACACCGCATCGTTTCTTTAATACTCTAATACGTTATTTAAATTAGGATTATTTAAATAATTTTGGAAACTAATCTTTCTTGTATCTAGTATGCGTTTACAGTTTTCATTCCACCAAAGCTTTTTTTTTTTTTTTTTTTTTTTTTTGGAAACATATATTGATCTATATTTAGGTATAGTTAGTTCTATAGCCATCTGCGTAGATTAGAAGTCTTACAAAAAAAGATCTTAAAAATAATCTACAAAAAACCATGGTTATACTCGTCAGATTTAATTTTTCAAGAAAGTAATGTATTTGATATCAGGCAGTTGTTTTACTTTAATATTATAATATACACCTAAAAATAAGTCTCTCCTACAAAATATAGCTCATTCTTATGATACACGTCAAAAACGCAATAATTATGTCGCAACAATTTCAGTAAGAAAAACCATAGGAATGAAATGTTATACTTACAGCTAAAGTTTTTAACAACCTACCTGAAATTTATAAAACCTATTTTCTGACGATAAATAGTCTAAATTTATTCAAAAAATATCTTAAGAAATATATTTATTTAACAGACAGACATCTTATCCACCATATGATAAATAACTAAATTACATTGGGTTGGTATTTTATATTTAAATATTAATTTTACATCTTATATTATATCCCTTACACAACCGTTAAGGTTTCTTAGGGATTCCTGTTTATTTTATGTTTGTAAACCTTTAGGTACACATTTAATTAACTATATTGTCCTATCATGGTATTAATTTAAGATTCTTATTATTTGTTAATTAAGCTTTAAACTATATCTTGTATTTACATGGTACACATAAAGAACAATGAGAAATAAACATTATTATACTAATATTTTAATATGTAGTAACCAAAAAAACAAAAATATTGTAAAACCTGTAAATGTTTTCTGGCAAAATAAAAATTATTATTATTATATTTTCTAATTTTTCCATAAATTGACTATATTTATTAATTTCCGTTTCAGAGAATTATTTCAACTCTAAATAAAACGAATTCCAATCCGCTTTACTAAGATTCCACTTGCGATTTGATTATAAGTAATTAATAATAATCACATGTTCTTGCATTTATTGACTAACAAGATAAAACTTTTGGTTCTATAAACCGAGCTGGCAGAGGACGTGTTAACAAATCTCATATTACCAACATTTTTTATAAATGCATTGACTTTACTAATCACCAATCCATTATTCTACGTTTAAACAGAATGATAAGAGAAACTTAGTGAAAGTGAAGAAATATTTGTAACAATAACATTTTTTTTAATCCAAAATGCTCTATTGTATACATTAAATTCCGAAACTATTCATAGATAATTCCATATTCTTGCATTTACTGACAAACAAGATAAAACTTTTGGTTCTATTCTTATCTTTAAACTTCAACTCCAATCTACCCCAACCTTGACCTACATACACACCCCTACGATTCTATCGCATCCCCTTTCTATCGAAAAGAACTGAAAAATTGCATCAATACCCTCGATCAATTCGGGTCAATGATGTCATCAGGATTCCCCGAAACCGAAACCTTCAACTTTTTTCGCTACTTTCACATCTCCCGTGTCACCACGACACTGATCTCCCCTCCCGCCTCCGGCAGGTGAAATAATTAGGCTGGGCGTCGAAATAAGATGCGCCGTCGCGACGCGGCTCTCCAATAGAATGCTGACGGTGCTTTATTGGTCACCCAGTCACTTCTGACCCGACCCTCTCTGCCGGGACAAGTGTGACGTCAGTTTTATTAGAATTGTATCGTATATAGGCCAATGATGTTTGGATTTTCGGCAATTAACGTATTTGTAATAAAAATAAGTCAAAGTTTATTCATTTTAAAAGAATAAGCAAGAAGTGTAAGAATGTGGCTGTTTAATAATTTGTTCAGATATTTTGATTTCTTCAGATTACAATTTAGTTGAAAAATCCCAGAAATTATATGTTTTATTATTTACCTACTAAAGTTTTGTTTAACTTCCAATTATTATTGTTGTTATATTTTAATACATGATTTTATAAATACTGTGATGTTACCTACACAGAAAAAAGGTGTACTATATTCAAGATGAATGGTCTTATTTCAATGCTTTGTTGTGTTTGTATATCCGCAAGTAAAACTCGTCTCGATTTGAAATTCTAGTAAAACTTGTTCAACAATAGCTAATAAGCCTTGGTTCAAGATTAGAATCAACTTGCCCTAACCAAAATACCTCTAATTAAATGAAGAGTATCTATTGCTCAATTGCAGTATTATATACATCTTAAATGAAATAGTCTTACACTTGTTTTAAATATAGTTTATTTACATTCAATAATACCTTGTTCTTAAATCCAATACAACTAAATTTGTTACAATAATAATATGATCTTTGACATAAATATATTGATTTTCATTGAATTATAGGATAGTTTAATTGAACAAATTAATAATCTTGAAATAAGATCAGGCTGTTCTTGCTTTTTAATAGAGTTCTTACTGGTACCTATCCACCGAAAAAACTTTTTTCAAAATTGTTTTTAGTTAATGAGGTGTCCCACCTATAATTAAAAAAAAATAATTTTATAACTTCAAAACCTAAATGGAACATAAAAGTTTGTCCTACTAAGATAACAGGTCGTATCTACAGAATGAATATTTTTAAGTACGTTCTTTTAGACTTCGCAAATAAGTTTTGCATATTTTACTAATCTCTTCTTATAATTATAGTAAATATTTTCTAATGCAAATAGGCCTTTATTATTTTATGTTATAATAAAATAAAATGTAAGTTTATTAAATTTGTAAAAATCTTAACAAAAAGTAAAACGCAACCCTAACAATATGATGCAAACATGTTACATAAAATGGACAATAGGATGAACACGTGCTAATGACAATTTGCCAGATTCTCTATAAATGCGTTGTGTCTCTGACTTCCGAATAATAAGTATCACATCTCAACATGTGCCAGTCATATAACTACCGTATCAGTGCAGGGGTTGGGTTTTAAAATAAGTTTCAGCTGGCAACAATGTGCAGTGAATTTGTACTAGCTAATCTTTTCTGAAGTAGGTTTTTGATTCGAATTGTTTAATTCTTGTTCTGAAATTTAAATGCTTTGAAGCGAATCAAGTACGCAATAGTCTTTTTTAAGAGCATATCATACTTATAATAAACGTAAGAACTTTCTTGGATTAATTCACAATTCTATACTCGAATGAAATAATTTATTCTCAGATCAGGGGCGTGCGGTCCATGGAAGCGGGGGAAGCACCGCTTCCCTACACTTTGAGATTTAAAAAAAATATTTTTCACTTTACAATGCATAGAAATTAATATTAAATTAGGTACTATATTTTCTCTGAAACATTACGTACACTTCGTAAATGTACTAACAATTCATTGGTGTAATGTGTAAACGCACGCACCGCCCATGAGAAAATTAATTGTGTAAACGCACACACCATATAGGTACTTCAAGTCCGTCGGCGGAAACGCGTCTTAAAAAAGCCGGCTGATCTTCCAATTGATTTGGCTTCGTGTTATTGACCCTGCTTTGTGGCGACGGTAGTCAATCTGTTTGGGCACGTGAAATACGGTCGAGAGGCAGCGATTTTTACGTCGCCTTACGCATATTGCAATTCGCACCGCGAATCGACGTGTGAGGAAAATCGTAGACTTCAGATAGATTGCGGTTTGTTTTTTTTTTAGTTGTTTTTCTTTTTGTAAAATGAAGCAACTATGCACTGTGTCTGTGAACAATAATAATGTGGTAAATTGTGTCTGTATTGTGTGCTCTTTACTGAAAAAAGGATTTTCAAGTAGAAATTTTGAAGAGTAAACGGACATTATTAATTCTAGTAGATTAAAGGATCCTATCAATTTAGAGACGAAAGTAGAAAAGTCAGCAAAGATATTTACCAGGCATTTTCACGTAGGGTTCTATGAAAAGTATGAATGGTTAACCGGATGCAAAACTTTGAAGAAATTGTTTTGCTGGCCTTGCCTACTTTTTAATATAGCCGAAAAAACACATTGAAACTCAGTCGGTATTACAGACTTGAATAATTTTCACAAAAGTGTAAAACGACATGTAAATAGCAAATCTCATATAAGTGCTACAATTAAAGAAAAAACATTCGGGACCTATCGCATTGAACATAGTTTGGACAATCTTTAAAAATAAGCAACAACATTTGCAATGAAAGGATAAAAAAAATAGGGACGTCTTACAACGATTAATAGATGTAACTTGTTTCCTGTGAGAGCATCAACTAAGTTTTAGGGGTCACAATGAAGCAAGTAGATCCGCCAATCAAGGAAATTACATGGACCGTCTAAGTTTTCAGCAAAATACGATGATACCCTAAAGAATAATTTTATTGATTCGATGACTTTCCGAGGTACCTCAAACAGAATCCAAAATGATTTAATTAAATGCACTGCCGACGTTGTGATGGATCACATTAAAAGTGAAATTAAAAAAGCACCTTCCGTATCAATTGCGCTTGATGAAACCACAGATGTAGCAAACTTAAGTCAATTATCCATTGTTATGCGATATGTATTGGATGGCATTCCTCAAGAGCGATTCTTAGGATTTTTGGACGTCACTAGCGAACGAACTGCAGATGCATTGTTTAAAATTATTTGTGAGATTATTTCAAGTTTAGAATGTGGTTTTAAGCTTGTTACCCAGAGCTACGATGGTGTTGCCGTAATAGCTGGCCATTTAGGAGGCCTTCAAGCTAAAGTGAAAAAGAAGTATAAACATGCAATTTTCGTTCACTGTATAGCACATAGACTTAATTTGGTTTTATCGCGAAGCATGGATAATATTAAAGATTGCAAAGTTTTCTTTTTCCTTCTTTTCAAAGTCATCGAAAAGAACTCGCGCTTTGGACATTCACGTTCAAAAAAGGTTTCCAAAAGTTGCTCCGACGCGATGGAACTACAATGAACGTTTAGTGCAAATAGTGTTTCAATACCGTGAATCTTTGATACACTTTTTTCAAGACGTTTGGGATAATAAAGAAACATGGGATGCTGAAACTGTTACTGCCGCTAAAGGGTATTTGCATTGGCTCAAACAAAACTTTGATTTAAATTTTTGCTCAACATTTTTGCAGAGATTTTTCCTTTTACTGACATTTTATTCGACATTTTACAGACAAAGTCAAATGACATTGGCTTTTGCATTAAACAAATTGATGATTTTAAAAATAAAATGAATAAATAACGAGATCAGTTTGAACACTTTTGGAATAAGACTCAAAACATTGACTTAGAAACTGAAAGGAAGATAATTAGAATTGATAATGTCGGCGACAGAGAGACCTCCTATCGTCGATTATACGCCGAAATTTTTGATAATATTCTACAACAAACGAACTCTCGATTTCAAAACTTTAACGAATTAAAATTTGTTGAATTATGCAATTTTAATATTAGTAACTACGATTCATCAAAATTTCCATTGGAAGCTTTTAATTCACTAAAATTAAATTATGGAATTTTTTTCGATATTCCAGCATTAAAGTCCCAGTTAAGTGTTGTTTATGAAACAACTGAAATTAGCGATAAAAAGAGACATCCATCAATGTGTTAAATTTTCTTATAACAACTGGTTTAAATAAGTCCCTTTGTAAAGTCGTCAAGTTGTGTGAATTAGTACTAACCATCCCAGCCACAAGTGCGTCAGTTGAGCGAAGTTTTTCAGCTTTAAAGCGCATTAAAAGTTTTATACGAAATTCAACAAGTGAAGACAGACTCTCTAATTTAGCCCTAATATCCATTGAAAAACAGCTTGTTAAACAGTTATTTGAAAATCCAAAATTTTACGACGATGTTATAGACAAATTTGCAGCCATTGAGGATAGGCGAATAGATCTTAAGTAGAAATAAATGTCAACTGCAGTGTCAACTGTGCGAAAAATGCTGGAAAAAATAAAAAAACTGTTAAATGTTTTTTTTTACGTTTAAATAAACCAAGGAAGCTTTTCAATGGTAAGTTTTTTTTATAGCTTCTAGTACTAAACTAGGTAATAAAGTAATAGTAACACTTAAAAAATCTCAATCTCGAATATCCGTAGTACTGAGGAAAAAAACCAAAATTTTGACAAAATAGTGAATGAGCCGCGAAAAATTTTCATCTGCGGCGCTGTGCTTACTGGGGGTTAATTTTTGAATCATTCGCCTCCCTGACCTATGCGAAAACGTATACTTTTACCTAAACTGTATTTTTGACTTACTCGATTCGTTTTCGCATGTGAAATTGACGTCCCTTGCGAATAGGCATTTAATAGGTTTTGCAATGACATGACGTTTATTCATCTCGGTAAAGCAGTTTCATACTAGGTTTCTATTGGTAGATCGTCGAATTTTGCTGAAATAATCTACAACTCTTTGTTAGGTTGATTTGTTCGCAAAATATTTATCGAAGAGCATTCAAAAATATACTTTCCTTGACGCATGCGATAAATGTCATATGCCAATTGACGCATACTACTTTTAGCGAATGGTTTTAAAAATTAACGACCTGGCCTGCTGTATTTTTATACAATCGCTTCCCCTTCCAAAAATGTTACCGCACGCCACTTATCTTTTTCTCTACGTAGTTTAAATTAGTTTTAATTTTTTTACCTACAGATATGAATTATTCATTAAAAGTCTCGGCTATTTCGGAAGGTTCAGTTATGAGAGTTTGTCTTTATTTTCTTTAATTAAATTTATTGGAGTTCTTTCTGATATTGTTAAGAATTCATTAATGTTATTCCACAATTTTTTTGGATTCCTATCGTTTTTGAATACGGCTTCGGTAGTAATTTATTTTTGTTTGTTTAATTAATTTGCTTAAGGTTTTTTTATAATCTAGGTACTCATGAAGCTTTGGCCGAAGTATCCATCAACAATGTGGTCACCTTAAGATGGACCAAAGGTCACGCCACATCGAAAGGTAACCGTCTTGCCGATTCACTAGCTAAGAAACCAGCCAACCAAATACTTTTTGGACTTGGCCCTTCTATTGGTCTGACAAAATCGGTAGTGACAGACCTAATTAAAGAACATTCCCTTGTAAAATTCAAGGAAAGATGGGATGAAACAAGAAACTGCAGAGTTCCCAGTGAGCTCTTAAGTTATCCTGACAACACTGCAGCAAACAAATACTTGACTATGACTAGACAAAATCTGCGTCTGGTCACAGGCATTCTGACTGGTCATTGCCAAGTACGGAAGCATCTCCCATATCATGGGTCTGTCAGAATCCGCACTCTGCAGAGGGTGCGAACAAGAAGATGAGACCATCGAGCATATCCTTTACGATTGCCCGACGCTCTCATTTATTAGAAGATTTGTGTTCGGCGAGTATCGGCTAACACCGGCCGATATAAGAGAAGCACCTCTTGGCGACGTTGTCAACTACATTAAATCTGTAGGCTGGCTGACGAGCTAGGACGTGCCTATCATCTTAGGAGGATGCACAATGGGCCTAATGAGGCCTAAGTGCCGTGGGGGTAACCCTCCCTCCACACGTTACAGATACAGATACTCTTGTTTTAGATTTTGTGTGGATATTTTTTATATTGACAAAACATTTTATTTTTCTTGTTTATTGAATTGATCAGGGTGTTCGTTATCCAACATTTGCGTTTTTTATTATCACTTTATACTTTTATATATTGTAGATATATCTATACATTTTTTTAACTATACTAATGAATTTTATTGTTTCAGATTCCACATCGTCGCCATCAGAAACGAAATCTCACTTAATATTCATCATTTCATTTTTTAGTCTTTTTCATTTAATATTTTTATTGTTATTATAAGATAAGTTGTTTTGTTTTAGATGTGTTGGAATTATAATCTGTGCTAATGTTGAATAGTGATCTGTTATATTTGTTTCTAGAGTTAATGGCAATAAAGTATCATATAATTGACTTTTATTTTTGATAAAAATGTGATCCAAACATGTCTTTGTGTTTTTTGAACGCTAGTTGGTGTATTAATTGCTGAAACATAACCAAATTCACTCATTGTATCAAGGTAAGTATTCGAGTCTTGAGTATTTGATAATATATCTATGTTCATGTCGCCTATACAGATACTATAGTCATAGTTATTTTTGCTCTCTTAAGTTAAGAAAGTTTTATCTCATTTATAAAATTAGGTATATCATTAGAAAAATATGTTTTTCATAGTTTATTTTAACCTGTAGAAGAGAGCTATTGTTAAATCTCACATACCATCGTTCTGGTTTAAATCTCCATGGTTGTAAATCGTCTTATAACCTGGAATGTTGAAAATTGTAATATCAGCAACGAAACGCATTTGCGTAAAAACTATGCAACCAAAACACAATTCAATATTTTTTAGGAGTGTTAAATATTCCTCAAAATTATGTCGAATACTGCAAATGTTATTATGAGCACAGATTACAATTTAAAATGTATATCAAATTCGAAAGAATAGATTTAATAGTCTCTGGATCCGATTCTGATTCTGAATTGGATATTTTCATCGTGCGCAATACCAACGGTACAATAAAACATTTTATAGTGCATATGAAAAAGATACACAAAGTTATAAACGTGCCCTTTGTTAATAATAATTGCAGTAAGTTAGATTACAAGTAACAATGTGCTGATGTATTTCCTTTTTTCTTGTGGTTTTGTGTTACGTCGTTCATCGAATGCGTCTCGCCTTGGCTTTTTCGCTGACAGATGATTTTATTACAGTGTCACCTTGCTGTTAGGGGTATCCAACAGGATAACCTTTCTGATCGGTTATCTTATACTTGGATAGGTCCTCTTACAGATGATAAAAAAGCGATATGACTAGATTTAGTTAAGTAACGCTTTTGTTTAAATTTTGTTAAATGGTATTGTTGAAAATAAAACAAGTTTCCTTTCAACGATTTTTTAATTTCAGGATGTACAGGGTGTTTCATAAGTTAATAGTTATTTTTAAACAGAGCATAGAATTCAAAAGTTCAAAAATAAAAAAATCTAAAAGGATTAGATCTGGTGATCTTGGTAGCCACGCATAGGTTGAAAAGTGCGACAGTTTTTAAACATTACTTTCCCGAATAGATAGATGGATCGGTCTAAACGAGTCAGATACGTGGTCGCCGAGAAGATTTGACATAAATCATTGTTATATTCTTCTTAAGTTACTTGAAAAAGTTGTTTATATCCCACGTTGTACTAGGCGACAACTACTATGATATGATTGGCCCTCTGTAGTCTGGTTGACAAGTGCTATTTTGTCATAAACCTAGGTTGGACCACCGAAAATTATGATTATAGTTTCATTGGATTCAAAATGGCATCTATAACAAATCTGGACAATAGGGGCCGACAAAAATTGCAAAAGTTATAAACAATAACGTAAAAAAAGAATGGTTTGTTTTTTGAAAATATTTCAAAAACTATTTAAGATAATCAAAATTTGAAAACAGCTCGTTAAAGACCAGAAAATTTTATTAATATTAAAAAAGTTATTGAGTTAAAGTTCAGTTTCAAATTTCAATTTGTTCATTAATTAACGAAGAACAAAAAGTCTTGAAGTGTGCTTGTTGCATCTTCAATAGTTTATAAGTTATTTTAATAACAATGAAGAAAACAGAAAGAGTTCAATATGTTTAAAAATTATATAAAAAACAGAAAAATAATTTTTCACGTAAAAAAAGACGTATGGATGTTTTCATATTTTTTAGTATTTAAAAAAGATATTGCACAAAAAGTCATTTGTTTATAACAAATTGTATGTTTCATAAATAAATAAAAAGTTAATAAAAATATTTTTTTCATAGTATGAAAGAAATTGATAAATAATGATTAAAAAAAATGGTTAATTAACAAGTGCGTTTCTAGTCAATACATTTTTTAAAATACGATTTTTTTTTTAAAATTCAATATTTTCATCAGGGATTAAATAACAAAAAACTTTTTTTAAGAAATTTATTAACAATGCATTTGTTTATAACAATTAATTAATAATAAATTGTTAGCAATAAGAAAACAAAATAATAACAACAACTGAAAAAAAAATTACTGATTGCTTGATATAAATTATTAATTTTTTAATGCCTTTGATTGTTAATAAAAAAGGGAAAAATTCAAACTTCTGAATTTTTCTAACAGGAATCTTTTCTTTTGTATGATTAATTACCAATAATCAGTGTTAAAAAGTTGTTTTTAAAGCTGAAGTTCTTTTACTTGAATTTTGATTAGTGACAGACGGCGGCAAAAAATATGCCTAGTGACCAATTTGCCTTAACACGGCCCTGTAGGCTCCTACTTTATTATAGATAGTATTTTTACTTTAGTTAGATATTATATAGTATTTAAAGCTCCCTTAGGTGTTTCCACATAATATTATAGTTCTATCTATAGAGTTATATACTGCTCTTAGATATATAAAAGATAATCAAAGATCTTCTCCAGTTTCATTCTTTCTTTCAATTGTTTTTATTAAAAATATATAATCCGTTGTTTGCTCCCTTTTCTAAGGTCCGTAGAAAGCTTAAACCCAACTCCTAATTATTTAAAATCGCTATTTCAAAAGTATTGCTAGTAAACAGAGATTTTGGAATTATGTATTATGATTTAGGGGTAAGAGTTGCACAAGGCTCATCGGCATAGCTACAGTCTGTTCGCTATACTTACGCGGGTTTCGGATTAAAAATTTTATGAGTATTTCCAGGTAAGTACCCGAAAGATTGACCTGTTCTTTGGGGAAATATCAACTGGTTAAATGAAATGAAAAATAATGTACAACTTTTTAATTAAATAATAATGGAGAATCTTTTGTATAATTGAGAGCAGAATTAAACTTCTTCATTAATGGAGTCTAATGTGGCTATTATAAACCTAATAATAATTTTATATTACACTTCACACAAAAAATATGATACCTACTCTAATATTATTTTAATTTAAATCTGACCATTAGGGCAATTTTACCTAATTTCTTGGGAAGAGGTTTATTGGAACTGGTTGTCAATAACTAATTTGCATAATTTTGTTAAACCGAAACCCGCGTAAGTATAGCGAACAGACTAAACGTTTCTAATGCCTCGTAGTCTTCTGTTTCCTTTTCTTCGCCTTTTAACCTTATTCCAAATTCTCTATACCAAATTCTTTCCAACTTTTCATATTAGCTTCCCAAATTGGTTTCTTAACTTGAATTATTATATTCGTTCTTATATTTCTTCTAATTGTATCGAAAATCCGGAAAAATTGTATATTGTTATTTTATTAATAGCACCGTTTTATACACACGTGAAAAATCAACTATGCAATTTATCGATTACCTCCGGTTTTCCTCTCGCCCACACGGAAGAGAAAATAGTTCTACACGATCGCACAATTAGTGACGTCACCAGAATAAAATGTGTCAACGGTGACAAAGTTGTCTGGTATGAGGGTGAGAATTATTGGGTTCATTATATGCTCCGGGGGAGAATTGGATTTATCGTGTTATTGGGAACTACTTCGAACAAACATTATGGAATCGCCTTTAGTTAGTTCTCAAAAATGAGTTCATTTGTAACGGTCATATATCTAAACTGGTAACTTTCTTAAGAGCTATATAGCTACTTTATTTATAATAGTTCATTTTAAATATCTGGCTTATTTTTTATGCTACAGATAGAGTTGTTCTAAAATCGGAAATAGTATACACTATTCTGTGCATGGTTCTAAAGATTATGCTAGTTCCAAACTTGACAGTCTAATTAGACACGTATGTTCCATTGTTAGAATATTTTTAAACATGTGCCTTTGTAAGCATTATTTAATTCTTACTTAAAAAGTGGACGTCTTAACACTTAATACCTTTAATTTTTCTATGCAGTGATAACTATTATTTTAAGACAACATTTAAGATCACTATAAACTTTTCGGCCTTACCAAAGGCTTAAAAGCTTATGAAAAAATGGACCTTGGTTAAATATCCTGATCTTTTGGTATGTTGTGTACCCTTCCTGATGGCCCAAACTGATTATATGACTAGTTTTCCAGGTACAGGGTTAAACATCGGAAATGCCACTTTTGTGTAAGTATATTTCTCATAACTTAACACATCTGTCTTATTCGCGTTTGTTGTAGAAAACATGTATACGAGCCTTAAAAACAATATGTTCGGACGATGTAAGAAAATTTAAAAAATATATTTATGTTTATTTTAAACATTTTTTTTTTTCGATTTTTCCTGAGTGAAAAATCAAGTCAAATACTCTTTACTTAACATAAAATCTGATCGTAAGGAAATACTTTTTTATTTTGTATAAGCTACATAACAAAATTACGGAATTTGATCAAATTTGCCGACAAATAAATATTCGGACGCTAATCTTTATTTGCTTTGAAATCAGTAATTTGGTCAATAGCTGTCAGTTAAAGTATTATCCGTCAAATTTTGATATACATTTTTAAGAAAATGACGCGTGGAGTTGCGACAAACAAAAAACTACGAGAAATTATAATTTCTCAGTACCACAGAGGTAAATCAACGCAAACAATTTCGAATGATTTAAATATTGTAAAATCAACGATCGGAGATATTATTAAAAAATATGAAAAGACAGCTGGTGTTGACATTCGTGGTAAAAGTCCAGGCCGAACGACTATCACAGAAAGAGAACGCCGTGTTCTGGTAAAGATTTGCAAAACCAACAGAAGGGCTACTCTACGACAAATACAAGCCCAATGGAATCATGAGGCAAAATTAAATGTCTCTAGGGAATGTTGTAGACAATGGTTGTATAAGTCTGGTTACAGTTTTTATAAAGAAAGTTTGTAATTTTTCGTTTTAATACACAAAAATTAATAATGTTCTGTTACACACATTCCTTATAGGCGAAGGAGAAGTCATTACTGACAGCTATTCAAACGTTTGGATTGGGCAAAATCCAAAATATCCTGGAAAACGGAAATGTGGGGTAATGTCATCTACAGCGATGAATAGAAATTTGATGTATGCGTTGGGGATTTTCGAAAAAGGGTAACTCGTACAAAAACCGAAGCTTTTCATAAAGACTGCTTAACGCGTACTGTAAAATTTCCCAAGGGGGTTATGATATGGGGATGTATGAGTAGTAAAGGGGTTGGCAAATATGAATTCATTGATGGTACTGTAAATGCAGAAAAGTATTAAGAAATTTTATCAAGAAGCTTAATTCCAACAACAGAACACTATTTTGGAAATGATAGTTTTATCTTTCAACAAGACGGTGCACCCTGCCATACGGTGAAAACAACGAAAAAGTGGTTTGGTGACCCTAATATAAAAGTTTTATCGTGGCCTTCGAGTAGTCCCGACTTGAATGTCATTGAAACATTATGGCATCAGATGAAGAATTCTTTGCGTAATGATCCTCAGCGTACTGTTCCCGCATTAAAGAAAAAATAACAAATTTGGAACTGTTTCACCCCCGAATATTGTAAGGCTTTAGTAGATTCCATGCCACGACGCATTGAAGCCGTTATTATCGCAAAAGGTAATGTTACCTCGTATTAAAGTTCGATTAAAGCTATAAAATTCAAGTTTGTCCGAATATTTATTTGTCGGCAAATTTGATCAAATTTCGTTAATTTGTTATGTTGTTTTTAAAAAATTAAAAATTATTTTTTTTACGATCAGATTTTATGTTAAGTAAGGAGTATGTGACTTGATTTTTCACTCAGGAAAATCGAAAAAATTGTTTAAAATAAATATCAATATATTTTTTTAATTTTCTTACATCGTCCGAACATAGTTGTTAGGGCTCGAAGATTATTTGAAAATATTATTTTATAAAAAGTTACTATAAAAATTGGTTAAATACAGGGTGGTTCGGAAATATGAAATGTTTTTTTAAAGATATTTTTTTATGACAGCGTTAAAAATATGAACAATTATTATTGTATCAGTAAAATATAGTTTAAGTAATAATTGCTTCTTGATGATACATCATATTTTATATAGGGTGACTCATAAATGTGGTTACAGAGGACATATATTGTTTTTTGGCCTTAACGAGTCTCCCCGTACAAACGATCTGTCCTGAATTTTTAATATTATATTAAATAAATGTATAACCTGTCACTCTATGTCATACATGGTGTTTAACCAATTGCGAAAACTTTTAAAATTAGAAAAGTAGTTTTTTGAGCAACAACTTTATAAATTATTACATTTTAAATTAATAAAATCTCATTATATATCGGAGTATAATGTGGTTTTAATCCTATAACTGGTTTACCTAATATGGGTATCCAAAGTTACTATTCGCTTCCTGCGTGATAGCAGCGCCAATTCATTTATGTACTAATGGACTATTTTTTTCGTATACTGACAATGCAATTTTTAACAGAATTCGTAATTAAAAAGTATATATGTTAGTTTTAATAAAAGTATATGGATTTGTAAAACAAGTGAAACATTGATTTATTATTATATATTTTTATCGCTTAAACTAAAATAAACTAAGTACAATCAATAAAAATCAATAATAAAATGTAGGCAGGAAACAAGTATTTACGGGAAAATGTATGAGAAGTTACCAAAGTCTAATAAGTTGTCTTTAAAGAATTAACCTATACTGTCAAAATTAAAAAAATACCATTAAATAATAGCGTGAAGTTAAAATGTATAAATTGTTATTTATATTTTTATTTTTGTTAGAAAGAAAACAGAATGGATGATTAAAACTGGTTTTCTATCAGTAAGTCACAAAATTGCATTCCAGCCACATACAATAATAATAAAAGGCAGAAATCTAGTTCTTGTCCAACATTTAAGATTAAAGGGATGTTGAAGAACATCGTAAAATAATAATTTATTGTTTATTTAAAACTTTTCAAGTTTTTGATGTCAACTGCTATTTTCAGTATTACTGTTATTATTACAAAAATAAAGATAATATTTCTTCTTATTGTACAGCTTTCCATTTATTTCTTTGATTTAATTTCCACTTTGCTACTGAAAATTTTTTAATTTACACTGTTTTTTTGCTAGTGTTTTTACAATTTACAACACAGCAACTCCAGTTGCTTATTGTATTGTTTTTTCCTATGCCAAAATTACAAAATATCGCCCTAAAATGCACGAATTATCCGCAGCTAGCGCTAGTATAGCTTTTGCTTCCTCTACCATGACTTCGCACTGAGCAAATAGTTAAACGATGTTTTTGTTTTGCTTATCATCAAATAATTGAATTAGGTAAATGCAGTATTTACTTTAATAATAAAAAGTCATGGTAATATCTGAGCCGCTGAGAGCCAAAGTGGTATAACTCAATAAATTGCCGATTTTGAGTTATACCAAATTTCCCGTTCTTTTGATCGAAAACAGTAAACTGACAAAGTGGTATAACTCTACTTTGTGAATTTGCTAACAGAGGGCCCTTACATTGTTTTGCCTCCAAACGAATAGCGCTCTCATGAAAGTGGAAGAGTGGTATAACTCAGCGCGCCTACTAAACTCGTTACGATAATCTGTCAAAGTGGTATAAGTCATTTCTGTTCGCGTTCGCCAGCCGTATCGAAGCATTAGGGCATTAATATTTTTTTAACGTCAGATTGTTTATGTTGTTTTTGATAACTTCATTCGTTGTTTTTTGAAAGTATTAACAATTTTAATTTTACTTGATATCAATAGTGATTTCTTACGATTTACGATGAATGCGGAGGTGGAGACTAAAAAAGGGAAGAAAAGAGTAAGACGAGAAGTAGATCACAAGAAGGCCAAATTGAAAATAATGAGAAATAATGGTCAGGAGTATATTACAAACAAAGGTAAAAAAATCCCAGCCAAAGTATTTACTAATAAAAATTGTGGTTGTTCCAAAAAATGTATAGAATTAGTATCAGAAGAGGACAGGCGGGATATCTTTTCAAGATTTTGGAGCATGGGAAATTTTTCGGTTCAAAACACATACCTTTGTGGTCTGATTAGACGATGCCCTGTTCAGCAGCGACGTCCTGACCAGAATGCGGAGGTGCCAAAAGGCCCAAAATCGGTATCATACAAGTATTTCTTAAATGTAAAATCTAACAGTATTATGGTATGCAAAAATTTTTTTTTGGATACCTTTTCTGTTTCTAATGGAAGACTTCAGCGATCTCAAAAGAAAGAAGAGTTAGGAAAATCTCCTGGTGAAGATCTGCGTGGTAAACACCCTTCAGCAAATAAAATGCCCGCAGAAGTGCTCAAAATTGTTAAGCAGCATATTGCGGAATTCCCCTCTTTTGAGAGCCATTATACAAGAGCTCATAATCCCCACAGAAAGTATCTAAGTCCTAATTTGAATATTAGGAAGCTCTATGAACTCTACAAGGAATACGCAGTGCAGAAGGGAATTCCTCCAGAAAAAATTGTCAAAGAAAGTATGTATAGAACTATATTCAATATGGACTTTAATTTGGCATTCCACAGCCCCAGGAAGGATACATGCCAAAAATGCGATAAATTTAAAATAAAAACAGATGTAACTGACGATGGCCCTGAAAAAGAACAATTAAAACTTGAGCATATAATTCACCTAAGTAAAGCTGAGAAAGCAAGAACCTCTATGAAAGAGGATATTGATTTATTCAAAGAACATGAAGATGTTTCGATTTTTTGCTTTGATTTGCAAAAAGCGCTCGCATTTCCTAAACTGTCTACATCCAATGCTTACTACAAGCGAAACATGTATGTTTACAACCTAGGGATCCACGATCTTGTGACGGGTCAAGCTTACATGTACGTGTGGGATGAGACAACAGCATCAAGAGGGTCTCAAGAAATTGGTGCATGCATTATGAAACTCGTACGCCAGTATTGCAGGCAATCTTCTCGCATTATTGCGTACAGTGACGCCTGTACTGGTCAAAATCGAAATATAAAATTATCTTTAATTTGGAAAAGAATTGTCCAAGATCCAGGGAACAACATAACTAATGTGGACCATAAATTTATGGTATCCGGGCACTCATTTTTGCCCAACGATCGCGACTTTGGAAATATTGAGACTGCCGCAAAAGGTGCATCAATCTTCTGCCCCACTGATTGGTACCGTGTCATCAAGGAAGCAAGGCAGCACAAAAAATTCATTGTCCATTAAATGACTCAACAAGATTTTTTTTCAACAGAACAGTTGGAAAAGTCTATTACTAAAAGAAAAGTAAATGTAGACAAAGGCAGATTCCTGTGGCTGAATATCCAATGGTTACAGTTTAAACATAACAAGCCACACTCATTGCTATACAAAGAGACTCTCAGCTCGCTAGTAACTTTCTCTGAAGTCGATTTAAGCAAACGGACTAGAGGAAGACCCTGTTCGCAGCTTCCAGCTAACCTAAAACTTCTATACGATGCCCCAAGACCAGTACCACCGGCAAAAAAAAGAGACATGCTGGAACTGCTGCAATGGATTCCACCAAACCACCATGAGTATTACCGTAATTTAAGGTCTTCTGAAGATGTCGCAGACGCTGGCCCTCTGTCTGATTATGGCGAAGAAAGCGACGACGAGTAAATTTTATGTTATTCATCACAGAATTATTGAATTTTTGAATAAACAATTTACAAAATTGTTTTTCTATTATTACCAGTTCAAACTCATCAAGCAAACCCAGTTTGAGGAAACAGAACTAAAATATGTTTTGTGAAAAGTGGTATAAGTCATTGACTTGTACCACTTTTCCTGTGCTTTCGCCTGAAGGTCACGCGGAAAAACGGTATTTAATTATAAGAACGTAATTTTATGCCATTCGAAAGAATAGCAGTCATTAATTTTGGTTTAGTAGGAAATTCGACATATTATATTGAATGAACGTATCAAATTTTTTTCCAAAAAAACAATCTGATAATTTATGGATGGCTAAAACGCAAATGTCAAGATTTCTCAAATCGTTAAAAATGGAACATATACCACTTTGGTTCTCAGCGGCTCATCTATATGTAGACAGACGACAAACCCAGCAATGTGCCCATTGTGCCCTTAAAAATGAATTAAATGCGGTTCTTATAGATACATCTGATGTTTGTAGCTCTATTCCAGTATATAAAATTGATTTTCTTCTCATGAAAATTATACCCCACTATCAGTATACCTTTATTTTACTCATATACATACCACCAGCTTGTTCTGCTGATGACTATGAGGCTGTGTTTGAGGCGATATCATTACTAAATATTCTTTAATATGTTAATTATCTTGTAGTACTAGGAGATTTCAATTTTCCAGGGTATATTTCTCAAATAAACAATTCTAGCTCTTTGTCTAGGTTAAACGTCGTACAATCATTTGCGAATTTTTTCAACTTAAATTAATTCAGTTTAATAGAAAACACATATCATCGTCTGTTTGACCTAATTTTCTCCAATCCAGCATGTCATGTATATAAAGCCGATGAAGTAGTCTTAGATGAAGATGAGTGGCACCTCTATTTGTGTATAAATGTCCCCATTAAGAGCTTACAGTGTACACCAGATCATGTGCAGTATAATTACAAAAAATCAGATTTTCCAAAATTATACAACGCACTACTCAATATCATTTGGACTTTTCTTGATTCTGCAAGCAGTGTTGATGAAAGTGTTCAATTATTGAACAATAAATTGTTTATTACTTTTAATAAAAGCATATACCTGGTAAAAAAACCTCACCTTAGGACCTACCCTCCTTGATTTAATGGTCATATAATACGCATGATTTGTCAAAACGAAGAAGCCCGACAAACCTACAAATCAGCTTGTCTCGTAGATGCATTTATTAAATTTAAGAACCTTCTAGACCAAATTAAACAAGACATTTTTATAGCTCACTCCTCATATTTAAGATCAATTGAAAATAATATTAAAAATGATACGAAACAATTCTGGTCATATTTAAATTCTAAAAATTCTTCCTATTCCATACCAACCATTGTTGAATATAATAATGACTATATAGAAGATCAACAGGCAATTGTTCAAGCTTCTGCAGATCACTTTTCAAGCAATTTCTCCAAGCCAACTCGAATAACTCACTTTATCTACCATTAATTTTCCTTTGCTTCAATTTAATTCTCTAATTTAAGATCCAGTTATGCAATAGACAGTTTTCAGTGCTGTATTTTATTATATAAAAAGAGAACTTTTATAAAATATAAAAAAATAAGAAAACTTAAAAAAGAAACAAAAAACACCAAAGTTTTTATTATGCATAAACTTTGTCAGTCCTAAGTCTAGATGAAAGTGTGAAGGGAGGTAGTTTATTATTTTTTTAAACCCACATCATTAGCTTATTACGCACAGACTACAAAACGAAAAAGTATGCTATTGCGTTCAACTGAAGGAATATAATTATTTCATATCCATTCTAGATACAGCGATTAAAAAGGCCCATTGTGCAGAATGCTCCAATCAGGAATACAGATGGTAGCTGGACTAGAAATAATGTTCAAAAAGTTAATAGATTCACAGTGCATTTTCAACCAAATGAAAAACAAGAATTACCGAACTGGGCTCCTCTAGAGAGAGATGACTCAATTATCAGACCAACCTCTCTAAACGAAACTGCAGAAGATATAAAAACAAATATTAATCCTAAGAAAGCTTTGATTTAATTACAGGAGAAATCTTAAAACCTTCCGAAGAAAGCCATAATTAAACTTACACACCTGTTTAATGCCTCATTCAAACTAAGGTATGTCCCTAGATTGTGGAAAGTAGCTGAAGTCATTACGATCCCCAAACCAGGAAAACCTTCGAACGAAGTTTCGTCATATAGGCCAATAATATCGAAACTATTTGAAAAAATACGAATAAAAAGACTGAAACCCATCATTGAAGAAAGAAAACTAATTCCAGATTACCAGTTCGGCTTTAGAGAAAACCATTCAACTATAGAATCATAGAATCTCTAATGCGATTGAAAAAGTATAAGAAAACAAAAAAGTCTGTTCAGACATCTTCCTCGATGTTGCGCAGGCTTTTGATAAAGTATGGCATGATGGCTTAAAACATAAACGGAATGTGCTACTTCCACAACCATATTCAGAGCTATTGGATTCATACATTTCAGATAGATACCTCAACTAGAAGAAAACACAATAGCTACATTTGCAGATGATATTACCATCCTAGCGATAGGCAAAGATCATGAAGAGGCTGCAAATAAACTACAAACATCAGTTAATCAAATAAATAATTGGACTAAAAGATGGCGTAAACGAAACCAAATCTGTTAATATTAATTTTACTAACAAAAATTGTCAAAGAATACCAATTAACATAAATAATGCTCAGGTTCCTTATGCTAAGTTGGCAAAATATCTAGGTATTACATTAGATGCAAGACTTCGCTGGAAGGTCCATGTTAGAAAGAAAAGACAAGAGTTAGATATAAAATTCAAGAAAATGTACTGGTTACTTGGTAAGCATCTACATAAAACAAAATTCTATTGTATAAACAAGTTCTCAAACCAATTTGGACATATGGCATTTAGCTCTGGAGTTGGGCCAGCTACAGTAATATTCTAATATTCCAGAGATTCCAGAACAAGGTATTGAGGAACATTGTCGATGCTCCTTGGTAGGAGATTTGCTAGGAATCATGAACAACGGCTCCACCAACATGTGAACGTTGAGGCTCACCAGCTTCTTGACAACACGAACCTGATAAGAAGACTCAAGAGAATAAAACCTTTTGGGTTAGCCAAGTGATTGTATTAATAACAAAGCAAATCATTGTGCGGTTTAGTGTTACACGTTAGTTCAGTGTAATTAAGTTATTATACCCTAAGATATACTAGCGAGTAGAAATTTAGTTCTTAAGATTACAACCCTAGTTAAGTTAGGTTATAACAAAATTACTCATTGATCAACTCTTGATCAGATTGTAATATTAATAAACGCCCCTTTTGGAGCGTTTTTTAATAAAAAAAATCCATTCTAAATAGTCAGAATACTGCAAAAAATATGAAATCTACCAATAATAGCAGTTCTATTTTTATTTCGTCTATAATTATAATTATTATTTATTATAATTATAATTTCGTTCATTTTAATAAAACTATATGAAACTAATTTAATTATAAGCAGTGGGGGGGGGAGGGGTTGGGGGTCAGAACCCCCATGGTGGGTCCTCGTGTCTTCATTTCCGTTATAGTATTGGCGCTGATCGCTATTGACTATTTGTTTTTATTCACTTTCTTGATGGAACCCCCCCACAGTTATCAAAAACTTATTATAAGTATTAAAACTAAAATCCTAAATGTGGCGGTGGACGTGAGGACACGGCTTCTGTCATCCACGCGAGAGCCCCGGATTTATCTGGGCTGGGGAATAATTAAATTAAATCTTTTTTTTTATGTTTATTTTAAATGTGTGTTACATTTTTATTGTTTTTTTTTCTGGGTAGCGTAAAAATGTAGAAAAAAGGTATTTTAGGGTAGTGAAAAAGACTGTATTACATTAGCAATGTGGAACTTTTTTTGTATTCATGAAAAGAGGAAAAATAAGCTTCTTTGTGATATATTACCCGACGTACGTTGCTGTTTAAAAAAATCAAGATGGCGGCGGTACACTAAACATTGACGTCACATAAGTTTGACATGTAGTCTAAAAAATGCAAATTAGAATTACAATTTCATAATTATACATGCATTCGTTTCAAAGAAAAGACCTTATACCCTATATGGACACTATACCTATTGTTCAAGAAGTCAACAATTGCAACTTAAAAAAAATCACCTGAGCCCGTTTCTGCATAAGCCAGCTGCCTGGTAGAGGTTATGTCCTAAGAAAAATGTGTGCTGCTCACAAGATGCAGATCTACTACGGTAGTCGCAAGAAATAACTTTAATCACATAAAAGGAAGAAGCCTATCAACATTTTATGGAAAGATTTATATGCAAATAAAGCTAATTATAATATACTAATATAATAACATGTTCAATAGATCTACAACCAGAATAAAATTATAAATTATACTTATACTTGTATACACTATAGTCTGTTTTCGTTTAGAACAATTTTAAATAATATTTTCACAATATTCTTCGTAAATAAAAACAACGAAATGATTTGGCAATCGACGTAGGTTCATTACCTTTCTGAAGATACACAATGAAACAAAATGGAGTAGTTATTTTTTAATGAAATTGGTGTCAAATGAAAAATGCTAACGTATGTTTAGGACGTGTCTACATGATTCCGTTGCTCTTAGATGGGTGAATGACCACATATTTGTAAATTGTAATATAATATTTTGCGCAAAATTATTTTATATTATATAAGATTGTTATTTGTTTGATACCGGAAATTATTCTTAGTTAATGTTTAAGAGCAACGCCTTACATAATGCTAATTTGAATAAAAAAATAGTTCATTTTGAAAATATCTTTGAATGGGATAGCTGTTGATGCAGTAGGTTATGAAGACCCCAGTACTGTGTAAATATTAAGGGTGTTTCTAAATTTATGCAAAAAAATTCAGGACAGCATTCCTCATGGAAAATTATGAGGGGTCGGTCCTGTAATAACATTTTTAAGATATATCAAAAAATGAAAATATAATAAAGTTGTTAATTATTGTTTTTATCCGCATTAACGTAGAAAGTTGAAATTTTTAAGAATATGGACACTTTTGAAAAGGAAATTATGGGTATTTTTTCAGTATTACCATTATTTTATAAGGGGGTTAAATTAACAAGCCCTATTTTATGTCATATTAAAACTTTTTGTCGGGTTGAAGTTTTTGTTCATGTGTTTGTTTTGCACCTAGTTGTTATTCAGCTAAAGTAAAGTACCTTTATTTTTGACAAACCTAGTATACGACCGATAAAATTTGATATCCGATGGTTGTATTTTAGGTTTTAGACCATGCTCGACTTTTTATGAAGAATTTCTTTTTTTTTCCTAATATTAATGAAGTTTTTCATATGCCATCAACTATCTACGCAAGATAAAATTTAAGGAGTAACCTTTAATCCATAAGACCTTACAAACGGATGGTCAGGGATATCTCTCCAGTGTTTACTTAGATTTCCTGCTAGTACACTTGCTTTCACTTAAGAAGACGAATTCTGTTGTGTGAGTGGCTCTGTTTGGGTTGATATTGATGTCTCTGAGGTTTTCTCCAAGGTGTCTCTTAGGCTTTTTCCAAGGTGTCTCTTGGTGTACCCCTGTGCATTAGTACTTCTGGGGTAACTTGAGAATTTTAAAATCTTACTTGGTACTTTTAACTTAGGCATCTGCTTCAAATCTTCACCTGACCGCTTCATAGCTAGAGCAGATTTGCTTTGCTACCAACTTAGCCTCTCCTATTGCTCCAATGAAGTCACTTTTAAATTCTAATGTGAGAAGATTTCTTCTAGTTTCAGAATACTGCCAATGAGTATCGCATAGGAGACGGGAAACAGTTCCACAATTGTTAGCGTCCCTTCAACATCTTTCTCTCAACGAACAATTAAGAAGAGGGTCTTACCAAGTAAGGATATACTAAGCCCTAACTTGGTCTGTAAAGACTTTAACCACATTTAAGAGCTGTATTGGTATCTGATGTCTGTCTCTGGGTTGACTTTGAATGGAGTTATCAAAGGGCAATTTAACAATATATGGAAACGAGCCATGATTTGTAAATATATCTAGTCCTGAACCCACGATGTCTAGTCATGAGGCAACTACCTCTCTGAATATCTCCATCAGTACTCCTCCATATTGAGTCTGTTGCCCAAAATTTAATGTATATTTTAATTTAGCAATCGTCCTTCAGTTTCATTAAGAGAGTCTTCTTTTTGATTTAAGCCTTAAAAAGAAAACTCAAAGTAGAACTATAAAATACAAATAATTACAATTCACAAATTGTTGGATGTAAGTAACTGAACATAGCAATATCTTAGCCTTCATATAAACTGTTTCTATATGTTTGACAAAAAACCAGTATCTTCTTCACTTTAGTGATTTAGCTAGTCCACACTAAATCTGGGACAGTCTCACTGGGTTCATGATAAAACTCACACTGAATTATGGCACTATCTGGAATCATGTAAATTAAATCGATTCGAAAGAAAAAAGTATGTCCAATTTACCTACATCCCTAATATAAAAATTGTTTAGATGTTTGTCAACACTATAAAAAACAGAATCTTATTGTCTTAGTAATTTAACAGGTCCACATTGTATATGGAGTTTATTTAATGTTATAAACTCGAACTGGGTTCTATAAAAAACTCGCACCGAGTTATGGCTCTACTTGGAATCCCAAGTATGGTACCTAATGTGATTTGAAAAAAAAAGTATGTCCAGTTTACCACCGTCCGCCATATTTAAAAATTTGGACTGAGTTATGGCCTATATGGAATCCCATATAAAGTAAGATCAAGTTGGTTAACTGGAACCTATACTTCTAATTTTGTAATCCAATATTTTAAACTTTATAACATCCCATATAGCTTCCGTTGCATCTAGTTTTTAAGTTCTTGCTGTGAGTATCGTAACGAAAATATTAATGTTAAAGTATTTTTTTGGTAGAAAAATAAAACGTTAGGCACTGACGTATTAAAAAAATCGCAGTAAGTACAATAATACATTTTTTAACATGAAAATCGGCCTGGTATAAGAAAAAGCATCTATAGTGTAATTCATTTTAATATTTTAAGTTTATATTAATGAAAACAAGTTTGACTGTATAGGTTCCAGTTGTCTTGGTAAATTCGATATGATGAGGCAACTGGAACTTAAATTTTCGGGTAACTGGGTCTGTAGGTTTCACTTACCCAATGCAGTTGTATTGTATCTGTTAGTTTGATATTTTAACGTTTATCTTCTATTTTATCCTACTGCAAATAATAAACGTACATACAAGTGACAGTACTAAAATTTTTAGGACATAATGGTGCGTAATTACCAGCGTCGTACCCAAAAAACGATATTCCCGAGAAGCTCTTATTCATGCTGCCGAGGACGTTAAAAATAGTAATAAATCCATGTACGCCGCAGCAAAATTGTATAACATTCCCAAGTCAACCTTACGACATTATATTAAAGGTACAAGAGGAACTGGTATTTTGGCTAAAGAAGGACACGGAGGAGGAGGAAAAAATGCTTTAACTAAAGAAGCGGAAGGGCAACTAGTTTCTACATTAAATACAATGCAAAAGTGGGGATATGGGCTTTCACGCCAAGAGACGTTGGACTTAGTGCAGTTATATTTGAAGAATAGAAATTTAAATATTACAAAATTCAAAAAAGCTCAAGGAGTAGAGGCAATAAAAAAGCAAGAAAGCCCTTGGACAATGTACGGTTTCTTTGATCTTCTAGAAGAAACAATTTTAAACTCAAAGTTACAGGATCCACCTGAACAAATATTCAACTGCGACGAAACATCCTCCTCCAGTGACCCTTCAAAAACAAAAGTTCTTGGGGCAGTGGGTACAAAAGCTACAAGGACTATATCTACATGCGGCAGAGAAAATACCACAGTGTTAGTATGTTGTTCAGCATCAGGCCAGAAATTGCATTTATTAATTATTTTCAAGGGAAAAAATGTTATCGAGTCGATGTTACCTGAACAACCTGAACCACTAGATAGAATTGCTATAGCCGCTTCGGATAAGGTATGAATGACGACCATAATATTTGCGAATTGGTTTAGAAAATATTTTTTACCTCACGTACCAAAGGAACGTCTGATTCTTTTAATTGTAGATGGACATACAACCCATATTTCGTATAATGTGATCCAAGAAGCCCTTGATTGATCTTGATGCTATCAAAAAACTAGTATCTTCTTTGCCTTTATGATTCAACAGGTCTACAGCGCGATTCTAATTAGTTGTTACGTTACGTCTCGTTTTGCTACCTACCCTTCGTCAGGCAAGTCGGTACCCTTTTCGGTACCAACTAAAATTTGATTCTAATCATCTTTTCAGTAACGGCTACGAAAACTACGATGAAGCATGATGCAGCATGGTTTGTTTTGAAGGTTTAATTGGTTGTCTCTTGTCTCTGGTTTGATTTTCCACTCCATAACATAAAAGCATTACATAATTAATATTATTACCCTTTTAGTGAATATGTTGCCAGTTTTCCATGAAATTTGGAAAGAAAGAAATAAAAGAGAAATTAATTAAGTATTTCGGAGTAGAAGACAGAATTTAATTTAGAATATATACCAGACGCATGGCTTATTGAGTTTTTAGAATTAATAAAATAATAAATAATAGTTTTTGTACCTATTTTAAAGCTGTTGCTAGGTACACGCTAAAGTGTACACAAATCAAAAAATTATATACACGCGAAACGTCATATTGCTGTGGTGCGAGGTGTTTGTGTGAATGCGTCTTGTTTGTTTTCATTTACGCTGTGACTAGCAGTAGTATTTTATAAACCTTAGAAGCAAATTTCACATACATGAACAAATAATAATAATGCCATGACAACAAGAAAACGAAGCAACAACTTCTACGCTGACCGGCATAAACACCAACGGCCTAGACACAGCTCACCTACTCTGTCAAGACGTTTCGCGTGTATATAACTTTTTGAATTTCGTACAAGTTAGCGTGTACCTAGACACTGTGATATTTTAAGGCTTTATCGTCAGTGTTGCAGTAGTCAATGTTTTATATGATTGGTATATACATATACATCTACATCTTGAAGTATTTTTGTCCTCATTTTTGAGTCCCTGGCATTTCATATTTCTGAATTTTAAACATTTCTTATTTTCTATCATTGTATAACTGATTGTATTATAAATTGGGACTATTCTGTATACATTCAGTATATAATCAAAAATATATATACAAATAAAAAAATTATATTTCCTAAATAAATTACTTCTGTAATTACTAATTTTTTTTAATGTGGTTAAAATAAAACATAACTCCTACAAAAATAAAAATACAATCAGGAATAATTAAAAAACAAAAAATCTGCCACTTGCAAAATGTTCGTGTTCACAAATTATATTTAAAATTGTAGACAAATGTTCTTGGTTTATTTTAAAACTCATTTTTTTAATTTCAACACAGAAATATTAATTCAAACCAATTTCTTAACCATACTTTTACTAATTTCCCTCACGTTACGCTACCTCTTTAGGTCCCGAGTGAATCTGACAGATATACTGGAGACATCTCGAACGTAAGTTGGAATTAGAATCGCTCAAATTGTACACTCGGGACGTCACGGGTCACGTCCCAAAAACGTCAATCAAAATCGGGTAGCTGCACTGAACCTGCGACCCGCACTGGGTCCTAGACTCGCACTGGGTCCTAGACTCGCACTAAGTCTATTTAATCCGCATTGGATTTATTATCAACCCGTACTGGGTTTTAAATAAAACTCTCACTGAGTTATGGCACTATTTGGAATCACATGTAATGTGATCAGAAAGAAAACGTATGTCCAGTTTACCATCGTCCGTATCTAATTTCTTTTGTATTCTAAAACAATTCATTTATTTTTAACCTACTTGCATATTTCTATTGATAAATAAATACTACATCTGGTTCTTCTGCCAGTTAACTAAAACTGTATAAACTGAATTTTCCATATCTCTGAATATTCTGCTATTTACGTTGGTGATTTTCTTCAGCAGAGTCGCTCCCGATGTTTAAGATTTCTTCCTGCTTGTTTGTTATTTCTGAAGTGTTTTTTACCTTCTTACTTAAACGACACAATTTTGAGTCGTTGTCCGATGTTTTTGATTATGAATAATATTTTCCTATATTTTATTCAAATTTAAAACATTTTCGATTTGACGTGTGTACACAACTTGGCACCAAAATGAAAAGTGATAGCCACGCATGCAAAATGCGGGAAGTACATAGAGAGCTAGGTTATAAGTTTTGGCTTTGGACTATGGTGCACGACTATCCCATAAATAAGTACTACGTTTACTTATCATCTAAACAAGGCAGCGCAGTGTATAATTAAGACACACTGTATAATGCTGTAGAACTAATTCACATTATAATATCTATAAAACGCCCTTTGCATTTAGAGCTCCTTTGGCGACCCCCACAGAGATATGGGCGCCCCAAAAAATCTTCACCCCTGTCGCCCTTTGGCCCACCTACGTCACTGTTCATATGTATTCCAATTACATTGTAGTCACTTAAAATATTTGTTGTTTATACGTTAGTTGAGTCTCGTCGTGTTGCCTGTTTTTGTTTACATATATTATTTTGCTTTTTTTCTGCATTGACCTCCATAATATAATATAACTCAAAAAATTGCCAAAAAAAGTATTTTTAAAAGGAAAATTTGTACCGTTACTACATTATTAGTTGTTAAAGTTTAGTACTTAACCCATCTTCGTGCTGATGAACCTACCTAAGATATTTAGAAGCAAAACTACCTCTTATTGAACATATACTAGGTAATAGATAGTGCAGTAACTCAATTTTAATATTTTTGGGTCCTTATCTTTAATGAGCTTTAAATCAGTAACAAAGCTAATGCAACAAAATTTATGAATTTATTAATGGATATTATTCTGATTCATCTACATGCCCTCAACTATACTATTGCGTCGTTTAAAAATTATAAATAAAATAAACAAAAACAAAATATAGACACAAGGTGAAAACTGATATCATGACATATAAATATAACCGATTATTATCGGTACTATACATAAGAGGTACAAATATCGTATAATGAAAATAATACGGGTTATTGAAACTCTCCTCAATTGTTGATGTTTTGAAAACATATTTATAAAATGTTTTAGAAAATACACGTGAAGAAATCTTGTTATGTCCTCATTCTTTTAGAAGAATTAAAATAATATTTATTAATGTAAAATATATTTATTTTTATGTAATAATTCCATCGTTTAATCAAAATATTTGAATTTAGAAGTAATTTTGTCCAATGAAAAATAAATTGGCGATAAATTGTCTGTTAACCATTTATATACAGGGTGTCAATTTGAAAATATTCAATGCGAATATCTCGCAAAATAAAGAAGTTGGAGAAACAACGTTTGGCACAAACGTTATAGAGTTAGGGGGAACTAGTACCACCATATTTCAGTGAAGGGGTGAGTCACCCCTTTGGCGCGACATACCCCAACTTTAAAATGTCAAACGGCACTACCCCTTTTGTTATACCTCAAATGAAAGGTCTCATTTAGTAGTATTTACCTGTACAAGAATTTTTTTCCATTCAATACAGGGTGTAACAAAAACATGAATTCGAATAAAATAAACTGTATTTTGTTAAAATGGTACTTTATTTGATCAGATAATTCAAAATTCATTCCATTTATTTCTAAACGATAGTACAATCGATTTTCAAACTTCTTTATTGTTATTAAGATGATATTTTATTTCATTAGATGGTCAACATGCATTCCATTTTTTTGTAAACAAAAAAAACTTCAAATTCCATTCTAAAATTTTGGAGCACTTATCTGAGAATAAAAAATAGCATTGAATTTATCGGGTACGTACCTACCTATCAATGTTTGTATAAAATTTTGTCGTTTGTGCAAGGTTGTACTGCAAAGTCAGAACTGTCTGATTGAAGAAATACGAGTATAATTTTTATTTTCTGTTCATCATGGTCTACAGTTTGGCTGAAAGAATTCAGATGGTGTTTATTTATGGTTCAGAAAATCGTTGTGCCTTAAGAACTGCTGCAGCATTTAACGAAATAAACCCCGGAAAAAATGTAAGTCATACTTACGAGTACATCAGATAACTGATTATTAAATTTGAAGAAACAGGATCAGTGGCAAACATTGGGAATACCATCACAAGTGGTTACAAACAAAGCCAAGAAACCTAAATGTCGTCCCATTAACATAACAAGAGCAAGTTTGCGAGGTAAAAGCGATTTAAACGATAAATGTGCCATTTGCCTCACGCTTTTTAAAAACTACAGAGCAAGAGGTGACTGGATTGAATGTGTGCAGTGCAAAAAGTGGATTTGTGGTATTTGCAATTCAGAAAGCACCGATCCATTTTATGTGTGTCCTGCTTGCGAAGACTCAGACGACGATCAGGATGAACCATTTTCCGATAACAGCGAGGATTTTAAAACCTTTAATCCTTAAATTGTGGTTTATCCTTAGATTAAAAAGGATTTTTTTACTATTTTCAAACGTTTTTTACATATTTAAATGTTAAACGTAGGTAGGTTAGGAAAGAAATGTTTTCTTAGTTTTTTATCTTTACCGTTTTTGACGTACAAACGGTTTTTTATTTTATTTGGTTATTTATTTTCTTGAGTTTCTTGTTTTATTTAAAGATTAAGAAAATACGAACGTTTTATTTTTGTAATTACCTGTTTAAAGTGCCTTGAATAAACATATTTGGCGAATAAACTTGTTTTTTTTTGTAAAAAAAAAAATACTTAAATTTGTATGCCATATTTTTGAATTTCGCGTTTTTCAACGGGGTTTCTTTGACACTGGGACGCTTTAAAATGCAGTTGTAGTTAAATTCACCAGGTATTTCAAAGTAGCCTCAAACACCGTGTAACATTGACATACCCATTTTTATTTTATTTCTTTAAATTTATTATTTTAAGAGCAATTTGGAATGCAGCAATGGATTCAGTAGGCCAGATTTGTTATAATCTCGTTTATTTAACAACATTTGGTTAATAAATGACGGAGTAGTATTGAAAAATGTCTTAAAAGGGTGTCAAAGTAGCCCCGTTTGACGGTATTAATACTATTAATTTGAGACTCCTATTTCAGACGTCATATATTACACAGGATGTCCCAAATTATATAAAACAGCTACAGGTTATATTTAGATCTCCTAATTTTAAGCAAAAAGGGTTTGTTTACATTATCACTGGTCTGATTTTGATCAGTAGCAAAGTTCCTGGCGGTTTAAAATAAGTTTGCACGAAATACATACGTCTGTTCGCTATACTTACGCGGGTTTCGGATTAAAAATTTTATGAGTATTTCCAGGTAAGTACCCGAAAGATTGACCTGTTCTTTGGGGAAATATCAACTGGTTAAATGAAATGAAATTTAATGTACAACTTTTTATTTAAATAATAATGGAGAATATTTTGTATAATTGAGAGCAGAATTAAACTTCTTTATTAATGGAGTCTAATGTGGCTATTATAAACCTAATAATAATTTTATATTACACTTCACACATAAAATATGGTCTATGTATAATAAGAGGGTTATTTAGCTCAAATAAAATATTTTCTAACATAAAAATTTGTTCCATGTAGAGAATTTCAAATGAAAAATAAAAAAATTTAACTTGCCAACAAAAATGAAAATCAGTCATTATTATCTAAAATATCATAATCGTCATCATCGTCACGGTCATCACCATTAATTGTTATTATGATTGGACTTCTTCGTTTATTTTATTTTCACGAGTCCACCAATCTTCTATTAGTTTCTCTCACTTGGATATACAGTTCCGCCACACTTCTGGAGTTGCAATTGAAAGTGCTTTTCGCCAAGTTTCCCGAACTGCGTCGTCACTATAACCATTAGACTCAATGTGCTTGTCATAATATTGTTTTGCTATTCCTCATATATATTCGATGGGAATAAACTGGCAATGATACGGTGGCAGACGTAAAACTTGATGAACGTAACTTTCAATAATCTGATCCACAACAAAGGTTTTTGGTTTTACGTGTATATTTGCCAAGCGTAATTTTTCTGATTTTAATATATATTGAGGAAATGTTATATGTTCCTTTGTCAACCATTTTTAATTTTATCAACAGTCCAAGAATTCGTTGAACTTTTGTTTAATACTTCAGAATGGTAAGGTGAATTGTCTAAAATAATTACGCTGGGCTCACTTAAACCTGGGAGAAGTTTTTCATGCAACCATTTTACAAACATTTCTGTGTTCATATTATCGTGATAGTCACTGGATTTTGATTTAGATGAAAATATTAAATCAGCACCTTCTATAAAACCCGATTTCCCTCCTGCATGTAAAATTATGTGTCGCTTCCCTTCTCCATCGGTATGTTTGATGGACTTTAGGTTATCATGTTGCCATATTCTCTTGGTTGCACCCCTAGAAAATATCCATGTTTTCGCCCCTTCTTCTTTAAATTTAGAATATTTTCTTAGAAAGTTGTGCACGACAAAGGGCCTTTCTGTTATCCTCCTTTTGAAATTTTAAACCCAAGTTATGAATCACTTGCCATAGACTTGTTCTGCCAATGTCGTCAAATTTTCTATCTATTAATTCCGAGAGAATTGTATTTAAGGTCATATGTTCCTTGTTGGCCCTCATTCGATAAATGGTATCACGAATTTCAAATTTCTTTCCATTTGGAATATCTTTCGTTTTCAATGATGGGCGAGTTTTGCGGTGATCTTCTTTTGGCAGTTCACTATTGTGATTTTGTAATACTCCTCTTAATTTGGTTTCACTAATTCCTAGAGCATCGCATACGCGTTATTGTACAGACATTACTGATTTTAAAGGACCGCCATTTTCTTTTTCATCCGTAAAATACTTATGTACACTACATCTAACACACGTCTAGGCATTTTCAAAATTTCCACTAAATTTACTATATACATACAATGTCAACACTTGCAAAGAATCAATTCAACTGCAATATTTGTAACAAATTTAGTACCTACCCTAATGTTATTTTAATTTAAATCTGACCATTAGGGCAATTTTACCTAATTTTTTGGGAAGAGGCTTATTGGAACTGGTTGTCAATGACTAATTTGCATAATTTTGTTAATCCGAAACCCGCGTAAGTATAGCGAACAGACTGTAGTTTTCTTTGCTTGTTTAAGCTAAGTGGACTTTTAATTTAATTTAAATTATTAATTAGTAATTAAAATGCATTACCTATTATTGAATAGATGATTGAAGAAAGTGTTCAGTTTTATTTACAACTAAGAATATATTCAAAGTTTGTTCTCAAGATGGATGCTGCAATGTTTAGCATCGTTAACCATTTAACTTGACAGGTGATATGTTTCTCATAATGGATTAATTAGACCTATTATCACTAATAAGTCAATGTAATCAAATATTAAATAACCGAACTATGAAGCTTCAGTTCCTTTGTTGAAAAACATGTTTATATTTTGTAAAAAGAGCGACCTACTTATATTTTATTATAAACTTTAAATAAATTCACCTTTTCGAAATAAATAATATGAATTCATAATATACATTATTTAATTATACAGGATGTTCGATAAGTACGGTACATAACTTCAGGGGCGTATTCTGGAGTTAAAATAAAGGTATTTTTGTCATATACACTATGTCTCAAAAATGCTTCGTTACGGAAATACAGGGTGTGAAAGTTTACCTTGTCCGTACGCCACTGGTTAAACGAAAGCCACTGTGTTTACAGTAAAACACGTTGTTAACTCTCAAGAGCTGCAAAAATTTAAATAAAATATCTCAAGTGGTTTTGGAAATATTTAAAAAATTGTATTATGAAACTTTCACACCCTTTATTTCCTTAACGAAGCATTTTTGAGACATAGTGTATATGACAAAAATACCTTTATTTTAGCTCCAGAATACGCTCCTGAAGTAATGTACGGTACTTATTGAACACCCTGTATAATGACAGCATTAAGTGTACCTACCATTTTCTAGATTTTTTTGCATTATTCTCTGGTATTTAAATGGACCCCGTTAAAGTTCTTCTATTCGGGTCATTGATTTTTTATTAAATTTCTATTGATTAAAGAGTGAAAGGGGGTCAGTTTTGTACATTAATACGAAGCCCTGTAGGTGTCAATGAAGACCCTAACAGATGTCAGTAATTTAACCTTTTTGTGTTACTTTTATTGCTTGCGCTTTATCCTTTAAAACCAACACAAGGGTAAAAAGAATATTATATTTCATTTATCTAAGTCTTGTTGAACATTTTTCCACTTAGGTATTAGAAAAAAAACTTTTATTCAATCTAAATGGTTTTTTATTGTTGTAAAAAACTACTGAACACGTGATTACATATAATTTTTCTATTACCTATTCCGTAAGAAAAAACTGCAATAAAATATCACAGTTTAAATGTCAACATCAAAACAAATTGAATGAAAAAATCAGCCAACTTAAATAGGGACCTACTTATCGAATTATGATAAAAGTCAAGATAAATTAAAAAATAATTAAATTAAAAAATATAGTGATACATATAGGGAAGATTTTTAGTAGCAAATATCAAAATGTAAAAAAAAATGTAAGTACAGGTAGAACATTTAAGAATATCCTCCAGTTTTCCTTATAGCCAAATTTAACTTATCCATATCCCTATTACATGATATGTAGAAATACATACCAGTGACCAAATCTTATATATTTACTCGACTAACATTATCACAGTATTAAAAAAGTTTTAAAACAAGAATACTAACAATAAAGTTTTAAAGTCTAGACTTCACATGAACACAGGGTGTTCCAGAATTAAGTACCATCAAACTAGGGGATTTGTAAATTTGAACTAATTATTAGGAAAAGTCTAATTATAATTTTCCTGGAACTTTTACAGAAAAATTATTTTTAGCTTTTCTTATTAATTAGTTAAAATATACAAGTACTCCTGTTTACGATAATTTATTCTGAAACACCCTGTATATAGATACTTTAACATAAACATTTCCTATATAATATATGATTTTTAGTAATTTTTTACCTTACCTTTATATTATGTCGGCAATTTTTATTAGATATAGTTTTTATTTTTCGTATTTAAATCATGTAACTATAATCAAAAACAAGCAGTTTAAAAAAGGTTTAAGATTAATATTTCACTTGTAATAATTAATGCCACAATTAATAAACAAATAAATATAAATAAAAAACTATTAGTATTATACTATTCATCACGTAATGTTAGTCATTGATAAAACGTTAAAGCCGCCAGTAAATTTCAGTAGTGTCTGTATGACCATACGTTCTGAAACACAAAAAATATGGAGTGTAGAAGAAAGGATGACAATCTTATATGGTTGTATATATCTTCGAGTAATTACTACTAGAGAGAGTCTTCTCCCCTTCCCCGCGCTAAATTATGTAATCAAAATCAAAAACGACAGTTCTAGATAATAGATAATTTTAGATAATTCTAGATAATTCTAGATAATTCTAGATAATTCTAGATAATTCTAGATAATTCTAGATAATTCTAGATAATTCTAGATAATTCTAGATAATTCTAGATAATTCTAGATAATTCTAGATAATTCTAGATAATTCTAGATAATTCTAGATAATTTTAGATAATTCTAGATAATTCTAGATAATTCTAGATAATTCTAGATAATTCTAGATAATTCTAGATAATTCTAGATAATTCTAGATAATTCTAGATAATTCTAGATAATTCTAGATAATTCTAGATAATTCTAGATAATTCTAGATAATTCTAGATAATTCTAGATAATTCTAGATAATTCTAGATAATTCTAGATAATTCTAGATAATTCTAGATAATTCTAGATAATTCTAGATAATTCTAGATAATTCTAGATAATTCTAGATAATTCTAGATAATTCTAGATAATTCTAGATAATTCTAGATAATTCTAGATAATTCTAGATAATTCTAGATAATTCTAGATAATTCTAGATAATTCTAGATAATTCTAGATAATTCTAGATAATTCTAGATAATTCTAGATAATTCTAGATAATTCTAGATAATTCTAGATAATTCTAGATAATTCTAGATAATTCTAGATAATTCTAGATAATTCTAGATAATTCTAGATAATTCTAGATAATTCTAGATAATTCTAGATAATTCTAGATAATTCTAGATAATTCTAGATAATTCTAGATAATTCTAGATAATTCTAGATAATTCTAGATAATTCTAGATAATTCTAGATAATTCTAGATAATTCTAGATAATTCTAGATAATTCTAGATAATTCTAGATAATTCTAGATAATTCTAGATAATTCTAGTTAATTCTAGATAATTCTAGATAATTTTAGATAATTCTAGATAATTTCAGATAATTCTAGATAATTCTAAATAGTTCTAGACAGATCTATATAGTTCTAGATAGTTCTAGATAGTTATAGATATATTTAGATAGTTCTAGATAGTGCTAGATAGTTCTGGATAGTTCCAGATAGTTCTAAAGTTCTGGATAGTTCTAAATAGTTCTAGATAGTTCTATATAGTTTTAGATAGTTCTCCTTATCTCTACTCTGCCACCCAAAAAATGAGGATAACTCATATAGCAGGGGATTAGAAAAAATAAAATGTAGAATATGTAAAAACTTATGAAAAAGTCAATAATAAACTAAAAAGGTCACCACTCCATAACAAAAATTATTCCAATCTTACCCATATTTCACGTGATCTAGCAAAATAAGAAATTTAATTAAACTTAAGTATCAGTACTGTCAAATAGTACAATGATATTGTTTTAAGATTACTACTGAAGTTACTTTTAGCATACTTTTAGCATACCTTTAGCATACTTTTAGCATACTTTTAGCATACTTTTAGTATACTTTAGTATACTTTAGTATACTTTAGTACACTTTAGTACACTTTAGTACACTTTAGTACACTTTAGTACACTTTAGTACACTTTAGTACACCTTAGTACACTTTAGTACACTTTAGTACACTTTAGTACACTTTAGTACACTTTAGTACACTTTAGTACACTTTAGTACACTTTAGTACACTTTAGTACACTTTAGTACACTTTAGTACACTTTAGTACACTTTAGTACACTTTAGTACACTTTAGTACACTTTAGTACACTTTAGTACACTTTAGTACACTTTAGTACACTTTAGTACACTTTAGTACACTTTAGTACACTTTAGTACACTTTAGTACACTTTAGTACACTTTAGTACACTTTAGTATACTTTAGTATATTTTAGTATACTTTAGTATATGTAAGAATTTAAAATTCGAAAGCGTTGGATCGATGGTATTTAGTCGAAACATATGGACCGGACGAAGTACCTGTCTCTCAACGGAGTGACGACGAAGGCATTAAAATGTGTTATTTATTACCCTAAGACTCATATTTGTTATTTTAGTATTATGTATTGAATTCCTAGGGCAATCTGGACTGAGAAATAAGGGGACACTTACGGTTCGGCTGCCTGAACAGAATGTCGATTTCACTTGTTTTATGTTTAATTTTAGAAATAGATTAATTTGATGAAAATATCGTGTTTTTTTACATATACTTTAGTATACTTTAAGAATACTTTAAGAATACTTTTAAGATACTTTTAGCATACTTTTAGAATACTTTAAGAATACTTTAAGCCTACTTTCAGCATATCTTTTGCAATATTACATTGACACTTTGCGCGCTATTTTGCAATATGCGTCGTTACCTTTTCGATAAATGGTAATTTCAAAACACTTATAAAGAGATTTTTACTAGCTCAGTGAAATTTAATAATTTAAAATAATAATTTAAAAATTAAAAGAAATAAATGAGCACATTGATCATATTTTTCTCAGTCGTGAATTCGGCTTTTCCAATAGACAATTTTAGGGTAATAATTTTTCTAGGAAATGTTGGGCACCAAGAATTCTCTTTTTTATTTTTAAGAGCTAGTGAGAATTATAAACTCTAGCTTTATCAATAAAAAGAAGTTAATAAAAACTTATACAGAATTTAGTGTGAATAAAAGAGAATTGTTGTAACCTTTGAAAAATAAGATTCAACATATATACTTATAAAAATTAACGATTTTATTCAGATAAAAAGAAACCGGTCAGAAAAACAAATATATACAGTTTATCAGGTATCAATTTTGATTCGGTCATAGATAAATTTAGTCACTAGTAATTACCACATTTTTGCTAGCAACTTCTTTTGTAGGTATGTAGTTGAAATTTCTGCACCTCTGGAACCAACGCCTTTGTCGGTTACTCGTTCTTCCTTATAACTGCGAGTTGTAGCTGTCGCTTTTTCCAGTTAACTCAGCTCGATCAATTTACAACATTTAGTTTACAGCGGTTAAATTACTGCGTGTAGGTTATAGCTTGAGGGTTACAGCGTGTGGATTACAGGGTGTAGGTTACAGCGTGTGGGTTACAGCGTGTGGTTTACAGCGGGTGATTTATAGCGTATGGGTTACAGCTGCATTCATTCGTTTTTTTAACAGCCAAAACACCACCAGATATGAGCAGAAGGTAACAATAAATTAAATTTAAAAATCTAATGCGAGATCGTTTGGTTAGTGGTACTCCCACTTCAAAAAATTTCCCTTTCTTTAGAATATTGTGTGTGGCGATAATTGAATTATACCGGATGGCACACATTTAAAATACCATTTTATAATTAGACTTTTAAAATGTTACACTTTATCATACTTTTAGCATACTTTCAGCACACTTTTAGCATACTTTTAACATACTTTTAGCATAATAATAATATAACTTTATTAAATAATAAATTACATATGTATATGATTCAAATAAAAAAAATTAAAAAAAATTGATTATTTCTAAAAAAGAAGTATCATAAAAATATAATATAATATGACAAAAATAACATATATTAAATAAAGTGGTGCAAAACGATGTATTAAATACTTGTGTCGCTTTAAGAAAATTCAGATGATAATAATAACAATACAGTTCTTATAATTATTATTTTATAATAAAAAAACTGAATACTTTTAGCATACGTTAAGCATATTTTTAGCATACTTTTAACCATTTAGTTTATAAGATATAGGTTATGTCTGCCGAGCCAAAAGAGTAGGTATTTTTCTGAGAGATGGGTCGCTCGTATTATGTGACACTAGCGTAGAGAATTATTTATATTTTATTTTACGTCTTGGGCACATTTGAATTTGAATTATTTCCTTATTTAGTATATATAGATTTATAATTGGTTAACTAGCATTGATTAGTGGTTAAAAAACGAAAAATTCTTAACAGACATACATTTGTGATATGGATAACTTTGTTACTTATCGAGATAGTATGAAGTAGATACGACATACTATTTTGCGATATGACAGATGGCGGCTTAGTACTTTGATTTATTTGAAGTCTATAATTTTATATTTGAAGATTGACGGAATGAAAATGTTTCTGTATTATTTAAATGAAGCTAGTTTAATAAAATGGCATTTATTCTAACCAAAACTGACTAGTTTCACTAGCTCCAGTTTAACACATGACGTAAAAGTGTAATGCAAAGGTGCATATCCTCTACTCTATAATAATTATCTTTAATCAAAATGTTTGGAATACAGTTTTAACAGAAACCGCTCACGGTAAGGTATACACTACAAAAAAAAGATACTAATTTACGGCCTATTTAGAAGAAATATACGAGATGAAGATCAAATTACTAGAAAGTTATCGGTAACGTTGGGTGTGAATTGTTTTATCGGACACGCATTCTTAGTTCTTATACTTTCAGTAAACAATAATACATAATATTGAGTTGTTTATTTATACGACAGATATTTCAGGAAAGAGTATCTCTCCTATATTTTTAGTTACTGGCAAGAAAAACAAAAACAAAAAGTACCTTTTGCCGGAAATTGCTCCATAAAATTCACAAGTACCACCTATATGGCATTTTCAACAGATAAACAGATAAACAAATGAAATTGATACTTTGTAGCTGTCACCAGCGAACTAATTTGTTTTTGTTTTTGGGCAATAAGAATGGGATACAGAATAACTGAAGGTTCTCGGATTAAAAATAAGACGATTCAACGAAACATACTAGTGTCAGAAAATTCAAAAATTATTAATGACTATAATTTTTTTATTTCTAATTATAATTTTACTAAATTTGGAAAACATTTTTAGTGTTATAAGATACACCTATCAGCAAAAAATAAGTTTAATAAACTTTGCCAGTGGCGTACGGCATCAATAAGTAACATTTTTAGTCCCTCTAAATTTTATGCCACTGCCCAAAAACTTATTTGTATTATATTTTACGTTTTTTTTTAAATGATTTTTAAATAAATCATGTACTCTAGTTGAAAACTCATAAAGTGATTGGTTTTCGAGATATTCACACTCAAAAGTGGAAATTCCTCATTTTAATCATTTTTTTAATTTTGTAATTTATTATATTTTTATAAATTCCCAACAAGAGTAGGGAAGACCGGGGCACCGTGGTCACTTTTTCATAAAAACCATGATAACAAAAAAAAATCGACTTACTAATTTTAAAGTAACAATACAACTGCATAATTGAGCGATGGAGTTTTAACAGAAAGAAAATAAGAAAATAATTTTAAACATTTTTATTAGGGCGGTTTTATAAAAGTCGAAAACATGACCATGGTGTCCCATACCGGGACATCATGAACACATCAAAGGGGCTCGGTGGACAAGTCACCATTACATAATAGAACACTTAAAAAAACACATAAACATAACATAATGATACGATTCATCCAATATTATAAGACTGTAGATCAATATCAAAACGATATAAGCTATTTGCCCTTGCAGTACCACCAGCCTGAACTGGAGATGGAAGATGCAATACTATGTTATCAAAATCTATAGTAGACTGATCTTGTACAGTAGGAAAAATAAAATTATTACCCTGCTTGCGTAAAAAATTGACAGTCACCTCTAATTGGCCAGAAAGAACGTCTACGATTTGATCTATATAATATTTCAATGTATTTTTTGTAGCAAATTTCACCAATACAAAACTATTTTCTGCAACATCGGTAATGCCTAAAATAACTGGATCTGTTTGTTCTAGTTCAAAGTATAAAACATCGTCGTCACTGTCAGAACAACATTTGTGTCACTGTCACTAGATTCGCTTAAATCCCTCTTCTTTGTTTTCTTATATCGCCCAGCCATTTCTTTACAGATGTCTTTTTTACGGCTTTCGACTTGGGTTTAAGCTTAGTTTTCTTCATCTTCCAATCTATTTATTTCTGGTTTAGCCGTTAAAATTGCTATTCTTTCTTACGCTTATTGAACACCTTCGAAGGTTTCTTAGACGCTTTCAGGTATGGTAGAATCATATCGGGAAGTACAGTACATTTTTCGGGAGTAGAGTTTCCACAAAATGTTGTAGTCTGAATTGATGTGTCTGGGACAAGAGTTGCGTCGGTATTTGAAACGCTTGTTTGACTACAATTGACCTAGAAATCATCAAACCCAGTGATTTTTGAAGTCGATGGCAATTATGGACTGTACTCTCCTGTAACATGGTGGACCTCTGTTACTTCAGCTGAGGAAAAGTCAAATGGGAATATTCCTGTCGAGTGAAATCCCGCTGTTATATTTTTCATACTAAATACAAGAAGATATGCTTTTCCTAACGATTCCGCTATGTCATATGGTGTAATCATTTCCCCTGGGTTTTCCATCAACCATGATCTAGAACAAATGAATTTATTTCGACTAATATAAATGAGTTTTAAAATGTAATAGCTATTGTTCATCACAAACAAATCCATTGCATGTCATCAATGGCACTAACTGCGTTTAGGTATATTTTATTTGCTGGTGAACACATTGTGACTTGCAACGGAAATTGTTTGTCGTTTACTATACCTGCAAGCATCGTTGCAATAGTGTTTTAGAGGCCCATAAAAATGTCTTATCCAGCGGTTGTAAGCGATGGCTTGTATGTTGTGGTAATGTCAATAACAAAACGACATTTTTTTTAGCCAATTTTACTGCCCGGATGCTAATATGAGCTTAATGATTGTTCATGATAAGCAATACTAGAGAAGTTTTTGAAGCCTTTGAAAAAGTGAACAATTCTGCATTTATCCACCCTGATGGATTAGCAAATCCAACAGTTTCAGATGGAGTCCCTTTGATCATATGCTGCTTGAAATTTCAAATGGAAATATCATAAATGGTGGTACTGAATTTCCATATGCATTAATGGCACAACACACTGTAATAGTTTTGCCTCTCTTGGCAGAGGTAACTTGACTCACCTGTTTAGTAAACAGTGTTTACACTCCTTTTGGGCAAGAACCTTTACGGCATTTTCCGTAGTTGTTAATCCGGTTTCATCCACATTATACATATTGGTAGGTCCGAGATTATATCTTTCATATAACTGTTCAAAGTTATTGAAGAACTTGGTAACTATAGGTCTATTGAATCCAGCTGATCTCGCTAGGGAACTGGCCTTAGGGGTTCTTATTACTATATCTTGGTTTAGCTTTAAAAATAATGTTAACCAGTCTTCTCTGGCCGATTTATTTACTTCCCAACTTTGAGGCATTCTTTTCTTATTGGCTCTAGCGAATTCAAATGCAAAATTACGTGCAGCTTTTGGTATTAAACCATAGTGGAGCTGAGCACATTTTATTAGGTAATTCGCTAATAAGGACTCTTTATTTTTATCAAATATTTGACGAGTTGCATAGTTAGGTGACATCGGTGGTAAATCATCGAGAGGTGCATTGGTCCCAGTCTACATCTTTACATTTATTTATGTACCTTTTGAGTGTTGGAAAATGTAGTTAATGCTCGTTTTATGGACAATCTGCCAATGTTTGTGCTTTTAACAGCTTCCAACATCAAATTTGGGTTTGTTTTTCCTATTTGTGTTTTTCTTTTTCTGTTGCGAACCATTCTACAGCTCTTAAACGAAACAAGCACTCAGCACTAGCGTTTTATTAACAAACAAAATAATTAGTTTAGTTTGTGGGGTACAGTGGTCACTCCTTTGAAAAATCTTGGAGCACTGTCCGAACTTTTCGACCAAATGTTCTTAAAAACAAAGTATATTTCTTGTTTTATTCTATTTGACAATCCTAATTTGCTTGGACATATTAGCGGTTATTAAACAAAATCAAAATTTTAGGCTAAATCCGTTTTTGGAAAGGTGTAAAATTTAGAAGGGATGAGGTATAACTTACCCATGCCGTACGTCACTGGCAAAATTTATTTAACTGATTTTTTTGCTGATAGGTGTATCTTATGACACCAAAAATGTTTACTCACTATAATTTTATAAAAAAATCAAAATTACAAAATTAAAAAATAAATTAATATTAAGAATATCCACCGTTGAGTGTGAATATTTTGAAAACCAATCACTTTATGAGTTTCTAAAAAAAGTACATGATTTATTTCAAAAACATGAAAAAACAGATGTACTGAAAATTAATTTCTCAAAGAAATAGGCAGGGTTCCTTGTCTTCAATAGTCTATGCAAAAATATTAAAAGATTTAGTTGATAAAGATTATCAACTTTGAGCCATTTCAGAGATATGATCATATTTTCTTAAACAAGCATTTTGTATAAGCTGTAATTGGCTCTGTGACATTTTGTCCAGACAAGGACAGTAAACAATATTGCAATAACTTAATATTGATAAAACTAAATATTCACAAAGCTTTTCTCATTTTAAAGTTGCAAATCTCTATTAATCAGATTGTTAGCATTGTTTATATCTTGGGGTTCGAAATAATTTAATAACTGGGTATCATCAGCGTAAAATTGAATTTAACTCTCCTTAAGTACTTTTTGTAAGTCAGAGGTGTATACTACGAATAATAAAGGACCCATGATGGATCCCTGGGTTACGCCTGATAAAATGATTTTTGATTCCGAGAAGTTATTATCAATCACTGCCTTCTGAGTACGATTCCACAAATAGGATTTGAAAAAAGATAAAACAATATCACTACATCCATAGTATTAAAGTTTTGCGCACAAAAGTTCGTGATCAATTAAATCGAAAGCTTTAGAATAATCCAAGGCAATTAGAACAACATCAAGTATTTTATCAATTGCACGAATAACATTAACACAGAGGTTTAGTAACGAAGTTTGCGGAAGCCAGATTGTTGTACAGGTAGGGTTTTATGAGTAGTTAAATATTCAAATAACTGGTTATACTCAACTCTTTCAAGAATCTTGGAACTAAAAGGCAATAAGCTCATAGGACGTAAGTCTTGTACCGAACTAGGATTAGATATTTTAGGAATAGAAAAAATGACAAACTCTCTCCAAGCCCTTGGAAAATAGCCACACTGAAGGCAATAATGAATTATTTATGTGAACTAAGGTAGTAGGTAGGCACAGTTTAAGCATGTACAAAGATATACCATCACTTCTGGAAGCATTACGAGTTGATTGAATGTATTGCGTCTGGGACATTAATTTGAATAACTGGGGTAAAATTAAAAGTATTGTTCAGGTATTTATTATTAGCATAAAAATGAATCTTGTTAAGACAATTGTCAGATTTTTTAAAAATACTAGTAAAATAATCATTTATTTCTGTAGGATTTTGTAGTTCCAGAGGTAGATCATTTTTTAAAATAGAATGAACATTCATATTGTATAAGCCTTTCCTTAAACATTTCTCATTTTTTTTATTTTACAAACTGGATAAAAAATCCTTCATGAATTCCCAACAAGAGTATATATATTATTTAAAAAGCATCAAAAAAACGTAAAAGTAAAGTCCAATTTTTTTTCTTTACGAATCAATTTCAAATAGTAACAATTTCTTCTTTACAATATCTATTAAATTAATAAGTCTAGTCGAATTTCAATACCAGCCGATCTTAGATATTTAAACGAAAGGTCCACGTTTGTCCGTTTCATGGACATATATCTTCGAATCTCTCCCCTCGCTCTTTATCCTTATTCCTAGACTGCCGAGGCCGATTCGCAGATGGGATTTGCTTTATTGGGTCCGGTTCGCTCTATTTGTTTCTTATTGCACGGTTCGATGTAATTCCTATCGCGTATTGATTGCTCGAATGACTCCTGTTTAGCTCTTCAGAGAAATATATTCTTTTTTATAACTCTGTATCTGAAAATTTTATCTTTATTTTCTATGTACTGTACATTGTTGAACGAGCCTGACTATAATAAAATGTTTTCTGCTACTACAATCTGTAACCTTATGGTTAAAAATAAGTACAAAAACAATTACTCTAGGAAATAGGGCTTACAATAAAAAAGTCATGTTAACCGTCTGGTATTTAAGCTCTATAGTAAATTTGAAGATTTTTTCTTCTATACTACATTGCGCGTCAGAGAAAACGGGCCACCCAAAACATTTATAAAATTATCTATCTTGTTAAGTTTCTTATTTTTTAATAACGTAAAACGGATTAGTTTGCGTACTTGCGAGTAAACCAAAAACTTATCAGAATACTTTTTTACCAGTATTATGAAAGTAACTGTTTTGAGAACTTATGAACTTGTATTGTGTTCTAAAGAGTATTAAAGGTATTTTGTACTACACTGGTCTTCGTAAAGTGTAATCTTTAATAATGGGTGAAAAATATCGAAAAGCTATTCAGATTGTAACATTACTGGAAAATGACGGGATGTGGCGAGACAATTAAATGTCAGTCGTTCGACTATGCAAAGAACACACCAACGGTTTCTTGCAACCGGCTGTAAACATCAGCGACCCGGAACGGGTGCTAAAAAACACAACAGCTAGGGAGGATCGCTTTCTCTCCACTGCTGCTTTAAGAGATCGAACGAAAACCGCTAGAATGCTCCAAAGCAGTCTTCAGCAAGTTCATGGAACAGCAGTCAGCACTTCTACTGTTCGGTGAAGGTTAAGAGAAAGTGGTTTCACAGCTTGCAGTCCAGCTACAGGAACCTTGCTTACTGCAGCACACAAAAGACGCAGACCTGCTTTTGCTCGCGAATATATGAATTGGACAGTGGATGATTGGAAACATGTACTGTTCACGGATGAGGGTAGAATGTGCATATAAATATTGCCGAAATAAGGTTTACAGAAGATCTGTAGAACGTTATGCTGTTTGTACTCGGTCACCTCGAGTTGCTTTTGGGGGTGGCTCAGTAATGTTTTGGGCAGGAATTTCTTTTAAGGTACACACGGATCTTGTTAATATTGACAAAGGCGCATTAACATCACGATAATACATAACAGGAATCCTAGAAGAGCATGTTATGTCATATGCTGGGTTTGTTGGCAATGGTTTTCTGCTAATGCAGGATAACGCACGACTACACACGGCAAGGATGGTAACACACTACCTTGAAGAGGTTGATATTCCCAAAATGGATTGACCTCCTCTAAGCCCGGATCTTAATTCTATTGGCCATGTTTGGAACCAGCTCAGAAGGCGTGTAAATCGTCGCATACCTGTTCCAACAACACGCGAAGGGCTTCGGTTGGCCCTTATTGAGGAATGTACTACTTTTCCTCAAGCAAACATTCAGACCTTGCTGATTTCTATGCCAAATCGAATAAGGAGTGCATACAAAATCGAGGTGGCGATACGCCGTATTGAAAAGTGATCCCCTACATTTGTTGGCTCTTTAATTTAATTATTGCAAAGTAAACTGTGTTATTTAAGTTGTTGGGAGGGGCGTCGGGGGGTTAAATAAACTGAATTTGTCATTATCATTATTTGGGAATAAATGGACTCCAAATAGGCGATCAGAAAAATTTAATAATTTTAACCTATTTTTGGCAATTTTTTCACTTTTTTTACCACACTTCCGAAATATTGGGATCAAATTATTAAAAAAATTACCAAACTACCATTTCTGACCGTATTTTTTCCATGATATACATGACAAAAGAAACAATATAAACAAAGTTTGGACCGGTTACATCGAATGTTTTTTTTTAAATTCGCCGTTCGCGAAACGCCAGTGAAATTTGTCTGACGACGATGGTTCGTCTATTATTTAGATACATATACTAATGATTACCATTAACTCCAGGCGGTTAACACGATTTTTTTTTTCGATTTTCCTTCCCTCCCCTAGCTCCGAAACGGCCGGCCCGCCACGCATATAGGCTAGAAGAAAAATCTTTAAATTTACTATAGAGCTTAAATACTACGAGTCAGACGGTTAACATGACTTTTTATCTTAAGCGCTATTTCCTGGACTAAATGTTTTGCTTGACCGTACTATTTACTCATTAGTTCTGATTCAAGTGGATGAAATAATGTTTTTTTTTGCCTGCGGCTCGTGCCATGACAAAAAACATTTTCTCACATGTGTGCCATACAAAATTTTATCTACGACTTCACCTTAAAATATGTAATTAATCTTAAAAAAGTATATAAGTCAACGCTAGGATATTTTTAAATTTTTTAAAAATCTGCATATTATTTGTCATAGATTTGTCTTTGTTTATCCAACAGCAATTTAATTGATACGTCTTCAGCAATTGGCACAATTTCAGGTGGCGTACACGAGTATAATGAAAAGTGTTTCTCACATTCCATTTTAATCATTTCTCTTGCTTTAAAAACAACGTGGGCTCACTGCAAAAAGTGACCAAGGCAAAGTTTATGTGAGTTGAGTTAATATGACCAAGTCACCACAAAAAAAACTTTTAAATCATAATTATACTGCCTGAAAGTACTAAATATATCTGACTTTAACAAGTGATTTGGTCATATTAATTCAAATTACCTACATAAAATTTGACTTGGTCACTTTTTGCAATAAACCTACAACTAGTTTATAAATAATTTTTAAAATGTCAGAGCTAACTAGCATTATGTGAAATTAAAAAAACTACTAATAACAAACTATAAAAACATTAAATAAGTCGACCTTATAATACGAAATGGAATGAGGTATTAACTTAATAGCTATTTATGAAACCAGTTACGAAATGCCTTAATTTATGTAACAAGTGAATATTTGCGGGACGAGCAGAGCGTGGTCCCGCTACATGAACGAGTTACATAAAACTGCATTTCGTAACGTGTTATATACAATATTTTTTCTAATTTTGACTAGATTATTCATAAAATAATTTTTTGATAAAAAATTACTGACATCTAGGCAACCAACATTACTACTTTCTTGTATTATTAGTTGCATGTGATTAACTTCACTCTTTTATTGACAAATAGAAAATCATATTAATTTATTCTCTACGATTTATTGTAGTGTGTTTATATTGTTTGTTAAAGTTATTATTTAGATTTTAAGAAAGTGGGTTATTTTGTCGTGTATTGTGTTTTAATTATTTTATATTGATTTAGAATTGAAAATAAGGACCAAAACAACATTATTACTAAATTGTAATTTTAAACAAAGAAGATAAAGAAGAAGAAAAATCCACGACAGAAACATTTTAAAATATAAATTATTTTAACAAATATTAGTTTCATATAAGTTCAAAATAATGATTGCTAATTCATAAACGCAACACATTCATTAATAATTGTCCATATTGTAACTGAAGAATCCTTGACTCAAAAAAATCTAAAACACTTAGATAAAACATTCCAATATCTACCATAATTGTCAAAGTGTTTATGCATATTAGGACACTTTAAATTATTGTAGAAGATGGTTTCTCGCTACTACTAAAGGCCTATGTCCTACGTAACCAATCAGTTTTATAAAAACTTATTAAAATCAACTAAACTCATGTGAAATGTACGAAATAAAATTAAATTATTTAGGAACCTTATACCTTTGAGAGCAAATATCTTGCAAATCACTGGCATTAACACAAGAAGACAAAATTTACTTAGAAAATAATGAGAAACCAAACAATATGTCACTATGACGATTACGACAGTAGAGTAGCATGTAGAGGGGGGAAAATAAGTATCTAACTACTAGCCTTTGCTAATAGCGATAAACTATCATTTACAATAATTTGAAGTGTATAACATTTATACAAACGTATGAACAAAAAATATATTTTTTTAATTTTAAAATAGAACACTTTGTATCTCGGTTAGAATGATTATGTTTTCTAAGTATTTTAGATATAATCGTCATATTTTGACTAAGGAATTCTCCAATTACCATAGAACAGTTATTAACCAAACACCCTCTATGCAAGGAACAATTTCAAGCAGTCATCAAACAATTTTTGACTATTATATTTTTTGTCGCAATCAGCTGGCAGTTCTCTTCCAGACATTTCGTTTTTAATCCTGCCCTGCAAAGGTCCACAATACATTGTCCAGAAACGCAAATGGCCGAGTAACATTTGCGAGTAACGGCATACAAGGCGAGCCTTTTTTATTATTATGCGGAAACACTAAAAAACCAGATGACGGTCCTTCGGTCACTTTTATGGGCTTGAACACGCATCTAATTACGAAACACCGAAGGTCTACGAGCTGATTATTGTCTTCGCCATGATGTAAACGACGCCGTTTTTCATATTCAATGGGATATGGAAAAAATGCTGCCTTGTAGAGAAAAACCAGGGGATACTTTGATTTGATAAGAAAGCAGTGCGAAAGTTCGATCATTATTTGAGTAGCTGGTCAATATAAATGTTACAGGAAAGTAGTAGCTGTAAGGCAATTTTTAAACTTTCCATTTGCATTTTGTATCTAGATGTTTTTAATAATTAATAATTCCAAACTTAATTGTAACCTAGATATAAAATAAAGAAAAAACAAGAAAATTTCCGGGTAACTACTCCCATGCTAATACCAAACCAGCAATGGATTGTATCGAAAGAAAAACAGCAAAATGATTTTCAACAAGTATAACACTATGAACTTCATTATGCCAGGTAACTAAAATAATTTAAAAAATGTAAACAAATGCTTTATTTTGAATTAGAAGCAACACACTACAAACCACGAAGATAACATCAAATTACTTCTGTGAGCTGTCAGCACATTTTTCTGTGCAGAGGAAGTACACAACCCTATATACTATATATCTGTCGTGGGTGGGCAAAGAAGTATAAGTCAAAAATTTAAAAGCTGAGTAAATCTATGTTAATGTCTTATAAGTCGACCTATACTGATTTTCCCACAAAAAATAGTATATTATGCAACGATAATGTAATGATAGCTATTAAGACACGAGCTTGAGGTAAGTTACGACACGAGCCGCAGGCGAGTGTCGTAAATCTTAAGCGAGTGTATTAATAGCCATTACATATGAGTTGCATACACTATTTTTTCTACGACCAAGAAACTAGCATTGCTTTATTTTTTTATTTTTTAATACTTTTTTATATAAACAATAATAAACAAAATATGAAAGAAAAAGCATATTATATACGTATGTTACTGCTATGCAAGATAAGTAATAAATTGTAAAAAATATGTATTTACCTTAGTCATTAGGTATTTTTGGTATGGTGCTTCATCAATAAATTTTTTAATTTCTTCTGGCAAAAAGGTTTTTGATTTTTTTCCGCTATATCCTTCGGATTTTTTTTTTAAAAATACTTGCAATTTTGGATATTTGCTAATATCAGTTTCATGTTTAATATTGAGTTGGGTTTTTAAAATAGAATAATGTGTCCAGAGAGATGAGGATTTTAATTTAATTGAGAGTTCTTCAAAGTATACTAGCAACACATTTTCAGAAAAGGATGATACTGTTCTTGCTACCTTCCAATCCATAAATTGACTATAAATTTTATCATATACTTTTTTTGATTTAGCTGGTAATAAACTATCGCTTACATTTTTCACTTTTTCAGCGATTTCAGGTGGTGTACCTGAAAACTCTTCGTCGCTCGACATTTTTTGAAAAATAAGTGAGACCTATCTACCTTTTTGGCTAACGCGAAAGATTGAAACTGTCATAAAATACGAATCTCTTAGAAACTGTCAAACATTCTACAGAAAATATTGGGTCTGCCTACTTGATTATTTAAAAATCTATATTTCTATTGGTCAATTTTTCAGTTTCATAATGGAACCAGTGTTATAATGAGTATCATTATGAAACTGAAAATTAGCATTTAATTAACAACTTATAGTACAGGAGTAGAAAAACGTATTTTTGTAATTTATATTATGAATTCCAAGTTTATTAGCGACCCTAATAGAAAGTAATAATAATATAATAATACTCTCCCTAATTTACCCCCTTACGAGTCAATTTTAACCCCAAAAGCTGAGCTTGTGCGGGGAAAGGGACGGCTATTATTATTATTATTTGCCGTGGCGCTCCGGGGCGACTTAAAGATTATTGATGGTGCCATTTGACTTACAGATGAGGAAAACCCGGAAAAAGTCACCCACCATCATCGAGACGGTAATGCATGGCGATTTTATAATCTGCATGGCATATCAACAGAAATTGAATTTTCTATTAATACGGCACACATCAAATCGACAGTAATTGGGAGCATTATTCTCTTACTCGAGAAGGTTGACACAATGTGTCGATATTGTACACTCTACATAAAAAATGTATTGCTCTTTTTTGCAGATAAAAAACAGTATTGACTAACTCACGGCTACAACAACCTCCCCAAAATGCAATTCCATATATCTTAACCAGAGCGCAATATACACTTTTAGCTGGTTTAAAAACTATTTCTTTAGCCACAATTCTGACTGCAAATCATCCAGAAGAAAGTTCTTTGTTTAGCAATTTTATATGTCCCAAAACCATTACTAAGTTTAAAAACTCGATAATCTGACACCACGAACTGTATTCAATCAAGAGAAACAGAAGACTTTATGGTTGTAGGACGTTCTAACCTTCTAAAGGGTGGTTTTGGAGTTAGTGTTGTTGGAGGTAATAAACCACAATAAATATTGCGAATTTGGAGATATTTTTTGGAATACGAAAACTTAATACTTGCCTCTGTAAGTCCGCCATATTTGCAGATCTGCAAAGTTGCCGCCATATTTGCAGATCTGCAAAGTTGCAGACGTTCTGTAATCTCACCCTTACCTGGTAAGGAAAAACAATGGATTTTCTCAATCTTCCGAAAAGAATTACAAACCCTCCCTACCTTAATAACTCATAAGATCTGAAAACTATAGACAAACACGTAGGTAGTTATTAATAAAAAGTGATAGGCTAACGATAAGGATGTATATTATATTTTAGAAAAATTTTAAACTTGTACCGAGTTGGGTAGAAATACGTACTACCTACATTACTAGTTATTACTAACAAAATATAAATATTTTGAAACCCAATACAAGTTTTGCATTGCACGTTAATGATTTAGAAACTATATACGTAAGTTCCCAAGTAATAGATAAAGATAACACCTAGATTTAATCATAAAGTAAAAACATGATTGATTCGCCCTTAAAGTAAATAAGTTTTGAAGTGTCATGTAATAAAATCCTGCTCCATAACTTTACAGACTGGCAGGAAGGGGGCACTATGTGCGTTATCTGGAAATTCCGAAATCATAAAAGAGATAAAACATCATTTTGGCGTAAATCAAAATCCTTCAGAGTTTAAAATTGATAAAATCCATTTATAAAGGACGGTTGGCTTCACTTATAAAGTATTACAGAGGCACCTCGTCACACGAAAATAAGTCAAAAATTTTTACTGGCAGGGAAAAGCGACCCTTAAGTGATGGATATTTTAGGGGTTGGTGTGGTGTAAAATGGTAACATTTTCAGTGTCATGATTTCGAGGGCTGAGGTTTTCTGCTTGATATAGTCTTCCTGTCCCCTCGCAGCAGTCTATCATACCGTTCCGGGGGTAGTAGTCCTTTTAAGGGTGACTATCAGTGGCGTATTTGATAGTTTGTCAAATAGAGATAAATCCTGAAAACGTCTATTCTGTTGATAAAAAGTAAATATCATAATTTATTTTATCAGGAATACATTTTAATTTATGTTGATTTCTGCATATACATATACAATCAAATTTAAATTCTGGTTAGTATTGAAATTCCTTTTAATAAATCAGAATAATTTGAAACGATCCTCATTACTATAGAAAAGAAAATGAAAGGTAGTGAAAACAATAGAAATATGTTTCTAGTATTATAATTAAAACAAAAATTAACTAATTTACTTAATCTGTGCGGCCAGGAGTCTCGCGGCTTGCTTCGTAAAAAAATTATATTAAAATAAGGAAAATAAAAACGGCCAAGTGCGAGTCGGACTCGCGAATGAATGGTTCCGTACCATTGTACAAGATTTAATACTATGTAGGTACTTTTTAAATACTTTATTAAGATAGAGTAAAAATCAAAAAAAGTCAAAAAAAGTCAAAAAAAGTCCAAAAAAAGGCCAAAAAGGCCAAAAAGCCCAAAAAAGCAAAAAAAAAGTAAAAAAAAAGTAAAAAAAAGTAAAAAAAAAGTAAAAAAAAGTAAAAAGAAAGTAAAAAAAGTCAAAAAAAGTAAAAAAGTCAAAAAAGTCGAAAAAGTAAAAAAAAAAACAAAAATGGTAAAAAGTAAAAAAAGTCCCAAAAAGCAACAGAAAAAGGCCAATAACGCCAAAAAAGCCAAAAAAACAAAAAGGGAAAAAATTTTAAAAAGTTTAAAAAGCCAAAGAGACAAAAAGTAAAAAAGCCAAAAAAATAAAAACGTGAAAAAGGTATAAAGCCACAAAAAGTAAAAAAGCTAAAAAAATAAAAAAGGTAAAAACACAAAAATCACAATAGAATCAAGCACAATTCCATTTTCTTGGCAGAAGTTGATTCCAGGATGGCAAATATGGGAACTGTGCTTATCAAACAGTAACAATACCGGATCATCAACAGACGGTATTGTGTAGTGCGCAAAGTGTTTTGAGTAGGCAAGAAAAGTTTCCGCCGTCATCCAGCTTTAAGGTTGTGCCCTACCATCAGAACCGGAAAGACAATCATTTAACAACTCGAGTTTCATTTTAACTCGGCCAAATATCAAAAAATGGAGGTACGTATAATCCGACAGCATTCATTGTACACTCCAAAGTTGTATTTTGACCTGTCTCGGGTGTCACTATTTTAGCAACTCGTCGTTATCTTGTTGGAGTGATGATTTTTGGTAGTCTCGTTGGCACAGTTGAAATACCAGACTCTTTTGTAGATGCAGTCTGCTTTATACTTGTATTTGGTCCTAACCTCTTCCAAAATTGTAAAAAAATTTGACAGCGATCTTATTAAATCCTCGTAGCCGTGCAATTGAAGTCGCTTCAGGATTTCTAAGACTCTACTTGTTACGTGCACTAAAAGATTTTAAAAAATCAGTTCCGGCTGCTTTTGTTTCCCTGTTGAACCTGTGTTCTATATTATTCGCTTCAGCATATTGATATGCGAGTTTCCGAACTTGCGAGGAAGTTAATCCAAGGCCTCGTTGGTTACATTCTGTTAGGCAGCTAACAAATTCTTTCGTTTTTTCAGCATTAAAGGTTTTCCTAAAACGACCTCTTTGGGAACTCTTCACCTCGAGTTATTGCAGCTGCGTTACAACTTAAAGATCCTTTGCGTACTTTCCTCATAGCTGCTGCAAGGGAGTTTTCATTCCACTCCCTACGATTGGTTTTGCTTTTGTACACCCGCGGCATTCTGTAAAAGAATACTGGCGCTTGGGGTAAGATGACGAGTTCATCATCTTAACTCCGTCATTTTATCCCCATGTATGAATTTATTAAATGTCGATGTTAAAATATAAACAAAACCAAAACTTCAACAATTTTCTACTGGCAATACCTATTAAAGAATTGTCAGTAACACACTGGATTTGTTTACATACCTGAGAAAGGCACAAATCGTTAATAAAATTTAGAAAATATTAAAAACCGTTGTTGACGTATCACTGCTGCAGTAATAAGCTGGCAGGACAACTGTGCATCAATTATAATGCGGGGCATTTGTATCTAGATGGCACCAGTAGTAGCACATTATTATTTAAAATGTGTTCTAAACGTACTTCATTTTAAATGTACCATACTGAACAGCTAAACAGACTACTGACCTACTAACGAAATGAGGCCACTGCATTACAGTATTCGTGATATTAATTCGTTTAATTTTTCGTACACACCTTTAAGCCTGATTTTAGATTTATTAATTCTTTATCTTTGTTATTTTTGATTTTTTTATAAAAGTAAAAAGTGAATGGATAATTGGATAATAAATTAATTAATAACTAATTTAAAATTTGTTGCTTTATTTTATTTTATCATTAAATCATTGACACAGCTATTAAAGTATCAAGTACAAAATTTAATTTTAATATTGAAAATTCCATTGATACGTCAGAATTTAAGTAAATATTTTACCACTATTATATAATAAATGTATTAATGTGTATCAATTTTTTTACGACATTTCACAAATTTTTAGAATCCTCAGGTTGGATAAATAAATAGCTTCAGGGAAAAAATAGGCATATCTGAAAGCAGTGGCGGTTTGTCCGTAAGGGCACTTGGGCATGTGCCCTAGTATAATAAACAAAAAAAAATAACTTACATATTTTATATTTTCCTCAATGCCTATTATTATTTTATATAATATTCAGCGCAAACCGCGTTGGCACGACACTGGACGACCGGGCGTTGAGTGACGTTCCCAGAATTCCGAAATGCGCTAGTTCCACATACTTTGATATCAAAGTATGTGGCTAGTTCAGTGTGATGTCATTTTGGTTCCACTGACATTTAATTCTAACCAAACTTTTAACAAAAACATCAATAAATTTGACATATACGTTTTTACTGTTTTTAATTTATTTCAAAATATTGTTTACAGGTCATAAAAATAGTTTAAAGGTATGTAATTAGTAACTAAACGATTGTATATTTGATACATGCTATCTACTTACTTTAGGAATATATTTATAAAAGTGAAAAAAACGATATAATTTAGGTAAACAAAACGAACAAAACGCACTCAAAAAATCTACTGTCACCTTAATTGTCAGTGGAACCATAATTACATCATCACTGAACTAGCGCATTAAGATGGGCACAGGGCACAGGAAATGTGTGCCTCTGTTGTTTTATCTCTCATTATGATGCGAAAAACAAGGACAACGACAATATCGCTTAGCAAGAGATGAACACATGCGATGGATTATACGTCACAAGCAGGGCGCTGTCCCATGGCACAGATTACCTAGACCAAATACGAATGTACGCAGCGGCTTCTTTACCGGCTCCCTCACAAGATGAAGAGGTGCGCGTTTGTTGGACCATGATAATAATTTATTTATTGTGATTACGAAAAAATGTTAGTTGGACCATTGGAATAGTTAAGAAATAAAACTAAAAAGAAAAATAACTTTTTTTATATAAAGCAGTCAAAAATATGATGAAAAACAAATCAGTAATATTTATAAATGGGACAAAACTTTAATTTTTCTTTTGGTTTTGTCTTTTTCGATGATTTCAAATCTCTGTTTGCATATTTAAGATTATAAAAAATTCTTATAAATAATTTAATGGTGTACATTTTCGCAAATTGTTAGCAAGGATGACCAAATTATATTTTGCTCATCTCAAAAAGGTATACGTTGGAAATTCCAGACTTAGTTGACAAACTATCAAATAGAGATATAAATATTTTTTCTAATTTGAAAATATAAAATTTTTCGCTGGGAGATTTTAAATTGCCAAACACCTTTTCTTCAGAGTCGTATGCCTTAAAATTTAAAAGTTAGAATTGTTAAGTAAATTGCATTCTTCTGAAAAATTTACGCAAATTTTGCAAGAGTGAATATGTAATGATTTTTTGATTAAATACACATACATAGTTAAATGCATTTTGAGTGGTCACATTTAGCTCCCTGTAGTCACATTTAGAAATCGTTATTGCCCCCAACTGATTGTTTTGAAATATACAGTGAGCACCAAAAGTCTTACCCCCCTATCTAACTCGTTACTGGAGTCTTGTTAGGAAAATCGCCGAGACACGTCGATTTTTGATTTCTACAATGTACATTTTTGTATGAATAATTTAACCTTAATTTCATCCCTTACTGGAGGGCAGCAACCCTTTCGAAAAATTTAAATGGCATGGGGTGATGAGTGATTGCTCATTTGAAAGAGGGTTTTATTCTCTATTCAAATGTGTAAAAAAATTTGAAATTTGCTTTATTAATTCTCGACTAATTGTTGTTTCAGAATAACGGAAATTAACGTAGCACACTCATCCTTAGAATTAAAATTCGGCCCTGCATGATTTCGGTTTTGGTTCAGACGTGAAGTAAGACTTTTTGCCATTAGAAGGTCACTGTTAGTCTAGTTGCTTTCCTATTTTGTGAGGTTTTGTTATTTTTAAACATTAATAAATCAACACGTAATGACGCAAATTTCAAAATTTTTTGCACGGTTGAATAGAGAATAAAACCCCCTTTCAAATGAGCTATCACTCACCACCCCATGCCATTTAAATTTTTTGAAAGGGTTGCTACCCTCCAGTAAGGGATAAAATTAAGGGTAAACTAATCATGCAAAAATGTATACTGTAGAAATCAAAAATCGACCTGTCTCGGCGATTTTCCTAACAAGACCCCAGTAACGAGTTAGTTAGGGGGGGTAAGACTTATGATGCTCACTGTATATAATTTTCATTAAGCGGAGAACTTGTTTTCCTAAGGGAAAAACGAATCCCGGGATTCCTTTCCAGTATGTGCCCCATTATCGCTAGTGCCCACGAGTCGCCACTGTCTGCTAGGCATGAAAATGTTTAGCGAGGTGAGATGAAATAGATGAAAAAGTTTCAAAAAAAACCTCAAAATTAGGAAACTTAATAATGTATTCCAAAATGTATATAATACGGTCCTGTCTAACTTAAATAATGTGTAGAAGTTTTGTTGAAAAATGTTGATCACATTTATGCAGTTGGACTGTGCAGGGCAAATCTTTTAAGTTGCAGTGCTTAAAAACGTTGAACGTTAAAGAGTTATAATTGATTTTCCCGCAATGTTGTCCACACATTTCTTTGGCTTACCTCCCACCCGATCTGCATTTTTCTGAACGTACTTCAATTTTAATTTACCACACTAAACAATTTAAATTCACTAATTCAGAGACACACGCAACTGCAATTACACTCAACTGAATTACAATAACCGGTACACAATTGAATCATGATTCATAAGAAAAGCCGAAAAACCTAAGAACGTAAACAGAATAATTATTTGGCGTAACTTTTTATACACAAGTCCAGGCCCGGATTTAGATTTTCTATTTTTCTTATTTTTGTTTTTAAAAAAGTGATTTATTTAAAAAGATATTTATTTTTACGTCTACTATACAGAGTTAAAAAAATATCAACTTAGGATTCACCCTGTATATGTTATTTTTTTAATAACACCAGTATAATATGTATATTTAAAAATCAGCCTTAAATATTTATGCGTTATAACCCACCACTGGTGGCGACCGGCGATCCCTTAAACGGGAATCACGTCAGGCGACAAAACTGCGCGATTTACCCGCCTATACGTCACTTGCTAAATTAAGAATATGATCCCTTCTTGATCCGGGATGTCACGGAGAACGCCCATTCCTTAATTGCGGCCCGTTTGTAATTTTAATTTCATTTTTAATGGGGATTAGTTCCGAAAAGGAGAGGAACTAATGAAGTAGGCGCTGACAATCAACGTTTTATCCCATCGTTGCGGTTGTCTAAATTGTATCACAGAACAGTGAAAATGGCTCTCTCCGACTTGACTTTCTTTTTAAATAACTTCGTTTCATAACTATAATTGATTTTTTTATTATTCCTGGAACTTGATAATATGAATAATTTAGAAAATGTGATATAAGATGAATATCTCGTGTTGGAAACTATCCTGTCATAGTTTGTCAAACAGTTAAAGACTGTTTTAGATAGTATTGCCACCTGCCCTTTTTTGAAAAAGACAGTCCTTGTAACTTTTCAAAGGTTAAAATATCCTTTTTTATGGCACGTACTTTTTGATAAAAAGTACGTGGTTTATAAAATATAAGCTCGCCAAAATTCCTCGGTTTCTTTAACCTTTCAGAGATTGTAAATGAGCTTACGTCACAGCTATTAATGTTCGAAAATTTTCATAACTTCAGTAAATATTTTTTTGGCGTTAGGTAATAAGAGATGAAGCAAAAAGGTATTTAAAGTGTATAATTATTGAGTTTTATTTAATAAAACTCCATTAATTAAGAATTCATCTGAGCGCTTTCGGCCTCTTAAGCTATCATCAAAGACTCTATAAGAGAAAAACGGAGCTGTTACAATACAATAAACTCTATCATTACTCGTACTAAAGCATAGAATAAAAAACTTTGTACACTTAATCGTTAAAAAAACCTTTAGAAGAAACATCAAGAAACTAAACTAAATTAATGAGGGACAGCAACTGACTAGTCCCAGGTCTCCACCATAGCTTCCAGCTTAAATAATTCAATATCCAAACCGAAATTCGGTAACTGACCCAGTGCAAAATGTGAGGCCAGCTGGTTCGTTTTTAACAAAGAAAGTGGAGGTTCATCCGTCCATGCAGAAATAAACCATGATCATATGGAGAACAAGGAACTACTAATCTTCCACTTGAAGGCAGCAAGGGTTAGCCAATTAATTTCGTGAGGCGAAGGCAAGTTGGAATACAAAAAATTACGAACTGGATTTTTTTAAACCAGCATCCATCTTAGCAATGTGCCGAAACAGCATGAGTGACAATTGACATTTGACAATGAAGTTATCAAGAAAAATTCCAACTAAAGACAACTTGACAACTTCATTTTCAGATGTCAATTGTCACTCATGCTGTTTTGGCACATTGCTAAGATAGTTGCTGGTTTAAAAAACACTGTACGTAATTTTTTGTATTTCAACTTGCCTTCGCCTCAAGGCTAAATAGTTTAAGTCACGTAGGCATATATGTATCATTTTCTTTCGAACCACACCAAACTGCAAACAAGTATGAGCTTCGCTAGAAGACAGACGTGCTCTATCCCCGTACTGTATCTCCTATAAATGGCGCAATCGGCATAACATGGTCTTGAATAATGTTTTCTAGATAGAATTCTGCATTTATAGACCGCGGACGAATGGTGACTAATTCTGTGCGTGCGTCAAAACAAATTCCTCCCCACAACATTTTTGATCCACCATCAAATGGTTCCCTTGAAGAGAGTGCAATCACAAAACATTTCTCTAGGTCCCCGCCATACTCTATCAAGCCGTCTGGAGATTTTAGACTTACTCTTGTTTCATCTGTAAACAATACTCTCTTCCAGTCATCGACAGTCCAATGTGCATGATCTCTGGCGAACCTTAATCTGCGTGATATGTGATCTACGGTAAGCAATGGTGCAGTGACAGGTCTTCAGCTAGCCACTATGGCTTCTTTTAGTATTTTCCTGACGGTTAAAGTAGAAATTCTGACATTTATAACATTTGCGAAGTGATTACTTAGCTCTTTACTTGTACATGTTCGATTTCTTAACACCTCTTGTCGGAGACAGCGCTCATCAATTTGACTTGTGGCCTTCTTTCTGCCCTGACCACACTTTCTAATGTGAGATTCAGTTTCCCTAAATCTTCTAACAATTTGACTAATTGTTGAATGATGAACACCTAACAAATTGCCCTTTTAATAACCTACAAATTCTACAGTACCTTTTTTTAGATATCATCATTCATCATGCAAAATGATAATATCATTAAGATATGCAAATTACAAATAACGTATGGTAGATACAAGTTACTTATTTTTCGAAAAATTTCAAGAAACTGATAACAGATAAGCTATTTTATTTTTCTATAATTTCTTTACATATTCTTCATTGTGAATACTTTTATTTAATTTTACATTCTATATATTTTTAAATCTGATCAATTTTTCTCTTTTTTAAATGTCGTTTTCAGGCAAGTGATCGTTAATTTAAGATGAAATTTCGCCACTCCTAATGCAACATTCGTACAAGAATTTCATTCGTGTCTTGCACCCGATAATACAATTTCCAGGAGACAGTCCAGTTCAGTCGCGCTGCTTTTCAGCATACAAACGAGGAATCCGTGCGGGGACAAAGACGAGATAGTAGCACTTAACCACGCTTAAACCACTCGTCGTCGTTCCTACTTCAGAAACCGTTGTGAATACGACCACGATGGAATAGTTCGGGTATTAATCAAAGGAAATTCAAGAACTTTCTTGTTGGGAATAAATTGTGTGGAAAATATGGGCCGTGGCCCACAGAATACTCTCTTGCTATTATGTACGTGATGAGAAAATTTCTTTTTTGTTACATGATTATGGGAAAATATCAATTCTGTAGTAACAGGGTTGTTATTTAGTAGATTTACTTGGACGTATTTTTTTATTAATAGAAACACGTTTTTAGGAGAAAAAAAAATGAAATTTTTCCTAGATCTCTTTTTGGGAAGAAGAATGTTGGACCTACTTAGTGATAGTTGCCTAAAAAATATGTGCATCTCGGCAGCATGATCATTTTTATTCCCATTAGCAGATGTTTGGCATCGGCTACTCCTCGGACGTAAATTCTGAGGCCAAAAATCTTTAAGACCTTTATACACAAATAACTATTTTTGAAGAAAAACAAATTGTCATTCAACCAGATGAACATTTGTGAATAAGTAAAATTACCTACATTGGGACAACATAAAAAATATATAATAAACAAAACATGTTCAGGTATTTGAAGTTGAAAAATTTGGAATTAGGATAAAATCAGTGAAAGGGGAAATGTGTTTCGGGTTATCGTGTGTTTAACCTTGGCTTGAATAAGCAATTAAACCACTTACACCACTTTTACAAAGATTTATTGAATATTAATTAAACATAACAAAAAATTGTGATCAAATCAATTCTACTACCTTCTCGGTCGATAGCTCGATCTTATGTCTCTGATCTTGTGCTCATGAACAATGTTACCACTTTATAAACTTGCAATAGAGAGATATTGCAAATTTCTATAACGCCAGCCACTAATTATGCAAACATAATTAGAGGCAAATAAATGTCATGGTAAAATATAACTTATTGCAAATCTGAAGCTTTGACAGAGAGATATTGCAAATTTCTATAATTTCTAGTCTAGCCACTAGTAGTGACAACGTAATTAGAGGCAAATAAATTCTATGCTAAACTAAAACTTATTGCAAACCTGAAGTTTTGACATTATAGAATCTTTGTCTTTATACATATGGATATTATAGATACATTAGGCGATTTCGAACTGATCCGAATGTCGCCGAGCGTACCCGGAAAGCTAATAAAGTCGCCACTATTTGCTGCAATGAATTGGAGTGAGGTAGAATGTTAGAAGGCTTGAGATGCGATTTTATGGGTAAAGACAGGTTATTTTTCATCTCACTCGGGAGTATTTATAGCAACCATTTTCTATTTCACTTTGTTATTGTCTGATCCACCAGCTTGTGGATTGAACAATAACAATGTGAAACAGAAAATGGTTATTATAAATACTCCCGAGTGAGATGAGAAATAAAAATGGCTGCGCCCATAGAGTCGCATCCTGTTCTGTTGATACAATATGCACATTGGCTTTCTACCCCACTCCAGTTCATTGATTTGCTGCCGCTAAAGATTCACAATTTAAAGCAGGCACTATCTTTAATATAGTCAGGTCTAGAACTTAAATGATCTGCGCATGCTCAGATGTCAAGATAATAGCGGTGCTAATAGTGGGATTGGCTAACCTTAAGTGAACTTGCAATATCTTTCTATTTAATACGGGTAAGCTTATTAAAAGTACTGAAACCAATTGTAAGCCAACTACCCAATTATCTTGTTATTACCTCAAAATTTATTGGATAACATGTGCATTTATGGAAGGGGTTAGCATACTGACATGGAAGTGGTAATCGCTTGAACAAAGTTTTAATAACCGCGGTTAGCAAGTTTGTTTATTTTCAAATATCAATTCAATTTAACCTATATTTTTTGCCGTGTTCATGTTTTTATGTTGTACATTTTCATTTAAATTGTATTGTTTATTGTACTGCAAGAAAGAATGCATCCAAACAAGAAATTGGTCTCTGAAGTCTTTTCCTTCGCAATTTATACTCATCCATTATTCATCTGCAACAGCTAATTTATGACGTTACGGATATTCGGCATTTCAAACGACCAGTCAAAATTCTGACAAGTGTGAACTGACAGTTTAGATATGGCAACCCTGTGGGCCTGTTGTCAATGACAGGATCAATAATACATATATAGTTATATAGATTGCTTAAAGAGGGTCGTTTGCGAGTACTCATTAATAAGAATCGGTTTAGCAAAAATGTGTTTGCAAACCAATTATCAGCCTTTGAATGTAGTAAAAAATTAATTACCTACATTTTTACTTCAAGGCATAAGCGTATGTTTATTTTGAAAAACATGGATGATCAATCTATATAACTATCTATTTCATTGACCCTGTCAAATTACTACAGGGATGCCATAATGTTGCCATATTATAACCTGTCAAAACCCACTGGTAGCCATTTTGTATGGAATAAATAATGTTACCAAATTAATAACCGAAGTCGCTTGAATGTTGTGGTAATTACCAATCTCGAATGATTAAAATTGACTTTACGCTATGATTTAATAATTATTGTTATATTTTCAAATTGTACTGCTGTCAGAAATAATCATGACTGTTGAGACAGAACGGATGTTATGCTGCCAAAAGGGCTGATTCAAATAATAAAACTAAATAAATTAATAGAAGTATTTGACACCTTACCTTTTTTGGAATATTGGAATCGTATGCGAGCGGCACACATAAAGCAAAGGCACAAAAATTAAGCGGTGGCGAGCGAACTTATTACTTCGTTGGCGGTACATCGAGCTCTCTTGGTTCTTCGAAAAAGTCCAAAGTATGAACCGTTTAGGTGAAGCAAAGTGTCAAAATAGATAACGCGAATTTAAATTAAGAAATTAATAAAGAAAATAAATCCATTCTCGAACAACTGTAAATTTTAAGTAAATTAGATTTTTGTTTAATTGTAATTTCAAGTTGGCATACCTTTCTAAAGTTATTAATTTTTAACGTTTATACGTTTGCTAATATTTTTTATGTAAGTCAGGGTGAATGAGCGCTGTTCAAAAAATTTTCAAGGGGTAGCAAGTGTTATAGGCAGGGTAAAATTCCGCTGGCTATTAGCTTCGTGCGTGACAGCAGCTCCAATTCATTTATGTACTAATGGACTATTTTTGCGTATACTGACAATGCAATTTTTAATGGAATTCGTAATTAAAAAGTATATATGTTAGTTTTAATAAAAGTATATGGATTTGTAAAACAAGTGAAACATTAATTTATTATTATATATTTTTATCACTTAAACTAAAAAAACTAAGTATAATCAATAAAAATCAATAATAAAATATAGGCAGGCAACAGTATTTACGGAAAAATGTATGAGAAACTGCCTAAGTCTCGTACAGGGCCGCCGAGAGCCAGGTCGGGCCCCAAAACAATTTTCCAGGTCGGGCCCCGGGACAATTTTTAAGGTCAAGCCCCGCGACGATTTTTAAAAAAATTAAGCCCTGTTAATATCACATTTCTAAAAAAAAAAATGTTTCAAGCAAAGACTTCTCCTTCTCCTTAAAAAAAGGTCCTGAAGCAAAAAGTTCTTTTAAGTGAAATCTCTAAAAAAAAGGTCTTCACGCAAAAAATTCTCCTCCTTTTAAGTAAAATCTCTAAAAAAAGGTCTCTTGTGGCGAACTTTTCTTACCTAAAGCTTCCGGGCCCCCCTTATGCTGCTGCAGGGTCCCGGGAATTAGTTCCGGCTAACCCCCCTCTCGTCGGCCATTAAATAATAACGTGAAGTTAAAATGTATAAACAGGAGGATTGTTATTTATATTTTGATTTTTGTTCGAAAGAAAACATAGAATGAAAGTGTAATAACCAGGTCGACTAAAATAATTAGTAAAAGGATGCTTTTAGAAATTGAACGATTAACTTCATTTTTCCTTTTTTACAGACTCAAAAATACAGAATGAAGTGCGGCTTTGACTGCCACCTGACATTGACATCTCAAAAATGCCAACCTTCATCTTGACTTAAGGCATAGTCCATTTCTCGATATATCACAGAAAGATTAAAACTGGTTTCCTATAGTCGAAAGCCATAGCGAGAAATCAAAAATCACAAATCCAGGGAAGCAGACGCCCTTTCTTGCCCTCGTGCACCAATGACAGGGTGATATAATTAAGATATCCAAGAATATTTTCTGGACTCTATTAATACAATCACAATATGTTAGACTACAGTTGTATGTTTCACTTGGAAAAAGCTAAAATAAACCATAAGTTACCCGATTGCACTTCTGACAGGTTTAAAATAAAGCGCCATTTTTTTAAGCGAGTAGGTTTAAACACTATAACTTTTGCACAAGCTTTAACTGGATTTTTAAAATTTCCCACTAATCTCAATCAACAACTCGATTTTGACAAACACCTGAACTATAGCCAATAAAAGAATCCCTAACATAACCTGTCACTTCTGGCGAAGAGTGTGGGGAATGAAAGACTGCATCCAGAAGACTAATATAATAACGGCCGGAACAAACTGGGCCATAAAAAGAGAGACCGGTAATAAATCTTGTCGATGCCGAAGTCGCATGGCTCGATTCCAAAGAATCATACGTGCTAAAATATGTCCTGCTTCCGGCGTTCTGCCGGCTTAGGGGAGGCCATCGTTTAAAAAATTGGCACTGAGAGATTATTATAGCAGTTTTATCTTGTTGGGCTTTACTTGGATAGTAAACATGCGATTTATATATGAGGAAGACGTTTAGCCACCCTCTACTTTCTATTAGCTTTTGATTTACAAGGGAATAAACTTCAAACGATTATTTTTATAACTTACTATTTATATCTAAACGTCGAACAATAATACCTAAATTAAATTAGACAAGCAAAAATCAGCAGAAAAATATTAAATTCAAGAAAAGAACAGAAATTTCTAGATACAGGTGAAAATTTATTAAATTAATAAGTTTTATTATAAAAAATGCTGACAAAATAATATTGTTACTTGTTACTAATGAGTGTTTTTGAAATACATGTCGTATTCTTTGTATATTTTTATAGTAAGATCAGTACCACACTATTTATGTCCGTCAGATGTCCATAAATTGTCCAAAAGCAATACAAAGAGAGTCCATATATGGATCTTTCATGGAGTCCAAATGGACGTCCAGGAGTGGGACATTTGTATGTCCATTGGATGTCCTTCGGTAAAATTTTGGACGTCCTTTGGACAGCCGATATGTCCATGAATGGACTTCCGATGGACAGCCAATGGATTAACTTGTGCTGTCTAGGAATATGTGGAAAAAAAGTGTATGTCTGTAAAAATGCTTTACAATTTTACAATTTGAAAATTAAAATAAGTAGCTTTTGACTCATTGGACTAAAAGTTCTATAAAACAGTTATAAACAAAGAAAAAATAAAATGTTAATTATTGTATGATACTAATTTTCATTAAAACTAAGAATTGATTTTATTTTATTTGGGCTAGTACAAAATATATCTAGGCGATCCTTCAGATCGTGATAAACTTTGACCATTTGATGTATTGGCGAAGAAGATACAGTGTTAGTCATAGCAATTGTTAGTTTAAAAGTACCTTAATACGGTCAGATAAGTTCTCCGTTCAGTCTCAGTTTCAGTCGAACTGTCGGTTATCTATATGTGTAAACACAAAAAACTGTAAGAAAAATTGAAACTGATACGGAGCTGTGGCTCGATGGGTATACCAAAATCGTATCAGTTGTCAGTTAAACGGAAGTATAAACGAACCTGTCGATCAGGTCTCAGTCGCACAAAATTATCGCTAGAAATAGTGTGTACCTTGCGACATGGCAAACCATGACTTTATTAGTGAGTTTATAGAAATTTATCAGCAACACCCATGCCTGTGGAACAAAAAAGATCCGCAATTCCACAACATAAACAAAAGACAAGCTGCGGTCGTCATAAGTAAAAGTACAAGTAAAAGAAGATAGAATAGTCCAGAAATGTCTGGAAATACATTACCGGTCAAGAATATTCTAGACGACAGTTCGAGAAGGGTCAAGCAAGCTATATAAAGATGATCCTGACGTCAGTTTTATGATATGAGTTGAATAGTTGTTGTAAAAGTTGAGTTGAAATAAATGGAGATATCAAAAACCTGTGTAACAATATGTTGCCGACATTTAGGAGCATCACTCTTTTAATCAAAAATGTATCTCGCTAATGCTAAAAGTTTTTATGTTTTTTAAATGACTAAATTTATGTAAATAGACCAAATAAAGTCGTACATAGACAAAAATTTGATTGCAATTTGATTAAACCAAGAAATTTAAGTTTTCTTATCAAAACGCACGTATATGTTATGAGATCTCATTACGTGCATGTTATTAATAAATGTAATTTACAAGGAATATTGATAGTGCGATTTTTAACGTTTACTGACATGGGCGTAGAAAAAAATAGAAAAAGCGAAAATAAACAATTTACGATCAGCGTATGATAACGAACGAAAAAAGGTTAAGGAGGTTACTAAAAGTAGAGCCGGAAGTGGTGACATATCTGAACCATCTTTGTGGCACTACGACTTATTTATTTTCCTTAATGATACACGAGATGTTCGTGGTGGTAGAAATACTATGAAGAACACAACGGATGATGATGATGATGATGATAAGGATCCAGAAAATACAATAAGTAAATATTACATTAATTCATAGTGTATTGTTTTTATTATTTTGTAAAGTTAAATATGGTACAAAAATTAAACAAAAGGTACAGAAGATTATGCCATATTCTGCGAACTACTTCATCTTCCCAGTCAACTTTTCCTTCGTTTAGTAAATATTTCATGTACTTATTTCTCACATTTTTTGCTACTTTACTAGCATCGTTCCGATTTGATGTCACTTGAAGATCTACTAGTCCTTGCACCTCCAGAACTCTCTAGCTGAACTGTTTAATTCACTTGGAATATAAGTAGCGCTTGCCTTGTATCTTAAAAAATTGTGTAAGTAGCAGCAAGCCAAGACAACAATGTCCACATTTTCCATGTTTCTCAAATATGTAGAAGTATGAAAGATTCTAAATCTATTGGCCAATATCCCAATACGTCTTGCTCTTGATAAGCGGTAGTTAAAAACCATACGTACATAATTCAATTGATTATTGTTGAATGGTTTTAGGAAGTTTGGATTTAATACAAATGCTTCGTCTCCAATAAAAGCAAATGGTAGTTATGTGGTACTACACGGTGGCCTTACATCGGGGTGGTAAATGTAAATCATTGTTAGGTAATATTTTATAAAACTCAGTATTGTTGATTCGTAATTTACGACAGCCATTAACACTATGCTATGAAATTTCTTATAATTCCAAAATAAGGATACACTATCTGGTGGTGGTATTATGCGTACGTGCTTGCCATCTACAGCTCCGAGACAATTAGGAAATTGCCATCTAGTTTGAAAACCCTCGGCAGTAAGTCTCAATTCGGCTTCAGTTGTTAACATCTAAAACAATACATTACCTCAGTTTACGTTGCAATATAGTATCTAGAGGTATTTCTAGAACCCAATAAATGTTAATTTTTTTGTAGGGGGATTCATCGTCTGGTGCTGACGATCATGTATATGATGACGGAGAGGACAATTCCATAGAAGAAACAACAAATCGCTCACTTAATGAGGTAAGTACTAGTCAGTCTGAAGAGTCACACCCTATTACTAAAAATAGTTCACAATCAGTTCCCCTACCCACGAATACGAAATCCTCAGGTACACAAGTAAAGAGACCATGCAGCAGCTTTACTAATGTGACAAATAAAAAAGTGCTTCAACTGGTGGCTGATCCATTGACGAAGAACGATAATACGAAAGATGATATGTGCACTGCATTTGGTAATCATATTGCAGCAGAATTAAGTAATATGGCACCCGAAATGCTACCTTACGTTAAAAAAATTATTAAAGATGCCATATTTGAAGGCCAAATGCGTTCCCTTAATAAAACAGCTATAATAACTCAGCCGTTGTCATAGGGTCGATTATGGTCCGTACAGTAGCAGCCGCAGCAGCAGCAGCAGCAGCAGCAATCAGGTCAATTTGTAAATTCATGGAATGTACAATGTGCTGCAACACAAGAATTAAGTCCGGTAGGAAGTTCAATGGCCAGTTCTTTTTTCGCAGTATTCTGACACATAACATGTTATACGACTACATATTTGTAAGCTGTAATAAATAAAAAGATTACCTTTTCACTATCGTACTTATCTTTATATAATCCTGCAGTACTGTTATTATTGCTTTACAGGTTTCGGGTATTATAACGCTTAAACTAGTAGTTGATATGACAGTAGGAAATTTAAGACTTTGATATGAACTTCCAGTAGCCAAAAACTGATCGTTGCACTTAGCCTCTCATGTGGTGATATAGCTTCTCTCATGTTGGTGTCTTTCCTCATTCATTCTTAAATAGTTTGACCAATTAGGGTATCTTCATCCATCACTAACTGTGCATGACAAATGACAACCAAACTAATAGTCTAACAGCAGCAGCATTTTCAAACTGAACTGACAACTCTGTACTAAAACTGAGACTGAACGGAGAACTGATCTGACCGTCTAAAAGTACCGATCATCCAAGTCAGTAAACGTTTCCAGAATATAGTATTAAGGACCATCGTCGATTCACTCTGGTACTGCCGCAATACTGATCTTAATAGAGACCTTTAACAACGAAAGCTATCACATGGGAATGTTGATGTTATCCAGCTCCACAACGATGCCAATCTAATAAGAAGACTCAAGAGAAGCAATCTTTTTGAATTAGTACAGTGATGATAGATAAAAGCAGAGTATACCTAGTACTCTAAGGTACACTAGTAAGTAGAATCTTAGTTTATGAAGTTTTTCATCCCTAAATAAATTAGGTTAGAATTAAATTGCTAATTGATCTTAATGATCAGATTGTAATAATCGTAAATTCTTCTTTACTTGGGACATTTATTAAAAAAAAAATAATAATAAAAGCAAGCTAAATTTACTAAAATAAAATATCTTGGGTAGTATATTTTCCATTAGAAGCAGACAAATTGACAAAAAATCTACAGTTAACTTTTGACAACAAAAAATATTTGTAAAATAAAAAGTTAAAATTAATATTTTTATATACAATGCCATTATATACCTGATACTTTCCTGTAATGTTTTCTATAGAAGCGACAATAATGGCATCAATATCTTATTTTCACGAGTAAACTACCTACTGGTATACCGCATCAAGGATGTTTTCAAGTAGATATATATATTTTTTGTTATTGGGAAAGTTGTGTCTTCATCCCGAAATCCCTTTTTTTACTTGCGAGGGAAACAATAAAATCGGCAAAGAGGGGGCAGTCGGATCATCTAATTGGGATATTCTTGGACCCATTTGATTATAGCCGTAGTCTATCTCGACTGAAACGACTCAGAGACAGTATTCACATATTGTGTATTCCGCCTACATCGAGGGGCCAAAATCTAAATGGTCATTACATTGATACGAGGGTAAAAAGTAAGGTTACTTAACTGAAAAAACAAAACAAATAAATTCGTAATATAATAAAATGAAGAGAATATTTGAATAGGTCTGTGGGCCGTAAAGCTTCCTGTCGATAAAATGGAGAGTAAGATACACAATTATTATTAAATACGAAAAAATACGAAACTTAAATATAATTAAATCAAAAATAAATTATAATTAGCCATACAAATTAAAATAAGTGAAAAAGATAAGATTTTCCTTCTGAGTAATTAAAATCAGACATTCGAAACTGCATCCCGAATCGGTCAGGTAGAATTTTTAACAACGAAACTTCATCCCGGGTACAACGAAACTGCATCCGCGGTGCAAATTTTATTACTATTAAAATTCTACGAAAATTTAACCAGTGTTGTCAAATGTAATTTTTGAAAGTAGGTACCTACCTACAAAGTAAAAGAAACATAGGTACATAAAAGGTACTTTATTGAACCCTTACCAGAAAAATGTTTGTTAGAAAGTGGGACATGCATATAACAGAATTATTGGCAGATATATTTTTTATACTGATTATTCCAGTCATAATTAACATAGTAATAATTGTTGTTTTGTGATGAGGTTATTTGGATAAAACTAACTTAAATTGCCAAATGGACTTTTAATTAGCTTTAGTTCCCGGTATAAATGGATTATCTATGGGGTGGGATTTAAAAAATGCCAAGGGAAGACCAGTATACTATCGCCAAATATTATTAATTTTAGTTCGTCTTTGTCTTTGTGTTGGTGTTTTTGTGCAGTTTTTAATATTGGAAGCAACATTTTATTTAAGTGACAGAGGCATGTCATTATTGGTAATTCATGACTATACATTCAGTTTTCAAAAAATGTTGACCAATAAAACAGTAAAACGATGGCAATGCAGTAAGCGAACATGTAAGGCATTTGTGAAAACCCAAGAATCTGACGATACAATAGTGCAATCAGTTTTGGATCACAATCATGAAAAGTTATCCGATGAAGTTTTTAATAGACATTTCGTGAGTAATTCAGTTAAGCGTAAAGGAGTGGAGGATATTTGTGAAAAACCCTTAAAACTCATTAGAAACGAAATTAAAAATTCTGCAGTCGAGGCCTTAACCACAAAAGACATTGTAAGATTGGGGCAAAATATATACATTGCTAGATCTTCTCTTCTTTTTAAAAATCCTAAAAATATTTCCGAATTTCATGTGGCAACTACAGCTAGTTACTGATAAAGCTTAGCTGGGCTCATAACCTATACGAAATATTTTTCATTTATACATTATGTGGAAGCTATTCAGTTAAACCAGCAACTTGTTTTTATATATTTTATTATTAAATTTGATAAAGTAAAAAATCATAAAAACTTTTTTTATATAATATAGAGTAGGTAATTGTATTCTGCAAAGATTTAACATTCCCCTCGTATGTTTCGATCGTATAGAGGTGCCCCATCGGAACTATTTATTGACTGCTGCTGGACATCGGCCATAAAATATATCGGTTCCGGTACGTCCGGACCAGGACCGGGCGGGCGGGCGGCGAACATTCACATTATACACCCGGACCCCGGAGTCCGGACTCGATGTCGTAAAAAGTTAGCGTCATCGCCTTCCTTCGTCGCAGTCGGTCGCACCGACGATCCATGCGTCATTACAGCACACACCAGATACAAACAGCGTCTTATCTATAGAAAAAGGCATAATAGAGATTTCTAGAATATTGCCCTTTGCTCTCTAAATCACCTACACTGGTTATTACTGTAAATTACATATTAAAAATAAATAATGGACGAAATTCGTTTTGATTTTATTACAGAAAGGCTCGTTAGATTATATTTTAATTATTATCTACAAATCTACACTTAGAATATAAATATTGTCAAATTTAATTTGCTAAAAAAATTGTAATACATAAAAAAATTATATTTATCTACTATTATTTTAAAAAACAAAGTTTTGATTTTTTTACATGAACATTTTCAGAATCGTTTCTATAACCGAACAATATGTCTTTGAAACTGAACGTATATAGTTATTTCCTGAACTCGAAAAAGTTTTCCAACTTCTTCCGTTTATCGCACTTACATTTCAGTTTAAAAGTTCCTGTACGAATTGTAACTTCGATCGTTGCAAAGTTTTTAGGAATAATTCAGTTAAAGACCTACTCTACAAATTGACATTACCTATATTAACATTTAAAGTGGGTTCCTTTAAATTTTTTAAAAATCAATTATACAATTTTGATGTTGTTTTTATTAATTTTGTTCATTCATCATTAAATTTTGCGCCAAAAATGTCTTACTAACCAATTTGCTATTCTTTTCCAAAGTAGCTTTTAAAATAGTTTCAAAATAAATACACAAAAAGCTTTTTTAAAAAATTAAATAAAACAAAATATAAGATAAATAATATTTATATACTGACCTGAATGTTTTTTCAAACATATCTCGAATTTAATTAGGTCTTGTCTTTTTCTCTAGTCAGAATAAAAGAAGAGTGCAGTAAAAGTGGGGATACAACGTCACATTCCATAGGCGTGCTTTGGAAAATAAGTTTCTATAAAATAAAAAAGGGCACGGTATATGAAATGGTATAAACGCACTTCGTAGATTAAATTTTGAATATTATATTGAATATTATTTTGAATAAATAATATATTATTTACAAAAAATAAAAATAAACCTTATGCTTCTGACAAAATTGTTGCACTTTAACATTAAAAGAATTAAATTTAACCAATAAATAACAACTAGGATTATATGTTATTATTGGTGTTAAATAAGTGGTGTTTGTAATAACCAGTTTTTTATAGTCCTTATACAAGATGGTATGTGCATTCTTAATTTTATACATTAATTCCTAAATGCAGTAGTTACTTTGATAAACAATGAGTTGTGAATCTTGTGACACTACGATAAGCCGAACAAAACCTGGTATTTCATGTGCTGGTTTTTGTGGACAAAAATTATTTCACACCGGTTGTGTTGGGAGTTCCTTTGGACGTTGCCAAACATACTAAAACTTATAGCCTTCTATGGTATTGTCAGGAATGTTATCCTGCTGTTATTGATTTTAATAAGCATTTTCGCACACTATGGATACTAAGCTAATTGACGTGATAGGTAATATGGAGAAACTATTCACTGAAGCTAAAGAAGAAATTTTTAAAATGGCCAAAGAAAATATTACCAATATACCTCCTTTTGATTTAAATAAGTCAACTTATTCGCAAGTGGCTCAAGCGACATGTCAATCGGTTGCAGTTATTAAACCTAAGGATGCTACATAAAATAATATTCAAACTAAGGTTGATATTATGGGCAATATTAATCCCACTGAACTAAATGTAAAAGTTTCAAAAGCTAATAATACTAGAGATAGCGGAATACTTATTGGGTGTAGTAAGAATGAAGACTCATCTAAATTTAAAGATGCAGCTAACGCAAAATTATCAGATGCTTACGAAGTAAAAGAAATTAAAAGTAGAAACCCGAAAATTAGAATAGTTGTAATGATTGAGAAGCATGAACCTGACGAACTTATTTCGTTACTTAAGTACCAAAACGATGTCATCCAATCGTCCAGAGCGTTGTGAAAATTTGGGCTACCAAGAAACATGATAAGATGTATCAAGCAACTCTAGAAATTGATGCCGAAACTTATGTGAAAGCAATGTCTCTTCAAAGTCTTTTTGTTGGCTACGATGTATGTTCAGTGTTTGATGCTATAGATATCACATTATGCTCGGTCATAACCAAGGGTCGTGTTTAAAAAATATTGCTTGTCCTAAATGTTCTCGACCACATCAAATTAAAGATTGTCCCATTGATTCTGAAATGAAATGTATTAACGCTAAAACTTCTGATGTTAAACATTTTGCTTGGGATCACTCAAAGTGCCCTGTTTATCAGAAAAACCTTGAATATTATAAGAACTCTTTAATGTCATCGTAGGAATCATCAAGCATTTCTGATACTAGCCAACATAAACTTAATGTACTTTACCAGAATGTTAGAGGATTAAACACGAAACTTGCAAAACTGTTCAATAATTCCGTCGAATGTAACCACGACCTATTATCACTGTCAGAAACTTAGTTGAGTTCTTCTGTGTACGACTATTTTTTAAAAATTATGTAGTATTTCTTTCTGACAGAAATTTTAATATTACCAATACTACCAAAGGGGGAGGTGTGTTAATTGCTTTAAAGAAAGAATGCAATGCATTAAGACTAGATCTTTCTGAACTGAATACTTCTACTCCTTCTATTGACGTACTTGGTTTAAAAATTTTAGTCTCGAATAGCAATCTGTATGTTATATTACTTTATATTCCTCCCTCTACTAGTAATGACATATACGATGTCTTTTATGATGTTTTGTGTAATTACGAATGGTGCAACAATGACGAACAACTGTTAATATTAGGGGATTTTAATATGCCACATTATCATTCTAGTCGTAATGACATTACTTTGAAAAATGCTAGTATAGTTGCACTTGATAATTTTACCGAATTATTAGCTTTAAGACAATATAATAATACTCTTAATTGTAATAACCGTTTAATCGATTTTATCTTTAGTAGTTCTCTTGCTGATATCAACCATCTTATTTTTTCTTGTAGCCACCATAATTCTCATCGTTCAGATTTTCTTAAAAAACTTTCTTCCCTGAATATCCTTTTTCCATCAAGTATTTCTATTTTATTAAGTTCATTTAATGAGAAAATATATAACTTAATTATTGAATTTTTAATTAAAGAAAATATTAAAATATAAATAAATAAACAAAAAATTATTCGGTTTACAAAAGTCTGTGGCAACAAAAACTACGTTTAGATGCCAATTCTCAAAAAAAATATATATATATATCTTTAGTAGATCTGACATCGCTGTAAATCGTTCACTTGATCCATTAGTTGACGAAGATATTTTACATCCTTCATTAGAATTTCGGCTGTCTTTTTCTCATATAAATACCAGTTTTGCTATGTCTAGTAAATTATCTTATAATTTCAAAAAGGCAAATCTTCCTCAACTCTACCAGAGTATCTGTAGAATTAATTGGAGTAGTTTGAATGCATGCGCAACTTCTGAGGAGACTTGTGATTTGTTTTATTCTATCTTAAATTCCGCAATTGCCGCTAATGTACCAAAAACTGCACCAAGGTGCAATTCAAAATATCCTCCTTGGTTTAATAGAAGTATAATCTCGGATTAGAGGAAAAAATCATCTCTTTATCGTTTGTATAGAAGAACACTAGAGGCTGAAATTTACACCGAGTTTAGTATTCTTAGGTCAAAAATTAAACGCGACATTTTGATAAATTACAAGAATTATTTGACAAATATTGAGAATAGAATATCTTCTAACCCCCAATTATTTCGGACAGTATATAAATTCAAGGAAAAACTGCAGTAGTATACCAAATGTTATGACTTTTGATAATAATCCTTTAAATAATTCACAGGACATTGTCAATGCATTTGCTACATATTTTCACTCATCGTACACTAATTCATCTAAAATTAATATGTCTAAACTAGGTAATGTTTATATTAACAGTTGTAACATTCCGCTACTTACAGAACAAGATGTCATTAAAGGTCTTAAAAGATTGAAACCTAAAAATACTAGAGGGCCAGATGATATTCCGGCATTTTTAATAAGAGATTTTGCAAATATTTTAGCCATACCTTTAACCATGGTCTTTAATATGTCCTTACGAGAAGGGAATTTTCCAAGTTATTGGAAGATATCTAAAATCTGTCCAATCTTTAAGAACGGATCCAAATCTATCATGGAAAACTACAGACCTATATCCATCCTTTGCAATTTTGGAAAAGTTTTCGAAAATGTCATTTATGAAATACTTTTCGCTCATGTAAAATCAATTATATCTCCGGCACAGCACGGCTTTTTCCAGACAGATCCACAGAGATCAATCTGATATGCCTTACACAACATATTGCCGAAAACCTTGATAGGGGTGGCCAGGTTGAAGCCATATATACTGACTTTTCCAAGGCCTTTGATCGCCTCAATCATAGTATACTTTTGAACAAGCTTTCCATTGTCGGACTCACTACGTCTTTTCTGCGTTTCTTTGAATCATATTTAAGTTATCGTAAATTGAAAGTTAAATACCATGGTTTTCGGTCAATTTGTATAAAAGCTTCTTTCTGTGTCCCTCAAGGTTCAGTTCTAGGACCACTTTTATTTTCCATTTTTGCTTACAATCAAAAGAATCAAAACTGCGTTGTTCAAATTGTCCTCCATTGACTTCCATACAATAATAAATTCTCTCGAACTAATAAATAAAAAAAATCAAAACATTTTCTTTTCTCGCCTTCATTTTTTGTTCTATCACGATTCTTCGATCATTTCATGTATGATAAAACAATTAATTTTTTTTAAGAATGTAATTTTTTTCATACACCGTTGTAAAGAGGCTTCCAAGACCTTACAAATGAAATATCACTCAACCCCTCTTCCCTATTCAATTTTGAGGGGTTGAAGCGCCCCCTCAAAGGGAGTTGCTCGTTTAAGCCTCAAATATACGTCAAAAGATGTCCCCCAAAGAAAATCATCCGATGTGTTTCGGGAAATTTTTCCAATTACTATGGGATAAGAAATATACGGGGTGACTCGTCTGAGATGGAACACCCTGTAGCTTTCTCCACGATTTTTGTAAGATTCGATATTAAAGAAATTGGTCGGTAAGGTATCATTTCTTTTCTACGGCAGCGTAGAAGGGCCACATTTTTTTAAAATTTTTTAGGTTTTTTTTTATTTTTAAAATTTCGTGTTTGAACACATAATTCCTTGTTCGTACACGGAATTCCCTGTTCAAACACGGAATTCCATATCTGTACCCCAGAGCCAGAGTATGGTAAGTTCAAAAACTTAGTTTTTCAGGAGAACATTTTTAATATATTCATTTTAGGCTGTGGACTGTGGGCTTAGAGCGTAGTTAAAAATGAGGGATTTTTGTTATTTCAAAAGATACGCCAAAATGGAAAATACCAAACGATGCGCCGCAAAATTTAAAGTCACTTAACATATTTACCTAAAATTTTGCCAATTTGGGCATAACATAGTCTGACTCCGAGGTACAGACATTCAAACACGGAATTCCGAACACGGGAATCTAAAATTCCGTGTACGGACAAGGAATTCCTTGTTTGAATACGGAATTCCGTGTTGAAATACGGAATTCCGTGTTTGAACAGGAAATTTCCGTGTTTGAACACAAAATTACAGATCTCCCTCTTCGTACACGGAATTTCGTATTTAAACACGGAAAATAGTAATTCTGTGTTCAAACACGGAATTCTATATTCGAGCTACATTTTTTAATGGTATATTTACAGGATGTTCTTGGGAGACTTGGGAAATTTGGGGAGGGAGAGGGAAATACGGATGCTCTGAAAATCCTCATAATTTGGTCCCAAATACTCTACTTGAACAATTTTATTTTAAATGAACTTTTAAGGTGCTTTCGGAGGCTGGAGAGGAGAGGGGGTGAAAAACGAATGACACCGAAACGTTCGACCTATGGTTTTCCATACTGTTGGACACAATTATTTGTCCATTTTCATTCGGAAGTGAATTTTATTTTCTAGATGCGCATATTTTGGTACAAGTATATTTTTTCTGACGTGTCATCAACAATTTTTTAAATATCACCATCATTTTTTGATAGTACCATTTAATAGAAACACAAGCAAAAAAATTCTTAACCGGTATCCCATTTCTTCACTTTTTTCTAGAGATAACTAATAATTGGATTCAGAAAACACCCCCTCACTTTACCTCTCTCTTATCATCTAGACTAGAGAGGCAAGGAGGGCAAATTTAAAATGCTGTACAGGACGTTATTTTGATCCGATTTAAATTAAATTTGGACATTAGGGACTAGACCCTATGTTATGTTTTGTTGAGAATGGGGTGTTAATACACTGCGACCTAAAATATCGATTGTGCCCCCTTCTGTCGCCAATGCACTAAGTAAATGTTTCAATGCTTATAACGACCCTTCCAATCCTATTTTCTCAAGGAAGACTAAACCCTAAGAAATAAGACCAGGTATCAGGGACCAAAGAGGGCCGAAACTTTTGGTACTACTTACGCCATCCCTCTTTTCAAAAGTCATCAAAAGTAGAAATTTGAGGATATTCAAAGAATCCGTATTTACCCATCCCTCCTCAAAATCCTCAAGTCACCCAAGAGTAACCTGTAAATACGCCAGTTAAGAGCAATCCAGTCCCTTCTGACGTCACACCGCACGAATATCATGACCTCCCCTTAAAGTATTTGGAACCTTGTTCGCTACATAAATTTGGCAATGTTGTGTGTCGTACGCTGAAGGGCCCGATTACAATTCAGGTATAATTCGTTGGCTATCGCCGCCTACTGGGGGTTAGTGGCTTGTTAATATACGAATGTAGGAATACTATTTTTAAACCAAACAACTCCAATATTTTTTATTTATTGATAGTTATAGAAGATATACAGGGTGTCCCGAAATTAGACGGTCATATTTTAACAGCGTAATCTACATCCTAAAATAGTAGTAAAAGATCATATAAACATAGGTCCGAAAACGTTTCTTTTCCGAGATACAGGGTGTTAAAGGTGAAGTCCTGATACCACACTTTTGTAAATATTTTCTAAACGTTTAAAGATAATTAGGTAAAATTTGTTACAAATACTTACCTTTTTACGCTTCATTTATTGGACTAAATCCCAGTTATTGATCATCTTCTTAGGTGGGTAAATTAGGGGGAGCTTAGGGTAAAATTGCCGTGTGTATCTGTATGTCTATATCCACCATAACTCATGAACCGATACACAGAAAAACACTAAATTTTAAACTTAAGTTTTATTTCGGCCTGACGTGAAATAATTAGATTTTGGACAAAGTCGGAACATCTGGGGGTACTTTATGGGAGGCCGTTTCTATATTTTATTGAATATATCTGTTATTTATGTTTGGAGAAGAAAATTATTCGAATAAAAGTTACTTCCAATATTATTATCTATAATTTTTGCTTTATGTCAAAATTTCCTGAAATGGTCTGTATTCGAGAAATTTGACAGAATGTGCAAAATTCTAAACTAAACTAAAAGTTGTTTGCGATATCGATCTCTATAATTTTTGTTTATACATGATTTTTCTGAAATGGACCGTAATGGAAAAATTGTAGGAAAATTGCTAAATTTAAATTTTTCAGTATTTTCGTTTTCAATGAATAACTATAGAAATATTTCTAGGTAGATAGATGTATGTGGAAAATGTATATATTTAGTTTATCCTCTAAACATTTATAGAGGTACTGCAATAAGTTGTACAAAATAACCAGAAAAAGCATATAATAACTAAATAGGAAAGTCATGTATTGGACACATATTTTTTTACTATAAAATTTGGAAAACCAATATTTTCTGTATAATAAAGCTACATTTGTTGCATCTCGCTAGGACGCGCCATTTTCAAGAGAAAAGCACGTTACCTTATGCGAAAGTGTAAACAATAATTAGTAGGTCTGTAGAATTAGAAATTTTATTTTTTTTTTAACTTTGAAAAACCGGTAACTAAAGAAATTTTAGAAAATATTTCATCTGGACTTCACTTGTAACACCCTGTATCTCGAAAACGAAACGTTTTCGGACCTATGTTTATATAAACTTTTACTCCTATTTTTAACCGACTTCATAAAAGGAGGAGGGAGGTTCTCAATTCGTCGCAATATTTTTTTAATTTTTTTATGTATGTTTAGCGATAATTCTTTAACACGGTGTCCGATTTTAATGATTCTTTTTTTGTTAGAAAGGGGATACTTCAGGGATGGTTCCATATAAATTTGGTCAAAATCTAATAATTGGGCCCATTAGAAAATTCTCAAACTCTTAATTTTTTATGTATGTTTAGCGATAATGCTTTACCACCTTGTCCGATTTATATGATTCTTTTTTTGGTAGTAAGGGGGTACCTCAGGGGTGATCCTATATAAATTTGGTTAAGATGTGGTGACGGCATCTGCACGTTTTTGAATTCGGTTTTTTTTAATTTCTAATGCTTGTAGGATGTAGATTACACTGTTAAAATGTGACCGTCTAATTTCGGGACACCCTGTATATTGGAAATTCGAAATAATAGTTATGACCCACCGGTGTTTTTCTAATTGTAATCGGACCCTAGGTATATGGATACGGAAAGTGATTAATTGGAGATAGGTAAATTGTATTTATTGTATTAAAGGAACAACAAATATAAGTACAATTAAATATTAATATAACAGTTTTTTAAAGTCTGTATTAAAAAAAATTTTTTCACATAGATTATTAAATTAAAAAAATAACTATTAAAACACGAAATGTTAATTTTTTCTCTTTTACAACACAAAATATACAATACTGTTGAATCAAAATTTTCTCTTGGCAGCAGGTGGTTTTTGTGACGCGACAATTATGATGCTTTGCATCTCATGAATTAAAGTTAATTCTCTTTCAATCTTAAGGTGTTCATACCCCTTATAATTTTCGGACAAGAATATCTCAAAATATTTAAATTTTGGCAAAATAAATTAGGCAATAATATCTATAATATGCATATATTTTAATGTTTTAATTCCTTCCAGTTTCCCACAAAAACTAAAAGGGCTTTAATTTTGAAATATCATAATGAAAATAAATGCATTCCTCGACAGCAATATTCTTAATATAATCCCCAAATTTAAGCCCCTAATGTCTTGTTAATGATTTCTTAAAATTCGCCAAAATTAGTGGCTAAAACGCTTCGTTAAGTGCTATCTTCTGGTGTAAACTGGTGTAAATTATTGCAAGAAACGAATAATGACAGAGTGTACGATACGATAGTTACAAGCCCGTTACACTCTTTTCCACTGAATTTATTAAAAAAAAATAATAATAAATCAGGGTGTTAATTTTTTTTCTCTGAAGCTATTGGTTTTGGGAAAAAATTCAAGAATAAAAAAAAATTAAATAAATCAAGAATTTCATAAAAGTTCATCTCGAAAAAAAGGTTTGATATGAAATAAAGTAAGTGTTGCTAATTTCACCCCCCTATAATGTAACAGAAATATTGAAAAAATACCCGTGGTTAGTCCTTTGCGATTACAAAAATTCAAGTTTCTAGCTTTACTGAAATTTTAGAAAAAAAATAAAAACTCAATTTTGGTCACCACTTTTTAAGGGTGATATCTCGAAAAGGGGTGGGCTACGGAAATTTTGTTATAGGAAAGACCCATCTTAATTTCATACGAGCAATCAGTTCCTGAATTTTGTCGCATGTATTTAGAAACACCCTGTATATTACACATTTTTTTAAGCGTGCAAAATTCTTGACAATCTCTTTTCCCTAATTGGCACATATCGTATTTTTCTAGGATTTACTAACTCTGGCAGCAAACAAATAAAATAAAAATTTGTCAGCTGTGCATTTTTGCCTTCCAGAATTTTTCATTTCATAAATTAACTAAAAACTAAATTAAACAAAAACCTAACAACGCCTCAACAACAAACTAAGACGATCACAATAATTTCGCACCTCTTTAAAAACAACTACCTATTTTTCGACACAGGAATTAACAAATTTAACTAAACAGCAGCTACCCTTTTAACCACGGGCTTCAAAGACTAGCAGCGTTGCCATATTCACTGGTACCATTGTTTTAATAGAATTAGTATCGGAATGAAAACTATGTTAATCTTCGGTCCTGTTTAAAATTGGTAATCTTTTTGAAAAAAAGTTATTTAGAAAATAGTTAAGATATTTGTTATAGAATGCCGGTAAAGAGCCAAAAAATTAAATTTGTTAAAAAGTTGAAATGTTTGTTGTTTTTCTTTAAAAATATAAGTTTTTCGCGGTTTAGCGAAATTCTTGGTTCATTTTTACAACGATTGGCCTGAACCATTTTTTTTTACAATTTTTTTTAACTGCCTCAAATGTAAAATTGATTTTTGGTGGAGGAGCGCCCGTCATGTTTGCTCTTAAATGTATAGTCCGAAAATAAAATTCCATGTTTGAACAAGAAATTCCGTGTTAGAATAAGGAATTCCTTGTTCGAACACAGAATTTTAGATTGCCTTATTCGAACAAGGAATTCCGTGTTTAAACAGGGAATTCCGTGTTCAAATACAGAATTCCGTGTTTGAACACGGAATTCCGTTCACAAACAAGAAATTTTAAATATAAAAAAAAATAAAATGTGGCCCTTCTACGCTGCTGTAGTTTTCTGTCCCCTTTTTTATGGAGCTGTTTTAAAATACCAATTTTTAAGCTATTTGGTACGAAGGCGTAGACAGGCCAGATAATATATATTTTTTTAATTTCGACTTTAAACTTGGAATTTCGACTTTAAACTCAAAATTTCGACTTTAAACACGAAATTTCGACTTTAATCTCGTAATTTCGACTTTAATCTCGTAATTTCGACTTTAAATTCGAAATTTCAACTTTAAACTCGAAATTTTGACTTTAAACACGAAATTTCTGCTTTAAACTAGAAATTTTGACTTTAAACACGAAATTTCTGCTTTAAACTAGAAATTTCGACTTTACACACGAAATTTCTACTTTAAAAAAGAAATTTCGACTTTTGTCTTAAAATTTCGACTTTAATCTCGTAATTTTGACTTTAAACACGAAATTTCTGCTTTAAACTAGAAATTTTGACTTTAAACACGAAATTTCTGCTTTAAACTAGAAATTTCGACTTTACACACGAAATTTCTACTTTAAATAAGAAATTTCGACTTTTGTCTTAAAATTTCGACTTTAATCTCGTAATTTCGACTTTAAATTCGAAATTTCAACTTTAAACTAGAAATTTCGACTTTAAACTCGAAATTTAGATTTTAATTTCAGAATTTCGACTTTTAACTCGAAATTTCCACTTCAAAGTCGAAATTAACCTTGTCGGAGGCTATACACGATGAGGATATATTCTATACTTCTTCCTAAGTATATAGAAACCTTATAGAGAGAATCCAATTTTTAATTCTTGGTATTCCAGGATATCAAAAGGATTTTTGAAGCTGATTAAACTTAATTAAATTTACTTTTAGCTACTGGTAGACTACTGCATATAAAGGATAAGAACAAACAGCACTATTTGGAAGACAATTATTGTATTGGTACTAGTTGATAATAATGGAAAATATTTCGTCAAAAAGCTTTTCCCTCATAACGAAACAACATATTTAGCTTTTATTTAGCTGAACAAAAAATCTAAAGCGTTTTTCAAAGAGTTCGAAAGAGTCACTTATTTCTCTTAGCTTCTTTTTTCACTGAATAATATTTATATTTTGCAATAATAATTATAACAATAATTTGAGTCAACCCTTGAATTTGTGAAAACAGGGTGTATGTTGGGGAGGAACGACTATTGATATTTTTATTTAAATTACTATACAAAGAGATTGCACTCATATTGGGAACCTTTGAAAAAACTAAACTACCTATTATATTAAACTAGAAATTCGCCAAGCTGTAACATGATAGTATAAATGACAAAAATACTAGACAGGATGTAATAACAATAACAATTTAGATAGTCCAAATGGACCCTTCTGATTTAGTGGTAGCAATTTATAATGTAATTATACTTAATTTTCTCAAAGGTTCTCAATATAATAAGTGAAATGTTTCTTGTAAAACTATTTCCATTGAGATATTCAATTTTCTTGCAAATAGTCCGGGGCGAGATTCATAATTTGAAATACTCTGATCTTTTAAATTAAAAAAAAAACATTAAGTCGTATTTAAGAATGAAATATTCAATTCTTCGGAAGTCCCCAAATAAATTACCCCTACGAAACAAAGAAAATTATTTTTAAACCCCCAAAGTAAAAACAAATTTAGTGAACATTTTTAAATATTCTATCCACGGAATTTGCTTCACCTGTAACTTAAATGAGTGCCACAGCACCTGGGCCTTTTATTGGTGACAGACCTAATTAAAGAATATTCCCTTGTAGAATTCAAGGAAAGATGGGATGAAACAAGAAACTGTAGAGTTGCCAGGGAGCTTTTAAGCTATCCTGACAACACTGCAGCAAACAAATACTTGACTATGACTAGACAGAATCTGCGCTTAGTCATAGGCATTTTGACTGGTCATTGCCCAAGTACGGAAGCATCTCCATATCATGGGGCTGTCAAAATCCGCATTCTGCAGGGGGTGCGAACAAGAAGATTTGTGTTCAGCGAATATCGGCTAATACCGGCCTATATAAGAGAAGCACCTCTTGGCGACGTTGTCAACCACATTAAATCTATAGGCTGGCTCACGAGCTAGGAGATGCCTATCATCTTAGGAGGATGCGCAATTGACCTAAGGGCTAAGGTCTAAGTGCCGTAGAATAACCCACTCTCCATACGTTACAGATACAGAGTGCCACAGCAAACGAAAAAATAATGGTCGTCCCTCCCCAACACAAGCCTTGTTTTCAGAACTTCAGGGGTTGACTCATAATTAATTTAATGAAAAGTGAATTTATTAGGTATCATTGCAAAATATAAAAATATTAATCAGTGAAGAAAGAAGCTAAAAGGAATAAGTTACTCGTTCAAACTCCCTTAGAGAATTTTTTCTGCTGAATGAAGGGTGTGGTTACATTTTGTTTCGTTATAATGGGGGTGACGCTTGTAGAAATTATTCCATTGATATATTCGTAAACCACTATCAGGTAGTGCCAATACAATTGTCTTTTAATAAGTGCTATTTCCCCTTATCCTTTATGGTTATATATGCAGTAGTACGAGCAGTAGCTAAAGGTTAATCTAAGTTTTATGAACTAGAAAAATCCTTATGATATCCTGGAATAGCAAGAATTAAAAACTGGATTTGAAGTCGAAATTTCGATATTAAAGTCGAAATTTCATGTTTAAAGTCGAAATTTCGGACAGGGATTCCGAATCAATTAAAATACATACGATACGGCTATGAATAAATAAAGTCTGACTTGTCTGTCAATAGAAAAGGTTTATTACAGTAAAAACCATGGAAACATAACTTAATCTAAACTTTTATTAGTCCGATCAGATGTATTTAAATTTTAGTTTTAACTACAAATAAGCATTGAAGGATGAGGTATAAATAAAATGCCTACCTCTTGAACCTGTACTACCTTCTGCAAATTAAATTACTTCAAAAAACTCATCATGCCCCTTTTTGCAGTAAGATGAGAGACTATAGTATATCTTACTTGACTCTTAAGTATCATGTGTCCATTTAAATTTGGGACACCCTATATAAGAAAAATTGAATTTTGAACCATTTTTCAGTCCGTCTTTGCAGATTATTTCGTTTGAAATTCTATCCGCAATCCAACAAAAACATTTATTGGAGTATATTTTTCTACAATTGATAGACAACGATCGATCGACGTAATGCCGTTCACTAATTAACAAAATCTTTCCGCTAAATGGTCTCAGAAGCCGAGGCCGAAAGAGAGTATGGAATCATTCCCAAATGTCCCGCGGGAGCCGTTGACAATACTATCATTAGTAACCGCTAACCGCCAGTCGTGATGAGACTAAAGCTCGAATGGTTCATTCAATTTCCCGCCCTGATTTCTTCATTTAATCTAAAATGCGGTTTGTGGTTTGCGTTTGTGAATTGGACTTTATTTTTAGTAAAGGAAATTTGACTGGATTTTTTTTAATACAATATATATTTCGCTAAAAATATGTTTTCCTATTTCTTTAATTATTCTTGATATTGTGTTTGGAACTTTTTTTACAAGTGGTTCCTGTTTTTTTTTTTTAATATCCCTATTTTTTATTCTACCCTGTTTGATCTAGCCTGTGATTCTTTTTCAGTGTTTTACTTCCATAGCATCAATTTTAGTTTCATCTTTCTTGCGTACCTTCGCAGGAAAGTATATAACCCCAAAGGTACCGCTTAAAGCCAATGAAGACATAGATAAAGCTGTGAAATTCAAAGTGCGGGTTGGACAGCAACGTCTGAAGCGTACACATCGAATCAGTCAATAAAACTCTTCAAAAAACGAATTGAAGAGAAAGAAACTTGGAAGGAGATGATAAAACTAATCTTAACAGAGAAATCACAAAGAGTTGTCATACGAATAAAAAAATTGTAAAACAGAAGATAAATACTCTGAAGAATCAAACTACTCTCCTTTTTTTCACAATATTTTTTAATCATATTAAAAAAATATGTATATAGATATTTAATTTATTATCTGCCACTGCTACACGTGTAAGATATTTTTTTAATTTGGTATTTAAAAAAAAATAATCAAAAGAAGTATTAATTATATATAGTGAGATAATTTATATACAAAGTACTAAACAAACGGAAATCAATTATAAGAAGCGAAAAAATACCGTAATCTTCTATGATATGATACACATGTAAAATTAAATTTAATAAAAACGTTCAAATCATAAGATAATAATTATATTTAAACGGTGGGTTATCTAATATACATAATATACACGTGTATTTTATAATATAGTTGTTGCAATCTGCATCAGGTTATGGATGCAATAAAAACAATATATCAATTATTTTATTGAATGAAAAGTATGAATGAGATCTAACAGGGAGCGCGTTCATGATAGTACCATTTGCTGAATTGTGTTTTCTAATAGATTAATTAATTTCACAACTTCCGCTGCTTTGTTTTCATTATGATTATCACATACTGTTATAATTTTAAAATGCTATTTACCGAGTTATTTTCGAGACTGACAGATCAAATTTAAATACCGCTTAATATGTCAAGCAAAGCGTAGTAGATGTTCTGTAGATTTCGCTCCGATGGAGAAAATATCATTAGCAAAGCGTATTGGAAAGTGTTCAAGAGCTGACACTGTATATGGTAAATAACTTTTTGCTATCTTCCATAATAACGGAGATATCAACCGCTACCCCTCTAAAAACTAATTCTGTATAATCAAATAAAAATGGCAATAGAGTTCACTTAAGGTCAGTCAATATTAGCACCGCACTTATTTTGAAATCTAAGCATGCGCAGATCTTTTATGTTTTAGAGCTGACCTTAAATATCTAATATAATTGTCATATAAACCTTCTAAAATGATAATTTCTAATGCCTCTTCAATATCATGTACTATTATAGGCAACAAAAAAAGATGAACCGTAATTTAAAATTTTTTAAATATATATAAGGACCATGACTCTAATGTCAAAATTTCAGATTTGCAATAAGGCTTATTTTAGCATGGAATTTATTTGCCTCTAATTACGTTGTCTCTATTAGTGGCTGACATTATAGAAATTTGCAATATCTCTCTGATAAAAAGAAAATTTACCTTTAAATAATATTAATTTATTATACATCGATCTCAAGATCTTGCTTTTGTCAAATATTTTTTAACTGTGTAATGAATCATGAACTATTTTGTAGGTGGATGCTCTAACTTTATTAGGCCGTTTATCTGCGGAAAACAACTACTCCTTTGGCTAATTCCGCAAAGGCATTAAACTATATCTAAAGGAAAAACAACTAATTTTATAAATTGAAATTCTTTACAAACCAAATCAAAATGTCTTTTAAATGCGGTTTATTTCTCTAAAAATATTTGTAATGTTAAAAATCTGTTTACTATTCCGTACTAACTGCAGATCAAAATCTTTTATAAGATCATCCTACATAATCGACAGTGAAAGTTCTCATAATCAACTTGAACATTTTTGAACGCGACATTTGGTATCGTATAGCTATCAAAGGCGGTGGCGACGGTGGCGGCGGCAATAGCTGCACATATAAAGTCAAGTTTCCGTGATTGGATTACGTTTAGAGGGTAATCTCATTGACGAGCGCCTGGGGAGCGGCCACTTCTCCGTTCTTCTTCAGCCAGGACCGAGGTGATACCAGCTTTAATGACCTATCCCGACAAATCGAGCGCTTAACCTCCTCCCGAGGGACCGTCCGCAAGAATTGACATATTTCAACGGCATCAATGTTGATAATCAGTCTAGTGGTGCGATTTACAGTCAAAATGACATTATTGTTATACTTTTTAACTTTTTTTGAATAAGGTTATTCATTATAAATTACCCAGCCTTGATAATCATTGTTATTGCCTATCTATACAAAAAAAATAAATAAACGTTAAGTGGGTATGACTGAGTGTATATTATATCATATATTTTTTAAAAGGGATACCCTGTAAATTATTAAATTTTTGGAAATATTTTTTCTCGATTAAAAATAAACCATTTAGCGATTTCGGGCTGTTAAACGTCGAATATCTTAAGCTACTATAAATAGCAATAATAACATTCCTAAAGTAAACTATGGAAATAACAATTATAATTTATTTGATAAATTACATTTTTTAACAAAATAATGAAAATGGTTCAGCTAGGAAGGAAGAAAAAAATATGTATCGGTTGATATGGAATCCTCCAGTACATGTAATTCCAATGAAATACAAAATCTCAAAATCTACAAAATCTATTAAATATTTACAACACAACTTAACAAAAAAAAATATTTTTCTTACTGCTGCGGCTGTTTTTCTACTACTGCTTGTGCTTTACACTAACTGCCCTACTCTGGTCTACTTATTCGCCTCGGCTTCCTCAGTCCCTCTCAACTCTCCATCCTGCTCCCTACTACTCCTGCTGCCCTCAACTTCCAATTAAATCATTTTTATTGAATTTATTTATTTTAACTTTTCAGGAACAGTCAATTTCAAATAATCAGTTAACTTCTATTTCATTCAGATCAATTCAATATTTTTATTTTCTATGACTTTTCTAATTCATTTCCAAAAACTGGCAATCAACAACCCACCAAAAAATCATTATATCTCCTTTGCAACTTGATATTTTTGTTAAACTTAAATATTAACAGTGACAAATAATCACCTTGAAACTTTCCACATCAATATACAGGGTGTTTCAAAATGTGGCATCGCTCGTATGTTGATTCCCTATCCAAAAATAAGACAAATAATTCATATCAACATGGGTCTGCAGATTATGCTTTATTTCAAAGATACTAAGTGTTTTTTTATACAGGGTGTCCCATTAGTGCGTATTTGTTCGATATTTCAATTGGAATTATAGACACACAAACAAGTTTCAAATAAAAGTTATATGCATTTGAAAAATATAAATTCATAAAAAATATTTTTGGATATACAGGGTATTGCGTTTTTGCCCGGAAAATAAAAATGTATATTTTTCGTTTTTTTTTTTAATTTCATTTTTAGAATATTTTTTAACGCTATATTCAACCTTAGAATGTTTCTAAAAAATATTACAGGTTTACAAGCAATTAATTTTTTTGTGAAATTAGAGAATGACGAAACTAAATTATTATAATTTAGGTGGGTTAACATTTATTTTAAAATTGTCTAATATACAGACTTATGAGATACTAAGCTAACGAATAATGGTGATAGAACTGAGTGTTTTGAAACATGTCTTAAATATGGCTAATTTTAAGTCCCAATTTACTCAATTTTTTCAAATGCAACACTTTGTATATTATTTTAGCATAAAATTCCTTATAAATTTGCCTATCCAAATATACCAACATTTTATTATTCAAAATACGAAGAAATTTTTAATATAAAAGTTGTATGACCATATTTAACAATTATTCTTTAATATACGAGGTGCTGACCAAACCTATCCTTTTGTTAAAGCAAAGCACCCAGCAGGTAGTTATACATATTTGATGGGTTTTCACACCGTCAAACTATTTTGTATTCATTTATTTGCTATGTTGTATATCAGCACCTCAGAAGTACGGTGTGTTAAGTAAAGATGGGACTTTTCATGAAAAGTAATTTTTGAACTAGTCCGACGGACATGTCCGGAAAAGTAGTGAAAAGTAATGAAAAGTCCAATGAAAAGTAGTCGACATAAAAGACACACAGTTAAATCTCCATCCTGGATGTTTTTTTCAAAAACACTTTAGGAACAATATTTGCATTTTTATTTTCGTTTTTTTATTTAAAACATCTGTAAAATACTGCCAACCTTTTGATTTTTTGGTAATTTTTTACGAGTTTATTTTAATAAGATATGAAACGAAAATTCGAAAACATTCTTTAATATAAAATATTTTTTTTGACCACTTTGCTCTGGATTGGGATTGGCACAGATGCCATTCGGTAAAGTACAATGTTTTTACAAGCTTTTGGAGTATATTTTATTTCATTATCAGATGGCGGTAAAAATTTGCAGTGGACTCTTGGGCTATTATGATTTGATTCTGTATGCGCCAGGGATACAAATCCGAGTTGCGCAATGTATAAACTGGAACATTGAGATCAAAAGTGCCGAGCAGAGTGAGCGAACTGATTCTTTAGCTATAAACTGTGGCCATACAAAATATTTAAATGAAAAAGGCAAGTGGGAAAGTTATTTACAAATATCTCCAAAAATGATGAACTAGTTGAGAGAAAAGGGAAACAAGTGGATTTGGTTAAAGAAGCGTGACAAAAGCAAAATATACCAAGAAAATGGGAAAATAATCTTATAATATCTATATACAAGAATACATACTCAATGCGATAAAACTACTGGGCTATATAAATCGTGAAGGGTATTCAAAAGCTTAATTGTAGTCATCATTACAAAAAACATAAATTTTAATACCAAAGTTATAAAATGGTTTTGGCCCAAGGATCATCATCCAGTCTATAGAGTAATAATCAAAATTTTAAAAAGATTATTAAAAAAAATATAAAAAATTATTAAAAAATTATTAAAAAATTTTTTAAAAATTATTAAAAAATTATTAAAAAATTATTGAAAAAATTATTAAAAAATTATTAAAAAATTATTAAAAAATTATTAAAAAATTATTAAAAAATTATTAAAAAATTATTAAAAAATTATTAAAAAATTATTAAAAAATTATTAAAAAATTATTAAAAAATTATTAAAAAATTATTAAAAAATTATTAAAAAATTATTAAAAAATTATTAAAAAATTATTAAAAAATTATTAAAAAATTATTAAAAAATTATTAAAAAATTATTAAAAAATTATTAAAAAATTATTAAAAAATTATTAAAATATTATTAAAAAAATTATTAAAAAATTATTAAAAAATTATTAAAAAATTATTAAAAAATTATTAAAAAATTATTAAAAAATTATTAAAAAATTATTAAAAAATTATTAAAAAATTATTAAAAAATTATTAAAAAATTATTAAAAAATTATTAAAAAAATATACCGTAATGAAAAAATTGTAGGAAATTTAAATTTTTCAGTATTTTCGTTTTCCATGAATATCTATAGAAAAATGTTTCGAGGTAGATGTATGTGGACAATGTATATATTTAGTTTATCCTCTAAACATTTATAGAGATGCTGCAATAGGTTGTAAAAATAACCGGAAAAGCCTATAATAACTAGATAGGAAAGTCATGTGTTGGACACATCAGATTTTTTATGTGGTAAAATTATTTGTTATTTAATGTTTTGTAGATTTTGGAGAACGACTCATCCCTCTGAAAGTTTTGGGCAAGGTTTTAAAATATTTAAACAATTGTGAATTTCCATTTTAATAGATACAATCACGGTGTCAAATATTTAGTTTAAGGTGACCTAAAGAAAAGTAGGTACTAGAAAACTAGCACAAAACTTAATCAAACTTAAATAGGTTATTACTTTGAAACAATCTTCTCTCCTAATTTGTCCCTTTTCTAAAATAATTACACCCCGACCGAATTGTTTCACTAGAAATTAAATTAATTGATACACGATTAAATCGTTTCCTGTTCGCAGTCCATTGTTCACCTCTGAGCGGTAATGGCTGACATTCAAATGATAGTTAGCGATGGTTTGCGGTGCAGCGGCGGGAAGGGAACAGGCACAGGCTCAGTTCAGTTGAGTCGAGACCGAGAGAGAGATCCACCTGAATCAGCAAAATCAGACGCCCGTCAACTGCGACCTCATTAATCAGAAAAGCAGCTACTACCGAATACCGGGTTACTTCATTCATAATAGATATATTTAATAGGTTACTCAAATAATATTAAAAGGTGGGTATAAAAGTTTAGGCTAGAAAAATCTGATTTGTAACTTTAAACAAAAGATCCTTAGAGTCCATTTTTTTTTAATTAATATATTATTTTGTACCTTACTGGTTAACAAATAAATTTAATCTATAATAAATAGTTCCAATATTATCAAACAAATTGCTGTGAGTAGTATTTTAATAGTAAACTTTATAGTACAAACTAATGTTTAAAGTATAGGGACTCTTCTGAAAATTTTTCATTTTTGTAAAGTGTTACTTTTGATTTCAGTATGTAAAATGATCCAGTCGCACAGCACCTTACAGGCAGGTCCAGAATCAAACTTTAATTGAACTTAGATTTAGAGTTTGTGATTGTCAGAGTCAGGCAAATATTCAGACCAAAAAAGTAAGATATATGCGCATATATACGCATATTATTTGTGTCAAATATGCATTTATTATGCGTTCAGTATGTAAACTAACTTATTTTTGGATTAAGGGGTCTTTAAAGCATCAACGTGTGTCTCAAAATTACTTAACAGTGGAAAATTATTTAAAAAACGTCGAAAGAGTTTAAATAAAATCTAACAAAAACCTTACAAAGAATCTCAAATCACTTCAAAATATTCATCGACTAAAAAATTTGAAAAAACCTTAGAAAATCGAAGTTAATCTAAAATAATGTCTGCAGAAGGCACTGGGGCAGGAGTATTCTCCAAAAACCCTGATACTAACCATAGCTAAGCTATAGGAATACATTACTCGGTATTTCAGGCCGAGGTATACGCAATTTTGCAATGTGCAAAAACGAACAATAAAAGAGCTATAGGGAACTCATGTGCCGACTATGTCACAAGAAACCAAAAACGGCCAAACACATACTTTGCGAATGCGAAGCTTTAGATCGCAAAAGACAGGCTCTTTTTGGACAACGTTGATCCAACAACGTATACAACAAAAAGAAATGGGTCAAAATTATTTTAAAAGCCATTTTTCAAATATTAATGGCATATTTTTAAGTTTTTTAATTATTTTTGTGTAATTAAAATATTTATAATTACAATTTTGCTGCATGCTGAGCAAAATACTTTTCCCAAAAATAACTGTTTAAGTTCAAAATATAAACTAAACTACTTACATTAAAATTTACAATATCCACAAATATAAAGAAATAGGTAATAAATTTCTGGTAGGTGGTCATTCATATATACCAGTGCTCCGCAACCGGTGTGCCGCGGCACACTGGTGTGCCGTAAGCCGACTTGAGGTGTGCCGCTCTTGCAGACAATACGAATCAGATTCGTATTGTAGCGAGACCCGCGAAAAATAAAGCAATCTGACAACAGCGCCGATGGTAAACGTCTATCCGTCTATCGGCGCGGCGCGGCGGCTTGATTCTCGAAGGCGACTAAACTAGAAAGATCCGTGCCGTTCGAGGCGCGACTCGATGTTTTCCTGAACATCGCCACTGCCTATATAAGCGCGCCTGTCGTCGCTCAGAGACTCAGAGAGAGTCGAATAGTCAAGTGAATCAGATAAATACGCGGGCAAACAAATAAATCGTAGAGTGAAATAAATAGTGAATTGCTATATAAATAAATTCTTGTGCCTTATAAATAAGTGAACTGGACTAAGTTTTGTTGCAGTATCTACTTTTATAAATAACTATAGTGCTTCAAATATGGATAAATTTTTGCTGAAATCACGAGCAGATGACGAAGAAACTAGCACAATGAAAATATATTGACGTGCTCCGATAAATTACAAGGGTTCAAAAAGAAACTTGAACTTTGGCAGGAACAGTTGCAAAAAGGATGTCTAGAAATGTATCACAGGACCAACCACAGTACGATCGAAAACAAGCAGTTGATTGTGGATTTGGCCCAACAACATTTAAGTATGCTTCAACAAAAATTTGAATACTATTTCCATTCTATCAACACGGAACAATACAATTGGATTCGAAATCCTTTCGCAACCAATGCAATAAGTTCCACGGAAGCACTGCCATTGCAAACTCGAGAGGAGTTCACAGAATTAAGTAATGATATGACCCTAAAACTTAAATTCGACGAAGTTCCGTTAAATGTTTTCTGGATTTCCATCAAGACAGAATATCCACGCATCACCGACAAGGCCATCTTCACACTACTTCCGTTTTCCACAACATATTTATGTGAGCAAAGTTTTTCAACGCTTGTATTAATTAAAAATGATAAACGGTCATGCTTAAAAGATCTTGACCAAGAAATGAGAGTTGCGCTGTCTAAAATTGAGCCGAATATAAAACTTTTGTGTTCAACGAAGCAAGCGCAGGTATCACATTAATCAGTCATCATCATGTCAAAATATTTATTACTATTGACGTGTCAACAGAAGTAAATTTAGTATACCTACCTAGTATTTAGTATAGTTCTCATGTATGTACCTATTTGTATTTTTCATTCTATCTGAATAATAAAAAAAATAAAAAAAAAATATGTATTATGTCCTGAGTGAAAATTTTGATGCCCCAAATCTGAAAGGGGCTTCTTCACATTTTAAAACAATAAAAAAAACTAAGGTAGTTTGGACATCCATAAATAATTAGTATACATGGAGTGAACTGACCCCCGACCTAGCTACGCCACTGCTATAAATATATTTTAGATTTTGGTGTGCCACGAAATTCTAGGGAGCAGTTTGGTGTGCCTCAGATGAGGAAAGGTTGCGGAGCACTGATATATACCATTCGACCAATATTTCGCACTTATAGAGAAGGACAATATATTCCATCCGCATATCTTTATACCTGAAGACTGGAATGCAATCATAAGATATACTGGAAAAAATATCTTCTCACTGATAGAGGAGACAATTTTTGTTCCTATCTAATTGCTTGAAAATAATATAACTAACAGAAAAGTTTCTAAAGCAAAAATAAAGGTGAAGAGGCTTAAAATCCAATGGTAAAGTTTAGAAATGACTTTTCCAACAAAAAAACTAAGAAGAAAGATCGCTTTCAGTTAATGGAATTTATTCCTTTGATACACCAGGAATTCTTCAAAAATTGGCCCGTAACCAACTCACATTCTAAAATTTTGCAAAAAATTTATCAAATATAAGTGACTCTAAACATACTTCAGTGTTTCAACCCAATTTTGGAAAACCTTTTTTCTGGCATTTATTGATATTGGGGTTAGCAAGTAATTGCACAGAGCCTCAATTGTTGATTTGATATTATTATTTATTTATTTATTTTTTTATTTATTTTTTTATTTATTTTTTTTTAATTTGGTGTCATCGGCATCGACTGCTACGGTCATTAGCCTCGTGTTCTGTGTAGGCTTTGTTACTGTTTCCCAGCGCCACTTTAGGAACAGCACTGTTAATTACAACCCAACAGTGAATGGTCGAGTGAGGAATCCTACCAAGGCATCAGAATTAATTTTAAATAATTAAATTAAATAAAAAAATCCCGGCCAACGGTGGGATTCGAACCTGGGACCCTTGGATCCACAGGTAGAGACACTACCACTGAGCCACCCACCCCTTCTATTATTATTATTATTGAAAATTCAAATTCATTCATCGATTTCTGTCACTGTAGTGTTAAAAGTATCAATTCTCAGCGAAAATAGAAACAGTATTTTTCAATATACCTAGATGTTAAATAATTTTACAGTGAAAAAATATTGAATTTAAAAAATTTGGTGAAGGACCATACTAGTTATGTAACCACCATTAAAATTTTGGTGGAGGCGCGGTAAATGCTTTTTGTTTATAATAATAATTTTTATCAATTTGACAGATTTAAAATGGAAAAAACTTGAGATTATCTGTCGCAAAAACAGATCAAATTTTTCCAAAGGCCATATGTATGTAATAATAAATATTTCCCATTACATAAAAATGTATTTAAAAAAATAGTGGATGACCTCTAATTATATATTTTAAATTTTAGTGGGTGCGCTGAAAATTATTACCTATTTAGTAATAATTAATATTATTAACCCTTTCGCGTCGGGAGCCGCAAAATGCGCAAATACTCGAACGCTATACAGGGTGTCTGTAAAAGGTCTTTACAAAAACATACCACATATTCCTTAGACCAAAATAAGTCGATTTAAGTAAAATTACCTTAGTACAAAGTTGCTTCGTTTGGGCTCCAGATGGCCTTAAAGTTACAATTTTTAAATCGTTTTTCCCATATAAATTTAAAACAACATATGCGATTTTGCTGAAATTTGGTATATTGGTAGAGTTTTATGTGGCAAAAAAATGGAATTAAAATTTTGTCCGATGATAATACATAGGCGTAGAACTTGATTTTTTAAATAATTGCACCTTTAAAAATTCTACGCCAATGGAAGAAAAGGAGTTTGAGTATGAAATTTAGATTGCGCAACTCATTTACTTTAAAAAAGGTACTATTGATAAGACTCGATTACTCTCATGGTTTTCGCTAAATTTCTGTTTTAATAATTTAGAGTGTATAGGTTTCACAAAAATATTTATTTACAACATAATCAAAATAGAGATTTAAAAAAAATTGTTCAAAATGTTCACCATTTTTACGCATACGAATATTTATACGTCGAAGAAAATTAAAATGTATCCTTTCCATAACTTCTTCATCACCTCTAAGATTGTTTATTGCATCTTGAATACGTTGCCAGAGTTGTTCCTCATTTTCTACAGATTCCCTGTAAACTGTGGATTTCAGATGTCCCCATAAAAAATAATCCATCGGTGTTAGGTCTGGGGAACGTGGTGGTCAGTTTACAGGTGCGTCATTACCTCTGTCTATCCATTTGTGTGGATATTGTTCATTCAAGTGGTTTCTAACGTTTAAAGAAAAATGTGGTGGAGCTCCATCTTGCATAAACCACATATCTCTCCGAAGTTGGAGAGGTAAATCTTCTAACAATTCTGGCAACGTATTTTGTAGAAAATCCAAATAATTTTCTCCAATTAATCTTCGTGGAAGTATGACAGGACCAACAATGAAATTACCAATTATTCCAGCCCACACATTAATTTTGAATTCGTGCTAAAAATGGTTTACCTTTATTGCATGCGGATTTTCAACGGCATAAACATGTTCATTATGGAAAGTTTGGATCTCTTTCTCTTTGCATATTAACAAATCGACAAAAACCCAAACGAATTTGAAGATCATGGACTAATAATTCTTGTACAAGAGATTAGGTGTTAAAACTTGACAATATTTTTATTTAGATGAAACTATGGAAACCAACAATAAATGTTTTTGTATACGTATTGCAGGCAAATAATTAATATTCCTCAAAAAATCGTACATGTGTTAAAATGCAATTGAGAACCGGGTATTTTTAAATAATAAACTAAGAAATAAATACAAACGTTTTATTCGCAAGACCAAACTCAAATTAATAATCCTTTGTCCCAAAATCTTATCATAAAAACCCTCTCTGAATTTTGGTTGATTCATCACTTCGATAACTGGCCTGGTTGACGAATTGATTTTCTTCGAACGACCCGCATAGCCGTGCGATTTCATGTGACGCAGGGTACGAAATGTTAACAGTCGGCCATGCTACTGTCATTCGCGTCCTCGCGAATAACCCGTCTTGTTGGATGATCCTGTGACAGAAAAACAGTTTCGTTTAAGCTGGGATAATTTCAATTTTTAGGTATCATTGATTAGAAATATACACTAAGAAATATACACGAGCATCTCCTGCATCCTCCGGCTTCATCTAAAGCAAACTGTAATAAATATCATACAAGTAATATGGCCAGAAAAAAAAGACTAAAGAAACTTAATTGGGTTAGTAACTTATTAATACAAACCAAGACTTATAGTCAACATCGTAGTTGAACCAACTGCTTTTACGATTTTTTTTGTAAGGAGAACGTTCGAATTCGTAGTGAAACAGTTACTCACCTACCTTCTTGTCTTTACTTTTTTTTATGTGAGAGCTCTCTTCGCTGCTAATTAGTTTAGTTTTCCTCGTCGGATTCTGAACTAACAGCAACTTCATAGGCCTTAATCTTATCTAATGAAACAACCCCAACGTACTTTTTCTGAGATCGCAAGGATCCCTCAGGGTCTATAATTACAAACCGATCATGATCTAGAACTTTTCTAATAACGTATGGACCACTAAATTTGGGAAGCAACTTTTTGCTTTTCCCATCGTTCTTACTTGATTCAGTCCGTACTAGGACTTGGTCCCCTACCTTAAAGCTGCGTCCAGCTTTACGATGCGCATCAAACCTTGATTTTTGAGCTACTTGATTCTTATCTAACCTTTCCTTAACTCGTCTTCGAGTTTCTCTTAGGTCATCTTCTTTCGGTGGCTCTAAAGTGATTTCATTATCAAGAAATGCGGTTGCTACTCCTCTTGGAACGTATCCAAAAAAAAGTTCATACGGAGACTTTCCCGTAGATGAATTCGTCGTAGAATTCAAACCCCAGCGGACCTTAGTAACATTTTCATGCCATCTTTCTTCGTCATCCGTTAACGCAGAAAGAGAGGACAAAATCGTACGGTTGTATCGTTCAACCTGTCCATTTGATCGAGGAGTGGCAGTCGCATTCATAATGTGTTTTATATTCAAACTCTTGCAATACTCGTCAAAATCTTTACTAGTGTAGCAAGTACCACGATCACTTATTATCCTCCTTGGAACACCAAAGTCTTCAATGACTTTGTTTAGGGTTGTTAAAAGGGGTCGTGTTTTTGTTGACTTAACTGGTTCCATGAAAACAAATTTAGTAAATGCATCAATGATAACAACTAGATATTGGTTTTTCTTCTTGGACATGACAAAAGGTCCTAAATGATCGACGTGTAAAGTGTCGAATGGAACAGCCGTTTTCTCGATAGGATGTAGATAACCTGGTCGTCTTCCGCCAGGTTCCTTATTATACAAACAAGGTAAACAACACGATATAAACTTCTTAACATAGCGTTTCATGCTTGGAAACAAATACAGTTTACTAATTGCCGAAATCGTTTTATCTACAGACAAGTGTCCATTTCCGTCGTGAAAATGCAAAACCACTTGTCGCCTGGCTCCTTTTGGAACTACCCACTTTTTTTCCTTATTTGAGATTTTTTTGTATAACCTGTCGTTTTCTAAACAATATTCTTTATAAACGTTGTGTTCTTCTCGATTTTTCGCAGTATATCCATCAAAATCTTGCATCGATCATCTGTCAATTGTGCTGCCAGCACCCAGTCATCACTAGATATATTCACTTCGTTAACAATAATGGTAGATTCCACTGAATTTTGAAAGATGGGATTCCTGCTTAGAGCATCTGCATGTGCCATCTTTTGGCCTGCACGGTACTCAACCTCAAAGGTATATTCTTGAACAGTTAACCACCAACGGCCTATTTGAGGAACAAGGTCTCTTTTGGTAAGGGTAGTTCTTATTGCGTTACAATCAGTTACTACTTTGAACTGAATTCCGATGAGATACACACGGAAATGCTTTAAAGAGTCTACGACTGCAATTGTTTCCAGTTCGTATGAGTGGTACCTTTGTTCTTCTCTACTGGTTTGGCGAGAATAATACATCACGGGTTTCAACTTTCCTAAATGTTCTTGAAGTAGTATGCCTCCAATGCCCCATTTTGATGCATCTGTGTGGACTTCAGTTTTTAACCTTGGGTCGTAAATTGCCAAAATTGGTCTGGAAGATAGTTTTTCTCTAAGAACATCAAAAGCTTTACTTTGTTCAATGCCCCACGAGAATGTAACATCCTTTTTCGTTAAGGAAGTTAACGGTCGAGCTATCGTTGCAAAGTTTTCAATATACTTTCGAAAATAGCCAGCTAACCCTAGGAATTGTCGAACTTTTTGCACATCGGTGGGGACAGGATAGAGTCTGATTGCTGCTGATTTTCTTTTACCTGGTTGGACACCTTCTCGACTGATCTCATGTCCCAAATATTCCACTCTTTCCATAAAAAATTGGCACTTAGATAATCTCAATGTCAGACCCGCGACTCTCATGGACTCAAATATTTTTCTTAAATTAGCAATACCTGACTCGAAATCCTTAGATGGCAAAAAGACATCGTCCATGTACGCTATTACATTACCATAACGAAGATTACCTAAAACTTTATTTATCGTTCTTTGAAAAATAGCGGGTGCATTACAAAGTCCAAATGGTACTCGCAGATATTCATAGTGTCCATCAGGCGTTATAAATGCAGTTTTAGGAATGGAGGATTCCTCAATTGATATTTGATGGTACCCACTTGCTAAATCCAGACTTGTATAAAATTGCGTATCTTTCAGTTTCTCCAGGAAGTCGTCGACATGAGGCAAAGGAAAACGATCTTTTACTGTTTTGGCATTTAAGGCCCTGTAATCAACGCACATACGTTGTTCTCCATTTTTCTTCTTTACGAGTAAAATTGGACTTGAGTACGGCGATTCACTTTCTCTAATGATTTTATTTTGAAGCAAATCATCAACAATTTCTTTGACTACTTCGCGCTCTGCATACGATAAGCGATATGGTCGATAAACTACCGGTTTATCATCAATAAGACGTATAGGCATTTTCATGATGTCTGTTTTACCTAGTTCGCTAGTGTTAATAGCAAAACAACACCTAAATTCATTTATTAATTCAAGCAGACGATCAGCTTGAGCTGTTGTCAGATTTTCGTTACAACACAAATCATTTTTGTTAAACAATTTACTTTCATAAGTTTCAATTTTGAGATTTTGAATTCCTGAACTTAAGGAATTGTCTGCAAAACAGTGAACACATCTAGCTAAAATTTGTTTTGAACTTACCCTTAGCTCCTGTTGTGAAACATTGGTGACAGCAACAAATCCACCTTCGCCAAGAGTTACACACTCATTTAAGTAGTGTTCGTTACCAGGAATCGCACGTAGACTCCCAGGGACATAAACTTCGCCACCAAACTCGTCGTGTGATGTAACAGCAACTAGAACTGAGGTTCTTGGTGGTAAAACTATATCCTCCTTGGCCCACAACGGGATCTTCCTTGGCTTCAGATTCAAAACTTCATTTAGATCGTCATCAGAGTTCAAAATTCGAACGTTACCATTTTCTATTTAACATTTTTCTTAAAATAATGGCATAGTCTTGGTGTTCTGGAAAGGATTTTAACAACAAAGCCTTCCATTCTTCCCAGTTTAATTCATAGGTTGCTAAGTTATCGTACCATTTCTTAGCGAGTCCTGTTAATCGACCTTGCATATGAAAAATTTTGATCTGATCATTCCAGCCATTTATTCTCCCTAGTTGCTCCACTTTTTCAATCCATTTGGAACAGCTAAGGTTAGGATTTCCAGGACTAAATTCGGGTATGCAGTCAGCTCTAACATATGTTTTGGTTTGAAATGGCGTATGGTTCGTATTATGCTCTATTAATTTTTCAACTAACATTTCCAAACGTTGAATGTTATCACGCGATGTAGATGGTTGTGGTATAGAAACATGTTGCTGAAGATCTTTATCAGTACTTGTCACCACGTGCACAGATGATCTCAAGGGTGGAGTTTTACTGCCCTTACTTTTGTCTGACCGTTTATACCGTGCACCATCATCTGAACTATCCGAAGAATCGGTTGATCTTGCTCGTGAACGTGGCATTTTTTTAAAATTTACTATTTTCAGTTTTATACTTTAAACTGGCAAATTATATATCGTGAGTTAGTTTTATGCGTTAGCTAACCACTAATTATTTCTAAATGTATTTTAAAATTACGATCCGGCTTAGATTCTACATTATCTGAGCTTTCTTTTTAAACTAATAACTTAATTTCTACGTTAATCAAGCTTAGACGACGCTCAACTTTAGATTATACGTTATCTAAGTTTTATTTTTATAAACTAACAACTTAATTTCTACGTTAATCAAGCTCGGGCTACACCCAACTTACATAATTTGTCTTAAATGCACTTATATCCATAAACACTTATCACTAACTAAACTATATCAAACGGAACAACAATAACACCAGCTTTCGTGAGTCTATCCCGCCGCTGCACTGTTAAAATGCAATTGAGAACCGGGTATTTTTAAATAATAAACTAAGAAATAAATACAAACGTTTTATTCGCAAGACCAAACTCAAATTAATAATCCTTTGTCCCAAAATCTTATCATAAAAACCCTCTCTGAATTTTGGTTGATTCATCACTTCGATAACTGGCCTGGTTGACGAATTGATTTTCTTCGAACGACCCGCATAGCCGTGCGATTTCATGTGACGCAGGGTACGAAATGTTAACACATGGCAAGAATCGAGTATTTTTGTTAAAAGTCTCGATTAGAGGTGTTGAAGAAGGTATGAAAAAAGTACGTTTTTATGTTTTTCATCGTATAAAATTTTGTCCGATAATAATACATAGGCGTAGAACTTGATTTTTTAAATAATTGCACCTTTAAAAATTCTACGCCAATGGCAAAAAAGGGGTTTGAGTATGAAATTTGGATTGAGTACTGATTTACTACAAAAAAGTCCGATAATAATACATAGGCGTAGAACTTGATTTTTTAAATAATTGCACCTTTAAAAATTCTACGCCAATGGCAAAAAAGGGGTTTGAGTATGAAATTTGGATTGGGTACTCATTTACTACAAAAAAGTACCCTTGATAACACTCGATTTACTCTCATGGTTTTGACAAAGTTTGTATTTTAATAATTATTGTTTATGTTCTAAAATTACTAAAATGCAAATTTCGTCAAAACCATGAGAGTAATCGAGTCTTATCAAGAGTACCTTTTTTAAAGTAAATGAGTTGCGCAATCTAAATTTCATACTCAAACTCCTTTTTTTCCATTGGCGTAGAATTTTTAAAGGTGCAATTATTTTAAAAATCAAGTTCTACGCCTATGTATTATTATCGGACAAAATTTTAATACCATTTTTTTTCCACATAAAACTCTACCAATATACCAAATTTCAGCAAAATCGCATATGCCGTTTTAAATTTATATGGGAAAAACGATTTAAAAATTGTAACTTCAAGGCCCTCTGGAGCCCAAACGAAGCAACTTTGTACTAAGGTAATTTTACTTAAATCGACTTATTTTGGTCTAAGGAATATGTGGTATGTTTTTGTAAAGACCTTTTATAGACACCCTGTATATACGGGAGACGTATTTTTTCGATGGCTGTGAGGACCACTTAAACCCGGGAAGCGCACGAACAATTCCGAAGCAGAAGCGGACGATTAAAACGCACCCATTAAAAATATTGCGCCAAGATGTAGGCAATACGTAATAAGGGTTCAAAATGGCGGAGTTTTCTATCTCCTTTTAAAAGGCACTCAGAAAGCTGCGCAGTGCGACCATTCTCCGTATAGTAAAAGAAAATCAAAGTATGTGGTTTTAGCTAACTAATGACATCAGTTTAGTCATATGGGATACACGTATTGTTGAAGATTCTGTACTTTTAAATTTTTGAAATTGGTTTTACCTATTAAAATATAAAATAAATATATAAAAATTTTGATATACATATTTATCATAAAAATCATTTGAATAAAAATTTTTGAATGCAGTTCTGTCTAGGCGAAATAATCGCAATCTGTGTAAGCACTAGCCACTTTTTGTATAATTTTTTCGTCAATTATCGATTAGAATTACTATGGGTGAGATTACAGAACGTCTGCAACTTTGCAGATCTGCAAATATGGCGGACTTACAGATGCAACTATCAAGTTTTCGTATTCCAAAAAATATCTGTAAATTCGCAATATTTGTTGTGGTTTATTACCCCTAACAACACTTAACCCAAATCCACCCTACAAACTTGCAGATTGTTAATTTTTACTTTACTTTTTTTTTAATAACCATGAAGTCTTCTGTTCCTTTTGATTGAATACAGTTCGTGGTTATCGAGTTTTTAAATATAATAATAAATTTGGGTTTAGTGTTGTTGAAGGTAATAACCACAGTAAATATTGCAAATTTGCAGATATTTTTTGGAATACAAAAACTTGATACTCACCCTATAGCAATAACATTAATATTACTTTCGCATTGCGTTACCTTTCAGCACCAATGAAAACCGATGCAGTATCCTTATAGGGGTAGCAAAATCTGACATCACTTGGCTTTTAATTATGACCAGACAACCACCGAGTCGCTTATATATGTATATACCTACTGGATAAACGTGGCATGGCATCCCGGGAGCTGGCGGCTGTATAAGTTATTACTAATAAATCTAACTAGTGTAATTGTGGTTGTTCCGGTTTGTTGAATTTAATTTATAACTGGGACGATATCTCTACGCGTCGAGCGCGTATTAATTTCATCTGAATAATTTTTTTCGGGAATAGAGCGATGCGTGTAATGGAAATACGTTTTTGTAATATACCTACTTCTACTTGCTTAGAATGAGGCAGTAACCTTTCAGGTTTTCAACATTTACCTAGAACTAAATTTACATTTAAATACAAATTTCAGAAACAAAATAAGATAAGCACATATCACGACAAACGGTAGGTACAAGATAAATAAGGCGAAGTATCTAGGAATTACCTTAGATGCATAGCTTAGATCGTAAGAGCACATTAAGAAGAAAATATCTATTTAAAGATCGCGAAATACAAAAAGGCAGGTAAATATTGTGCAGATTTATAATATCCTAAACTAACAACTTAAGTATTTGTTATCAAGAGCCATTAAAAAATTTAGCGGTATGTTCCAGAAAGTGGCTATAAATAATCATAAGCTATCCATTATAATCAACTAAATATTCATTCCTATTTTTAATTAACCTATGTTCTTAAAGTTCCCCGATTTTTATCGATTTTATGTTAAATCTCATATTGCTGTAAACTTATCGCGTCCCCACTACCATCCTCGCGCATTTGAAATCGACACGAAAACTGGAGGAGGTGAAGTGTTGCCATTTGTAACATAATTATGGAATAACATAATTTTTCCTTAAAATTAAGTTAAACGATCATGTGTAACATAATCGATAATTGTAACATATTTTTTTAGTCAAAGAATTTTTTAACTTGGCAGGTTTTCTTCTTACTGTACGAAACCAATTTAACAAACAAATTAAAATTATTTTATTTAATCAGTGCTGACACCTCTTGGCAATAAGAAGCTATAATAAAAGTTAAAGCACCATCTACATAAATATTACCGAATTTGGAACAGGTCTCTTGCTTCACGGAGCGGGGAATCCCCTGACTACATGGGGTTCCCTAGAATTGTAAATGCAGAAAAGGCGGAAAACATTGAACTTATGCAAGAAATTGATAAAATCAGTGATCAGTGGCGACTGCATTGTCAGTCAGAGTTAAAGGGAAAGGTAAATAATTAAATATTAATTGACAAAAACTGGTACAAAATTTCCCAAATTAGTGACTTATCTAATAATTTAATGTTTAAAGAATTGGTACAGTGGTACTTCAAATTCACTATTAATAGCTTCTCAAAGTATAAACGGTGAATGCTACACAGGAGATGATTAGGTCAATAACATCCTATAAACACGAGGAAGAAGGAAATTATGATATTCATTTTGATACCAAATAATTTTGGTCTACATTTAAGTTTTTGTGTTACTATATATTATATTAAAATAAACATGACGTGTTTTTTCCAAAACAACAAAATAAAGAAAATTGTATCATAATTTTCAAGAAAAATTGATAATTTTGGCAGCACTGCACGATAATTTATTCATCGGCTGGTGGCAACACTGCCTAGACTCAATAAAATAAACTACTCCTAAATATGTAAATTTTTTGGTTGTAGAAATAAGTTGGTTATTACAGTAAAAATCAAAGTTATAATACAAAAGTAACTTTTGTAGATAACCTTTATTGGATCGTTTACACTATTGCATTTCTATATTCTTTATTCGAGAAACATAATCTTTAATCCATCCCACATTCTGTTTAAAATAATCTCTGAAAATTTTATATCTATGGCCAATGGTGTTCAGCCAAATGATAAAATTATCTCTATTAATTGTCAAGCCATGATGGCAAATCGGCAATAGCCACTAAATGGTCACATTTACGCGCCATAAAGACCGATGATCTAGCACTTAACGACACATAATCAGTGGGACAAAGCACACCGTTATTTACAACCGTGATAAGTGATACACCGAGCTACCACCATTATTTCTGGCTAATATGCAGGATCGGCTTGGCTGTCGCTCAAGTCACTAACTAATATAATAATAAATAAAAAGACTAGGAAACATTAGTGCTTTTATACAAGCTAACTATACATGAATTATATCCAAACTGACAGTTAAAAAGAAGAATTGAACTAGGTATAAGACATGCGTAAATTTTTCGAGACCGTTTTTGTGGATCATTTCTCATTTATAAATGATCTCCCTTTAGAAGCAGATGATAGAGCGTTTTTAATATTGTAGTATGCAGATCATACCAATAAAGGGACCAAGATTTTGTGTAAATCGTTCTTTTTGCGGGACCTCGCTCCGCTTGTCCCACAAATATTTACTCGTTACACAAAATAAGGCGTTTCGTAACTGGTTACATAAATAGCTATTAATAGACTTCCCAATATTTTAAATCATCGAACAGTATTGTCCGTAAATAATTAAATGATTAAATCATAAATAATTACCGGCATATAAGTACTAAAATATTTTTTTCTCTTCGAAGTAGGCTTATGTCAAATAAACTTAAAATATTATAACGAAAGAAAAGGTAACCCATTTCTAATAAAATTTAATTAATTATTTTATTTTGGTGTGATCGTAGAAAAAATCTTGTTTGTAATTTGAGCAGAAAGTACTTTGGCTATGTCAATAACTTTTTATCTCAACAGCTAAAGTGTTACTTTCTGCTCTTAATTCACAAATAGCTATTTTGTTATAATAATTTTATACTTATACTTGAGGCCGACCACCGTTGTGTTAAACAAGGTTTAAAATACTAAACGAAGATTAAAGTTACATTTTTACATTAACGATGTCTTTTTAATCTTCGTTTAGTAAATAATGGGCCATTTTTAAAGAATTTGTTTGTGAGTTTTGCACTCGACTAATGTGCTCTCTCATCACAGGATCAAAAGAGGAAATCATCTCGACAGCTCTGAGGAAGTTTCCATTATCAAATTCAAAAAGTCTTTTAGAAGAACCTTGGAACGCTAGACATTGTCTGGATAAAAATTTGACAACTGCAACAATTCTTTCCAGAACGTCATGCCAATTTTTTTTTTTTCAATTTCTAAAACCCGTAAGTGATGATCGTTTACGGTTGTGGATAATTTTAATATTTTTTTAAATTTATCCATGTATTCATGTACAATTGATGTTTTATATCTTTTTATGGCTAAGGACACATGTTGCCAATCAGAAAAACCATGAGTATCAGAAAAACTATTGAAAGTCTTACTGAAAATTTTACAACAAAAACAAAATATCGATTTTTCGAAACTGAGTAAATGAGCCAAATTCTATTTGCTTCTTCTCCATTTCCTAGTTTTTTGACAAAATACTTACTTGAAAATTTTCTTTTCTCTTTCTCTTTATTAGCTGGAAATTGATAATTGTTTCTTATCAAAGGAGGACCACGCTCAACCAATATTCTGACTTCGTCGTTGGTAATGCTTCTGGGCTATAAACCGGGGTCCTCTGATATAAGAATACTAGTATTCTCAGTCACCGCTTCAGTAGAAACTTCATCGTCAGAAGTGTCATCATTCATTTCAAAATCTCTTTATTATATTTACATATGTACATTTCATCAGTTAATATTCAAATTTTTAATTGTAAATAAAGTTTTCCAAAGTAAGTAAAGTAAGAGATTAGACTATTCAGTGGGTCATTTAGCCGTCCGTATAGATTTTAAGTGCCTTGTGCAAACAGCCATGGACCCGTCTGCACTGTCTCCTAGTTTGATCGAATGTATGTCTTCCTTGAGAGGAGAGGGTAGACAATTTTTATAAAATCTTTCTGATATTCTGAGGATATGTTCTTTGATCGGTTCCATGGAAGTTTGCACATGCATATCGTGAATTCTGGCGTAGCGATCGTACCCCAGTGCCAGTCGAAGACACTTGTTTTGTATTATTTGCAATTTAGTGAAGTGAATGTTTGACATCGAACAAAAAACTGGACATCCATACGTTAAGTAGGTCTTAGAACCTGCTTATACAGTAATATTTTATTACCGGTCGTTACCCCACTCCTGCGGTGCAGCATAGGGTATAATACCTTAAAAGCTCCCATTGTTTTAAAGATTCTATCCTGGATGTGTTGGCGGAACGTTAGCCTCCTATCTAGTGTGAAACCTAAGTAGTTCATCGTGTTTTTAGTGTTTACAGGTTGTCCTTGGATTTTGATGTTAGTAACGATTTGATCTAGCCTCCTACGAGACAGTATTAAGCTCTCTGTTTTTGTGGGATTGATTTTTATTTTATTAGCTTTCAGATAGGGGACTAACCTATTGTTTGCATGAATGTCCAGTCTTCTGGGCGCGATTTCAGCAAAATAAGAGGATTTATAGACACAAGTGTCGTCGGCATACAGGGCCGTCTGTACACCATTATGTTCCATTGGCATTTCATGGGTCATAATAGTATACAGATGCGGCGCAAGTACCGAACCCTGAGGTACTCCCGCCTTAGCTGTAAATGGTCCACTAATTGCGTGGTTGATTTTAATAAAAAATTGTCTATCCGTAAGGTATGTTTGGATTGTTTTTACAATAAAAACAGGGTAGTCATTCATAAACATTTTGTGTATTAACCCATGGGTCCATACGGTATCAAAGGCCTTGGCAGCGTCAACCGCAATTAATACTGTTTGGGCTTCTTAATTGAAGCCCTTTAGGGCGTGGTGGGCTATACGAATTATCTGGGCTACTGTACTATGCCCGGCTTTGAATCCGTACTGTTCCGATGGGATAATTTGTTTGTCCTGTTCGTACGTAAGTATAAAAGTAAGTAAAAATTCACCGAACGCCAGAAGTGTCACTTGTAGCCGTCTTTGTTGGGATGGTCGACTCTATAGAGAATATATTTTCGATAAGTGATTTTTTGATGGTTCACATGTTGCAGAAGATGGTGGTGCCGCCGCTTCAGAAACTGTATTTTCACCTTCCTCTATCGGTTCAGTGTTGGAAACTTGACTTTTTTGCAAGAAATGTTTCATAGTGCCAGCCATCTTTTCCCTTTCTTGGATTCTATTATTTTTTGCTCTAGAAATTTTGCACCAGAAGGTCGTTTTCTCTTCTGTGGCTCCTAGAAATTAAGGAATACTAGATAAAAATTGGTAAAGGCATTTAATATTGAGAGTAATTCAGGTTTTAGTGCACAAACTTTAAAGCAGAAAAAATAATAAACATATTTTTTAGAACTAATTTGTCTCACAGGAAAAAAATCACATTTCCCGATTTTCAGATGTGAAAAGTATTGAATTACTTTTGTAGTATTTTCCACAATATATTATTAATTGCCGAAGTAAGTCAAAGTCAAAGGTATATTCCCGTTTCGTCTGACATACAAATTTGGTAGCCTTTGGTTGCGTTTTGCCTGACTACATGTTAAACGGAAAAAAATACTTGCGATTCTCCTGACCTGCTCAGGTAATAAATATGTATTTGCTATAAAGAAATCTATTACTAACAAATGAATAATAATAAGAAATGAACATAAAATTTAATTAAAGTGTTATAGTTATTTAATTTGATATAAACAAAAAATATAGAGCACCCAGTATAGTAAAAAGTTAGTAAAATAAAAACTAAACATTTTTTCAAATTGAGGAAGCATAAAGCGAATAAACTATTTAAATTTAGAAATTTTTTTATGTGTCCCAATAACCAGCCAGGACAAAAAAAATATAATTAAAAACTAAAATTCCTCCAGTAATAATGTCTACTATACATTACTTTAGAAAAGAACTTAGTATATCTATGAAAAAAGATTTAAAGGAAAAATTATCAAGATGGGTTAGAAAATTTAAAAATAATTGATTTAAAAACACTGGTACAAAACGCTTAATAATGTCAATAAATGCAGTATTTTTGTTTCAAATCAAATCATCCTTATAAATAAAATTTTGCATGTATTTTGAAAATGGCCCTTATGATAAAAAAAGCACGCACCATCCAACTTTTGGTCGGGCGAAACGAAACCACAATTTGAGCTTGTCAGACGAATCGGGAAATTTTAATTGGTCAGGCGAAATGGGAACAGGCGAATCGGGCATAAATCAAGTCAAATACATAGGTATTATGTGGGTAGGTACTTACCATTTCATAAAATTTAATTACAATACAATTAACACAAAATATAAAGCACTGCGTCGAATATTTATAACTATAACTTTGCGTCTTGGTTTTTGACCTTCACGTAGCCGAATAAAATATTAACTATTTGGATTACGACGCCTCCTGCAGTTTTATTTATACACGTAGTCTCGTGGTTCGTAGATGAGTCTTCAAGTCTGGACAGGAAAAATCGACAATATCTAATATGAAACTTACTCGTCGTACAATATTCGAGTCTGGACAGGAAAAACGTAGTTCGTAGAGTATTCAAGTCTAGACAAGAAAAATCGACAAGATTATACTTTATACGGGTATTCATGGTATTGCATGTTGCACACAGAATTAACTAACCTTTTGATTTTATTATATTTAATAATTAACGCTAATTGAATAGCTATCAAAAATAGATATGTTTTCTGTTACAATAGGAATAGGTCATTATATCAACGAACATAAACTTCGATAACATTATTGATTATATTATCATGAATTGAGATAAAAACATTTTTGATTTCTTTAGTGTCTTAGTGCCTTGTTCATTGGAATCGTTGGAAAAACTAAAAATTCGAATTGTATACAGACCTCCGGTTTGGCGCACCTTTAGAGATGCGCCCGCGTGCGGTGCACGCGTTGCACGCGTAGTTGCGGTAGCCCTGGTTACCTCTACCCTTTCTAACCTCTTTGGCTGATACATATTATTATGTTTTAATGACTTTTTGAATTTAGATAGTTTACTTATTTGTTTAAGATTGTCAAAGTAGTTCCAAAATGTATTTTTAATAAATATTTTCAACAAAAACGTAATTTTTAAACTAATATATCTATAAAATTGCCAATATCGGTCGATGTTAAGCCGTCTCTGGGAGCCCTATCCAGCATCCAACATTGCCACAAGCAGGAACTTTATCTGGGTCCTGCTTTGTGCCCATTAGGCCGGTATGGAAGGTAACTTCATTACCGACCGGCCCGTCGCGCCGCGTTGTGTCGCCCGCGCGCTCAATTAGCCGCGGTTGCGGAAAGAATAGGAAGTAAGGGTGGTCAGCAGGGGTGGTTTTTCAAGGCGATGGACGAGGTGCTATTAGACTGCTGGGAATAGAGGCTTCGGTCGCAGCCGCATCTTTATTTGTCGTCGCAGTTAATGTTGCGGCTAGATCATTATTTAGTATACGGCTTTGTCGAGGGATGAGAGTTTGGGGCAAATAGAACACTTCGATTTCAAAACAATATTATTATTGTATAGTAAAAATTCACTAACTGTTACTGTTAGCGAAGTTTTATTTACAGTAAATATATATGACAAGTAAAACTAGATCTTTGAAATTAGGTAAACAGTTTATTTAGTTTTTAAAACACCTACTCTTAGTATGCAATTTACTTGCGGTTAGTGATTTTAGTTTCAGTGGGTACTAACTGTTTTTATTGTGGTAGGTTTATTGATTTATTTATATCTATTAAAATGTGTTTCTATATCATATTATTATTGTTTTTTCTGATCCTATACATACAGGGTAGCGAAAAGGCTGACAACTACGTATTTTAAGGTGATAAATGAGACTGTACTACATTAGTAATGTGGTACTGTTTTAGTTTTCCTGAAAAGAGGAAAAAAATAAGTTTTTATCTGATATATCACTAGACCTACGTTGCATTAAAAAAAATTAAAAATGGCGGCGCTACCCGAACCGCTGACTTTGCATAAATTTGACGTCTTCCAAAAAATGCAGAATACAATCCCATTCATCATGCTACAATTTCATAAATTTTACATGCATTCGTTTCGAACTTTTTCGCTACCATATAGATATTTTTTTTAAATTGAAAGGTGATATTTTTATGTCAAAAATTAAAACCTCCATATTTTTCTGTTTAACCTATAGTGGTAGATGTAGACAGGAGTTACTATGCATGTACTAAAACTGTCATCAGGTACACCATATTGTTAGCATGTTAATGTCATTTGCGACATTGGCATAGGTTTTCTTATGTTTGCTTTATTTTATTTTGATAAGGTATTGGTTGGAAAAATAATGGTATCTTGTGTTTGACGCGATTGTACAAGCCTGAATCGTACCAAAAACTCATAGAGTTTCATATCATAGGTTGGTAATGTAACCGCCCACCCCGGTACCCCATTTGACCGTTGTTTTACTCTCTAAAATCTTATTATTATTAGCTTGATGACCAACAGAGTTAACAAACAGCGCCAATTCGCCAGTTGGTTAACTAATGTGTTGATGTTGATATTTTTATTTAGCTTGATTCTATTGTACCCTCTTAGGTAAATATTTCGACGATTATAGAGGTGATGACCAAAGGAGGTAACAAACAGCATCAACTCGCCAGTCGTTATCTTACTATGTTGATTTTCACATATACTTTATTTCAAACCCAGTAGAACGGATGGCTTAGCATATAGGTGCCCCCTTTAACTAACGAACAGTGTATTCACCAATTGGTTAATTTTTTGTTAGCACATCCCTGTATATTTTTAAAATATTGATTTTTATAATTTCTATTGAAATGACTTAATACAACCCTATATATTTCTTATGATGGTGGGTGAAATTTTCCGAGTTTTTCTCACCTGTCAGTCAAATGGCACCATAAATCATCTTTAAGTCGCCCCGGAGCGCCACGGTAAATAATAATAATAATAATAGCTGTCGCATTCCCCGGACAAGCTCAGCTTTTGGGTTTAAAGTTCACTCGTAAGGGGGTGAATTAGGGAGAGTATTATTATTATTAATGATTTTTATAATTTCTATTGAAATACTCAAATTCATCCATCGAAAACAGATGTCTATCCTAACTGTCTTTCCAGGTGAACGGCTGAACGACATGTGGTTTATTGGTACATTGATAATATTTTGAAGAAAATGTAGGCCCTTATTTATTCAAAGAAAGTTACATAAATCTTTTGACTCACCATCGAAAATATAGACATTAGATTCGTCTATACTAGACATTATGTACTAATTTCATCTAGCGTTGTGACGGCGTCGATTTAGGTACGTCGCAGCGTTGAGCGTCGCCTTGCGTCGAGGCGCCTAGCATTGTGGTGGAGAGGAAGGTATTTATTACGGTACTGTGTCGGGACAGATATACGGTAGAAAATACTTAAATGGTGCTACGGACGAAGAGTGTCGCTAAAGTATTATGAAGGAAATTTTTAGGGACGGCAAGCGTCGAGAAGTAGAGCGGTGCGACGTTGAGCGTCGGGATAGATATAAGGTAGGTGTGACAGCGTTCGAGATGTAGAAAGGTAGGGAAGTAGGGCGTCTGGACTTTGAGCGTCGAGACATTGAGCGTCGGGATGAATATAATGATAGGAAATACTAAAGTGGTGTTAGAAGTGATAGCGTTGGGACGTAGAAAGGTAGGGATGTAGGACGGCGGGACGTTGGGCATGGAGACGTTGACACCTTCGGGGGATAGGAGGTATTGTAGGATAGACGTCGTTTAGGAAGAGCATTTTAGGACTATATAACTGAATACAAATAATAAAGTGACTGCTTGAATGTACAATTATAAAATGAATGCTTGCATATCAAATATTAAAAATGAATGAATATCGAGCTCATTTTGGTTCGGGTTCTTATACCCGTTTTAATGGCTTTATGTGACGTCAGTTTGTCTTAGTTCCCAATGGGAAACGAATCTGGGTGGAAAAGGGCATGGTAAATTTATTATGTGCCTTGAGAGCGTTGTGTATCGAAATAGTATCGAAAACGGGCTTAACATCGAAACTAGAAAGATAAGCGGGTTAAGTGTTTTAATGATTACCACATCGTGATAAAATTTATGTTGTATAGCGGTTATTGGGCTGGGTTCCCAGACCCGTGCACGAAAATTGGATCTCTTATGGACAGGGTTATAGATATTATTTATTAGGTGCCGTAAATAAGATTTAATTATCTAGGAAATTATTCGTTAAATGAAGGATTTTGAATTTAATAGGAATGCAATATTTTATTTAATAAATTGAATTAATAAATTATTAAGCTACCTGGGCGAGGTAGGTCATAGTAAAAAGTCGTACTGAAAAATTTATGATTTTCTAAACATTATTATTTACAGATATGTATCGATAATATTTTTCTTTTCTTCGTTGACTATCAATGCATACACCTTTTTAGTTTATTATTCAAGATTCTTTTTGTAAAATGGAAAAATAATATCAAATTCGATTTACAAAACATTCTAAGTCAAAAGTATAATTTTGTCAATATAGTTCTTAAATTTACTGTATTTAATTTATGTTACATTGTATCATTCTATATGATTGGTTTTCTACGCATTTTACTGGATAATAAAAATAATAAAGAAAATGACTGAACATATCTAAAGTATTGTAATATATACAAAAGTAACCAAGCCTGTATACTATGACTGTAACCGATCAACATAAAATTTACAAACCTGTACACATCCCCTAACCAAATCCATTACAATTCGCTTGAATATCTCCGTCACTGAACAACTTCCTATTTCAATTTATAAGGGTAATTTCGATTTCCTCGATGCGTGTATGCCTGTGTCTTGCTTCAGAAAAGTCGTCGACGATTGAGACGTTCTTGGTTGGCTGCTGGCTGGCAGAATCCAGGAGCGGATCCAACTTGCCTTTTAAAAATTTCCCAATTAAATGTTGTAATTTGTTCCTCAGGTACGTATCATCATTCACGTTAAATTCTGAATATTATTATTATTGTTATTATTATTACAATAAGGGCAGAGGACGGTGTGCTATTTTGCCCAGTAAAAAAAGAGCAATTTAATTATAATAATAATAATAATAATAATAATAATAAATGCTTTTATTGGCATTATACATACATAGATGACTTATCTCAATTGGCAGGGTTCAGTGTTCCTTAAAGGTAGATGATCTGCCTTTAGGTAACTCCAAAACTAAATTTGAAAATGAGCTACATGTAAATGTAAGTTCGAATAATGTTCAGGTGGTAAATCCAAAAATATATCAAAATTACGAATTGTGAAAAGTATGCCTGTCTATATTGTTTTTGTAAATATCGATACTTTGGGAATCTATAATTTGTTGGGGCAGGTTGTTCCAGACTTCAAAGATTCTGTTACTCAGAAAATATTGACTAGTTCTTGTTTTGAAGTTTTCTTTCTGTAGTTTTAGCGAATGTCCACGAAGTCGGGAGTCAGTATTTAGACGAAAAGCTTGATTAAGGTCGCCAAAGTTATCTTTTATTATTCGAAACGACAAAATTAGGTCACCGCGGAGACATCTCTATTGAAATGTTATAAGACTTCCCATTTCTAACCTTTCCTCTAATGTGGCCAAAGGTAAGCCGGGTGGCGCGGCGTTGAACAATTCCAGCATTTTTTGGTCGCGTACCTCACGGGTCCTGCGTATTCTAGGATAGGACGGACGTAGTATTTATAAAGTATGCACAACGTTTCAAACGACGCTTTTGAAAATATTTATTGAATTAGGAATAATCTGAAATTTGCGCGTTTGCACACATTAGCGATATGATCACTCCACGATATATTAGAATTCACACCTAGATTGTTGTACGAGGACACTCTATTTAATGCTTGCATATTGATTGAATATGGCAACTCCGGATTATTTTTACCAATATGGAGCACAACACATTTGTTTATATTTAGGGGCAAGAGCTAGTCGCAGCACCATGATTGGAAGTTGTTAAGGTCATTTTGAAGTGCCTGATGGTTATGAAGAGGATTGGCAAATATTTTTGTATCATCGACATAAAAACGTATTGAGGAGGAAACTAGCGCTTTAAGGTCGCTTACGTAAGCAGTAAACAACAAAGGGCCAAGAACCGAGCCCTGTGGAACACCACTTGAGACTGGTCTTTCTAAGGAAAACTCGCTACCAACTCTGTCAGAAAATTTAAGATCCAATTATGAAGGTTACCGCGGATGCCTACCTGTTCCAGTTTATGAAGTAGTCGACGTTTTGGGACTCTGTCAAAAGCCTTAGAAAAATCTAGATAAATGACATCGATAGGCTTTTTATCGTCAATGGATTTCGTCCAATTATTAATACAGTGGAGGACGTTGGTAAGAGTCGATCTTCCTTTAATGAAGCCGTGTTGTTGTTGTTGAGGTATAACATTTTCATGGATTAAAAAGGAGGACGTTTATTTTTGGCAACAATTGATTCCATAACTTTGCAAATAACTGGTAGGAGGCTGATCGGGCGGTAGTTATTTCATTAATAAGTCGTAGAAAAAATATAATGTATAACTCGAGTGGTTTTTCCATATCCACTCTTATTGTACAAACTATTATTTTTTAACAATAGTTGAAGGAACTAAATTATTGAAAGAGAACGTTTGAGGCATATTGTCAAATTGTCGTACCTTTTGGTATTATCGTACATGTACAATTTTACATTATACAGAACACCACAATCATCGTATAAAACGATAAGTATCATACATTTGGCAACACTGCTTGACGCATCTTTCATCGCATATCGAGAAAGTTATGTTATCGCTCATCGCTTATCGGTCATCATCGATCATCGCTACGTAACCCCTAAATACATAACTGATAAGCGATATATTAGATCGATGAAAGATTATTGATTTACCTACCAAAAATGTCTTTACCGATGGAAGATGTATCAACTGATGTCACCATACTCATATTCATTATTGCTACCAAGCCTATATTTGTTTTACAAAATAATTGGATGTGCATACATAGATTAGGTCTGAATAATTATTTCAAGTGAAATAGTGATTCCGATTCAGCAGCAATAAATTATTGGCTGGTAGTGGCCGGATCAAATCGGCAGAATTTTCTCACGAATTTTGTCTATTCTTTTCTTATTTCATATCTATTATGATGCTGTTGCTGTTTGTATCTTTTGACCCACATTGCTGGGCTTCTAAACACAGGTCTTTTCTTTTCTTTTCTTTTTTCATTCCATATAAAAACAAGCCACAAGAATAATATATAGTAGTGTATTCGTACATAGCCGACAGCTACCGTCATCGCCGCGACAGAAGCAATTTGAAAAATCTTCGATCATCACTCGTCGATCATCGCTCATCGCTCATCGATCATCGCTCATCGATCATCACTCATCGAAGCATCTTTGGTATGTACTTACCCTAAACTGTATTTCAACTAGTTTGAAATAATTCTAAGGTTACATACTCCCAACTTTGATAAATCTGAATAGTGATATATCGTCCGTCACCTTCCTCAACACACCTAAGAGCAGAATGTCTTTCGAGCTTGCCATCGGGATCCGCCGGTGCTGGAAAACGAACGAACAGGAACAGGAAAGATATTTGCGGCGGACTCGACCTGCATTCCGTATTATTTCTGGAAAATCGCGGTCTTCGGCCCCACACCAATCGTGTTCACACTGATGCTTATTTGCTATGCGGGTGCCTAACGACATTGTTATAGTGGAAAAAGTGGAAATCGTTACTCTAATGTCGCCCTCTCACCGACGTAACTTCTAAATAGGGCCTATTTGATTTGAAATCGTTGCCAAATAAAAAAAAGAAAGTGTAATTGAAATAAAGAAATTAGGATATAAAGAATGGAGGAGGTTTGAACTTTGAAAGCGTTTCAGATTTATTAGAATGAGGAGGTTTTTGAATACAATTTTTATTATTTTATTTTATATACTTTACCTTAAAATGAAAATAGTATATTTCCTATAACCATATATAGGAAATGTGCATGGATAGTACCCTATATTATTCGCGTGAGGATAAGAATCTATTTTCTGCATCAACTGTCAAATATGTCAAATGTATTATAGGGGAAGCACTATTACTGAAGTTAGCGTTCTGTAGTGTTTAATTTTAGAACTAAATTGGATAAGTATTACAGTAAAAAATAAAATATATTTTTTAAAATGGAAAAAATTATTAAATATGGGTTCCGACCTGTAACGAACAATGATTATAGTAGATTCGTGATCGAGCCAGAGTAATAAATCTATCAGATCAGGAAATTTCAGGCATATTTTTTGAATATGTATTATTGAGTATTATTTCGGTATGTAGGTACTTTACAAAATATTTTTTAAATTATTTGCAATTTTTATGTAAATGGTAGAGTTATCTGAGTAAATTAACAACAAGGCATAAAACAAATATTTTTTTAAACGATATAAAATATCAAAACTCAAATGTAATAGTAGCAAAATGAAATAAAATGAATTTAGCTCAAAGCCGAATATCACATAAAATACAACGACCGTTTCCCCTTCAGAAAAACAACTACTCCTTTGGCTAATACCACAACAGGCATTGAATTACATCCGAAGGAAAAACAGCAGAGATAGAAATTAATTTTCAACACTCTCTACTTTGATTTTGCTCACCAAGGAGAACATCATTCTTGGACCGGTTTCGTCCTTATTAGGACTCCTCAGCAAGAAATAGATAGGTTCTCAATTCCAGTCTCTAATGGAATTAACAAATGCTACACATTTCACCAGTATACCATAAAGTTGGTTACGGAAAGAATAAAATTCAAGTAGTGAAAATGGTGTCGCCATCTGTTCTTAGTAAGCAAAATCAAAATGCGCTAGGTACCCAGTTTGAAAACTAGGTGGAACCAAAAAGACCAGGCGGGCAATTTGTAAACGATATAAAATATCAAAACTCAAATGTAATAGTAGCAAAATGAAATAAAATGAATTTAGCTCAAAGCCGAATATCACATAAAATACAACGACCGTTTCTCCTTCAGAAAAACAACTACTCCTTTAGCTTTGCCTGTTGTGGTATTAGCCAAAGGAGTAGTTGTTTTTCTGAAGGGGAAACGGTCGTTGTATTTTATGTGATATTCGGCTTTGAGCTAAATTCATTTTATTTCATTTTGCTACTATTACATTTGAGTTTTGATATTTTATATCGTTTACAAATTGCCCGCCTGGTCTTTTTGGTTCCACCTAGTTTTCAAACTGGGTACCTAGCGCATTTTGATTTTGCTTACTAAGAACAGATGGCGACACCATTTTCACTACTTGAATTTTATTCTCTCCGTAACCAACTTTATGGTATACTGGTGAAATGTGTAGCATTTGTTAATTCCATTAGAGACTGGAATTGAGAACCTATCTATTTCTTGCTAAGGAGTCCTAATAAGGACGAAACCGGTCCAAGAATGATGTTCTCCTTGGTGAGCAAAATCAAAGTAGAGAGTGTTGAAAATTAATTTCTATCTCTGCTGTTTTTCCTTCGGATGTAATTCAATGCCTGTTGTGGTATTAGCCAAAGGAGTAGTTGTTTTTCTGAAGGGGAAACGGTCATTGTATTTTATGTGATATTCGGCTTTGAGCTAAATTCATTTTATTTCAAATATTTTTTTCTACACCCACATGGATATTAGCTTATCTACGCACAGATTACAAAACGAAAAAGTATGCTATTGCCTTCAACTGAACGAATATATTTCATATCCATTCTAGGTAGTGAGAACACTGCAAAAAAATTAAATCAACCAATCACCGTTTATATTTTGATCAACCGACTGCTAATATTTTTAAAATTTTAAATAAGTAACAATTCTGTCAAACTAATTATCAGTATATTTTTTAGTTATTGAGATTAAACATACATTAAAATGGGTTATTCTTTGTTATAATTTGTTAATTTAAATAAAACTATATGAAGTCAATTTAATTACGAGTATTAAAGCAACAAAAATAAAGAACGGAAGATTCGAGTTCGATTCTCGGATGGGGTAAAGTGAAATGAACTTTCATCTTTTTTTATTTTAAAAATTACTAAAAGTCATAAATTATTTTAAAATTAGTTATTTTGTCTTAATAACCTAAAATATTTTTTTATTTTTAAATTTTCGTTGGTGAGTCGTAGAAAAAATATACTGTACAACTCGAGTGGATTATCCACATCACACTCAGACGATGGAGTACTCCGCCTGCGGCGTCGTGCTCAAATTTCGTCTTCATGCGATATGGCCATCACTTTTGTTGCACAAACTACTATTCAAGACCTATAAATTTGACTATTAGGTATACCTACATTAAATTGTTTAAATCGTTATTCATCATTGACTTCTTGGAAATTTTTGATGTCAAGAAATCTATAATCTAAAGGTTAATCGTTGTTTTATCATCTTCTTGAAGATTACTAATGCCATGGAAAAACCAAAATGATAACAAGTAGGTGGGATTATAAGATGGTTACCTACCTAAGATTTGGTAGTGAGTATATTGATCAGTTCCCAATATTACCTACCCTGTTTGATTATTTATTATAGTAAGAAGTTGTGGTTATTTTCTTTTAATAGAGACAGTAGTATTGAAAAATGCAGTGTGGTTCAAGTTCAAAGTTTACACCTGTGAAACGTAGTGCGTTGTCAGTTAACGAGAAAATTTTTGTAAGCAATGTTCATGATGGCCTAAGAATGAAAATTCCTTCGTTAAAAAGACAAGCAATATGATGGGTGTAAGCAAATCAACGATATATAAGTGAATTAAAAAGTGGAGTTGTTAACCCCCTAAAGAAAAATGCAGGAGGTAAGAAAAAGTGGAATTTACTAAACAAATTAAAAGCGGAATAAGAAGAAAAGTTCACGAATTTTATTTTAAAAACGAGGGTACCAACACCTGCCAAGGTTTTTGATCAATAGTGATCCGTATTTTCCTAAAATGGGAAAGACAAAACTACGGGAAAATAGATTTGAAATTCAAGTGGGATAAACAGGACAGGAAAGCAGATATTATTTATTCTAAGGTTATTTTTTGGTGGAGAAGGAAATATCTCAGAACCATTTTTAAATTACGTTCAGAAAGCAAAAAAATATTTTATTTGGACGAAACCTGGGTGAATGAAGGTTACACCGTTAGCAAAATGTGGCAGGACACAAACATTCAATCTTCACGACTGGCTTTTTTTGGAAAGATTATCTACAGGATTGAAGGTCCCTTCCGGTAAATGACGACGTCTAATTATAACTCATATTGGTGATGACGGGTATTAAAAAACCGTAGACTATATCATGAAGTTATGAACGCTGATGTTTTTGAAGAATATTTTCATCAGATGATAACACATTTACCAAAGGGTTCAGTTATAGTAATGAATAACGCTAGTTACCATTCCCGTCTATTTGAACGTGTGCCAAATACTTCATGGAAGAAAGATTATATCATTAAGTGGCTAACAGACAGAAACTTCATTTTTCTAGAAAAATCAATAAAAATGGAACTACTAGAAATTGTAAAATTAAATAAGCCTCCAGTACGTTATGTAGTGGATGAACTTGCAAGAACACATGGTATTGATGTTGTGCGTTTTCCTCCCTGCAAACTAAATTCTATTGAACTGATATAGGCACAAGTCAAAGGATATGTAGGTCGACATAATATGACATTTAAGTTAAAAGATGTAGAAGCATTGTTAGAAACATGTGGAATCTAGACAAAATCTTGGATGTCGATATTACAGTGCCACCTTTAATAATATCAGCAAATAATCGGGACGGTGGTGTAGCGGTCTATCGCGCTTATATTCATTTATAGGCAAGTTTATGAATCTGAGACTGCTGGGTTTCGAATCCCACACCAGACCATGTGGATTTTTAATTAAATTGCATGGTTCGGTTTAGGATTTGATGTGTGGCGTATTAATAGAAATTCAATTTCTGTTAATATGACATGCAGATTAAAAAAATTCGCCATACATTACCGTCTCGATGATGGTGGGTGAGGTTTTCCGGGTTTTCCTCACCTGTAAGTCAAATGGCACCATCAATCATCTTTAAGTCGCCCCGGAGCGCCACGGCAAATAATAATAATAGCCGTCCCTTCCCCTACACAAGTCGTTCAGTCGACTTCAGGGGTTGAAATTCACTCATGAGGGGGTGAATTAGGGAGGGTATTATTATTATTATTATTATTATTATTATTTTTTTTTTTTTTTTTAATTTGGTGTCATCGGCGTCGACTACTACGGCCATTAGCCTCGTGTTCTGTGTAGGCTTTGTTACTGTTTCCCAGCGCCACTTTAGGAACAGCACTGTTAATTAGAACCCAACAGTGAATGGTCGAGTGGGGAATCCTACCAAGGCATCAGAATTAATTTTAAATAATTAAATTAAATGAAAAAATCCCGGCCAACGGTGGGATTCGAACCTGAGACCTTCCGATCTCAAAGTCATGACTCTAACCACTGAGCCAACCCACCCCTATATATAATTATTATTATTATTATTAATGACGCAACAAGTGAATATAGTGATTCAGAGACTTTCACATTTCGCGATCTTCGAGATTAGGTAAACAGTAAGCATATCTATTTTATATCTAAATGTTATAATAATAGCACCCCGGCGGTTAAATGACAATTATTTAGGTTTAAAATAGTAACAAAAGATATATTAATACAAACAAATACCACCTAATTTACTCCTGAACTGTGGGCTCATAACAGTCTAAAAAGGGATTAAAATAAGGGTAGCCTATTGTTTATGTTCCACAAAACCGGGCGACACAGGTAAAATTCCTAATGAAATCAAACTTTTTAACTGCCGGCTCTTTAAAATCACAGATATTACAGATAACTAATAGAATAGGGTAAAAAATAATATAATATTAATAATGATGAAAAATTAAGTCTGCATAAAGATACACGATACACTAAATATCTAAAGGGACGAGCTAGATGATGCAATAACACAAAAAATGGTACAGCGGCAGGATAAAACAGTAACTTAACAATAACATAATTATTAAATATACCACCTTGCGGGGTCGCTGACAGGATGAAAAAGTAAGTCTGCATAAAGATACACCAAATAACCAACGAAAGACGCTAGAAGTTAAAATAAAGATATAAATAATTAGGGTGGGGAGGACAAAGAGCAGAAGATGGTAAACACTATTATTCGATGCGTTTTATCCGATAAAAATGCAACAGATCAGATTTAACTATACATTAATTCATAAAATAGGTACTAATAAATAGTAGTACACAAAAATATTCAATCAGAATCTTTTTGCGGTCCATTGAGTGCCCTATTATATCTTAATTGACCTAAACCTACATCTGGCAAACATTTCCCCTATATATTATTCAAATAAAGCTCTAATCCGAGATGTTCTTAAAAACGTTTTAATTTGGCTCTGTCGTCTCAGACGAAATCGCAAAAATTATTACATTACGAAGTCATCCACTCCGTGGGTATTTAAAAAGCTTAGAGCTTACTCCGCGACAGCGGAGGGCGAGCAATAGAATAGTAATAGCTTATATTATTGTCTGCGTTTCTGCGATTACGACCAGAGGTGGCGAAAGAAATTGATAACAATTTTCCTTAATGATTATTTTATAATGTTCACTTTTCTTTGGAGGAAAAATATAGCGACATGTAATATGTATAGCAGGAATTTGGAAGTTAACGTTAATGAAAGTAATAAAATTAAAGTACACATCATGTGTTATGTGTTTATAGTTGCCGGATAGAGAAGTTTCACAGGCTTTTGAGCTGCTTTACTAATATGATTTTAACATTTAGATATAAAATAGATATGCTTTCATACTCTCGAAGATCAAAAAACGTTAAAGTCTCTGAATCACTATATTCACTTGATGAGTCATTATTTACTGATAGTATTAAAGGTGGCACTGTGGTACCGACATCCAGGATTTTGTCCAGATTCCACATGCTCGATTGCCTTTTGCCAATTTTCCATCGTAACAAATGATATGAAGGTTTCTAACAATGCTTCTACATCCTTTAATTTGTGCCTATATCAGCTGAATAGGATTTAATTTGCAGAGATAGGGAGGAAGATGCACAACATCAATACCATGTGTTTTTGCAAGTTCATCCACTACATAACGTACTGGAGGCTTATTTAATTTTACAATTTCTAGTAGTTCTATTTTTATTGATTTTTCTGGAAAGTTAATGTTTTTTTCTATTAATGATTAATGATACTATCTTTCTTCCATGAAGTAGGGGATCTCGGGGCTGATTGCCGCACCAGGTTGGTTGACGCACCTCAGTTTTTTTAAAAACAGTACACTTGGCAATGTCGCTGACCGATTTGTCTTAAAGTCGCCATAAAAAAAAACTCTCGAACGTTCGTTTCAATTTGATTGCATTAGTGGTGTTGTGTAAAGTGCGGTTTGTTGTTTTTTGGCAGTGGTAATTAATTTTTTTACAGTTTTTATTCTAGAAACTTTATTTTTAAAGGTAATTGAGATCGGTTTTTTGCTAAATAAAGCTTCAACCGTCCCAAACAAAACTGTTAATTAGATTTTCTAAGAATAAAATAGTATAGGTGCAGTTGTATCACACATACAAAAACGTGGTCAGGGGCTGGTTGACGTACCCAACAAGGGGCTGGTTGACGCATGCGTCAACCAACCCCGAGTTTAAAATAAAATATTTTATTTTTTTTTATATTTTAGCGAGATGCGTTCTCGTAAACGAACATCAGAAAGGGGTACCACTTTACCAGATATCACGCTAAGGACAGTTAGAGAGGTTAAAATAAACAAAAAACCCATTAGGGCTACTGCAGAAGACTTTGAGATCCCGGAGGCAACTTTGAGACGCTTATGTACAAAATTTACTGAGGAAGAAATTAGTGGCAATGCCCCAATAACGACAAAAGTTGGATATTACAGGAATCGCCAGGTATATTATATTTTAAATTATTTTTAAAAATATTAAAGCTTCAAAAAACGCCTTACGTCTTTTATAATTATTATCTTCTTATTTTTAGGTGTTCACAGATCAACAAGAAATCATTTGGAGGAATACCTTAAAACGGGAAGCGACATATATTTTGGATTGTCTGTCAGAGAAGTAAGAAAATTCGCGTATGATTATGCCACTGCTTTGCGCATTAAATACCCTGAATCCTGGAACGAGACAAAAATGGCTGGAGAGGATTGGTTTACATACTACTTGAAACGACATCGTGCTCTTTCGGTAAGAACTCCAGAAGCAACAAGCTTAGCTCGCGCTTCTAGTTTTAACAGAGAAAATGTTTCAATGTTCTTTGACAACTTACAAACGGTCCTCAACCGCCTAAAATTAAAAGCAGCATAAATATGAAACATGGATGAAACTGAGATTACGACCGTGCAAAAGCCTAACCGAGTTGTTGGCAGGCGTGGATATAAGCAGGTGGGACGCGTAACCTCCCAGGAACGCGGCATCTTAGTTACTATGGCTTTGGCAGTATCTGCAACGGGAAATTCTGTCCCGCCGTTCTTTGTTTTCCCAAGGGTTAACTACAGAGAACATTTTCTCGCTAATGGTCCTCCTGGAGCAGTTGGAACCGCAAATCCTTCAGGTTGGATGAAAAAAGAGCACTTTTTGGAGTTTGCTAAGCATTTTGTGAAGCACGTTGATTGTTCTAAAGAGAGACCGGTAATACTTTTGCTGGACAATCATGATTCACATTTGTCTGTAGCTGCCCTTGATTATTTAAAAAGTAAAGGTGTAACGGCGTTGTCATTTCCAGCCCATTGCTCACATAAGCTCCAGCCTCTCGATCCGTCTGTCTATGGGCCATTAAAACATTACGTTAATTCAGCCAGTGACTCCTGGATCACTAGCAATCCCGGATGCACGATGTCAATATACGATGTCCCATTAATAGTTCGAAACTCACTGCCACTGGCAGCAACACCGAAAAATATTATGGCGGGATTTAAGGTGTCTGGAATTAGCCCTTTCAATAGAGACGTTTTTGACGATCAAGAGTTTTTACCAGGATATGCAACTGACCGTCCCGATCCCGCAGAAACTAATACTGACAAGGACGTTGGTTCCAGTTCAGCCAAACTCGAATTTAAAACCACGACCGGGGTGTTCACAGGAACCTGATGATCTTAACCAATCTGATAAACAGACCCAGCCAGGATGCTCCAAGAATATAGTGTCAGCAAAAAGTCCACTGCCTGAGAAAGAAAATGAGATTTCAACAAACAGTTCTATTCAAGAAAAAAATGAGAGCTCGCCTCCTACTGTTAGTCCATTTCAATTAAAACCGCTACCAAAAGCCGGACCTAGAAAGCAGAACGCTAAACCTAAAAGAAGAAATCGTATGACAGCAATTCTAACTGACACGCCAATAAAAGATGCTCTTGAAGAACAAGAGAAAAATGTGAAGTCTGCTAAAATAAATATTTGCTCAAATAAGAAGTCCGAAGCAAAAGAGAATAATGACTTATATTTTTTTTAAGCTATAATATTAAATTTGTTAATTACTTTGTTACCTTTTTTAGAATTAATGCATTTTTTGTTCCTTGGGAAGTTACCTTTTTTATGTTTTATGCTTATTTTGTTCCTTAGGTAGTTACCATTTTTATGTTTAATGCATATTAATGCATATTTTGTTCCTTGGGTAGTTACCATTTTTAGAATTTAATATAATTTTTTTTTTAATTTAGATTATAACAGATGTTTTACTTTCTTTTTTTGTCTGCCTCAACCAACCCCATGATATGCGTCAACCAACCCCGGCCCGGAGCTGGTTGACACACCCTGACATCCATCTTTAAAAAAAAATTTATGCCTAAACTGTTGCTAAAAAAAAATGTTTTTGTCTAATATGAAAGATAAAACATTAAACTTTCCTATTTGGTACCAAAAGCACACCAAAACCTAATAATGTGTTAGCTAAAAATAAAAATACAAAAAGTGCATCAACCAGCCCCGGGCTCCCCTATTTGGCACACGTCCAATTAGACACGAATGGTATCCATTATTATAACTGAACCCTTTGGTAAATGTTCTATCATCTGCTGAAAATATTCTTCAAAAACATCAGCGTTCATATTTTCATGGTAGTCTCCGGTTTTTTTAGATTGAAATATTAAAGAACCACGTTTTAACTTCCAATATAAGTTATAATTAGACGTCATTCTTTACCGGAAAGAACCTTTAATCCTGTAGATAATCCTTCCAAAAAAGCCTGTCGTCAAGATTGAATGTTTGTGTTCTGCCACATTTTGCTAACTGTGTAACCTCCATTCACCAAGGTTTCGTTCAAATAAAATATTTTTTGCCTTCTACACGTAATTTAAAAATGGTTCTGAGTTATCTAAATCTTCAACAAACAATTTCTTCAGAATCAATAAGTGCTGCTTTTCTGTCGTGTTTATCCCACTTAAACTTCAAATCTATTAGTTTCCCGTAGTTTTGTCTTTCCTATTTTAGAAAAATACGGATTACTATTGATTGCGTCCAAAAGCTTGGCAAGTGTTAGTATCTCTTTTTTAAAATAAAATTCGTGAACTTTTCCTCTTATTCCACTTTTAATTTGTTCAGTAAATTCCACTTATTTCTTACCTCCTGCATTTTTCTTTGGGGGTTTAACAACTCCACTTTTTAGTTCACTTATAACTTCAAATATCGTTGATTTACTTACACCCTTCATATTATTTGCCTTCTTAACAGGCTCGTCAACAGAAAACGAAGGATTTTCCATTCTTAGGCAATTATAAACATTGCTTACAAATATTTTCTCGTTAACTGACAACGCACACTTCTTTATACGTTTCACAGGTGTAAACTTTGAACTTGAACAATAAGGCATTTTTTAATACTAATGTCACTATTAACCGAAAATAACCACAACTTCTTACTATAATAGATAATACAGAAGGCTAATCAAACAGGGTAGATAATATTGGGAACTGATCAAGATAATAACTGTAACTGTCCTTTTTATATTCACACCAAATCCTAGGTAGATAATCATCTTATAATCTTGTTATCATTTTGGTTTTTCCATGGCATTAATAATTTCCAAGAAGATGATAAAATAACGATTAACCGTTAGATTATAGATTTCTATAATCCAAGGATTTATCCCATTTACATTTTTAATACAATTATGGTCACATTTATAGATTTTGAACCCTCATATTACTTTCTATAATCTAAGATGAAATATTTCTCTCCACTTGTCATTAACGTTCACCTTGACATCAAAAATTTCCAAGACGTCAATGATGAATAACGATTTAAACAATTTAATTTAGATATACCTAATAGTCAAACATATAGGTCTTGAAAAATATTTGTTATATAACTTGTTGTTAATTTACTCTACCATTTACGTAACAATTGCAAATAACTCAAAAAACATTTTGTAAAGTACCTACATACCGAAGTAATACTCAATAATACATATTCAAAAATATATGAATAATAATATAGGCACCCACACCTGAAATTTTCTGATCTGACACATATATTACATCAGTCTTTGTGAACCCCCAATATTTTGGTGACCAGCCGCCACTGCAAACATTCCATTACTGCTTATTTTTTTCCGGTTTCAACTATAGTAAAGTTAGAAATTCCATTCAATCTTTCTAATATCTGTCTATGTTTAAAAGGTAATTCTAAAATTATGTGATTTTAACAAAATAAAATTAATTACCTAAATGAAATTCTATGTACGTACATTTGTTATCAATGATCAAGAAATCCTCGAGGACTAATTCCTTCCCAAAATGTAGATCAAAAATCTAATTCCATATAAGAGGGTCTCTATTTTGGTCGTCTGTCGAGGGATATATGGGAACAATAAGTTAATATCGACAGCGCTAGTGGAAGTAAGTTACGGCGACGCACCCCGTTATCTTTTATCTTGTTTGTTTGTTTTGCTTACTTTCTGATTTTATTGGCACTATGTAACGATTATTTCTGGGACTGTGAAAGATTAGGTCTTTTTATTTATTCACATTTGATTGGGAACATTTTTTGTTGATTATATTTTAAAAGTACTTACCAATTAGCTAGTAATTAAAATTTTCACTTATTTTCATTATAAAAAAAACACTTAAGAGCGTTATCCATGTACTAAAATTGACTTAAAACTAATTCCCAGTTTCCAGGGCTATTTTTTACTATTTTTTTATGAAATTTGGCATGCATATTTATATAGTCGTGCACAATGGGGCTCCGGAATCCGAGTTTTGATATATATATATATATATATATATATATATATATATATATATATATAAAAAGCATTTTTAATATATCAACAGAGCAAAATTATTTTTGTTTCTACAAAGTCTATCTTTTTTGTAAACCTGGAATTACTAAAAATCAAAAAATTTATTTAGATTTACCCGAGATAATAACTACTTAGCAACGTCGCACTGATATTGACCATGTCTTCAGAATCGGCTTGCCGTTTAATTAACCTCTAACCAGAGAGGTTAAATTTTCGTAACGCTGCTGCAGATTTGAAGTTTATGAGACGCTTACATATTTGCATATTATGGAAAAACTACTAAAACTTATTTTAACAGTTCTTTATTGTAAATGCTTTTATTGATCAATTGACCTTAATAATTATGTATAGATATTTATTAAATTGAAACATTGTCATAAAATATTTTATTTATTTTATTCAAAAACATTCTCTTTAAACACATATAAAATATTTTGGTAAAAGGCATTTCACAAGGATGATAAACTGTTGAACAAGCGTGTAAAAACTAGTTGAAACAGTGTGTAAAAAAATGTGTTTACTAAATATCCTTTATCTGGCGACAATCTGGTACATACCTGCGATTCTCTACATATAATCTACAATTATTATTGATTTTGTTTGCAATTAAATCAAAATATTTTTGTATTATTTTTGAAATAAATCTATATAGGTATTTTATGTTTTTAGTGTATACTATTATTTTATATTTTCTGAAACTTGCGGTCATGTTTTTACTTTATCGTAAAAAAATCAAGCCGATAGCTTAATTAGTTTTCAATCTACGGTGATGTAAATAATACTAATATTTTATTATTTCTTATTTTTTTTTGTTGTAAAAAATGCCTGACCTACATAGACCCCTGAGGTACCTCCTTACTAACAAAAAAAGAATCATATGAATTGGACAAGTTGGTAAAGCATTATCGCTAAAAATACATAAAGAATGAAAAGTTTGAGGATTTTCTCATGGACCCAATTATTAGATTTTAACCAAATGTATATGGGAACACCCCTGAAGTACCCCCTTTCTAACAAAAAAAGAATCATTGAAATCGGACACCGTGTTAAAGAATTATCGCTGAACATACATAAAAAAAATTGCGACGAATTGAGAAACTCCTCCTTTTTTGAAGTCGGTTAAAAACAATATATTACGGACTAGTACAATCACTGTTATCATATGGCATTATAGCATGGGGCGGGGTGAGTGATTATTATCTTAAACATCTAAAGGTATCGCAAAAATGGATACTTAAGCTTATTTACAATAAACCTCGTTTGTATTCAAGTGATAGTCTGTACTAAGATTCTGGTGTACTTGATACTAGGAAATTGTATTGTGTAGAAATATTATTAAAAATCAAAAAAGGTAATATTAAAATTTCAAAAAAAAACATGCCTGAAACGAGACAAATATTATACAACACTCCACGCTGCAATAACACTATTGGGCAGAAGCATTGTAGTTTTTTAGCACAAAGTTATATTAAAAAAAAAAAAGATTATAAATATAGTTCTTACAAAACTAAAATAAAAGAATGGTTATTTAAGATAAAAAACAATTTATTTAATAATTTATCACACTAAAAACAAAAAAAAACTTACCAAATTAAATTATAATTATAATCTATTATGACTTTAAACACAAATAAATTTAAATTTGCCCGATTTTGACCTTTACCCTGATTTAGACTTATACCCAGATTTTGATTTTTAAATATACCCTATTTTGACTTACTGGTGCGTTAACCTGTTTATTTATTGTGTTAAATATTTTGTTATACACCTTTCTATTGTATTTTTTTTTTCTTAACAGTAAATTAACATTATTATTATTATTATTATTATATACGACACACTGTAATATGAATCAAGAGTAAAGTACGTTTATTTTTTTATAAAATCGAAAATTTTCATTAAGAAATTTGCTAAATTCTTCACAAACATCAACAAAAGGAAAGCGTATCGTGTTTATAGTAGCTAACGTAATTTATAACGTTTTCAGATATTTACAATCAATGTGTAGAGTGTAGAGTTTATAAAAAATAAGAAAATCTGTTTTTCAGATAGATCGGTGTAATTGCATATTTGAATGTAATATTCAATTCTAATTAACTTTTCTTAATGAAAATTTTCGATTTTGTCAAAAATAAACGTACTTTACTCTTGAGCAAAATTCATATTTTTTGACAAACCTCGTATACGGCTTGAAAAATTTGATATGTGATGACTGTATTTTAGGTTTTGGGTCATGCAGGACTTTTTATCAAGAATAACTTTTTTTCCTAAAATCAATAATAAAAATGTTTTCCATATGGTTCCAACTTAAGTAGACACACTGTATAATAAAGAAAAGAACATTTGGGTTGTTTCTTGCGGTAGCTTAGTGGCACATTTTCATTATTTCGATTTCTTCATGGTCGAGGGTATTTCTATACTTTTTGGAAACTTTTTAATATTCATGTCATCCATAAAAAAAATACAAATTATTTACTTTTTTTAAACTAAATTATTTAGTAAATATGAAATATACATAATCTGATTTATGCGAAGCACACTTAGTGACGTTGTTCACAGAAATACATAAATTTAAATTTTAAATGTATAATTATTAAAAAAGACTTATAAGTCCACTCCTGCAGTGTTTAAAGAGAAAATAACAAAAGAGCGACCCATGTAGGAGAAAGAGTGTGCTTTTTTATCGGGCGAGCATCTAACGAGGGTGGTTGTTGGCAGCATTCAGGGGGTCAGATCTTTGATACGTCACGTCCGTTCTCGTTTTCCTCGGCATCCCTTGATCACCTCGATATTGACACGCCGGTAAACTACCACCGAGTAATCTTGTCGTGAATACTGATAGAGTGACCGGTCGGTCTACGATATTACAAAAACTTGAAAATGTTGGACTTCATCATTTTAAGTTAATTTAATTGCATTCAATAGCATTTTACAAGGCAAAGCAAAGAAAGATCAATATTAAATTAGTTCCATATTTTTTTTACTCTAATGACCTAAAAGCTTGGTAGAACTACGGAACTGGGAAGTCCAGTTACATAGGAAGAAAATGGTAAATATTTAGTTTTTTCATAGTTTAATGTTAAAGTATTATTATTAAACCAGTTGATTAAATACTTGAAGTCATGTTCTGCTTTTAATTTGAGATCCCTCCAAGAGTCGGCCTGGTAAAATATTACAGTATCATCTGCAAAACTTAAAATATGTCCAGTCGATGATTGTATCATTAGATTATTGATATATATTGTAAAAAGAACTGGACCAAGTACCGTACCTTGAGGAACCCCAAATCTAACGTCCTTAGAACTGCTAAACATGCCGTCAATGCTCATCTCTTGCTTCCTATCAGAAAGATAACTTTCAAATAAATTTAATGCAATTCCACGGACTTCGATTTGATGTAATTTTTGTAATAATTTTTTGTGACAAACGGTGTCAAATGCTTTTGACAGATCAAGGAATACGCATAACGACGGTTTGGAATTATCTAAGGAATTGTATATTTTTGATGTTAATTCGTATGTGGTAACTTGCGTCGATATTTTTTCTCGAAATCCAAATGGGCCCGTTCACTTTCATTTTTGAATGTGAATTAATTATATATTTATAAAGATATTAAACTCTTTTGTCTGGTGGTACTTTTCCCGTTAAGATATTTTTGCTAGAAGTAAGGGAATTCCCATAAAATTCTTTCAGTGACTCATTGCGCCAGAAAATCCCTAATTCCGTTCACGTCTCGTATCGGTTATGCTTAAAGACGGCGGGGTTGTCGGAAGTATCCCTAATATACCATTTCTGCATTTATATATGTAATTTAAATAGTAAAATTCCATTATTTTTCTAAAAATCGTGATGTTATATTTTCAGATTTAAAGCTGGGAGCTTATTTTTTACTTTTTAATTAAAACAATTATTATTACTCAGGCTGAAAATTAACCAGACCATAATCAAAAAGTAGAAATTTGATTTGCAATATTTATCTGGTAAAAGTTGCATTAATTTCTAGAAGTGTGTGTAGACAAAACACTATTTAGAAGTACTTACAACGTTGTCACGTTTACCAGATACATTTTCTCAAATAAAATTTCGATCTGGTAATATTCAGCTTGAGTAATACTAATTGTTTTTATTAAAATTTAAAAAAGGTAAGGTTTCCAGCTTTATCTGAAAATATAAACACATTATTTAAAAAAAATAATATATTTTTATCATGTAAATTTCTTTAATAAATGCAGAAGAGGAATGGTGGTGCAATGATACATCCGACAACCGCGCCCTTTTAACTATTAACCGAAACGAGACCTGAAGGGAATTAGGGGTTTTCTGACGCAATGAGACACTGAAAGAATTTTATCGGAATTCCCTTACTTCTAGCAAAAATATCTTAACGGGAAAAGTACCACCAGACAAAAGAGTTTAATATCTTTATAAATATATAATTAATTCACATTCAAAAATGAAAGTGAACGGGCCCATTGGTTATCGGACAGGATTTTAAATTTATCCATGAATTTTGTCAGGCGGTTTTTAATAGCTTTTTCAAGAATTTTAGCAACACTAGATATCAATGAAATTGAGTGATAATTCTCGATATTTTCAGTATCTCCTTTTTTATATATCGGTTTTATTAATCCTAATTTAAAATTTGTTGTAAATACACCTGTTTCAAATGTTTAGTTTATTAAGAAAGTCAACGGAATAACTATAACATTATAAAAGATCTGAGGTAATATCATCAACACCTGGCGATTTATTTAATTTCAAAGATTTTATTAAATTTGTAACTTCTTCATTAGCTGGATGTAGAAAAATACAGTCTGTTCGCTATACTTACGCGGGTTTCGGACTAAAAATTTTATGAGTATTTCCAGGTAAGTACCCGAAAGTTTGACCTGTTCTTTGGGGAAATATCAACTGGTTAAATGAAATGAAAAATAATGTACAACTTTTGTATAATTGAAAGCAGAATTAAACTTCTTCATTAATTGAGTCTAATGTGGATATTATAAACCTAATAATAATTTTATATTACACTTCACCCAGAAAATATGGTCTATGTATAATAAGAGGGTTATTTAGCTCAAATAAAATATTTTCTAACATAAAAATTTGTTCCATGTAGAGAATTTCAAATGAAAAATAAAAAAATTGAACTTGCCAACAAAAATGAAAATCAGTCATTATCTTCCAAAATATCATAATCGTCATCATCATCACTGCCATCACCATTAATTGTTATTATGATTGGACTTATTTCGTTTATTTTATTTTCACGACTCCACCAATCTTCTATTAGTTTCTCGCACTTGGATATACAGTTCCGCCACACTTCTGGAGTTGCAATTGAAAGTGCTTTTCACCAAGTTTCCCGAACTGTGTCGTCACTATAACCATTAGGCCCAATAAGGTTGTCATAATATTGTTTTGCTGTTCCCCATATACAGGGTGAGGCACCGAAAACGAAACAGATCGCATATCTTGAACACTTTTTTTTTTGGAGAAAATGCAAAAAGAGGTTGTATTTTATTTCAAAGGGAATATCTTTCGATCATATCCTCAACTATCCTACATCCCTCCCCACCCCTCTGTCACTATTACCAATGAAATTGAAATAGGGAAAGTACTAAGTGTGACACATCATTGAAAAGGTAATTTTATAAGGAATTTGTGATTTTGTAATACTCCTCTTAATTTGGATTTACTAATTCCTAGAGCATCGCATACGCGTTGTTGTAGGTACATTACCGATTTTAAAGGACCGCCATTTTCTTTTTCATCCATAAAATACTTATGTACACTACAAATTAGACTATCTATATCTAACACACGTATAGGCATTTTTAAAATTTCCACTAAATTTACAATATACATACAATGTCAACACTTGCAAAGAATCAATTCAACTGCAATATTTGTAACAAATTTAATACCTACCCTAATGTTATTTTAATTTAAATCTGACCATTAGGGCAATTTTACCTAATTTCTTGGGAAGAGGCTTATTGGAACTGGTTGTCAATGACTAATTTGCTTAATTTTGTTAATCCGAAACCGGCTTAAGTATAGCGAACAGACTTGTACTATTATTAACTGTTTTATGTCGTTCGGTGTAGTTTGTTGGTTCTTCAATTAAATTTGCTAGTTTGTACCCAATCTCACTAAAATATTTATTGAATTCATCTACTATAATTTTTTTTTACTATTACTTCCCATTTTCTACATTGATTGTTTTAATTTCATTTTTAGGCTTGGATTTGTTATAGATATGATTTACATAATTCCATAATGATTTTGATTTATTTGTACTTTTATCTATTTTTCTTTGAATAAATGTTTTTTTTACATTTTTAATGATATAATTTATCTCAGTTTACTCAAAAGGTTATTTTAAAATCCGTGTTGTAGTTTTTATGAATTTTACATTTTAATATTCATAATGTGTTAGTGTGGTAGAACTGGCTCACCAAATTTAGTTACTTTTGAACTTGTCAAAAATACCACTATACGGGGTGTGATCAAAAATCCTAGATGGAAACTTTTTCTTTATATAGAGACTATGCGTAAAATATAGAGGCAGCACTACTTCCAAAGTTAGCCCTCTCTAGTGTTTAATTTTAGAGAATTAAATGGGGTAAACATTGCAAGTAAATAATAAAGGATATTTTTTAAAATAATAAATATAGTTAAATACAGATACCGGCTCGTAACAAACAATCGTGTACATGGTCAAAATGATATAAAATGTGAAAAATTAATAAAATCTGGACATGTACATACATTTTGAGCAAACGGATTTAAATAGCTAAGTGACAAAAAATTGTAAAGTTGTACCTCAAGCAAGTGTATCCAATGTCAAAATATCGCTATTTAGTAACACTGAATTTAAAAGTATTATAATAACATTTAAAACATGTAAATTAATAAAAAAGATTGAGAATAATAATAATTCTTTTTAGCTTTATGTTAGTGGAAATGTCATTTATCCACTCATAAAACACTCTTATCCACGTTTATGAGATACCCAATGATATACATAATTATATAGATTGCTCACCCCACCTATAAAAAATTACGAAAAGCGGGTTGCAATGTGCACTGCTATATTGCCATTCCTAGTGCCCACTAAATCTAGCTCAAATATGTTTTAAATTAAAATTTTAGCATTTTAATCTTTAGAAAAGTTTTACTTCAAGACAAGTTATTATGTATTTTGAAAGTTGTTTCTATGTAGTTAAATAATATTAAGAGATGGATGTAAATAATTTTACTTTTACAAAATAAGCAAGCCCATTATCCTACCAATTGTATTTGCCGAAATGTTTTAAACTTTTAGTGAAATGAGCTTTCTACTGCGCATCTTTATTTCATCGTCACCGGCAGAGCTACGGATCCCAAACTCAAAAGACTCAATTTTAAATGAACATTATATCAAACTTCCAAGTTTTAAAGTTTCTTTGCCCTCGTCTATCTTCTCTGCTTTTCTTCTTACCTATGTTCCACTCTGATCTACCTTTGACATTTTTTCTTAATTCGCTTAATAAGTACTTTGTTTAAACTTCCGCGACTTGTGTCTTTTCATGCGGAGGTAAAGGACCATGACAAATACATCCGCCTATAAGATCTTTTTTTGATTAACAATTGTGATATAGCACCCCTTACTACTTACCGGAATAGTATAATTAATAGTATGTTTTGGGATCGGAAATGGATAATGTTTTAGTAGTGGTTATTTGTGCCATGGGAAAAGTACTGATGCCTGGTCTCTCTTCTCTCTCTATCATTAATTTTTTTTTACAAAAATTTATTTTATCTTTTAACACTTCAATTTTATTATGAAACAGCAACTTTTAACATTTTATTCCTGACAAACATAAAAATCCCTCTAACAATACCCAATTTATTCTCTTCCCAATTTTCAATTAATCAAAAAAAACTCCGATATCCTGATTTTTTTGTTTAAATTTTGAATTTCCAGCATAGTTCTATTTTGATACAATTTTGTGTCGTTAAAACTTTCCATATTAATTAATATAACAATTGAATTTGTCTAATCTCCTATTTTCCACTTTTAACCTAAACTCATGTTCACATTTATTTCTCTTTATTTTTTTTGTTTAAAAAACACCCTGTAAATGCATATAAATATCCAATAAACATCTTCTCCCCATAAATCTACCATTGAATGTTCTAGTAGAACATAAACGCACTAAAAGGGCTGACCCGATCGTCTCAAACCGGGCACAGAAATGCCCACACAGCATATTTTATAAATCTATAAAGACCCGGTTCGTCGGTCTGCCCGATCTTTTTCTTTGCTGTCCATTTTCCACCCAACTTTCGTCACTTTTCTTTTCACTTCGACCAAATTTAATTTAAATGAGTTTTCTTTGACTCGTTCGCAATGTTCCGTTTTGATCGAGGTATAAAATATTGAAGGGAAAGCTTCTTTTTGAAATGATAATAATATTAGGTATATCATAAAAAAATTCTTCAAAATTGATGTTTTATCTTTATTTGTTCATTTTATTCTCTATTTAGCATACCAGCAAAAATTATTCGGAATTGTACGAGTCTAAAAGTAAAATTATTTACATCCATCTCTTAATATTATTTAACTACATAGAAACAACTTTCAAAATACATAATAACTTGTCTTGAAGTAAAACTTTTCTAAAGATTAAAATGCTAAAATTTTAATTTAAAACATATTTGAGCTAGATTTAGTGGGCACTAGGAATGGCAATATAGCAGTGCACATTGCAACCCGCTTTTCGTAATTTTTTATAGGTGGGGTGAGCAATCTATATAATTATGTATATCATTGGGTATCTCATAAACGTGGATAAGAGTGTTTTATGAGTGGATAAATGACATTTCCACTAATGGATTCTAAAAGTTTGAGAAATAGTAAAAAATGTAAGAGATATCGAGAACGTATACGTTTACGCGATTATAACATATATAATGCTTTCATTTCAAAACTAGCTAGTTGAAATAACTTTTCATTTATTACCAATTTAAGAAAAATGAAAAATTCGTCAAATTTTATATCAAGGAGAAATTTTAAAAATGTAATTACTAATATTTTTGATATATTTTAAAAAATATAAAAAATTACAAAAAATTACAAAAAATTACAAAAAATTACAAAAAATTACAAAAAATTACAAAAAATTACAAAAAATTACAAAAAATTACAAAAAATTACAAAAAATTACAAAAAATCACAAAAAAAATTACAAAAAATACAAAAAAAAAATACAAAAAAAAATACAAAAAAAAATACAAAAAAAAATACAAAAAAAAATACAAAAAAAAATACAAAAAATTTATAATAAAAAATTTACAAAAAAAAAATACAAAAACAATTACAACAAAAATTATAATAAAAAAAATACCAAAAAATACAAAAAAAAATTGCAAAAAAAAAATTACAAAAAAAAAAATACAAAAAAAGTGACATGTATTCAAGAGTAAGTAAATTTGATCATTTGATCAACCAACGACGAGCCGTGAGATCACCTATCTCACAGTGACGTAGGTGACTTTGTTCATGGTAATATCGTATATCGTATATCGTATATCGTATATCGTATATCGTATATCGTATATCGTATATCGTATATCGTATATCGTATATCGTATATCGTATATCGTATATCGTATATCGTATATCGTATATCGTATATCGTATATCGTATATCGTATATCGTATATCGTATATCGTATATCGTATATCGTATATCGTATATCGTATATCGTATATCGTATATCGTATATCGTATATCGTATATCGTATATCGTATATCGTATATCGTATATCGTATATCGTATATCGTATATCGTATATCGTATATCGTATATCGTATATCGTATATCGTATATCGTATATCGTATATCGTATATCGTATATCGTATATCGTATATCGTATATCGTATATCGTATATCGTATATCGTATATCGTATATCGTATATCGTATATCGTATATCGTATATCGTATATCGTATATCGTATATCGTATATCGTATATCGTATATCGTATATCGTATATCGTATATCGTATATCGTATATCGTATATCGTATATCGTATATCGTATATCGTATATCGTATATCGTATATCGTATATCGTATATCGTATATCGTATATCGTATATCGTATATCGTATATCGTATATCGTATATCGTATATCGTATATCGTATATCGTATATCGTATATCGTATATCGTATATCGTATATCGTATATCGTATATCGTATATCGTATATCGTATATCGTATATCGTATATCGTATATCGTATATCGTATATCGTATATCGTATATCGTATATCGTATATCGTATATCGTATATCGTATATCGTATATCGTATATCGTATATCGTATATCGTATATCGTATATCGTATATCGTATATCGTATATCGTATATCGTATATCGTATATCGTATATCGTATATCGTATATCGTATATCGTATATCGTATATCGTATATCGTATATCGTATATCGTATATCGTATATCGTATATCGTATATCGTATATCGTATATCGTATATCGTATATCGTATATCGTATATCGTATATCGTATATCGTATATCGTATATCGTATATCGTATATCGTATATCGTATATCGTATATCGTATATCGTATATCGTATATCGTATATCGTATATCGTATATCGTATATCGTATATCGTATATCGTATATCGTATATCGTATATCGTATATCGTATATCGTATATCGTATATCGTATATCGTATATCGTATATCGTATATCGTATATCGTATATCGTATATCGTATATCGTATATCGTATATCGTATATCGTATATCGTATATCGTATATCGTATATCGTATATCGTATATCGTATATCGTATATCGTATATCGTATATCGTATATCGTATATCGTATATCGTATATCGTATATCGTATATCGTATATCGTATATCGTATATCGTATATCGTATATCGTATATCGTATATCGTATATCGTATATCGTATATCGTATATCGTATATCGTATATCGTATATCGTATATCGTATATCGTATATCGTATATCGTATATCGTATATCGTATATCGTATATCGTATATCGTATATCGTATATCGTATATCGTATATCGTATATCGTATATCGTATATCGTATATCGTATATCGTATATCGTATATCGTATATCGTATATCGTATATCGTATATCGTATATCGTATATCGTATATCGTATATCGTATATCGTATATCGTATATCGTATATCGTATATCGTATATCGTATATCGTATATCGTATATCGTATATCGTATATCGTATATCGTATATCGTATATCGTATATCGTATATCGTATATCGTATATCGTATATCGTATATCGTATATCGTATATCGTATATCGTATATCGTATATCGTATATCGTATATCGTATATTGTATATTGTAATTTAACTAAGTTTGATGTTACATGAAATATAAAATGACAGAAAACATTTTGGTTTATATGGTTAGCTTGAATTTTTTTGTGTCACAAGTTAGCTTAACTCTTTTAATAATGGTTATGGTTCGTTGAAGGGACGAAACTTGGAAATAGGTGTATTATAACATTTTTAAACTTTCCCCTTCATATATTTTTCAGTTTTCTTAAAGGTATATTTAATTAAAAGTTTAGTTTTGAAATGAAAGCGTTATATAACGCCATATTTAATAATGTAATTCTTTTTCTACTGATGATCTGCAAAAATTAACAAGAAAGTAATTTCACTATTTATTAGTAACTAAGCTAATTTCAAACTTCTATCGACATAAATTTAAAATCAACAAGATATTATTTTTTTTTTCATCAATAAAATAAATTTCACTTTTCCCTTGTTTTCAATACAGCGCGATTTATCACCCCAAGTCGAATTTCCCCCAAATCCCGTCTACGAATCTCCAGATCCAGAACGGACAACGTTATATTTAATTCGTTCTGCAGTTTTGGTTCGACCACGTTATGCGGCGGATTATAAATATTCCAATCGTATAAATCTGAAAGGACATGGCGCGGCAAAAGGGCTGTTCGCCTTTCCAATAAATCTTCCACGAACTTTGTACAGATTCTTAATGGAATATTTGGGTCCGGATTATGTCTTAACTGATACTTTGTTTGGCGGAATCCAATTTCCAAATATCATATACTTCAAAGATATTCAATATTGAATACCAGTTTAGAGTTTATGATGTTCTGTAATGCTATAAGGCCAATTCAAATCTGGTAAATATGTTATTAAATTAAAACAATGATTTGTGATATTTATCGTTTTGTTAGAATGTACTTTCGACTAACCTTGGCAAAGGTATGGAAAGTAATAATCTGAAACATTACATCGGAGAACCAACAAATTGGCCTACAGATCCTCATAAAAAAGTATTATTTATTTTATTTATTATTACATTACTCAACAGGTCAAGATCCAATTACAGAGTAAGAGTACAAGAATATATAAATACAGTTAAGTTAGAAATAATATACTAATTGATTGAACAGCAGGTAAGAAAAAAAGCTAAGAGAATTATATTTCTAGCATTTCATGAATGAATGCAAAACTAAAGATTTTAGAGAACATTATTATAGAAATAATAACTATAAACTATAAAACAAATCAAGCTAGTAACTTACTGATTCATAATTATTACACATAATGTATATAGGGGATTTTAAAAGAACATTTGTTTTGGGTGTATTCAAGTAAAATGTACGGGTGTTCTTGGAAGCTATTCGAGGAAATGCAAAATTAAGACTATGAATCAAATATGAAAAATCAACTTTAAAATGAACCGTCTTAAATAGCAATACCACAGAATAATATTTGCGTCTAAAACTTATGTCTAAGTAGCAGATCACGATGAGGTGAACCTAGAGGGGGATAAACTCCATCTTATTTAAAACTTAAAAGTTTTAATAATCTCCGTTAGACTCCTTCAATTCTATCAATATGTAACTGATAGAATGGGCTCCACACAACTGAGTCATATTCAAGTTTAGATCTGATAAATGAAGAATACAGTAATTTTAGTGTCTTCGGTTTCTTAAAATCACAACTGTTACGAACGATAAATCCATACATTTGTACGATGCTAATACTATTGATACTATATGGTTGTTCATTGATAAAGTGGGATCAAATGTAATTCCAAGATCTGTGATGGTAACCGGTCTTTAAAGAATCGTGTTGTTAACGCTATAGTTAAAAGTTAAAGGGAATTGATTCAAGGTATAAGGCATTACAAAACATTTAGAGGAGTTTAGAGGAAGGTTGTTATTGAGACACTACTCCTCAACACGTCGCAGATTATCTGAAAAAGTCATCTACAACCAAGAATGACGCATTATACAGGGTGTCTGTAAAAGGTCTTTACAAAAACATACCACATATTCCTTAGACCAAAATAAGTCGATTTACAGTTCATCAAATTTCTAGAGGCTTTCGACGGCTAGACAGAGAAAGCACTACTGACAGGCATCCCGACGGATTTACGCAATGAAAGTACACTCTGCGCATCAAGTATTTCACTATTTTATTTAGACGTAAATGTCAGATGTAAATTTCGCTAAAACATTTCTTTTATTTTCGTTTGTGTTTTTTGCTCATTACAGTTTAATAGAACCTAAGTATGGAGTTTAATAGCAAATTAAGAGGCCGCGTGATTAACAGTCAATCTCACAGCCACAGGAGTATCTAAAAACACTGTCGTCCGCATTTCTGGAGAGAAAAAAAGAATCGATAACCGTGAGATATCGGAATTTTCATCACCAAGAAAAACCATTAAAAAACCAAAAACAGTTAATGATATAGATGAAGCTGCACAAGAATCAAATTTTATTTTTTATTATTAGATGGCTATTTTTGTTTCTGAGTTGTGTTCATTTACAGGCTCAATTTTTTTCCGTTTCTCCTTTTTGATTTTATATGGGGTTTCAAGTTGGTTTTGACTTATTTCGACGTAAATCACAACAACACACTTTTTTAATAAAGCAAACAAGTGTTAAGAGGTATATGTACATGTAAACTACAATTACAAAAAATTGATATGAAACCCATAAAACCACCAACAAAAATGTAAAGCTAGCTTCCGTACTAGAACATGGTGTCATTCGTCGAGATAATTTATCGTTTTGTTTAATAGATCAAGAAATGTAAATATTCCCCTGTTATTTTTTATAAAATTATAAGAGAAATAAATTTTTTTCTAAATAGTATAGTTTATTATTTTGTAGAAAAACAAAATTTCGAAAATTTTAGTAATGTTTCAGAAACAACCGTTATTAATAATAGGTACCATTTTCCTTAATAAGGTGGAAATAAAATATAAACTATTTCCACGATTTACAAAGGCCTACAAAAAAATTATAGGTATTTTCCGCTATCCTATAAAATTTATATTTTCTGACTCAATTTCAAAAGGTTGAAGGAATTCCAAAACACCTTTTATGGCATAATAATTATTTTCAATTCTACATACTATCTTTAGCTGCTTTTAAAAACGTTCTAAGAAAGTCCAATCAGACCAATTTAATCCCTAAACTATTCCACACTTTTAAAATTTAATTACCTAAAAATATTAAAAACTATTTAAAATAACTTGTTTAGCAGACTGTACAATAGCTATCTTAGTCACACGTAGCGCGTTCTCTGTCTGGGCGTCGAACACCTCTAGAAATTTGATGAACTGTAAGTAAAATTACCTTAGTACAAAGTTGCTTCGTTTGGACTCCAGAGGGCCTTGAAGTTACAATTTTTAAATTGTTTTTCCCATATAAATTTAAAACGGCATATGCGATTTTGCTGAAATTTGGTATATTGGTAGAGTTTTATGTGGCAAAAAAATGGTATTAAAATTTTGTCCGATAATAATACATTTTTTAAATATTTGCACCTTTAAAAATTCTACGCCAATGGAAGAAAAGGAGTTTGAGTATGAAATTTAGATTGCGCAACTCATTTACTTTAAAAAAGATACTCTTGATAAGACTCGATTACTCTCATGGTTTTGACGAAATTTGCATTTTAGTAATTTTAGAACATAAACAATAATTATTAAAATACAAACTTTGTCAAAACCATGAGAGTAAATCGAGTGTTATCAAGGGTACTTTTTTGTTGTAAATGAGTACACAATCCAAATTTCATACTCAAACCCCTTTTCTGCCATAGGCGTAGAATTTTTAAAGGTGCAATTATTTAAAAAATCAAGTTCTACGCCTATGTATTATTATCGGACAAAATTTTATACGATGAAAAACAAAAAAAAGTACTTTTTTCATATCTTCTTCAACACCTCTAATCGAGACTTTTAACAAAAATACTTGATTCTTGCCATGTACGATTTTTTGAGGAATATTATTTGCCTGCAATACGTATACAAAAACATTTATTGTTGGTTTCCATAGTTTCATCTAAATAAAAATATTGTCAAGTTTTAACACCTAATAACGATTGAAAGTGTTCTATCTGACTCAATAATTAAAAAAACAAATGCGTGGTTTATTAATATGGCCGTACAATATACCAATGCAGAATATACCGATATGTTACTGACATTAGGATTTTGTGAAGGAAATGCCCGAGAGAGTGTCAGGGTGTACTCTGAAAGGTTTCCAAATCGTCGTGTACCTAGCCACCCAACTTTTGCTGCTGTTGAGAGACGTCTTCGGGAGACCGGTTCCTTTGCTCCCAACACTGTTGATAATGGAAGAGAACGTTTTGTAAGGATTCCTGAAGTTGAAGAAGACATTTTAAAATGTGTTGAACAAGATCCAGAATTAAGTACCAGACGAATTGGAAGGGAACTAGGATTAAGTAAAGATGCCGTTCATAAAGTGCTTAGAGAACAATTGCTATATTCATACCATAAGAAGCCAGTACAAGAATTATTAGTCCATGATCTTCAAATTCGTTTGGGTTTTTGTCGATTTGTTAATATGCAAAGAGAAAGAGATCCATACTTTGTCAAGAAGGTTCTCTTTACCGATGAAGCGGGTTTTACAAGAAGAGGTATAACTAATACCCATAATGAACATGTTTATGCCGTTGAAAATCCGCATGCAATAAAGGTAAACCATTTTTAGCACGAATTCAAAATTAATGTGTGGGCTAGAATAATTGGTAATTTCATTGTTGGTCCTGTCATACTTCCACGAAGATTAATTGGAGAAAATTATTTGGATTTTCTACAAAATACGTGTTGCCAGAATTGTTAGAAGATTTACCTCTCCAACTTCGGATGGAGCTCCATCACATTTTTCTTTTAATGTTAGAAACCACTTGAATGAACAATATCCACACAAATGGATAGGCAGAGGTAATGACGCACCTGTAAACTGACCATCACGTTCCCCAGATCTAACACCGATGGATTATTTTTTATGGGGACATCTGAAATCCACAGTTTACAGGGAATCTGTAGAAAATGAGGAACAACTCTGGCAACGTATTCAAGATGCAATAAACAATCTTAGAGGTGATGAAGAAGTTATGGAAAGGATACATTTTAATTTTCTTCGACGTATAAATCTTTGTATGCGTGAAAATGGTGAACATTTTAAACAATTTTTGTAAAATCTCTATTTTGATTATGTTGTAAATAAATATTTTTGTGAAACCTATACACTCTAAATTATTAAAACAGAAATTTAGCGAAAACCATGAGAGTAATCGAGTCTTATCAAGAGTACCTTTTTTAAAGTAAATGAGTTGCGCAATCTAAATTTTATACTCAAACTCCTTTTCTTCCATTGGCGTAGAATTTTTAAAGGCGCAATTCTTTAAAAAATCAAGTTCTACGCCTATGTATTATTATCGGACAAAATTTTAATACCATTTTTTTGCCACATAAAACTCTACCAATATACCAAATTTCAGCAAAATCGCATATGCAGTTTTAAATTTATATGGGAAAAACGATTTAAAAATTGTAACTTCAAGGCCCTCTGGAGCCCAAACGAAGCAACTTTGTACAATGGTAATTTTACTTAAATCGACTTATTTTGGACTAAGGAATATGTGGTATGTTTTTGTAAAGACCTTTTACAGACACCCTGTATAAAAAATCCGAAAGATTCAAAAAAGTTTTCGCAATCTGTTAGTGTAGTTTTAGGGGGTATAAAAACATTAACAATATATCGCTGTTCCGGTAAAACAATGACGCAAGTGCAAAATTGTGACATTTTGATTTTAACATGTCATTAGTTTCCAAAATAGTGTCTCTATAGGTATAACAACGGCGTAATTTTATATCCACTCGCGGCTGCTAGATAGTAGTTGCGTCAGTTTTCAAATATTATTGTTTCACTCCACTTTTGGCAAACAATGACATATGAACCAGTTGTGTTTGCAAATTTAAGGGAGACATTACTTACTCCATAGTTAAATGTTGTATTTGCTATTTAGGACAAGTTCATTGTCATTTATGTGCCCAAATTTGGAAGTAATAATATTCGTTTTTCGTCTCTCCTGAAAAATTTAAAATTTTGCATTTGCGTCATTGTTTTACCGGAACGGCGATATGTAGAACTAAAATTAACTATTAACTTGACAATAACAATATCAATTAGACCAGACCTAGGAAATGAATAATCCGAAAGATTAATTTGAAATGATATTATTTCTTCGCAAACTCCTATTAGTACACCTCCACCTCTTAGAGAATCATGTCTGTCCGATCTATATATACTAAAGTAAAATTTTTGATCGATGAGTCAAGCCATGTTTCTGTTAACGCAAACACTTTATATTCACTTTGAGACAAATGATTATAAATCTGAGTTTTTGAACGTAAACCTCTAGTGTTCTCCTATTAGGAGATATTAGATAGTTAACAGTATTTATTTTTGTCCGCCAAGTTTTAATTTTATTCCACTAAGCTTTGATGGAAGAGGGGATCAGAGATTTCCCAAGTTGGTCGATAAGTGCCCGCACCCTTCCTCTAACACTGTGTACCGAAAACCCTCATTAATATGCATAAATTGACATTGTACTACATTCTGATATTAATGCAAAAATTCCACTTGAATGTTAATATGTTGACATTCGTTTGAACATTGAGGCGCTTCGAGGCCATATTTGAACATTGTAATATTGATGGGTCACCCGTCATTTCTGAATGTGTTTTAACGTGTTTGAACATCGCCACGGCCCTAACTGCTCCTGCCGACCGGATTTCCATTTGAAGATTACAAAAGGGTATTTATTGCGTTTACCTCTACTCCGTGTTGGGGAGCGATAGTATGAATTTTATGTTTTTAATTATTAGATAAGTATGTCCGGTCTGGTGTTTTATGTGACCGCTATGTTTGGACAGAGTATTGCCTGGCGGGCTGTTTTTTTTGCCGCAGTTACTGTTGAATTGTAGTGATTTAGATTGTTAAGCCACGGTAAAACAGTATATACTTTTTTGTAATTTATGAATAGTTTTTAATCAATACTTTTTAGTCAAATGTAAATTTAGTTTTTAATTAATAAAACAAAATAATAATTAATAAAACAAAAGGTATGTCGTTAGTCGTCAGGGCCGACGAGAGGGGGGGCTGGCGGGTCAAATTCCTGGGGCCCGGCAGCTTTAGGTGAGGACGTTTAATTTTTTTTAGAAGTTCGCCTTAAAAGGGAGGACTTAGTTTACGAAAAATACAAGGTCAGGAGTTTTTTTTGTATAGATTTCACTGAAAAAACATTCAAGTTTTTGCTTGAGGACCTTTTTTGTTAGAAATGTGATATATATCATCGAAAGGGCTTCTATTTTTATAAAATTGTCCCGGGGCCCCACCTGGCCCTCGACGGCCATGTTAGTCTTAGTAGTTAGTCGTAGTCGTTAGTCGTTAGTCGTTAGTCGTTAGTCGTTAGTCGTTAGTCGTTAGTCGTTAGTCGTTAGTCGTTAGTCGTTAGTCGTTAGTCGTTAGTCGTTAGTCGTTAGTCGTTAGTCGTTAGTCGTTAGTCGTTAGTCGTTAGTCGTTAGTCGTTAGTCGTTAGTCGTTAGTCGTTAGTCGTTAGTCGTTAGTCGTTAGTCGTTAGTCGTTAGTCGTTAGTCGTTAGTCGTTAGTCGTTAGTCGTTAGTCGTTAGTCGTTAGTCGTTAGTCGTTAGTCGTTAGTCGTTAGTCGTTAGTCGTTAGTCGTTAGTCGTTAGTCGTTCCAACAATAATACTGGAACCACATAAACCAGTCCACAACTTACTGTAGATGACTGAGAGTCGATGACCTGTCGAGGATTGAGACTCAATTCAGAACTTGGTGTTGTCAGACATATTCTGTCAATAACGTCAAAGTTAAAACAAATTTAACAAAAGTATTACTTTAAATATGGGAAATAAAAATAAAACTCATTGAAAGATTTATAAATTGGTTAGTACGCTAAATTTTATTTATTTTATTTTTTTAATATATCTAAAAGTACCTTAAAGTCTATGTCTTCGACACTAGAGTCAGGTTAAGAGTCTTTAGTCACTCGTTGCTTACTCATTATTAAGAAGTCAACAGAAATTGCAATCCTTGTAACCATTGGAAGGACATTGGAAATGATATTAGCTTACATTTCCACATTTTTTATGTAATATTTAAATAGAGACTATTATAATATGTGTTATTTTTATTAGACATTTACTATAAAAACAAATAATTCGTAACTACTCTAACTTAAACGCAAGTAACACAAAACTCAACTAGCCCCATGACCACAGCATAATACGCACAAGACCGACTGCTATTGGTCAGCCTAGTAATCCCCTTTTGAAGGTTTTCCACGATACACAAATACCGGTATGTACCTGCGCCTGTTAACTCTATCCTTGTCAAATGATATGACGTCACGTGGCATAAAATTCCGACGCATCTACCATAAATACAAGAAACGAGACGTTTTTCATAATAAAAAACTGTAATATTACTTCATTGTTAAAGGTTGTGGTTTTTATGAAGTGAAAGTAGAAAAGTTATTGTATACGTACAAATATTGCACAAATTTTATGAACATTTAGTTATATGAATTTTTTTTAATTATCTTTTATTCAACTAAGTTTAATCAAATTAACAGATGTGGGTAGAATTTATCTAATACTAAATCTAAAGACATTTATTCCGCAGTCTAATTTTGTTTCAATCATCGAGCAGTATTTTTCTCACAAACATACAAACAATAATAATAAATAAATAAATAAATAAAATATAGTTGATTTCAAATTGAATTGAACCAAGTTTTAATGGATTATTAGATCGCAGATTACATGCTTAACTGAATACTTTATCTAATGGAATCCAATTTTCGAACGTCTTTTACTTCAAAGCCCGGGATGGGAGAACAATCAAAATCAAATGTGGCTCCGATCCACTAAATAGACCATAACTGCGGATCAAGTTCTGAAGACGGACAGAGCGAAATTATAGAGGGTTTTTTGGAACATGTGTATGGATTCGGCTTTAGTTAAGGTCTCGGACAAAATCTACGACAATCCGATGCAGTACATTATAAATAAAACAAATATGGAAATGTATACGAGGAATGTTTCTTAATGTTTGTTCCTAAATTGTTTTTAATATATATAAACAGAGACAACAGAGACGTGTAACTTAATATGAAAATTTGTTCGGTAGCCCATTTGAATTACATATTATGACAATGTAATGAATGTGCTTATGAAAGTGTCTGATTTTGTTGATTAATTAGTTTGGGGGGGGGGTAGTGTTTATTTTCACGTATTATTTTTCACATGAAGTAGTTTCTGGAACCAAACTCGTAAACAATATCATTGAAGTCAGACCATAGCAAAACGTACCATTGTTTGTTTAAATAATGATTGTGATACCAATATGTGAGGAATGAAGCATCTGGGATCGTCAGTAGTGAAATCTTACGTAATAACTGGAGGATAGAAAATTTTCAATATATTATCCACCCTATTTACTTAAATAATAATACTCTCCCTAATTCACCCCCTTACAAGTGAATTTTAACCCAAAAAGCTGAGCTTGTCCGGGGAAAGAGACAGCTATTATTATTAATTGTCGTGGCTACTTAAAGATGATTGATGGTGCCATTTGACTTACAGGTGAGGAAATCCCGGAAAACCTTACCCTCATGTACATGTAAATGTACAGCATCTCTCTTTACAAAACATAATATTGAAATTAAAGTTCCTATGCGCCAATATAGTCCAATTAAATAACGAAAAAAAGCCCCTTCGAGCTTACAATAATTTGTAATTGGATGAAACAAAGTGGACTTTATGTATTCCGAGAAAAAGCAAAAAAAGATGTAGCTGTTGTTAATTTTTTTTTAAATTAGGAAATACCGGGTTTTCCGGAATTTTCCATGGTAAAAATGCTAATTATCTGGACAAGTATTCCGATAGTAAAAATAAATGAACCAATCAAAAGAGGAGGCAAAAATAGTTCGGAAATTCATTGCACAGGTAGTTTTAATGGCGAATTTCTCGCCGCCAGAAGTGCTTTTACCAAAAAGTTGTTTTTTCGTTTCTTTGATCAGAACAATGGACATGAAATTTGCGATGAATTTATGGCGAAATTAAAAATGTTAGACATATGTGCCTATGAGAGAAATTGCGTATTTTTTGGTTGGCTCTCAAATAAAATAAGTCCCGCGGCGAAATCTGCCATAATTTTTCGGGAATTCGCAGGAAATCGGAAGGCGTAGTTTTTTTAAATTTTTTTCCCATATGATTTTCTCATGCAATATAAAACCTGGTTCTAAAGAACTGAAAAAATCATCCCCCCCTCTCTTTGTTGACCGTCTGAAGACCTTTCAATCCTGTCGGTCTAATTGGGGTAAGTTCACCCTCTGCAAGTGTCTGATGACATAATAAACACAGGCCAGCCAGTGCAACCTGGAAACAAAAAAATTATAGCACTGTGATAGACTTTTCTTAATTTAGGAACGTACTCACTCAATAAATTGCTGAAGAAGTCCGAAAAACCAGGTGTACACAGAGCTGGCTGAACACGGTTATTAAAAATTTTAGGGAAAAAATTGTGTTTAATTGTTTGATACCTTGGTTAATTATAGTCCGATTTCCGTGAAATTCACACAAACATAAGATTTTACATTTAGGAGTAAGCTCTGTAAGTGGCATTAAAAAAATTCAAATAGTTTGGGTGTTATAGGCAAACAATAAAATTAGGGCCGCGGTACATTTTGCCCTTCCGCCAAATGTCCAATTTTGGGATTTCTCTTGCCCCCCTTCTGGGAATCAATAGTCACATCCCTTAAGTTCAAAACGCATTTTCGTTTTTTCAAATATCTTAATTTTTACCAAAGTTATGAAGAATTTACTATTTGAACATTTAACAAATTCAATTTTTCGACCTTCGGCGCGGCGCCGCCTCAAAATACTAAACAAATTTCAATCGTCCATACCGCTAGAACGGTGCATCGGATCAAAATTTCTCAAGAAAAATGAAAATTAGCATTTTTCCTAAGCTTTCAAATGTCGTGAAAATATTGATTTATTTCCGACTTGCGCCTGTGCAAAATTGAAAAATTGACAAAATCCAAAATTTCGGCACTTTCGAAAAACAGCTACATTTTGTATTGCCTTTTTTCGAAAAGATCACCTCAAAATACATAGAATCCATTTTGTTTCATCTAATTACAATTTAATGTAAGCTCAAAACCCGTAATTTAAATTCGATTAATATGCTGTGTTGCAAACACAATTTAGTGATATCAGAAAGAACTATAACATAAAATCTGTGTCCGTTAATTTTTAGGAGCATGCAAAATATAAAGGTACATATGGGCCTCAAATAAAACATCAAGTAGGTAGATGAATGTCTCGACAGCTTTAATGGCAGAACAAAGTTTCCACCTACTAGAAAGGAAGTAAAATGTATGCACATGTAGTATTGGCAAAGGACTTTTGAAATGATTAGAGATTGACAATTTCTTACATATACCTACCTCTAATACCACTCTAGTGGCTATTAGAGGATTGTAGTCATTATTAAACTAAGAAAAAATATTAATCACTAAAGCCCAGCATTTGAAATCCGGATACATTGGAAAATTTATTTGGGGACATCAGGTCGGTTTTGGATTTTAGAGAGAGATCAATCGCAAGAAAAGTTAATTTATCCTGCAGAAAAACCAGTAGTTTCAGTAGAATATGCTATAACTTTATTAGAAGATTTCCTTGATAATAAATTATAAAATACCCTTTTCGAGTAAAATTTTCGAAATTAGATTTTTCATGGGTAAAATGTTATATCCATTCAAACATCGTAAGATAATCTACAATTAAGGGGGTATGGAACATAGGTATACCCTGGTGGTGTAAGAGACAAGGACAAGGACAAAAAAAAATAACAAAATAAAAAAATTACAAAAATGTATTCACCTTTAAATAGTGTTTATTATTAATTGCTGTTTAAAAAGTACCTCCTGCTGCAGAGCGGATCAAATAGATTTTTTGGTCACGTGACCATAGAGCAAATAGTGCTTGGATGAAGAAAAAAAAGGCTAACTTAAATTAGTTTCGTATAAGAGACGACTAGTTGGAGAAGATCCAGCTAGTTACCAAATTAGAAGACTATGAGAACTTTCACATGACTGGGGACACAACAGAATGCACACGCACAAGATACGCATTCTCGGCATAACATAAATGATGGTAGTATGTCATCCTTCATTTCCTTTTGGAAGGCATGGTATATAAATCTATTGATCTTGATGGCCCTAAGAGCAGTGGGTGGACGGAATGGGTCTAGCAGGTTTCGATCCAGTTTACAGGATGTGAACTTACCCGACTCAGGCCTTATACATCTGTGTAAGTGTGTGTGTTTGTTTCGTTTCCATGGTTTCTATTAAAATAAACGATCATAACCTATACTTTATAAAATATTTTATAAATATATAACATCTTTTTTTCTATTTTTCTTGGTTTTGTAATACTTTGGGGTCTATTCTGTAACAATTCCTTTATATTTAACGGCCTTTAAAAATATTGGCGACCTATAAAAATATGTTCGTATTCGTTAATTTACTTCTATCATTATTTAAACAGATTTCTTTAAGATAGTCCTCTAATGTATTTTAAAGATCCGTTTAAATAGTGACCGAATTAAAGAAGAAAATATTTTTAAAGGCCGTTAAATATAAAGGAATTGTTACAGAATAGACCCCATTGTAATTAAATAACAACTGTGACTTCATTTGTCACAGAATTATTATTTACTCCTAAAGCTCTGGAATTTAATATGAAGTAAATAGACCTTATCGCTTTGCATTAAAAGACCACAGATCAAATAAAAAGAGCAAGACGAGGTACTTTCTAAACGTAGCACTTGTTTTGTTTCTGTACCTTAGAAAAATACAATTTATAGAAAAAGAGTTTGTTGTATTATTTTTCCAAGTTTAAATATTAATAATCAATATAATTGTCAAGTTTTTTTTTAGCAAATTTTACAAGAGTAATAAAAACTATGTTTACTGCGTATATTAAACTATGATTAAAACTTCCTTCATTAATTATTTGTATAATAAAAAATTTGATATATTGGAAGCTTTTACATGTTTTAATATACAGGGTGGCTCACGCTCAACGGGACGGAGCTTTATGGGAAAACGACCAAAGATATAAAAAATTCGTTTGGGAGGAATACGTAGGTTACAGACGGCTACAATTTAAAATTTGTTAGATGTATACAGGATGTCCCACATAAGAAAAAAAAATTAGTTCATTAAAAATTATTCAAACAAGAGTAAACAATTAATTTCTGGGAGACTTTTTTTTTCTTAAAAATTAAAATAAATCGAAAACTAATAATAATAGTAATAGGGAACCTTTAGTTAACTGACATTATTTTTGATGTAGTTTTTAATTCTAAAATAAAAAACAGGGTGTTCCATTAAAAATAATATAACTTTGTATATTTTCTCTTATGTGGGACATCCTGTATACATCTAACAAATTTTAAATTGTAGCCGTCTGTAACCTACGTATTCCTCCCAAACGAATTTTTTATATCTTTGGTCGTTTTCCCATAAAGCTCCGTCCCGTTGAGCGTGAGCCACCCTGTATAGTGAAAAAATAGTTTTGTTCCTTCTGTAAATTTGTATAGAAAAACTATTTCTGAATCCATGTCTGAATTTCCCGCCCTAGAACATTTTTAAATGTTCCAGCTATATGACTGGATACGCACAGCAGTAAGAAAAGAAGAAAATTGACTAGTGGCGCCATCATAGACTGGTTGCCATTACAATCGCCCAAACAACTTTTGCCGAACAAACAAAATACATTGAGTTACACGTCTCGCTGGGTTGTCTCTGATAAAAAGTATAAAAAGTTGGTAGGAAATGCAGATTTTGCCAGCCGTGTTTGGATTTGGAACCTCCTTGGGCCCGACCCTGAGTATGAGGACTAACGGTTTATTTCTACCAAACATATGTAGATGTACAAAATTTAAATTAGTAGTTTGCCCCTCGTCATAGTCTAGAAGGCTATTATTTTTAGGTTATTAAATAAGATACAATTTTTTTAAAAACTAGAACTTTTAGAGCCTAAAAAAACGTAGTTTTAGATGTTTAAAGGATGATTCCCCTGTATAAAATCCCCTGTACATGAAAATAAACTTTTGATCTTGTCACACGTTTCAGCTAAGCCTTATTTTTGCATTTACCAAATATTTTACGTTAAATGTCGATACCAAAGTTTTTTTTTGTTTTTTTGTAAATTTTAAAATAAGTAGACAACGTCGAAGAATTTAAAAAAAATGTAATGTTCTTTAAATTTTGGGCTGAAATCAATAGTTAAAAAACGTATAGGGTGTATTTTAAAAACATTACGGCTGACCCGCTGTAACTGAATACCCTGTATATTTCAAAGTATTTTATAAATATGCAATAAAAAACCTAATAACTTTTATTTAAAATATTTTTTCATATTTTTACACGCTGGACTAATGGGTATAAAAAAATTTCGTTAGAAATAACAATGAATTACACATCCAGAAAATGGTTAAGATATTTTGTAATAATTTGTTTATAAAAAAGTTCAATTTAATTCAAAAGACTTACCATTTGAGATCGCTCATTGCTCTTGTCCGGATATTACCTGAAAAGAAAAAATCCCCCTGTAGCTAATAGACGTGTTAAAAATAAAACAAATGCAAAAAAGTCAAGTAAAATCTTAGACTAGGTAATAAAGAGGGGACTCATAACGCCGCTGAAAATCTTGTTCCATTCTGACACCAACGGTATTCGACCAAAGGCGTAACATATTGGAAATAAAAAAGGAACTTGTATTTATCTTATTAGTACATCATTGATCTTTTTAGGTAGGTATAAAGAAAGTTCAAAGCGTAAAATTTAAAATAAATAAGTAATAATAAATAAGACACAAGAAAAAAATATATTGAAATAAACTGAATGAAATCGTTTACATAATAAAATGATAAATGATATTTTTTTTAAATTCCGCAAAATAAAACATAATCTACATGTATTACAAAAAGATTTATTTTTATTTAATAAGAAATGACACTACCCAGATAGCTTAGACACCTTTTACAGACATCTCTAATACATTTTTTCACGACGTTCGTGACGTTTTGAAAATCTACACTAATATCCAAGGGTTGTTTTAAAGGCGTATAGGACGTACTTTGTTACTAAACAAGGCATCTTTAGGACATCCAATTTTGTACGTCTTTAAGACATCTAGTCTAAAACTGTCCGTTTTACGTACCAGGACGTTTGGACAAAGGTAAGACATGAATTAGACGCCTTTAAGGGTCGATTCCAACGTTGTGTTAAACTAAGTTTAAATTACTAAACGAAGATTAAAATTACATTTTTACATTAATAATATCATTTTAATCTTCGTTTAGTAATTTAAACTTCGTATAGAGCTCGATTATTTGTGAAGAGCACACTTCGTCATAATTGCAGAAACCAATTTGAATTTGTAGGCGTGGTCAGACAGATTTAAACGTGATCGAAGCCGCCTGCCGCTCATCACCGCTCATACAAGTTGAATTCAGTAGCGTAGTGTTACTTATTTGTACTTGTTGCATTTATTTAGTCATTCTGATTTTATTGAGTTTTGTGCTTCGATTTTTGAGTTTCCTGAGTTTTTGTGCTTCGATTTGTGTGTATATAAACTTTAATTTGTTATATTTTTTGAATTCCTAATTAATTTTGTGTATATTTTGGTAAGTACATTTACAAAACTATAAATATTAATCTCAGAAGAAACCGAACATCCTGAAATATTTTAAATACCTTTTAAAACCAGATTTTTTGTAAACCATATTTTTCTTATCTTAAGAGCTATTGCTGCGCTAATGAGATAAAATTCGTAGGTTTTATATATTTTATCACCAAGTTCTTAATATTTAAGGTATTGTACGTGATATTTTTTTTGTTGCTATATAGTAACTTAAACTACAGTTTTGTAGTATGAAATCAACACAATGCAGAAAAAAAAATTTTGAAAAAGTCTGAGTATGATCACTGTTTTGATTGATTCGGTGAACATATTATTATTTCTTGATGAAAAAACTGAAACTAAAATTAAACACTTAGATAAAACAAAAAAGAAAATATTTTCTCAATACAAATTGTAAAGGAAAGATTTCTTTAGAGAATTCTTAAAAGAAAATTCTAATCGAATAAAAAATAAAAGCATAAAAAATCACAGACGACTTGATTCAAAAACTATTATAAACAAAGATTTTACAACTAAGAGGCCAAATTGTTTACATTTTTATGTGGCAATTCATTATTCCCACCAGATTCTCGTTCATTGCGTCTTTGCCGGTTTTATCAGTCTGTAAAAATTATTTGGAGAAATTACTTTCGAAAAATAAAATTTGATGTATCCTATAACTATAATTTTATATTATATAAATAAAAATGTTTTTATTCAAATTATTCTTTAAAGTTTTAATAAAAGCTAAATTTTTTTATTAAAAATCAATATTAATCTAAACAAAATATTAGGGTTAGAAAGAACTCCGTAAATATGACAACGCTGAATATCTTATTTTACGAATTTACAACTAGTACCTATTTTTATGAATGAAATGTAGTTACCGTAACCAGCCGCAACGTTGCAAATCAAGTCTTTCTGACAGTTTCTGTGTGACTTATTGATTTATTCATTTATAAAATATTATTTTTGTGAACTTTTGTGAGAAATATAAAGAATTATGGTACATGCATGTGTAGTGTTCAATAAAGTAGATCATTTAAATCAAATTTTATCCTTTCATCGGTAAGTATTTTTAGGTTAAGATATGTTGTTTTCATTTGAACCAATGGAGCAGGGCACCCGTCTTAAGACTATACAATTTTTTGTACAAGATTTGATACAAATTCTTATAGAATTTAAATTGTATAGGATCACATAGAAAAATTATTATCCAATATAATTTTTCAGACAATTTACTGCAGGTTTGTTAACATACAATTTAAATTGTACAAGAAACTGTATCAAAAACTTGTGTAGTCTAAAACAGTCTTAAAACAGTTTTTAAAGTGATATTTCTTTTATAAATTAGTAAATTATACCAATAAATAATTATTGAATAGTGGCAAAGAAAATGTAACGTAAAATGTAGAATACTTCAAAAAATTATTTACCTATTAGGTACCTATACATATTTTTTATTTTTCTATTTAGGTTTCTGCAAGATCCTGAGAAAAGAAAACTTTGGTTTTCTCTAGTAGGGATCCTTGAAAATCACCCCCTTCGTAAAAACCCAGAGTTGTGTTCAGAACACTTTTTTTCTAAATATGTTTTGGTAAGTGCAAATGGTGCTAAATATATCAGAAAAGATGCAAACCCCAGGCGGTGTGAGAGCTTTCTATTTTTGGATGACTTATCCAACAGGTAAAAATACAAAATATTAATTTTTTGTTTACCTCTAAACATTATTTATTACCTATATGTATGTATATCTAATGTATGGGTTTTTAGTTCCGATTCAACTGTTTTTGGAACACTACCTGCTCCAAAAAACATTGCAGTAAGTAATAACACTAATAACTAAGCATAAAAAAATTAAATTAAATTTTAGTTAATAAAATTAAGATATTTAATATATTTAAAACGTTATTTTAAAAATTTTTACAGTTTTTTACGATATTTTTTGCCATACCATGTTTTTTGTAATTATTAATTAACAAATTATATATTTTTAGGACATATTTTATTTAGTTACCCCTACCTATTTAATGTTAATTTAAAATCATACCAGGCAAATATATAGTAAATGCCAATAAACTATAATAACCAATAAATATTAAAAATAGAAAGGTAACTTGAATTCTCTTGTATTTGAATTTACTTGTACTTGAATTTACCTACATGAAAAAATCATCATAATTTTATTACTAAAAAAATATACCTACTTATTTACGTATTTTTTTTAACATACTACTCTGACAATACTGCTAAGTTTAAAACTCTACGCCACTGGCGAGCATATTATGGACACTGTTTACAATGTTGTCAGCCGGTCCTTTCTCTCTTCCACTCACTAACAATTTTAAAACAATAACAGTCCGCAATTGTATAGGATTTATGAATGAAACATTTTGTCTCTATGTTGTGATGTCTGCGTAAAAAAACAGTTTCTGCTCAGTGAAAAAATATTAATTTAATCCAAGTTTATTAGGAAAATTATGAGTAATTAAGTTATCAGACCCTAGGTATATTAGTGAGTGGGGCCTTATAGTTCTTAAGATTGCAATCTTATATACCAAAGTAGTTAGGTTATAACGAAATTACTCATTAATAATTTTTTGATTAGATTAGTAAATATCCCTTTATGTAAAGCTATTTTAAAGAAAGGATAATACGAAAACGGATTAGAAGAGTTTCCCTGTTTTTTGCCTATCTAGATTTACAAAATGAAACACTGTGCGATGATGGTGATTAAGGTTTAAGGTGTAAAAACCTTGATAGAGTATTAATTAACTTGGGGTTTCTTTACGCGGCCTCGTACCACTCTATTAATCATTGAATAGCGGGTGTGGATTTAATCTTCGCACTTGTCGCTTGTCGACCTCTGCTCCATTTAGGTGAGCAGCGAAAAAGATATATAGTATATTTACCCTTAATTGTATTTGTCGTATGGATATTAAGATATTTTTTACATAAATATTAAGCAAATGTGTTTATTGGTTTTATACTTACAGTACAATAAAAATATCAAAATTAATTTAAAATATTCCTTTTGCACTTTGTAGAATTAAAGTGCTATGTTATCAACTCAATCCTTGGATTTAATTAAAGAAAATGTTATCAAAAACTAAAAATATCCATATTCACAAAACACTTTTAAAAAGTTACCCGCAACTAAAATGTTAAATGTAGAAACGTCAACGTCATTTCAGAGAAAAATTAGAGTTGGACGATGGCATGATCACATCCAGTCTAAGGATCACACTAGGTATCGTTACTGTTATTATATAGTAAAATCATTGTGTAAAATTGATATAAAAACAATGAATAGGTAACTGGTTATTCCAAGGCATTAACGTTCATTCGTTTTTTAAAAAAGAAATTTTAACAATTAATTTCTAGGTTGTTTTATTGGCTGTTAAGTGAAAATTGAGTGAGATTTTTTATCGAATTATCCGTATGGACAACGATATAAAAAATTTAATTATCTACCTTGTTTGTAATGGTATGGATTTTAAAAAGCTGACCAGGAAAAAATTGTGTGATGTTGATATGATGATACCAAAAAGAATAGGATTTGAAGACTGGATGTCAGAATTTAATAAGAAACAGTGTTACTTTTTTTCGCATTGTACTAGACACATTTGATAAATTACGTATATCTATATACATAAATAATAGTATAATAGCTTTCAAATAAGGCTAATAACCTTATATAGTAGTTGATGCAAGGTTGATGCTGAGCACAAAAAAATAGCTTTCAAATTTGACAGAACGAGTTCTATAATTTGACCAAAAAACACTAAAACTGCATGTTACTGTAATTATTAGGCATTTCAACTACCTGTCCAAATGGCTACCAGTGGGGACTGACAGTTTGGATATGGCAACCGTGTTGTTATGTTGTCGTTAAACAGGGTCAATGATACATATATAGTTGTATAGATTGCTCAAAGCTGGTCGTTTACGAGCGGCCATATTGCCTGGCAAATATTTATTAATTTGAATCGGTTTAGCAAAAATGTGTTTCAAAACCAATTTTCGGCCTTTAGATATTTAAAAAAAAAAAATTGCTTACATTTTTACTTCAAGGCATAAGCTTATGTTTATTTTGAAAAATATGGATGATCAATCTATGTAACTATCTATTTCATTGATCTTATCAAATCACCACGCCTACAGGGTTGCCATAATTTTGCCATATCATAACCTGTCAAAACCCACTGGTAGCCATTTAGTTTAGAATGCCTAATTAACTCAAGTCCGGACTCAAGTATTTACTGGTTGTAATTAATGATGTTTCAAAAGGCTTAAATATGACGTCATAGATCTTAACCAAGAATTACCGGTTGATCGCTTTAAAACGGTTCAAGATTAAACTAAAAAGAAAATAAGCAAGGTTGTTCTTGTCATTACTTTCGTAATAAATCTATTACTTTTGTTGGTTTGAATTTACGTTATTACGTTTTTCTAAAATTTATTACTATTCATTCAAGAAAAATTCCTTAGTAAATTCTCCCTCATGCACAATCATTTTCAACATTTTCAGTGAGGACAATTTAAAAAAAAATACTATCTTTAAATCGCGCATGCATAAACAGTTTGGATTAGGTCTGGAACAATCCAACTGACGGATTTTTTGTGACGTATTAAAAAGTACATTTTGAAATGTGCGCATGCGCCGAAATGTAAAAAGAAAAATTCGATCCTAAAATGACATTTAGTACCTTTTACTAAAAATCTATTACCTTTTACTGAAATTTATTACGTTTTAGCTCAGAGTAAGTAAGTAGTAAAGAGAGGACAGTAAACAATGTTTGTGTCGCCATGATAATATGGTCGAGAATTCTAATTAGAGAGAAATAGATTAATATCTTTATCTCTTTGTTTGTATTTGTCAGTTTTACAAAGCTTTTCTCAGACAATTATTCCAGTGTTTAATTTAAATTTGTTCGTGTTGTGGTGTTAAAAGTAATTGTTATTAATATTATATTCATAACAAAAAAGTCATATTTTGTTTTCACTTCATTAAAACATTTTATTTTATATTCTACTTGGTCAACATTTTCGCATTTAAAATGACCCAGCGAAATTTTTTTACGGTACGCTACTGCTGAGAATTCAAAAACGAGTGAGAAAGCCTTCATTAGAAAGAGAGATACTGATTATATGATAGCGACATTAATATTGTATAACTTTATGCAGTGGTGGCCTATCTGCCATTATATTATCTAAGCGTTTTAGTGCGCCTGTCTATGAGGATTTTTTTGGCCCAAAAACAACACTGAAAATAATGTGAAATAATAAAAGTAATTCGAGAAGAAGACATTATTTATGTGAAGGTTTTTGTAAATATCTTCAAAATATACGACTTCAAATTCCTTTTCATATGGCTATGTTTTTATCTTGTATATTTATTTACACCATAGTTACAAACAGGAAGTGGATGACTTTATGAAAATACTGCATGCAATTCATTGATAAATATATGGAGAAGTAAAGGGTGAAAGGAAACTCTTAGTTAATTAATACCCCATCACGAGTCTGCTTCACTATCGATATCTATATATATTGCTATATTTGCCAATATGAATTATTCATAAGAGAATCCCTGCCGAAAATTTAAATCTTAAGGATGCGTTCCCAAGATATATACCGCCGCTCTGGTTCGAAATGATGCGTTACAAATTATAGAGAACGATTTTTAGGTCTGGTGTAACGATTTGAAATTGTCTTATTCATATTCAGTTTAGAAACAGTATATCCGGGGGTAAATCTTGAAAGTTTATTTAATGTAGGTATGGTATAAAGGATTCATACAAACATTATGTATTATTATATAAAATCGAGATAGAAACAGAAATGTACAAAATAATTATTTTTAGGAAATAAATCATAAACATACAAATATGTGAAACCATATAAATATGTACAGATACCAGAGCTAAGCAGAGTACTACACTGCAAATTATAATTGAATCGTTTATTTCAGAAACCCCCTATCGACCAAAAATATCAAAATGGAGTTATACCCGAAATTACAATGTCTGTACGCAAAGACATCATTTAGTGCAGTAACGTCCTATATAGTCGTACTATAAACACCTAATCAACAGCGTGAAATCTTCGTTTGGTGCAGAAACCCCCTATGCACCAACAATTATGGGCTTTCTGCGCTAAAATACGGTTTTTCTACGATCACTATCCAAAGTAGGCTTTTGCATATTCAAATCTAACTAGAAAGTTGACGTTTTCCGTGAATTGTCATAATTTGACACTACTGGCGCACTTTCCGCCCTTAGTACACAAAAAGCTATGCTATTGTGCTTATTAGGCAACCACGTGTTAAGAAGTTGTTTACTGTATTATTTTCTATTTTCGTAGGATAGTGTTTATTATACTAGACTAAATTATTATAATGTCTAGCAGTTCGGAAGAAGAAACTATTCCAAAAAGGAGGAGAGGTATTTCACACGAAAGTACATACAAACGCAATGTTATACGTACAGCACGAGTTAAAGGTGAATCATACGTAACATATACAGGGAAACAGGTCCCAAAGAAATCCATTCCCATTGCTATTACATGTAAGTGCTTAAGTAAATGTTATTTACATCTAAACGGGGAGAACATACACCAAATTTGGAACCATTTCTATTCATTTGAAAACAAAAATACCCAAGATACGCATCTTCAAAGTTGGATTGAAATAAAGGAGATTAAACGTAGGCGCCCAGAAAACGGGAATAATCCTACATAGCAAGGTAAACAAAATATGTAAGATGACATAGAAGAAGAGGATCTTTCACATGCAAATGAGAGTGAATCAATATTATTTAAGAAAAATCCCTCTTTTAACTATTACCTTAGAATCAATGGCGAATTTAAACGCATGTGTAAAAATGTTTTTATCGAAGTTCATGGAATTTCAGCTGACCGAGTGCGTCGGATTTGTAAGCTTTTAGTTGAAAAAAAAACTCCGTGTGACATGCGAGGGAAAAACCGAAGTGGTAATGCTATTCAGGGAGACGTTTGCATTAAAGTGCATGAACATATTTTAAAATTTGAAGTAAAGGAAACTCATTATGGGGGAAATTTAAGGAAATACTTAGACGCTCGACTTAATATTGTCAAAATGTATGAACTGTTTCAAAATGAGCACCCCCATTTAAAAGATGTTGTGAAATACAATTTCTATTATCATTACTTTAAAGAAAATTTTGGTTATTCATTTGGTAGACCACAAGTAGATGTATGCAGCAAATGCGAAAGTTTAAGCGTCAAAATGAACGATCCAGGTTTAAGCGAGAATGCCAAAAGGAATGTTGCTGCCGAGTTAATGATTCACAAAAGGAGAGCGAAGATGTTTTATTCTACCTTAAAAACGGCAAGTGAAAACCAGGACGATGATACAGTAGCCTTGTGTTTCGACTATATGTAGAATCTACCCCTACCCCTGATACCTGTCAAAGAAGTATTCTACATGCGGCAACTTTGGGTGAATGTTTTTTGCATTCACGATTTAAAATCGAATAAAGCGAAACTCTACCTGTATCATGAAGGAGAGGCAAATAAATGCCCTGATGAAGTGTGTTCCTTTTTATTGCATTACCTTCAAAATGAAGTACCAAATACTGTCAAAACACTTTTCTTGTTTAGTGATGGAGCAGCAGTACAAAACAAAAACCACACAACTTTGCGGTTTCTGATGAATTTGTGCGATAGAGGCCAGTTTAAAAAAATCATCCACTATTTCCCTATGCGTGGCCATTCCTTTCTGCCATGTGACCGCGACTTTGGGTCAATAAAACGTATTCTAAGAAGAACCGACCGAATTTACACGCCTCAAGAATATGCCGATCTTATTGTAAAAGCTAGTAAAGTCGGTCGCTTTTCAATACATCAGGTTCGTACTGACGAAATTATTAGTTTCAAAGACTGGTGGCCGCGATATTATAAAAAAACAACGAACTCCGATGAAACTTCTGGAAGGGGTATTTCGAAAGACCAAAGAATACCTCTCAAGATAACAGCCTACAAAGAGTTTATCTACAGTCTAGATACTCCTGGAAAAGTAATCGCCAAACCCTTTATTAATGGTATGATCTCTTCCACTTTTAGTCTCCAAAAAAGTAATACTGCTCCTGAGCTGCCAACTCAGAAGGCTTATCCTGCTGGGAAGGTTCCAATAAACAAGAAAAAACTTGATGACGTACGGAAGCTGATGGAATACACCAAAGGATATGAGCATTTCCATGAAGATATACTCAGATGGCCGACTACAGAAGCTGATTGTGTCATGGACTCAGAACGTGAGGATAAGTAAGGCCTCGAAACTTGAAGAAAATAACTCCTATATTTAATTTATAACTGTAAAAATTAAGAATAAAGAGAAACATTTTCAAAACTTTTTTTTTAACCAATTTATTGCAGAAACCCCTTAAGTGAACACCCCTTTAAATTATTTTCATGGGTTAACAAAACCAAATTAATTTTATAGTTTTTTGTCACTATTCAAGAGGCAGACTCCTAAATAACTTCAAATTTTTTAAATAAAGAAAAAAATATCTTTATGGCGCAAAACAGTTTTTTCTTGTTTATTCAAAATGTATATTTCTGGAGATATGGGCTTTCTGAAATAAACGATTCAATTATTTCCCCCTGTATTAAAATCTACTGTTCAGATCTACTGTTTTTTTTTACCCACCTACTGTTCCAGCAAATTTTTATTTAGCAACACTGCCCAGGATAGATCGAAAGAACTTTGCAAAGTAAAAGTTGAAAAGTCTTTTGGTAGGTAGAGAGGGGGTAAACTTCAAACCACGTCGGGCGGCTCCGAGAATTTCACAGTAATGTTTACCTGCCAGTGTCGTTTCATAGAATAAGTAATTTTAAATTGTTATCGGCGGAACCGGACAATCGCATGTATTTATGGATTATACATAATTATTAAACATGTATTATAATATTCAAATTATAATTTTACAAAATTTCAACAGCTATTCACAATGTATTAAACTATTTACTCGAAATTGTTATTAACATCTATAAAATAATTTTGTACGCCAATGTATCGCGTCCACTTCGGTGAGATCCGCTGCCAACCTGTCAACTGGTAAGTTCGATACTTTTATTTTACTAATAGCGTTTTCGACTGGTGAAACTGGTGCGCACTTTTTAACACTCGGTGCAACATTTGTTTTCGACTCGCAAGGGCAGTGCGAACCGGGTCAGTTTTTGAATTTTCGGTTGGAATCAGTTGAACTCAAAAAATGAACTGGTGCGCACTTTTGTGAACTGAGTGCAGAGACAGGTTTTCAGTTTCAGTTCAGTCGTAACAAATATGGCGATGGCAAATGAAGAGTTGTTTCTAAATTGTGTAAATTTTGTAGAATTTGTAAAGAAATATTGAAAACTTCTTTGTCAATTCAGACAAAGAAGATTTATTTAAGGCCAAGCGTAATAAAACTAAACTGCTAAAAATAAAAGATTACATTGAATCAGTGGTGTCGCACCTGGATGATTCCCAGGTAGGTACCATAAATATTCTTGTAAGTCCTGTATATGCATAGTATACGCTGACATCTTAAGTACTTAGACATAAGTAAGTTTATGTTAATATATTGAGAAAATATTCTATAATATAATAATATTAAATATATATTTAAAATGGAAGCTTTTCGTTTGGATCTGGTTTGGAATTTGGAAGGTACTTCTATTTATTACTCAAATGACAACTGTCAAATATAATAAAATGCACTGGTGGTCAACTGCGTTTTCGGTTGAATTAAGTTTGTATGACGTCAATAAATTAAACCAGTGCTAATCAACGAAAACTCGCACTTTACGAGTGTGAACTGAGTGTGACCAGTCGAAAACGCTAAAAATAATTTAGGTCGATATGCCAAATTTAAGGAATTTTTCTTCGCAACTTCGTCTCCCTCATTACACTTTGTAGTATATAATCTCGCTCCGGACCTGGCACGTTTGTAGTTTTTAAGCAAAAAATTGGTACTATCGCTATCGCTTCGGTGAAATATTAGTCATTATAATTTCGTGCCTGGACCGATAAACAGTGTTTTTAAAATATAGTGCTGTGAACGAAAAAATGCCCAAAAAAAGCAACGATAGTGATACTTCCAACTCAAGTCAAGAATGGCGTGGAAAGAAATCAAAATATGAAAAATTATACCGTGAGGTAGCGAAACTTAAGCGGAAACTAAAATATAGATCATCGTCTTCTGATAGAAGTGAGATTGAAAGTAGTAAGTACAAAAATTTTAATATAATTATTTATTTCAAATGGTTAACAATAAATGCAAAATTGCAATTCCAAACTTACGTAAGGTTAGTGATTAAATGATGTGTATTATTTAAGTGATTTAAATATACACATATACATAATTTAATTGTAAACGTTCTAACCCATTAAAAAGGCCAGGCATTTACAGATGTCGCGGCGAATTAATTATACTTTTACTAACGTCAGTACCCCATTTACAGATGGGGGAAGTGTTACTCCTTCACCAATAGGGGAGGAAACCATCATTACCAAAGAAGGGGCCGGTGAGACAGCCGGCCCTACAAGTAATGAACATCAGAATGTCGACATTCCTGAAGACATACTCATTGCCTTAGGAGACAAACCAAAAAATGGAGACCAAAGTGGATTAGTAATTCATAAGGAAATTGCAGGAAGATGGGAAATTTACCTTAAGAAGGGATTAACTGTCGAACAAAAACAAAAATTAATAGACACACACTTGCCTCCGTTAAATTGTCCTCTGTTAAAACCACCTACCTTAAATGCTGAAATTGAAGCTGCCTTGAAGAGCCCCCTAGTAAAACAAGATAAATTTTTAGGCCAAATACAAAAATTACTGGCAGCGGGACTCAGTGCCTTATCAATGCCTGTTAACGAGATTGCAGTCGAGACCAATAAGAAGTTCGACGTGAAAACAGAGTTCCTACCTCCACTAATAGATGCTGTGAAGGCAATAGCAAGTGTCTATCAATCAATTTCGATGCATAGACGATATCTAATAATGCCATCCCTTAATGAGAGCTATCGTAAAATAGTTCAAGACTCTCCTATAGACGAACACCTGTTTGGGGCTAATCTCCAGGAGAATTTAAAAATATCAAAGGCAGTAAAGAGAACAGGACAAGAATTGAGCATGCAAGTGGCTAAGAAAAAACGCATTTATGGACCTTCAGGTTACCAAAATCCACAGCCGTCAACGTCCAAGCAGCATCAAAATTTTCGGAAAACAGCCTCGACATACACAAATCGATTCCGAACCAATCAGAAACCAGAATATCACAAAAAGAAGAAGGAAGAGGAGCAGAAACGGTGGAGACGTTAACCACCAGTTTTAAAAATAAACAGGTAAGGGAAAAATATGCAGGAAGTCTGAGAAAACACCTCAAGGCTTGGGAATTTTACACCTCCGGATCAGTCGTACTAGATTGGATCGGGGGTTATAAAATTCCATTTAATCGCAAACCATTTCAAAAGTTTGTCCCTTCCACCAAAATAAATTCTTCTGAAATGAGTCAATTCACACAAGCTATACATGAGTTACAAAACGTGGGCGCTATAGAAAAATGCAAGCACGAATCGGGCGAATTCATTTCATCATTTTTCTTAAGGAAGAAGCCGAACGGGAAAAAAAGATTCATATTGAATTTAAAATCGTTAAACCAGTTTATTACAGCCCCACACTTTAAATTAGAAGACAATAAAGTTGCCCAAAATGTCATTTTAAAAAATTATTTTTTAGCAAAAATCGACTTAAAGGATGCATACTTCTTTGTACCGGTTTCAAATAAATACAAAAAATACTTAAGGTTTAAGTTTAAAAATACGCTTTGGCAATTTACTTGCATCCCGTTTGGCCTTAATATAGCACCATATTTATTCACAAAAATATTTAGACCAATAATAAAAAAATTAAGAAATGAGGGCATTCAATGTATTGTATACCTGGATGATTGGCTCGTTATGGGGAAAACCGAAATCGAATGTAGGGGAAGTTTAACAAAAATCTGTTCCGTTCTGAATCAATTAGGTTTTTTAATTAATGTAGAAAAAAAGTCTCTTAATTCCATCCAAAGAATGTACATTCTTAGGATTTACCTACAACACATCTGATATGACTATCAGACTTCCAGACGAAAAAAGAAATAAATTACTAATTAATATAAGTAAGTTCAGCCGTAAAAAATCTTCAAAAATAAGAGAATTTGCAAAATTTTTAGGGCAGTTAGTCTCCGCCTCACCTGCTGTTAAATACGGTTGGCTGTATATTAAAAATTTCGAAAGGGAAAAACAAATTGCATTAATAAAAAACGATATGTGCTATGATGCAAAAATTACTTTATCGTCAAAATTAACAGTTGACTTTAAATGGTGGTTACAAAATGTAAAAACATCAATACAAACCTTTGGGGCAAAAAGTTTTTCTTTAGAAATATTTTGCGATGCTTCCACCACTGGTTGGGGCGGTTTTTCAAATGGCAAAAAAGCACATGGATTCTGGAGAAGCGGCGAAAATAAGCTCCATATTAATTTACTAGAATTAAAAGCCATTGCTTACAGCCTCAAATGCTTTGCTCGAAATAAACAAAATATCAACATACTGTTAAGAAGCGATAACATTACAGCCATCGCTTCTATCAATAGGATGGGAAGTGTACGATTCCCAAATCTAAATAAAGAGGCTAGAATAATTTGGCAATTCTGCGAAAAAAGAAACCTTTTTATTTATGCTACATACATTCAATCAAAAAAGAATACAATAGCAGACAAGGAATCGCGCATAAAATCAATTGAAACGGAATATGAACTCTCAGAGATAGCTTATAAAAAAGTGGTCAGCTTCTTCGGCAATCCAGAGATTGATTTATTTGCCTCGTATACAAATTCTAAATGTAACAAATTTATCTCTTGGGGTCCAGATCCATATTCCGTGTCAATCGATGCTTTTTCAATAAATTGGGATCAATTCTTTTATGCATTTCCACCTTTTTCCTTGGTCCCAAAAGTACTACAAAAAATCGTCAAAAACCAGGCATGTGGTATTTTAGTCGTCCCTTACTGGCCAAGCCAGCCCTGGTATCCCTTATTCATAAATATGTTAACAGAAAAATTAATCCTGTTGCGACCAAATAAAAACTTGTTATTGTCTCCTTTCAGGGAATCCCACCCACTTTGGGCAACACTTACCCTGGCGGTAGGAAGATTATCGGGGGCGCATTTGAAATGAACAATGTGCCAAAAAACGCAATACCAACAATAATAGCTTCAATATCAGATGGTACCATTAAACAATACGATACATGTTACAAAAAATGGTGGGAATTTTGTTCTTCCCAAAACATACAGGTTTACGAAAATAACATTTCTCAAGTGATAGAATTTCTAAAAACGGAGTTAGATAATAATTATTCTTATGCAACAATCAATTCATACAGATCCGCTTTAAATTTAATTATCAAATTTCGGCCAAATGATGAAGCAATCATAAAAAGATTTTTAAAAGGTGTTTTCAATACAAGACCACCAAAGCCAAAGTATGCAGTCACTTGGGACCCACAAATAGTGTTGAGTTACTTAGAAAAACTTCATCCACTCAGTTCTCTAAACATTGAAAAATTGACATTAAAGCTAACTACCCTGCTAGCATTGGCAACAGCTCACAGAGCACAGACTCTTTCAAAAATTACAGTAGATAACATTATTAGATTTGAAAACAAAATAGAAATTAGAATACCACAAAAAATCAAAACAACGGGTCCCAATAGATTGCAACCAAACCTAGTCTTGCCGTATCTAAAGCAAAATCCGGCACTTCGCGTAGCTTCCACTCTATCTTACTACATAGAAAACACACAAAAAACCAGAGATCAAACAAATGTTTTACTATTAACACACAAGCAACCTTTCCGTCCAGCCACCAGCCAAACAATTAGTCGTTGGATTAAAACTGTACTTAATGAGTGCGGAATAGATACAAACATATTCAAAAGTCACAGTGTGCGACATGCTGCAACATCTGCAGCTTTCAGGGGAGGCGTAAACCTCGACACTATCTACAAAACTGCGGGCTGGACTGAAAGATCAAGTGTTTTCGCAAATTTCTATAACAGACCATTGTCCTCAGATCTTTGCCAATTTGCGAATTCCGTACTTTAGAAATTTAGAAAATTACCTTACAATTTCATACTTTATTTACTTTTGTTCAAAGTTCTATACCTCTAGATGTTACTTAATTTGTTTAGTTTTAATTTTATTTCTTAGTAACTAACGTGTTTTGGTTATATTTATATAGTTATATACCTAATATATGTGTTTTTTTGCCATAATTGCTATAGATTAATATGTATCATAAATTACAAAGCTCATGTTAAGTAATAGAGAGCATATTTATATATAATTAATATTTCTTACTATTAAATTTAAAAAAAAAATAAAAAATATCCAAAAGATTTTTATGTAATCTTCATTTTTTCTCTCCTATCACACTCCTAGGTAATTGAAATGGCTAGCTCGTTAATCTTTAAACATCTACAAAGTGTAATGAGGGAGACGAAGTTGCAAAGAAAAATTAAAAGATCAAACGACTTACCTGAAGGAAGTTCGATCTTAATTTTTCGAGCAACTTCGTCGAACCTCATTACAACCCACCCAAAGTCAGGGGCTCCACCTGCCCAAACCCTCGAGCTAACCATACCAATCACAAAATTATAATGACTAATATTTCACCGAAGCGATAGCGATAGTACCAATTTTTTGCTTAAAAACTACAAACGTGCCAGGTCCGGAGCGAGATTATATACTACAAAGTGTAATGAGGTTCGACGAAGTTGCTCGAAAAATTAAGATCGAACTTCCTTCAGGTAAGTCGTTTGATCTTTTAATTATATTTTTATAATGGGTCTAATTTGGAGAGTTGGTTCTGCAAATTATTATTAAGTAAATATAAGATATATCAATAAATAATAAATAGAACATTCTTAAAATATGTTTATTAATAACTTAAATAAATATTATTAGAACAAAATAAATACAAATAATAATACATATTTAACGAATACTTACTTGGAGCAAATAGGCGTATACAATCTCAAATCTTTAAAATATCAATATATTGAAATGTGAAGTAGAGACTAGGATGTAACATTTTATTAACAATAAAGTTATATTTTATAAATGTCTTTTAATCTGAGAACAAATGTAATATAGGTATTGGAAAAAACATACAAATCCAATATTTAAAAAATATATGAAGCAGCAGGGACTATCAGGCTGGGACTATCGGGCTAAGACTATCGGGCTAAGACTATCGGGCTGCTACATAATCCAAGATATATCATTTGAAGTTGAAAGCAGTTCTTTCGCTGAATATTTTCTATCCAGACACAAAAGGCGACTTAAAAACTAATTTGAAGACAATCCACCTGGTACGCTTCTAAAAACTGTTAGGAAATAACACAAATATAATGTAAAATGAGCGTACAAAGCTCAACCATAGTATAGAGAACAATCAGTAGTGCGATTCTCGAGCGGTACCTTTGATATGCAAGATTTTCCACAAGGAGGAAGAGGTTTGTCAGGCGACACCATTTTGTTAGAATCATTCTCAGATCCGGGTTCGCAGTTTTAGATAATTTTTATATATCTGTATAAAACTTTTTTTACAAAATTATTATCGCACACTTAAAATTACAATATCTTTGATCTCCCATCTGAAATTGAGACTGCAATAAAGTTCAAGTTCAAAAGATGTGATATATAATTTTGATTATTATTTATCAATAACGGCTGTGAAGCAGACGTCCAATCTATGGAGATCACCACTAAAAATAAAAATATCACTTGACAACTGTCTGGATATACCACTAGCAGAAGACTAGAAAAATAAGCTATTGCGCAGAACATGTCTTCACGGTAAAACTGATCCTAAGAAAATGGCGACGCAAACGATGCAGTTCTGATGCTTAGACCTTCCAAAAAATCTGAGTCGCAATACCGATTGTTCTCTATACTGTGGCTCAATGACTTAATAGATTAAAAATGAAAACAACTAACTGCAACCAAGTTAACTATATAAATTGTAATTGTAAGATTTCTTTTCGACCATGACACCCTGACAATAATAAATAATGCATCTATAACCATCTTTCACCACATTCCACGATTGCAGCGACACTGAAATAACGGACTTGCTTGATTTTGTATATATCTAGACCAGAATGATCTCTTCGCCTATCGTCTGGAAAGCAGATTTTTTTCTCACCCGTATCTCCCGATGACTTCGCAGAAAAATTCCTAGGTGCCATGGTGGTGGAATATTCATCTACTACGATATTGCCTGGTACAGTTTTTAAAGTCGATGCGACCACCACAGCTAAGGAAACCGACATAATTTCGGTGTGCATCAAATTCAATAAAGTTTCGTTAAGTTCCTTATGTTAATTCATAACATTTTTGATAATCAGGAACTGCTGAGTCGCCAGCTCTTGTAGTTGAACCTGTTGTTTAGGAAAAGACTCACAAACCCCTTAAGTCGTACCTGTTTCCAAATTTTTTATCTGCCCTATCCCAACTTCGTCACTTGAAGATCGTATGCTGTTGCGTTCTAAATTGGCGAAAACAGCTACGAAAAAAATTACACACGGGAGCTAACAAAATTTTAAATATTACAATAATAGGAAAACACTGATTGGACACCAGAAACAAAAACAAAATACTAAGAACCTGCGGACAAGAATTCGAACGCATGAAAACGAAAACACAGAATGGACACCATAAAAGAAATCAAAATACCAAGAACCCAAGTACAAAGAGTTCGAGCGACAAAAAACTGAAAACATTAAAATACCAAGTGCAGACGGGCAAATCACCAGAAAAGAAAACAAAATACCAAGAACAAATGAACAAAAAATCGAACAACATGAAAATGAAAAACCTGAATAGGCACTTGAATCAGCATTAAAGGAACGGCTCTTAGACAGTTTTTCATAAACCAAAAACTCAGATACCTGGCTCCTTAGAGGTGCCAACTGCTTTTTGAAGGCAGGATTACAAACACCAAGAGACAAGTATTTCCCCTCGTAAGAGTACTTGCAGTGTTTCTGAGATATGAAACTAAAGTCTATAGGCAATGCAACGGGGGATTGGAAATAAATGGTAGAAAAAGAGTTCATTTGAGAAATCGACTATGAGAATTTGTCAAGAAAGGACCTTGAACAGAAATTGACTTAAGACGATAGACTTTCGTAAGAAAAGAAAACAAAATACCAAGAACCTGGGGACAAAGAATTCGAACGACATGAAACCGAAAATACTAGATGAAAACCAGAAAAGAAAGCAAAATACCAAGTGAAGACAGACAAAGAATTCACACGACATAATAAGAAAACGGTGAATAGATACCAGAAAATAAAAACACATACCAAGAACAGAAGGGCAAATCACCAGAAATGAAAACAATACCAAGAACAGGCAAACAAAAAAATCGAACGACATGAAAATGAAAACCCTGAATGGGACACTTGAATCGGCATTATGGAACGGCTCTTAGACAGTTTTTCATAAACCAAAAACTCAGATACCTGGCTCCTTAGAGGTGCCAACTGCTTTTTGAAGGCAGGATTACAAACACCAAGAGACAAGTATTTCCCCTCGTAAGAGTACTTGCAGTGTTTCTGAGATATGAAACTAAAGTCTATAGGCAATGCAACGGGGGATTGGAAATAAATGGTAGAAAAAGAGTTCATTTGAGAAATCGACTATGAGAATTTGTCAAGAAAGGACCTTGAACAGAAATTGACTTAAGACGATAGACTTTCGTAAGAAAAGAAAACAAAATACCAAGAACCTGGGGACAAAGAATTCGAACGACATGAAACCGAAAATACTAGATGAAAACCAGAAAAGAAAGCAAAATACCAAGTGAAGACAGACAAAGAATTCACACGACATAATAAGAAAACGGTGAATAGATACCAGAAAATAAAAACACATACCAAGAACAGAAGGGCAAATCACCAGAAATGAAAACAATACCAAGAACAGGCAAACAAAAAAATCGAACGACATGAAAATGAAAACCCTGAATGGGACACTTGAATCGGCATTATGGAACGGCTCTTAGACAGTTTTTCATAAACCAAAAACTCAGATACCTGGCTCCTTAGAGGTGCCAACTGCTTTTTGAAGGCAGGATTACAAACACCAAGAGACAAGTATTTCCCCTCGTAAGAGTACTTGCAGTGTTTTTGAGATATGAAACTAAAGTCTATAGGCAATGCAACGGGGGATTGGAAAGAAAGGGTAGAAAAAGAGTTCAATTGAGAAATCGACTATGAGAATTTGTCAAGAAAGGACCATGAACAAAAATTGACTTAAGACGATATAGACTTTCGTAAGAAAAGAAAACAAAATACCAAGAACAAACGAAGAATGGATACCAGAAAATAAAAACAAATACCAAAAGATTAGACGAGCAAATCACCAGAAAAGAAAACAATACCAAGAACAGGCAAACAAAAAAATCGACATGAAAATGAAAACCCTGAATGGGACACTCGAATCGGCATTAAGGAACGGCTCTTAGACAGTTTTTCATAAACCAAAAACTCAGATACCTGGCTCCTTAGAGGTGCCAACTGCTTTTTGAAGGCAGTATTACAAACACCAAGAGACAAGTATTTCCCCTCGTAAGAGTACTTGCAGTGTTTTTGAGATATGAAACTAAAGTCTATAGGCAATGCAACGGGGGATTGGAAAGAAAGGGTAGAAAAAGAGTTCAATTGAGAAATCGACTATAAGAATTTGTCAAGAAGGACCATGAACAGAAATTGACTTAAGACGATAGACTTTCGTAAGAAAAGAAAACAAAATACCAAGAACCTGCGGACAAAGAATTCGAACGACATGAACCCGAAAATACTATATCGACACCAGAAAAGAAAGCAAAATACCAAGTGCAAACATACAAAGAATTCAAACGGCATAATGAAGAAAACGCTGAATGGATACCTGAAAATAAAAACAAATACCAAGAACAAACAGGCAAATCACCAGAAAAGAAAACAAAATACCAAAAACAAACGAAGAATGGATACCAGAAAATAAAAACAAATACCAAAAGATTAGACGAGCAAATCACCAGAAATGAAAACAATACCAAGAACAGGCAAACAAAAAAATCGAACGACATGAAAATGAAAACCCTGAATGGGACACTTGAATCGGCATTAAGGAACGGCTCTTAGACAGTTTTTCATAAACCAAAAACTCAGATACCTGGCTCCTTAGAGGTGCCAACTGCTTTTTGAAGGCAGGATTACAAACACCAAGAGACAAGTATTTCCCCTCGTAAGAGTACTTGCAGTGTTTTTGAGATATGAAACTAAAGTCTATAGGCAATGCAACGGGGGATTGGAAAGAAAGGGTAGAAAAAGAGTTCAATTGAGAAATCGACTATGAGAATTTGTCAAGAAAGGACCATGAACAAAAATTGACTTAAGACGATATAGACTTTCGTAAGAAAAGAAAACAAAATACCAAGAAGAAACGAAGAATGGATACCAGAAAATAAAAACAAATACCAAAAGATTAGACGAGCAAATCACCAGAAAAGAAAACAATACCAAGAACAGGCCAACAAAAAAATCGACATGAAAATGAAAACCCTGAATGGGACACTTGAATCGACATTAAGGAACGGCTCTTAGACAGTTTTTCATAAACCAAAAACTCAGATACCTGGCTCCTTAGAGGTGCCAACTGCTTTTTGAAGGCAGTATTACAAACACCAAGAGACAAGTATTTCCCCTCGTAAGAGTACTTGCAGTGTTTTTGAGATATGAAACTAAAGTCTATAGGCAATGCAACGGGGGATTGGAAAGAAAGGGTAGAAAAAGAGTTCAATTGAGAAATCGACTATAAGAATTTGTCAAGAAAGGACCATGAACAGAAATTAACTTAAGACGATAGACTTTCGTAAGAAAAGAAAACAAAATACCAAGAACCTGCGGACAAAAAATTCGAACGACATGAACCCGAAAATACTAGATCGACACCAGAAAAGAAAGCAAAATACCAAGTGCAAACATACAAAGAATTCAAACGGCATAAAGAAGAAAACGCTGAATGGATACCAGAAAATAAAAACAAATACCAAGAACAAACAGGCGAATCACCAGAAAAGAAAACAAAATACCAAAAACAAACGAAGAATGGATACCAGAAAATAAAAACAAATACCAAAAGATTAGACGAGCAAATCACCAGAAAAGAAAACAATACCAAGAACAGGCAAACAAAAAAATCGAACGACATGAAAATGAAAACCCTGAATGGGACACTTGAATCGGCATTAAGGAACGGCTCTTAGACAGTTTTTCATAAACCAAAAACTCAGATACCTGGCTCCTTAGAGGTGCCAACTGCTTTTTGAAGGCAGGATTACAAACACCAAGAGACAAGTATTTCCCCTCGTAAGAGTACTTGCAGTGTTTTTGAGATATGAAACTAAAGTCTATAGGCAATGCAACGGGGGATTGGAAAGAAAGGGTAGAAAAAGAGTTCAATTGAGAAATCGACTATAAGAATTTGTCAAGAAAGGACCATGAACAGAAATTAACTTAAGACGATAGACTTTCGTAAGAAAAGAAAACAAAATACCAAGAACCTGCGTACAAAAAATTCGAACGACATGAACCCGAATACTAGATCGACACCAGAAAAGAAAGCAAAATACCAAGTGCAAACATACAAAGAATTCAAACGGCATAAAGAAGAAAACGCTGAATGGATACCAGAAAATAAAAACAAATACCAAGAACAAACAGGCGAATCACCAGAAAAGAAAACAAAATACCAAGAACAAACGAAGAATGGATACCAGAAAATAAAAACAAATACCAAAAGATTAGACGAGCAAATCACCAGAAATGAAAACAATACCAAGAACAGGCAAACAAAAAAATCGAACGACATGAAAATGAAAACCCTGAATGGGACACTTGAATCGGCATTAAGGAACGGCTCTTAGACAGTTTTTCATAAACCAAAAACTCAGATACCTGGCTCCTTAGAGGTGCCAACTGCTTTTTGAAGGCAGGATTACAAACACCAAGAGACAAGTATTTCCCCTCGTAAGAGTACTTGCAGTGTTTTTAAGATATGAAACTAAAGTCTATAGGCAATGCAACGGGGGATTGGAAAGCAAGGGTAGCAAAATATTTCAATTGAGAAATCGGCTAATCGGCTATGAGAATTTGTCAAGAAAGGACCATGTACAGAAATTGACCTAAGACGATAGACTTTTGTAAGAAAAGAAAACAAAATACCAAGAACCTGCGGACAAAGAATTCGAACGACATGAACCCGAAAATACTAGATCGATACCAGAAAAGAAAGCAAAATACCAAGTGCAGACATACAAAGAATTCAAACGGCATAAAGAAGAAAACGCTGAATGGATACCAGAAAATAAAAACGAATACCAAGAACAAACAGGCAAATCATCAGAAAAGAAAACAAAATACCAAGAACAAACAGGCAAATCACCAGAAAAGAAAACAAAATACCAAGAACAAACGAAGAATGGATACCAGAAAATAAAAACAAATACCAAAAGCTTAGACGAGCAAATCACCAGAAAAGAAAACAATACCAAGAACAGGCAAACAAAAAAATCGAACGACATGAAAATGAAAACCTTGAATGGGACACTTGAATCAGCATTAAAGGAATGGCTCTTAAACAGTTTTTCATAAACCAAAAACCCAGATACCTGGATCCTTAGAGGTGCCAACTACTTTTTGAAGGCAGGATTACAAACACCAAGAGACAAGCATTTCCCCTTGTAAGTGTACTTGCAATTTTTTTTAGATATGAAACTAAAGTCTATAGGCAATGCAACGGAGATTGGAAAGCAAGGGTAGAAAAAGATTTCAATTGGGAATTTGTGAAGAAAAGACCATGAACAGAAATTGACTTGACGATAGACTTTTGTAAGAAAAGAAAGCAAAAACCAAGAACCGACAGACAAAGAATTCGAACGACATGAAGACGAAAATATTGAATGGACATCATAAAAAAACAAAATACCAAGAACAGACGGACAAAAAATTCAATTGACATGAAAACGAAAAGAGTGAATGGACACCAGGAAAGAAAGCAAAATACTAAGAATAATAATAGGAACGTTCTCACCCGTATGTCCCGATGATTCCGCAGAAGAATTCCTAGGTGCCATGGAGATGAAACATCCATCTACTATGTTTCCTAGTATAATTTTTGATATGGATACGGCCACAGCAGCTAAGGGGACAAACACAGAATTTATGCGTGGATACATAAACTTTAATAGTTTCTTTTGGTTCCTGTTGTTGACTCATAACACTTCGGAGCATCAGGGCCTAATATCACCAACTCTTGCAATTGATCAACCGTTGTTTGACTCACAAACCCCGTCGTAGCTCTCGCCAAATTGTTCCTCGCCACATCGTCATTTGAAGAGCGTATGCTGTTGAACTCTAAGTTGGTAATGCTCAGAGAAAACTGGTTTTAGAAAATCGCTATTTCAAAATCTGCGAACAAAAAATTTAATGCTAACAAAATTCTAATATCTTACATTAATATAGTATATAGTATAATTTGAAAATTTTTTCACTCCCCACTACGCTCTTACTTAACAATATCAATTAAAAATAAAATTTTCACTTTTCTCAAATTTCTCCATTACGATCCATTTTAGAGAAAACTTTATGCTGGGTGTAGTATATTCGACCGACAACACTTTACCACAGAGAGCCCTCGTTAATTGATGAATTTTGATATGAGAACATGAATCCTTCATTTGCATTTAAATTTTTCTAAATATCTATATATACAGAGTGTTTCATAATATATGCGCAGGACTTCAGGACGTGATAGCCCGTCCAATAATATGAAAAAACGTTTCTATTAACTTACCCTCTAAAATGCACCATTTTCGAGATAGTTTGTTGAAATTGAAAAAAAAATCTAAACCCCTGGAAAAAGTACGGTTTTGAGACGCCCATTTGAACCGCCAATGTTTTCTACACAAAAAAGGTACTATTGGTCAACGCTCTAAAGTCGACCGTTTTCGAGAAAAATCAAATTTTAATGTTGAAATACATGGTCAATTTTTTTTCATATGTTTGGACGAGCTATCACGTCCTGAAGTTCTGCGCATATATTATGAAACACCCTGTATATACAATCAATATAAAATACAAACACATTACACTTGTACTCAGTACATAGTACAATTGTGCGGCTCTACTGGTCGCCTACCAGAGCTATGGCGATTTACTCGCCTATAATATACAGCGAAGTTCATTATGATTTTGCTAAAATATAGCTGCCCTCACTCCTTGCCCTGAGGGCATTATTAAGGGATTTTGGATGTTTTGAGTCGGTAATTGTGAGTAAAAGTAGGTATGTCTTGTCTTAGTTTCGATTGTGTTCCCTGAAAAAGCTAGTAAAAACACCGTAGTTACTAAGATATAAATCAAAAATATCTAAGAGAGAGAGAGAGAGAGATTCTTACTTTTTTAACGAAAAATGAACAGAGAATTTATAAAAATATTAATAAAATAAAAAATATTTTTCCAGAGGCGTTTTTAATTTATTGCAAAGTTAAAATTTGATTTCAAACTTTTAACACCCTGTATATCAGTAACTAAGCCCCTTAGTGGGTCCATGTTCCTATATCAAAATTATCAATTTGCGAGAGCTCTCTGGGGTAGAGCGTTGTCGTTCGAATATAATAACACCCTATATAACAAAATTTATAGACTAATATTACAGACTACTCTTATTTAAAGAATCTAAATAACAGAAATATACCTTAAAGTAGAAAAATTATCCCAGATTAGGCCGGGCCGAAATAAGCAGTTTTTTTTAATAATATTGACGCGTTACTTATAGAAAGCTATTATATTAAGTGAGTTAAAAATTGGATATCTGACCTACCTACCCTATTTGGGCCTCAATGCCACTAAAGGGGCTCATTTTTTTGTCAAAAATAAATTTGCACTATTGAAAAAAATATTCTTTAAGTGCTTTCTATAAAATATAAACTTAATCGAAAAACGTTTAGCCGACCCCATGCATTTTAGAATATTAATTAAACTTCTATTTTTTCAAATGAACAATCTCTGCTTAAAAATTTAGATGTTAAAACAAATTAATAGGAACCAACTATACAGGGTGCTATTAAATTTCATTCGTACCTTTAAAACAAAAGTTACACCCACTATACAAAAAGTCAGTTCAAAGTCTTTTTTTAAATAATATTTTATTTTTTTACCTTACTGCTTGACAACTATAATCAATAGTTCCATTAATAAGTGTCACTTTTGTATTAAAAGTTTTTAACAAAATTTAAGAGAAATTTTATATGATTACCTAAGACATTGTTGGAAAAACGGCTTATATGCACATGTAGTCCGTACAGTCAGTGTAAATATGACAATAAAATACACTAACACTTGCACAAATGTCTATTTTATAACAAAAACTAACAATTTATCCAAATATATAAAACTATGAACCTCGTCAGTCAAATGTTCGATTAAGAATGAAGTATGATACATATTGTGACTGTGTGTTATGCGTTTGTGTAATGATTGTTGTTGTTGTTGTTGTTGTTGTTGTTGTTGTTGTTGTTGTTGTTGTTGTTGTTGTTGTTGTTGTTGTTGTTGTTGTTGTTGTTGTTGTTGTTGTTGTTGTTGTTGTTGTTGTTGTTGTTGTTGTTGTTGTTGTTGTTGTTGTTGTTGTTGTTGTTGTTGTTGTTGTTGTTGTTGTTGTTGTTGTTGTTGTTGTTGTTGTTGTTGTTGTTGTTGTTGTTGTTGTTGTTGTTGTTGTTGTTGTTGTTGTTGTTGTTGTTGTTGTTGTTGTTGTTGTTGTTGTTGTTGTTGTTGTTGTTGTTGTTGTTGTTGTTGTTGTTGTTGTTGTTGTTGTTGTTGTTGTTGTTGTTGTTGTTGTTGTTGTTGTTGTTGTTGTTGTTGTTGTTGTTGTTGTTGTTGTTGTTGTTGTTGTTGTTGTTGTTGTTGTTGTTGTTGTTGTTGTTGTTGTTTTTATGTACTGAAACTTACTAGTGTGTAGAATAGACTTTTGCACAAAAATAATTTCAATTGTAAATAAAATATCATTAAATAGAAATTTATAAGTAAAAACAATAGGAAACTTTATTTAAAAAAAAATATCAATACCAAATTAAATACCCTGTGCGCCAGCAAAAGCTCGTACCTGCCACACCTATCCAGTCTCAGTAAGTACAACACCACCTAACAATATTTACTTGCTCCTGGCTAGCTATTAAAATAAATTAAGAAATTTAAATAGAGATTCTCTTAGGTCTGTTTTCTCAAATCTGAGCCGAGTACTCTTAATCCAAAGGTAGGTTCCATAGTTCGTCCATCTGGCCTGAAGTTGTTACATCAAGTGACGTATCATTTGTTATTGTCGTGGTAAAAATAGAATGGGGTTAGGATTACTAATATACAGTTGACCCATTTAGATTTGGAACACCCCTAATAAAATTTGAAGTTATTAACCAATTTGAACCATTTTTTCTTTAAAATGTTTGTTTCAATTTTTAGAGTATAATACGATACTTTTTCGTAGTCAAAAATAGAGAAGTTTTATTAGCGATTTTTTTATTAAAAAAATTACTACGCCAGTGGATTTAGAGTGCCTTCTAATAGCTGTGACTAAAATTTTGTAAAAATTGAATTATTAATAACGAAGTTATGACCACTTAAAATTCGAAAACTTACTAAGGTAACGGTCACAAAAGAACACTCAGTATCAACAGATAGCCATGGAAATTATTTATTCTAATAAATCTAACAATAAACCACCACTGCATGAAAAAATGTTTAAAATAACACAAACCTTTAATGAAACTAATAACAAAATTGAATAATGTAACAAAATTAACTAACAAATAATTAGATCCTAGTTGCCTCTACTACACATGTGTCAAACGTAGCATCACCTTCACGGCAACTAAGATTTAAATTGAAATAATATTATTGTATTAGTTTAATTTCGTGTAAAGTATGTAATTTTAATTATGTTCGTTAAGTTTTTTTTTTATCCAGAGGTGATTTATTGTTACATTTATTAGAAAAAAATAATTTCCATGGATATCTGTTGATACTGAGTGTTCTTTTGTGACCGTTACCTTAGTAAGTATTCGAATTTTAAGTGGTCATAGCTACGGTATTAATAATTATATTTTTATGAAATTTTGGTCAAAGCTATTAGAAGGCGTAGTAATTTTTTAATAAAAAAAATCGCTAATAGAATTTCTCCATTTTCGACTACGAAAAAGTATCGTATTATACTCTAAAAATTAAAATAAACATTTTAAACTTTGTCCCAAAGTAGATCTTTTGTCATCTAATAATTTTAAAAAAAATTGGTTCAAATTGGTTTATACCTTCAAATTTTACAGGGGTGTTTCCAATCTAAATGGGTCATACTGTATAAATATATCTGTTCAATTTTGATAGGGAAATTTATTCAAGTATTATGTGATAAACTTTTTATAACAGGTAAGTACCAACCAACATTTAGTATAATTTTATAGAAATGTTTTATCTAAACTGATTAGTATGTCAAAAGAAAGGTGTTAGTTATAAATCCGTTATTGATCTAAAAACTTGTTAATTCTTTAGATTAATAATAATAAAACTTAGTTCTAAACAGATAAATTAATTAGTAATAAACAAATAATGTCTTAGCCTAGTTACAAAAATTTTAATGTCATTAAAGTTCACTTTAGCATAAATTTGGTTAGGATTCTTTAAAATTTAATCATGTCAAATATTATTTTCTTTGATCACCTTTTAAGTTCTGTATAATAATTAAAATTAATAGAACTTATCATAGAATAGAATGCACTCTTATTTATCTTCTTATTAATGATCTATTAATTATTTCTAGGCCTTTTAAAAGAAGATATTCATCAGTTTGAGAACTCAAAAGATTTACTTGTTCTACAAATTTGTGCAGAGGTAGGTACCTTATAATTGGACGTGATGTTCCATGTTCCAGCGATGTGATGTCTCAGCTTATTCTTATATTATTATGGAAATCCTGCACTTGCAAGTTTTAAGCGGCAATTTTCAAAAATTCGACAGCAGATTTTCTACTGTCATCACAGCTCCAATGTCAAGAAGAAAAATAACAGGTAATACAGGAATCTTCCTTATCGACTTTACGATAACACTTTTTAAATGTTTATTGTACAACAGATAATGAGAGACTGTCTTCCATTTTCGCGGAAATTGCTTTTAATAAAGTTTGATGTCACAGCCTACTTAGACGTGAATTTAACTGATTTTTCCTTCAAAATCCATGTACGAGGATGATTTATTATTTTTTTATAAATGTTTTTTAACTCTATTTTAGGCACTTTCACTAAATACTTTTGATTCAAACAATTATAATTTACATTAGTTACAAAGTTACCTAGTTTTTTCTTAAATTAAAGCTTCTAAATACAAATTTTTCTAAAACATTTCTTAAAATTATTGACCTACAAATTACTTTAATTTTTTACTTTTTTTAATGATATTTAGTTATTTTAAGATTCTAAATATTTGAAGACTCTTCTACAAACCATATTTAATATTATGTATGCATTAAATCTCATCTACATGTTTTAAAATTAAATATTTTTTTAGGATCGGAGGTAGAGTCTACACTGACATCTTAATTTGTATCCAGCTATTAGGATTGAACTTCCCAAAGTGTGGATTATGTCAGTAACTAATCACAAGACTCCATTCTAAAAGTTTTCAATAAAATTTTTCTCAAGAAAACTTTTTTAATGATATAAAATTGCATGTGAAGTCAAATTTGCTATGTTTATACTCCAAATCGTGTAAGTATTATTAGTTCGTATTATGTAATTTATAATTCATTGTACACTCTTATAAACATATTGTGCTTTCTTAGCTTACAATTAGATATTTTTAACAATATTTATACAAGTTATTTATGAATAAGTTATCAGAAACCATAATTAAAAATCTCAATTTACTAGTTTATTGTACCTTGTACATTTATTAGACTATAAAATATTTCAACAAAAGTATTGTCCGTTACAATATATATTTATCTAAATTAGTCATGAATCCTTGTGAGACTAATAATACCGACTTAACAGAAATTCAAAATACTACATATATTAGTAAATTTTTAACGAAAATAAAATTCGTTTTACAAACTGAAAATAATAGGGGTCCCAATTACTTGTTTAATTCAACCTAAATAAAAAATTTCAAAATTTAATTATCCCAATTATACTTTTTTAAATATTATTATTGTCCATTCAGAAGATAACATTTGACCCAGTGTTATTTAACAAAATATTAGGGGGTTATGATTGACAACCTGTGTTATTTTTAACAGGTCTGTTATATTATAAACACACAGAAATAACAACCTGTTCACAAATAACATGTCTGTTAAAAATAACATTACTTGTCCATCTCATAACCCCGATAGTATGCCTAAAATATTTACCATTCCTTATGCTCATTTTTCATATATCTTAGTTCCATTCCTTATTGCCGCGGTATGAAGTCTAGCGCTGGCCATATAGGGACAAACGCACCGCTTCGAGAAGCTTCCGGAGTATGAGTCATAGAGAGGCAGTTCCTGATCGTTCTAGAAAGCCGAGAGTGTTCTGGTACACAGCTGGCTCTATATAAATAGCGCAAGTTTGTCGACGGACGATAAGATTCAATGTAAGTGTTGGACAGAAAAGATAAATTGTACTAAATAAATTAGAATTGTGAGTTATAGTGCCTAAATATTATATAAATTAATTAGTACGTTATAATAAATTGTAAATAAAGTGTTTTAAATAAATAAACTATAAATAAATTAAACAAACGTCTTACTCTGTTGCCAAGTCGTACAAAAGTTTACTATTACAATTATTTAGTATCAAAAGTAAAACAATTCATTTGTAATTAATGTCCTTGCCCCAACAATATTTAATACTATTATAATTATATTGACGTTGTTTTACCCACAAAGCATCTCTATTCGTAAAAATAATAAAATTAATGGAACAAAATGGCATATTTTTCTTTAAAACTATTATTTTTGTCTTTATTATTCATTTGCACAAGATATGAACTTTCTGTTAACAATAGCAATACCTATGCTTAGTTTTTGTGTAATCGAAATGAGCTCAAACTAGACATTTAGCAAATTTATCGCAATCTGTGCATACAATTATTGGTACAAGTTTTATCTCTTTTTGTTTCTGTGTCTTCTACTTAAACGTCTGATTTTCATGTTTACCATAATCGACTAAAACATAGCTTTTTTTTCTAATTTAACGAATGCAAATGTTAACTTTACCCTTGTGCAATATTCGGCGAAATAATAGATAATAATATGTTCTACTTACGGTTTGTCTTCCATTTTATATATTATTGGCTCTAACAAAGTTTTCACATAAAGCCAAAAAAATCTTCAGTGAAGTTACAACTCGCCACATCCAAATAAACGTGAAGTGAAAACTATACGATGTTGTGTAACATTTTTGTCCGACATATATACCAACATTGTGAAATTAATCGAATCGAACAGTCCATATAAACATCGTAATGCCGGCCCGGCAAACATGATGTAATTTAAAATGTTATTGTTCGCTCAGGTGAAAAAATGTGCTTACAAAGCGCTTGAGAAAAGTATGATTGAAATTACATTAATTTCCACTTAATATATATGCAGTAAAAATGTGCCAATGATTGTAAATATGGCCCTAAACGTTGAACTAAACTGTTTATTATGCAATGTTTGATTGCCGTATTTATATGTACCATAATTTTAATCATCGGCCGACAAGTTTCTTCCATATATCGGTGTTTGCTGGGGGCCCCGGTGCACCGCACCAATTTGCCCGCCTATACTAGCTGCGCGCCTGGAAATATGGTTGTTATCAGATAGTGCTCAGATACTATCGATAGTTTATTACTATCGAAAACTATCAATTGTTTTAAGTAATCATCGATATAGTTTTAACTCGTATATTTTTTTAGTATTTTTCGAGTTCAACATGGAATTTAATTCAAAACACTAGAAATAAAATTAAAGTGATTTTCTTAAATTAAAAGGTGTCGTAGTTGAATGTAATAAGTGTTAACTATAATTTTGATGTTACTTTTTAGTGCATTTCGATACGCACGTGTGGGCGCCAGTGTCAAATATCATCTCGCTATGTGAATTGATTTTGTTGATCGGCTTTCTTCTTCCAGTTTAATATATAGTTCAGAATGATACAATCACGGGGATTCCTTATATGCTCGAAGGGGGATTCCCGGATCCATTAATTCGGTATAACGTGCAACAACGGTGTAACTGTGTTCAGTGGTGTAGCATTGATATAAAGGTATATTTCGCGGCATAAACCAACATAAACATTTATTTTATGATAGAAGTTCATGTTGGTTTATGCCGCGAAAAATATCTTAGTTTCCTTCCTCCACGGTTTCGATAGTATATAGTACCTCTTGAAACTATCGATAGGCCAACTATCGATAGTATCCGACCACTATTATCAGATAGAGATACTACATAAATTGATTTTTTACTCGTCTGTATACAAAAAAGGATAAAGAAAAAACCTTAAATTTTATACATAAACTTTTTAATTCATCATGCGGCGCACAGATTATTATTTTTGGGGCATAGTCGGAACATCTGTGGTGTACTTTTTATTGAAATATATGTTATTCAGGCTTCAAATAAAAGTTGCTTGTAATATTTCTCCATAATTTTTGACCTATACATAATTTTCCTAAAATGGTCCATATTCGAGAAATTTAACAAAAAGTACAAAATTCTATTTGCGCATTCAAATATCCTTCACGTTCACGTACATACGTAAGCTTGCGGGCTCTGGGGGGCTATTTTCAAACTCGAGAGAATTCATTTCTCTCAAGAGAAATGTCATACGTCAACGTAAAACAGTATTTTTAGGGCTCTTAGGGCCAGTGTGAACTCACTGATTGTTTCTCTCGGTTTATTTAGAAATAATTAAAATTCTCCTAGGAATTTTAATCCTCGAGGCCTTTAAAAACAGGGTTTCTACATTGACGTATGACATTTCTGATGAGAATCTTGAGAGAAATGAGTGCTCCCATACTTTGAAAATAGCCCCCTGGAAATGTTGTTTTTAAAGGCATCGAGGATTAAAATTCTTAGGAAGATTTTAATTCTCTCTAAATAAACCGAGAGAAACAGTCAGTGAGTTCACACTGGCCCTAAAAATACGGTTTTACGTTGACGTGACATTTCTCTTGAGAGAAATGAATTCTCTCGAGTTTGAAAATAGCCCCCGTGGCGTATGCACGTAACGCAAATAAAATAACCTTTTTAATTGGGAAAGAAGAAATTCTAATAATTGTCATTATCTGTCATGACACGTAAATGTCACGATGCGTTTAACAACTTCAACTCATTTTGAACTATACCATAAGCCATAAACATTATTTTTGTGCGTTGACGTTCACGTTAACGTACTGGAAACACTTCAACTCTATAATCTTTCGAGTAAGAAGTGTGTAGAAAGAAGTTCATTTATTTAGTTCATCTTCTAATCATTTACAGGGGTGATACAACAGGTTGTACAAAATAACTGGAAAAATCCTATAACTACACAGGAAAGTTACACAGTGCACATTGTTATATAAGTACATTAATGTAAAATGTTCCTAAACCAGGACACGGACCATACCTTTTAAAAACAATAAAACACTTTAAAAATATAATATTAAGTCATTTAATTAAAAAACTTTTAATTATAACCATACGAATTAATAAGAGAAGTGAAAGGTTTTGTCTGCTTGGCAACCTTTTCAGATGCTTGTTTGGTAAGTTTCTTAAGCTTATCACGTTTACGAATAGCCAAAACAGCCTTAACTTTACGTTTGTTCTCCAACGTACGAACGACGGATTGGTATTTCCATCCAACTTCATGTGAAAGACGGCCTACATGGCAGAACTGGAATAAAAATAAAACATTAATAACTTGTACAGACTAAAATGCAGAATTCTTATTTCAGTTAGTACTCATTTAATGGTTTAATTTCACTATTTTTGTCAAATAATGTAGGTAATATAATAATAATCATTGAAAAATGTCTATGATAAAGGAGCAAAAAATATTGTTATCTTCATGCTACACAAATATTCATAAAACATAATAACCATAGCAGATTTAGTCAAGTTGGATCCATTAATACTCAACTCTTTATTACTAACTTCACATCACAAAGTTATAATAATTTTAGCATGGACTGTAGTTAGAATGAAAAGAGAGTGAAATAAGTAGTGATGAGTAATATTTCACAAATTGTTACTTTTTTACTGATATTTGAATAGTCAAAAATATTTTACAGATTTCTCAAAACCACCAACAAGCTATTATTGAAAGTTTGATCATTTATTGAAATATGGTGCTATAGGATAAAAACAAAATTATACCACCTAAATTCACCAAAAAAGTGTGACACAATGTTTGTCTTGATAATTTTACCTTTTATCATACATCTTATCAATATGTGTACAGTTGAATTATTTTTTGAATTATAATTATTAATTTTCCAGCAAATAAGTTTTATATATTAGTTAATAGCAATATAAATTCAGCCCTTGAAAATTTTAGAAAGATTCTTAATAAAATCTATAGCAAGCTTCATTTTTGTAATTTGAGTGAAAAGAAATGTAAGTAGCCTCTAATGATAAGAGTTGTAAATAATTTTAAACAGAATCAATATGAAGTTGGTTTTGTTTAACCAATTAAGTCAGGCATTGTAAAATGCCAGGTAGCCTGTATATCCGACCCACATCCACTAGTCTAAGGAGGAGCATACTCAAGTAGATACATGTAAAGAGCAAATGAAATAGGTACTTTCATTTTTTTTATAAGCAGGACTCTTACTACTGAGATATCTAATATCCAGATTATTAATTTATTTACAAGCCAGAACTAAACTGATCATCTACTATATGTGACTTAAAGTTTCTAAATCAACAGACTCAATTGAAAAATTTGTTTATGGATTTTATTTCAACCTTCAATAATAATCACTACATTTCTACTGCCATTAAAGTTAATTTTTGATAGTTGAAAAATAACTCAAGTAATATTTTGGTTTCATATTCCAAGCATAATTCATTATAAAATATTCTTTACTAAATCACTCTACTGTGAAGAATTTACAGGATACTGTTTTCAAACTCACAAGTTTTTTGTAATTTCATTAAAATTCTCTAAATTTCCATGAACAATCCAAATTTCCTGAATCTACAAAGTGGCCACACTGGAATGTGGGTACATTTCAACAGGCTGTAGGTATACTGAACATTATTGTAGGTCTCTTTACAAGTAATACCAACTGAAATGGATCATAAATAAATTATTACCACTTCTATGAGTATTCAGCACATTATAGTTTTAGGTGTGATCAATATCTAAGCCCTTGAAGCAGGGTTTAAAACAAATATAAACATAAGTAATACTTTTCTATCATTTTCTTTTTTAAGTTTAACCATTCAAAATTGGCAAATATTAATTTAATACCTAAAATCTGTTAATTTTAAAAGGAATATGTAAAATAATTTGCAACAAAAAACATAAATTTAAAGTAAAATATGGCAGTAAGTCAGTAAAAGTTTGTATTAAACATAATTGATACTTACTTTACGTCCTGGTTTCAGGCAAATTACTCTAAGGGCACCTGGAACAACAACACGCTTCCTGCGGTCATATGGAGGAGGAATTCCTTCATATGCCTTTAGCCTACGGAGAGCTTGTTTTCCTCTTTCTGATTTGTGTGGCAACATTCCTAAAATGAAAAAATGTTTAAAATCCCCACTAAAACAGGCATTAAATGAAGAACTTCTTTAAAAATTAATCATAAAATAACACTAGTTTCACTATTAATCAAATAATGTAGGTAAGAAAATTTTATTAATCATTTTAAAGACTTTGGTTAAAAAAAATAGTAAAAAATAGAGATGAGCTACTAACCTCTGACTGTCTTCCAAAAAATTCTGGAAGGAGCCCTAAAATGGAAGGGTCCACGGGCAGGATTTACATTACATCTCTTGCGGAGGAATGACAGAAACTTTAGCTTATTCCTACAAAAATGTAACTATTTAGAACAAGCACATAAATGCATAAAGTAAAACTAACTTGTAAAAATTTCCGGAAATATTCAACTGTTCACATCTTACAACTGTGATTTTATTTCCATGTAACAATGTCTTTGCAACAATTGCAGCTAATCGACCTAATAAATGGCCCCTGCCATCGATGAGGATGGCCTGAAAAAGAAATATGTGTAAACACGTGTAGAAATATTAAATTTTAAATATTAGATAAAAAAGATGATTTTTAAAGAAAATAAAATAGACGAAGTGTTAACAAAAATTAGAAATTATTTTTGATTTACTTTAGAAGGGAGAAACGGTAACAATTCTTATAATTTTTGCTTACTTTTTCACTAAAACCTGTCATGCTTCCACTGAAACCGAAAAAGAACGGCACCGTAGACAGCCGGAAGTACCACTCTAAAATGACAATTGAAACTGCACTACCAATATCGTATGATAAAAGTTACTAAGAAGAAAATTCAAAAATATAAAAGAAATTACCGTGTTTTAAAAAATATAATGGAAACGCTATCTTTAGTTGATAATTCTGTTATTTATTTAATCTATTTTTATTAAAATAATAACCAAATTACTAGTTTATTACAATTTTATATAGGGTTTAATTTGAAATTAAGAAACACAAAAAAATGCCTTCAGGAAATAGTAGTTACCAACCTAATGTTTCGCAGAATTGCCAACATTTATAATCACCGGTAAAAATTAGCATTCTTCTTTAGAATTGGGTTATGTTTTAACATAACGTAAAGTTTTCGTAATATTTTGATTTGGAAAATACATCAAAATGGTAAGTTTTATTGAAACAAAAACGGATTAGCTGTTTTAATCTCTTTAATATTATTTCAGACGATAGGAAAAAATAATAAAATGATCCAGCACATAAACTATAGGGTCCGAATAACATTGCAGGACTCTAGGACGTTTATTGGCACTTTTAAAGCATTTGATAAACATATGAATATGATTCTTGGAGATTGTGAAGAATTTCGTAAAATAAAACCAAAAAATTCAAAAGTTGAAAGAGAAGAAAAGCGAGTGTTAGGGTTTGTTTTATTAAGAGGAGAGAGCATAGTGTCTTTAACTGTAGAAGGCCCTCCTCCACCAGAAGAAGGACTTCCTAGGGTACCTATTCCCGGAGCAGCACCAGGTCCAGGTAATGATAAAATTTCATGTTTTGTAATTTACTAACATTTTTGTGGATCTGTAAAACACAGCACTGACTTTGACATAATCTTTGGAATTATTTTCCACAAGTCTGTTTTAAGGACCCAAACATCTATAAATAAACTATTTCTACCCATTTACTAACTTTTGTGTGTCAAAACAGTACCCCAATTTGTATCTGAAGAATTTGAAGGATGAGTGAAGCTATACAGTACTTAGGCCTTATGAAGCACTTTGTGCATTTTCCTAATGTAAAAGCTGCCATAGATTCGTCTTTAGGCTGGATAAATGCTTTTAGATATCTGCTTTGTCTCATTATTGATTTATTTTTGTTTTTTGACACCACATCAAAACTGTCCATGTTATTACTGCTTTAACATCTCGCCAATATACTATCAGTCATTTGTAAGAACAATCATTAAAATTTGCTTGTGACAGATGTTTAGACTGTAACTTGTATATTATGACAGTTCTCAAGCAATGTACAAGTTTATCAGGCTCATCAAATTTAACAAATGATCTTGCAACTTGCTGTATATCTGATTTTAACCCCTATTTTTTTAAATGAGCACCTGGCGATAGCTAGTGAGCTGTTGGTATGGCCAGGGTTCCTTTTGACTTCCTGCAATCCCAGAATTCAGTCTATCCCTTTATTTCTGGTGATGTGGTTCAAATGAGTTGATTACCCTGTTCATTTTGTTATAGACCACCACTTGTGGCAAATTTTCACTTTTAAATATTTACAAGTTTGTACTCAAAAGACAGAAACTTGGCATTTTAACAGTGTTGAGGTTCAGTTTAAAATAGGAACAAATATAAGTACATTATTGTTTTGTGTCTTTTCAATTATTTAAATAAATTAAAAATATCTTATTTATCAAGAAATATTAATTGAAATTTTAAATATTTCTTTATTCGCTTATCCTGGCTAAGCTTTAAAAAATGTGTATGAAGTTTCTAGAATCTTACAAATGTAAAATATACTTATTAATCAGTTGTAGTGTCTTTATCAAAACAGAAATAATAATAATAATTTAACAAATCTCTTAATAGGGCAGTTCATTATTTCTATCAAATATTTTTAGGTATTGGAAGAGCTGGAGGTAGGGGAATGCCTCCAGGTATGACAGGTGTCCCTGTAGGTCTTCAAGGACCTGTAAGAGGAGTAGGTGGCCCATCTCAACAGGTAATGACGCCTGGAGGTAGGGGACAAGTCTCAGCACCACCACAAATGAACCAAGGTCCACCTAGAATGGGTGGGCCACCACCTGGCATGATGGGTCCACCTCCTGGTATGATGGGAATGCCGCCTCAAATGGGAATGGGACGTGGTGGACCGCCTCCAATGGGTATGAGAGGACCTCCACCTGGTATGATGAGAGGGGGACCACCTGGACCTCCGAGACCCTATTAAATTTAGTTTTTTAGAATAACTGTAATACTGTTCATCAAATTGGGGTTGGTAAGGTTTTCAATATAAATATATCTTGTTGAGTGAATTTTGTTGTCTTCAATATTATAAAAACTTACTTCTATGTTCCTAGAACTCGAAATAATTTATTAAGTTAATGTCAATTATTATATTATGATTTTCGACATTTAATGATGTGAGGAAACACTAAAATATTTTACATATTTTCCTAAATATAGAATAACAAACCCTAAATGTAAGAACAGTAATAATAACAAACAATATGAATATGTTATATAATAAATTAGTTTTTAATGAACAACCCTTGAAGAGATAGTTTTCTACCAATATCACTAAATAATTATTTAAAACTTTGTAATTCTCTTGGGGTTTATAAAAGTTGTCGCAAAATGTTCAGATTAAAAGTGACTGTAGAAACATTTTTAATTCTTATTTAATATTGGTATCTTTTTATTTTTGGATTTTGCAAAAAAAATAAAAGTTTTTGTATTTGAACCTAATTAATTATAACCTTAAATTAATTCCACTTCCAATAATTTTGTTTTGACAGGTTTTAATAGTCAGATTGGATGTACAATCTGTACCAAAACAAGTTAAATCCTTAACAAGTGCACACAAATTGATCAAAATATGTTTCAATTTTTTAATAATACCAAATAGTTTTAATGAAAACATTTTATTAAATTAATTCATTTCGTAAATTGTCCTTGAACACTTTTTGTTGTGAGAAACTTAAAAATACTAAATTTTTCACTATTAAGTAATCACATAGAAATATCATTTACAAAAACATTTTTCCATTTCTTTTAAAAGTAGAGTAAAAGGCATAAAAGCTGCACAAGAAAATGCTGAATAAAAATATATTTTTGAAACATGGCGTTAAATAAAACCTTTTATAAATTGAACTAGAAAGTATTTACTATTACTTTATGAAAAGGAATTTCGCCAAATAATTTGAATTAATCAAAACTAACACAGTATAGTATTTTATAAACCAATTAAATTTGATCTAATGACAATAATTACACTTTGGATGACATTTTATTCCATTCACACCGCACTGACAACCTCCAGAAGTGTCTCCTTTACCCATCGGGCCCCACCTAGGCCCTCTTGTCACCCAACAAATTTCAGTTTTACACATGGAACATCTCAACCAGTCACAACCCCACTTTTTCATCAAAATCACTCTGCAAGTAGGACATTCGATGGCTTCTCCTTTTTGAACCATTTCTTCTAACATTGCTTTGGTTTTTTTGCCATCTTCATCTAGATTTGCGTCGTCTTTGATTTTTTCTTGAAATTGCCTGCAGTTCATTCCGGTGTGGATAGCCTAAGTTTGAAATATTTTAGTATTAATAATTGTTTGTTAATTTTTTATTTATAATTTGCATTTAACTATTGATATAGGTGTAATAGTAAAATTGTAAACAAAAAATGTTTCTAAATCATGTCCATGTTAACCACAGACGCCTCTGAATTAAATCCAAAGGGAACAAAAGTGTGAGATGAGACATGCATGGTTTTTTCCATGCCCCCCTTTAGAAAAAAAATTGTGGATCACTCCATCTCTGTTACTGTTGATCTTACTAGAAAATTATAGTTTTAGATTTAACTATTTAAAACAGGAATTCAAAGATATTTTTAGCTGATTCTAACTATTTTTTTATCAAGCCTTTTAGAAAATTATAGGCTAGGCTAGATGCTAGGATTTACGTTCTTTAGCTGCTTTAAATGGGACAAAAAAGACCCCGAGATAAAAATTCTTACAATCCATGAGCTTTTTATAAAAATCTAAAAAAGGAGTTATTGGCAATGCCCTTGAAAGGTGTTGGAGCTACAAAAAGGCTTCTGATGAGATATATTCTGTGAAATAAGGTAAAGGACTAACATTTACAAAATATTGTTACACTGAATATTCTTTCACACAATGTACACATTTGATTTTAATTATGCAATAAATTTTATTTTCATGAAATTACCTTAAATAGTTTTAGAATGTCAATACGCTTATCAGTAAGTGGTTTTACTTCACATAGTCCCTGAAATTAGTAACCTTTACCTAAATATTAAGAAATATACAACTTTTCCAGGTAAACCTACCTTCTCTGATGAGCAACAGTAGCTGTTATTTACCATTATATCCATACATAAAGCTAATATTAAGCTATAAATAATAGAATACCAAAAGCACCTTCGTACATTTATCCCTCCCCTCTGTTTAACCACCCACCACCTGTGTAAGTACAATCCCGCCCAGAAGGTTCTCTGAGCAAAAAATAGTTTCTGACTTATATCCTGTATTAAAAAAAAATGGTCAAAAGGAAAATATATACATGCATCTAAAAAACAGGTCACTTTAACTGCAGAGGAAAATGTCCATAGTTATATAAATACAGTCCTTAAAGTTGGTTTAATTATGAACGAAGCTTTGGCCAGTTGGGTCCATACTAAGGAAAAAAACATAGTCCCTGATCTAAATGTGTTTTTGACTGTTTTGTTTTGGTTACATACATTTTTAGGGTCAAATAATATTGTTTTTTGGAAACCGATGACACATATCAATGACATATCTTGAATGTTTGTATGTTTGTTGAATGTTTAATAATAATAGTTTTGTTACAAAACCTGTAGAAATCTTTGTTAAGTATCACAAAGTGATTAGTTTTCATATTTTTCCCAGTGTATTAGTAGAGGGCTTATGTCAATGTTGCATTCATTGAGATATGCTTCTTGGGGTAGGGTATTCTATGTTATTTTTTATATTACTAATAAGGGCTTTGCAGATATAAGCCAACTTTTTTCATTCTTTTAAATTTCTTTAGGAAGAACATTTAACAGTAATAAGCATTATTTGATTAACATAATTTTTTTATTTAAAGTAGTTCTTCGAAGTTAATATCTGTTCTATAATTGACATTTAGGGCCATACACATACGCGCCGCCAATGGGGGCGTCTGCCTAGGTCCCCCTGGATTTGTTTGCGATGTGATGGCTTTTACTGTAGCCTGCGGCGTTTTAACCCTGCCTATAAGACTTGTCCCCCCTGAAAATTTTTTAAACAGTGCCCAAGGCCATGCACAGTTTAAAAAATATGTTAATAACTATATGTGACGCCCTTTTTCAAATAATGTCTTCTGTAAAATTATATTTTTACACGTTTTAAAAACAAAACAATAAAATGGGGAAATTTTGTAAAATGGTCAGTAACAATCTTAAAAGTCACGAAATTTTCCAACTAACATTTGTTGGTTACCTTGGATTGGAGTGATTAAAACAAGAGTTACAAAGAAAAATGTTGAGAGTGTCAAATAATAATAAAATGGGCAAAATGTATCATACTGAGCTAAATCAAGGAGGTATTCCACCTCCATCAAAAATAGGTTTGGCAAATAAACCTTTTATGGAGACTGTGTGGTCCTTGAAATAAGCAATTAAGCCTTGGATGGGGAACCAAAACAAAGTTTGTCCGATAATTAATTTACTAAAGTTTAAACTAACTATATACAAATAGTACAGCAATATTATTACATTGTAAAGGTGACCAAACATAAAAAAATAAATACTGGACCCATTTATAAAAGTGTTTGTCTTTGAAAATTATTTTTTCGGCAATAACTTCCAAAGTTGTTGTAATTGTAAATTCAAATTCAATGCTATTGGGTAGTTTTTGGGAATTATTAACCTTGAGATTACAATTCAAAAATTAGTTTTTGGTAAATGTTAAACGCCGTCAATTAAAACAAATACCGAAGATACCTAGGATATGCCCCAGTATGAAATGAGAAATACATACGGTTTTGTAAAAAACTTCCAGACCACCGAACTGGGCTGCAAGAAAGCCATGAATAATTAAATGTGTTTACAACCGAAAAGCATTGAATTTAGTGGTATACGGATGGTTCCAAAACCACAAAAGGAACTAAAATAGGAGTGTATCAGCCTAGAACCAGGTACACTGAAAGTTTGGGTAAATACCCTAGCATCTTTCAAGCGGAAAAACATTTACTCTTACTTGTGTCCCCGAAGACTAAAACAGAGGGTAGTGGTGCCGCGAGATGAGAGAGAGGCCTCTTTCGTGTCTCCTTAGTACCCAAATTGTCCGTCAAATTAGACGTTAACTAAAAATGTAATTAGGGGAAAAGTGGGAGGATTCGGTCAGTCCAAAAATTCTGAATCGTAATCAAATTTCCCTTGACGTTTGACTGTTAACACGTAGCAAATATTTCATTATAATTATTCAAACCAGAAATCATGAAAACTTGTGTATTTTCGTGCCAAAAAGGTAAATATTTCACTTGTTTTACATCAGTTGTATATTTGTTACACTTTCTTATAATCAAACTATAATAATAAGGCACGATTATGCATGCTGTCTGTAGATTTTGTGTTATTTATAAAGCTGCCCGAATGGCTCGTTTTAATTTGACACCGCGATGTTTATTTTATGCACACGGGAGGATTCATTCAGAAAGATAGGGGAGGCTTTGGCTACTAGCCGAATCGTCTCTCGCAATTTTTAAAACATTTAACTGTAATATCAGGCATTTGTGGAAAGCCTATTGTAACCAGAATTCATACTTGCTTGTACAATATGAAAACGTTCGCAAAATCTTTGTTACTGATTTTAATATCTGTTTTAAGAGTCCTGCAACAGACGCTTGTTCAGAATGTATTAGACTGAAAGGTCTAATTTCAATCTCAACTGAGCAAAGGAAGACCAAACCTACGAGTATATGCAGATTGAGAGTGCATAAATTGAAAGCAAAAGCATTTGTTAAAATGCTACAATTTTCGAAAGAGAACGTAATCAAATTAACATTTGATTCACAAAAAAATATGGTTCTTCCCCGGGTTCCCGATCAGGCCGCCTATCATTCTAGGCAGTTGTAACTACACAACTTCACAGTTTGTGAAGGTAATTCGAAAGCCAAACAGACAAAGGATACTATTACTTGTTACACATGGACAGAAAATCTCAGAAGCAAAGGATCTAATGAAATTTCATCGATGTTACATGCTAAAATCATTTCTTTGCGCCTTACAAACGTTACTGTATTGAAACTATATTGCGACGGATGCCCAGGATAAAACAAGAACGTCACTATCATAGGTTAGTATTTTTATTTTTTGGTTTTTCAGTGTAATTGTTGCTGTTTTGCTTATATAGGTAAGCTGATGAATTGGCTATACTTTACCAGATCTACTGTTGATTTACGTCATCTATCTTATCGTAGGTTACTCATATTTATCATCAGACAGAATTTTTGGAAGAATAGAGAAGGTTGTGAAAAAAAAAAAGGAATATAGGGCTATATTTTCCGAGTTTGCGACTGTACTAGACATGGAAAGTGACTTTGATGTTTTTGATTGGAAAAAAGCAGTAGAGACTCATGTGAAACCACCTGGCCAATGGCATTTCCAATTTTCTTCGTCGAAGCGGAATATAATTAAGAAAAAGCTAGTTCATCAGGAAAAAAGTCCTTGTTAGAGGTGAAGCTAATTATCGCGCCGATATGGAAGTGACAAGTCTGTGCTGAAAAAAGGAAAAAGTCTAGTGACTATTATTCCAGAACTATTGCCAAAAAAAGTTCCAATCAATCCATTGAAGTTAAATGATGTAGCTAGATAACCTTTTGAAAAAGCATTTTGGTCCAGATGGAGAAACGTGTGTGGGGTAGATTTAACGTTTTATCAAAGGATTATTGATAATAATGATGATAATCAGCTAGAAGCGCCTGATGAAGATACCACTCTCCTCAACGAGGAAGAAGATGGGCTTCGGATCTGATATTGGATATTCCATTTTTTAATTTTCTCTTTGATTTCAATGATTTTTTGAAATTCAAACTTACATGGATATTAAAGTTTTTTTCTATAACTTAGGTATCCAAAACTCATTTTTATCCACTTCCGACTTATTCAAAATTTTGTAGATCTATCGTACTGTGTCAAAACTGCTTAAATCCATTTGTTTTTTTGAAAATCTGAGCTTATTTCCATGACAATTTTATTTTAATGCATAAAATAAAATAGTGATACACCATGATGATACCAAGATAATTATAAAAAAATTAGTGTACTTATGAAAACGGTGAGAGGTTTTATTCGTTTACTGAAAAAAATGATTGAGTGGATTTTAGAAGTTTTGGAAATGGACTCCTCTAATATAGATAGTTTTGTTTTATTACGTACCTGACAAGTCAAACAGTTCGTCCTCCTACAAACAGGGCATTTAAACTCGTTTACATTATCTTCATAAACGCACCATCCCTTGCAATCCGGAGTCTTGCAGTGAAAAGAATTATCAATCTTGTTTTCAGCTTGTGTTACGGATTTAGCCAAATGCTGCTCGTATATGGTAGCATTAACCAAAGCCTTAATCTCTCTATCTTGCAAACTAATAGTGCAAGCGTAAATTTCATCTCTGTAAGGACATTTAACCTCTGCTTCGTCTGAGAATTCTATCGTTTGCGATAAACAAGGTTTGCAGAATTGATGTAAGCATTCTCTGAGTGTCACACCTTCTTTTGGTTGAATTTCTATGAAACAAACTAAGCAAGTAAATGGTTCAGAGTTTTCTATCAAGTCTGTATTATCTAAATTTAATAACTGATAATAGGTTTGAGCTGAGTTAGAGGACGGTTTATCACTTTTAACTTCCTTAGTTTCTATTTTTGTTCTAACCCTAATCGTAGAGCATACAGCGCAGATATTACTATTTACAGGGTTAAGTAATGTACATAGATGGCATTCCCACTCTTTTATAGGTTTTAAAGTTTTAGATTCGTAATCAGAGAAGTCTTCTTCTTCCTTAGCTTTAGGAGGAACATGGAGACTCGATGAAGACTGGATACTTAGTTTCGGACCTTCAGATTTGATCTGATTTTGGTAAGAATTTTGAATTGTAGGAAATACGTGTTGCACTATTGGTTTTACTTCTAACGTGGGGTCTGGCGGCAGTACATTGGTCTTTGGAGGCGATACATTTGTTTGCTTGAGATCATTTTCGATTGTAATAGGAATAATAACACATTTAGATTCGGAATTTACAATTTTGCTTGAAGTACTTGGTTTATCGTTGGACTGTAGTTCCACTTTTACTGTTTCTATTATAGTCGCAGGTGCCTGAGTAGATTTAATTTCTACTTTTAAAACTTCAATTGGGGCAGATGAGTGTGCAATTTGCTTTATTTCAATTTTTGGTGGCGTTTGTTCCTTTTTTAATTTACTTTCAACTTTCGTTGGGGATTGTTCTTTTTTCGACTTTGTTCCAATAAGTTCCTTCTTAACATTTGTTTTATCTGAATTATCTTCAGAAACTGTTACTGAAATGTTTTGAGGTTTCAATATAACTTCTGTTATTTTTGGTATAACATTAACAATTTTCGGGGTATGATGACTTCCATTTGCGCCAATATTCTTAAATTCTAATCTGTCTTTAAATGGATTTGAAATTTTTGGAGGTTTGTATTCTAACTTATCAGATTCTTTACTCAAAACACTATTTGATGTACCTTCGTTTATTGTAATTTTGGTTTCAGTTATGTTTACTTTATTATTTTCTTTGGATGTTGAAGGGATATCTCTTAAATCAGTGATTGGTTTTTGGCTAGGCTCAGAAGTCTTTTCTAAAAAATAAAATATAAGCGTCATTGGTAATTTTATTTTTATCAAGTGGAAAAATAATATAATTTTTATAATACAGACATCTATTTTATTAAGTTACAATGTATTCGGTGATGCGAGTTAATGGTGTAATCAAAATTAGATGCACTAATTAGTTTTCATTTGACCATTAAGTTGAATGAATCGTTCTATAGTGAAAACCTAGAGTTTGGCAGATAAACAAGTCATTAGTCATTTGAGAATGTGTTTTATTTATAACTTCATTGTGTAAAGATTATCCAAGGATTGGGAAATTGGAAAATACATCATTGAGGAAGGTCGAAATTAAAAAAAAAAGTAAAAATTTTGAGATGTACTAATAATTAATAACACGGGTATGTATGATAAAAATGTATTTGATTTGCCAGTAGACAATGGTGTAAATATCATGAATAATATGTACGAAAAAATAATTAAAATAATAAATTGCGTTTGCTTGCTTCTGTTCAAGAGTCTCGGCAAAACAAATAAGCAATTATTTTCTTGAGCTGACTTAGTCTTATATAACATTGCTGTCTATTGGCTTATTGTGTTTTATTCCATGTAAGTTCATAGTACCCCCTCTGTCACCTTGTACAAGATCTTATCTATGTACTATAGGTTCTCAGGTCAGTCTATGCTTATCCAAAAAGTAAGTATTTGTTTGATTATGTTCTCTTTGATATGGATGCGTGATGGTGGGTGGGGTTTTCCTCACCTGGAAGTCAAATGGCGCCATCAACCATCTTTAAGTCGCCCCGGAACGCCACGACAAATAATAATAATAATAATAGCCGGCCCTTCCCTTACACAAGTTGCTCAGTCGGCTTCAGGGGGTGAATTACGGAGAATATTGTTATTATTAGTATATAATTATTATGTTTGCCTGTTGCACAGCTAAGGCCGCTTTTTGGAAAATATTCCAGTTCCAGTGCCTTCCGAAGTCTTAGCTATGTCCGTATACCAGATTTGATCCTGTTAAAGAACACTGGGTTCCCTCGACTTTCAGTGATAAAGGAGCATCGCTTGTTTATGCGATCTTATCCCTTGTCACTCACTAATCTTGCAAAACTCATGTGATCTAATGTTAAGTAATTTTATAACGATTAATTACTATTTCACTTGTCTGAAAATCGTATAGCTGCTGAAATAGCTATTGGTGTATTATAGTCCAGGGCATTTAGATCAAAATCGATCGGAATAGCGGACATTTTTAGGGACAGCAGATATCGAGATGCGGTTTTCTGCATTTTGTTCAGGAAGGTTCTAGGAAAAAAGGCTATATATATATCGTCTGGTTTAGCCATTTTTTGAAAAATACCTTCTGGGCCGGAAAATGCATTTTTCAATAGCATCATTACTTGCACCATTATAGGAACGACTGGAAAATCGCTCGGAAATCGTTACTCGGAGGATTTTCGGGGCTGCCAAACTCGATTCTGGCATTAGAATTACCCGGGGGTGCACGTAGGTGGCTCTGTGGGGGTGCGCGGGGGGGTGAATAGGGGCGAAATGGCAGCGTGCATGAAAATCGCTCCAAACTCGTTACTCAGAGGTTTTCGGGGATGCCGAATTCAATTATGGCATTGGAATTACCCGGGAACGCTCGGGGGTGGCTCTGCGGGGGTATTCGTGGTGTCATTCTGGGGAGGAAATTGCATAGTCCATGGGAAGCGCTCCAAACTTGTTACTCTGGGGTTTTCGGGGATGTCGAATTCAATTCTGGCATTAGACTTCCCGGGGGCGCTCGGAGGTGGCTCTGTGGGGTTGTCTGGGGGGTGATTGGGGTGGAAATGGTAGCGTCCATGAAAATCGGTACTCGGGGAGTCTTCGGGGATGTCGACTTCAATTCTGGCATTATACTTCCCCGGGGGCACTTGGGTGTGGCTCTGTGGGGTTGTCTGGGGGGGGGGGGGGGAAATGGCAGCATCCATAAAAATCGCTCCAAAATCGTTACTCGGGGGGGTTTTCGGGGATGTCGAATTCAATTATGGCATTGGAATTACCCGGGGACGCTCAGGGGTGGCTCTTCGGGGGTATTCGTGATGTCATTCTGGGGAGGAAATTGCATAGTCCATGGGAAGCGCTCCAAACTCGTTACTCTGGGGTTTTCGGGGATGTCGAATTCAATTCTGGCATTAGAATTACCCGGGGGTATGAATAATAAAAATTTGATTGAATATTAAATAAATATTACACATATTATAAAAACAATTGCTTTGGAAGTCTTTTGTGCCTCGAAACTGGATTTGAAAAAGGCGCCAAAGCTACAAAGAGAGTAGAGTATCGTTATCACGGGGACCGGCGCGAACAGAAATATTCTGTATCGACTGAAGAGAAAAATATGGGTCCAGTTCCCGCGCGCAGTCGGCATCTGTGTGGCATCAGTATTACATCTGCCTTTGAGGACCACGTTGGTTTTTTGTTATATATAAATTCAACATTAATAAAAACTCCTATTTGTGATCTGAATAAAGTAATATTTTCATAATTTGTGATTTTTCACTTTCTTTTTTACCATTTCCCACAGAGGCACCCCCGGAGAAGTCTAATGTCAGAATTGAATTCGGCATCCCCAAAAACCCCCCGAGTAACCATTTTGAAGTGATTTTCATAGACGCTGTCATTTCCCCCCCCCCCCCCCCCCCCCCAATCACCTTCAGACAACCCCACAGAGCCACCCCCGAGTACTCCCGGGAAAATCTAATGCTAGAATTGAATTCGGCATCCCCAAAACCCCCCGAGTAACGAGTTTGGAGCGCTTCCCATGAACTATGAAATTTCCCCCCAGAATGACCCCCCAGATACCCCCGCAGAGCCGCCCCCGAGGATCCCCGGTTAATTCCAATGCAAGAATTGAATTCGGCATCCCCGAAAATCCCCCCGTAACGAGTTAAGAGCGATGTTCATGCACGCTGCCATTTCTCCCCCACAGAGCCACCCCCGTGCACCCCTGGGTAATTCTAATGCCAGAATCGAGTTCGGCAGCCCCAAAAACCCCCCGAGTATGGATTTCCGAGTGATTTTTCCGAGTTTCCAGTCGTTGCATTTTCCGGCCCCGAGCCCAGAAGGCATTTTTCAAAAAATGGCTAAACCAGACGACATAGACTTTTTTCCTGGGACCTTCCTGATGAACACAATATAGAAAACCGTATCTCGATATCTGCTGTCCCTAAAAATTAAATAATATTTACTTACCTGGTGCTACTAAATAGAGGAACACTGGACAACCATCGGTAATAATTCCATGATCTTTCAAACGTACGTTATCATCTGTTACTAGTTCTTTGCCAAGGATCCACCTTTGGTAAGCTACAGGTATTTCAAAATCCTTCTCCACTTGGATTTTCAGTTGTGATAAAGTTTGATCGGGTATTATATCGACAGGAAAGGGTCCTCTGTGAGAAATTTTGTCTTCTACGTACATTTCTATCCTAAAAATAGGCGCATTACAATACATTTACCTTTTTTTATATTTATAAAGTACATTAACCAACGCATATCAATCAAAATAAAGATGAGATTTATATCTATTCTATAGCATTATTTTTCTATACCGTTCTTCTAGAGTCAGTATTGGAAAGTTAACGTTAACAACTATTTTAATAAACAAGTAAAATATAAGTGATATAGCTGAGACTGTAGAGATATCGGAAGAAAGAGTACGAAACATCTTGCACAAAGAAATAGAGATGCGAAAGCTCTGCGCAAGATGAGTGCTGCGACCCTGACAACTCGTAAGAGTCCGAAAATACATCTTTCTTCCGTATTCCATGCATTATTTTTTTATTAGAATGTAGAGGGAGACATCCCCAAAAAAAACCTAGGCCATTGGTTCTAAATCCTAACACGGTTGGCAAAATATACCTATACTCTACCAACTTTTTATACTTACTATACAGTGCTTCTCAAAAGTCCCCTCTCCCCCTCTTTTCTTTTGAATGGCGATACTTAGACTGATGAAATTTGGAGGGTGAAAATGAACTATTGTAAGCTTCTCTACTAGTGGTAAAAGGGGACGTAATAGGCATCGGTGACGTCACCAGGCAACTGATACCAATAATATTAAATGGGACCTTATTTTAACCATCAAAGATATCGTAAATCCAAAAAAATAGTATGATTAAATAGGTATTCTAAATACCTTTCAAACGAGGTGTCACTTGATATAAAGGTCCCATTTAATATTATTGGTTTCAGTTGCCTGGTGACGTCACCGATGCCTATTACGTCACCTGTTACCACTAGTAGAGAAGCTTACAATAGTTCATTTTCACCCTCCAAATTTCATCATTCTAAGTATAACCGTTCACAAGAAAAGAAGGGGGAGGGGACTTTTGAGAAGCACTGTATAAGTATAAACACTCAATTCATTAGTTTTTTAATTTTCTTCCCAAAGAAATGTGCTTTAGTACGGCCCTGAATGTACCCATCCAAAAACGTAAAATTATATCTGAAATTACTATTACTTTTTTCAAATTCAAACCTACATCAATTACTATTTTACGAGACTTAAATTTTTCATCACTTTCCTTATAAATCGACAGTTCAATAGACTTTTAATAAACACACACTCTACAGCTACTTTTAAAAAAAAGTTTTTGGGAATTTATTTTTAGATCGTTAATTTATAGCGAAACCTACTTAATTTCTTGAAAAATTTTCCGGCGCCATTTTAAATTTACGTTCATTGATGCATTGAAAATATTATGTATACTATTTATTGTAAATATAATACATTGTGTTTACAGTGTTTTTTAAAAGGATATAGGTAATATTGATATACTGATTTGTGAAACAAGTTTTGCGCAAAGCGATCCTTTTCACACGAGCTCTTAAGTTTGTGCACGAGCCGTTAAACGGATGCCGCAATTCAACGAGTTGGAAAAGTGTTTTGCGCACAGTTACATACTAAACTTTTTCCACTATTAAAAATAAAATAGTTTTTCGATGCAATAATTTAAATAATTAAAGTGCCTCTAACATTATTTAACTATTTAAAGTCGAAAAGGTGTAATAAATACAGGAAAAAGTGTTTAAGCATGTCAAATGTAGAGAAGATTCTTTTCTAACAGCTTATTCCACGATATGGAAAATAATGACTGAATTTAAAATGTCAAAATTAGAAAAATTTTGGATATTATTTGCTGGAGCCTGGATAGAACAAAATTACAAATCAACTAATCATTAAACATATAAAAAACGATTTATTTTCTTAAGCCACTATAAAGGGTGTCCCATTAAAAATTAAACTGTAAGTGATACAAAATAGACATTTGACAAAATTTCAAGTCTGGAGTCTGGATTTACTGATACACGTTAAAAAAATTTGTTTTCTTCCATCAAAGGGAGACAAGCGATTGCCCACTTGCCTTTTATGCAACAAAGTTTTGAGCAATGACTATGAAACCATCAAAGCTGGAAGATCATCTAAGAAGGTGTCACCCTGATAAAATAGGTAAAGATTTGAAATATTTCCAAACATTAAAGGAAAAATATGAAAAGAGACCCACCGTGCACAGTATGTTCTCTTCAAGGTCTGAAAGCAACGATGATGCCTTGCGGGCATCTTACAATATCTCATTACTTATCGCAAAATCTGGAAAACCGCACACCATTGGAGAACAGTTAATTTTACCTGCTGTTGAAGAGGTTTTAAAAACTGTTCTGCACAAATATTCATTTGACATACTCAAAAGAATCCCTTTGAGTAACAACACTGTACAAAGACGTATTGATGAAGTGAGCTCTGATGTTGAAAGTTTCTTGTATGATTATCTACGAACAACTCATTTTTCTATTCAACTGGACGAGTCAACTTTACTTGGCAATGAAGCATTATTATTGGCATATGTTCGATTTGTTATGGGCGAAAAAATTCATGAAGAGCTACTACTCGCGAAAACTTTGAAGACGGACACTAAAGGTGAATCAATATTTAATGTTTTGAGTGATTTTTTTAAAGCAAAATCGATTCCATTCACAAACGTTATTTCGGTGGCAACATATGGAGCTCCCGCCATGGTTGGGCGATATCGTGGGTTTATAAGCCATCTTATAGAATTATACCAGAGGTAATTGCGATTCACTGTGTTATCCACCGACAACATCTAGTAGCGAAACATTTGAGTGATATATTGCACCAATCGCTTCAATTTGTGATTAATGCAGTTAACAAAATAAGAAGCAATGCATTGAATACGCATTTATTTGCACAATTGTGATATGAAAATAACGAATACTTCCAACGATTGCTGTTACATACCGAAGTACGCTGGTTGTCGAAAGGTGCATGTTTATCAAGATTTTATTTACTTTTTGACTCAGTTTTAGAGTTTTTGGAAAGTAAAGATCCTAATTTAAAAAAAAACTTGATCAATTTTAAATCAGACATCGCGTATTTGACAGATTTGTTCAAAAAATTTAACGACCTCAACTTACAATTACAAGGGGACAGCCTCAATTTAATAAAAACAAACAGTGTAATTTCAGCTTTTCTTGGTAAATTGAAATTTATGAAGGAAAATATTGGTCGGCGCGAATTTTCACAGTTTTCAAACTTGTCGCAGGTAGAATACATTGATGAAGATATTCAGACATACGTTTAACATTTGATTGCCCTGCATGATGATTTTAAATTCAGATTTGAAGATATTCTATGTCGATGGAAATACCACCATGGATCATAAATCCATTTGATGAAACGGAAGTGGAGAATGTGATATTACAAGAGGAGCTACTCGAGCTTAGTACTAATGAGGAGCTGAAAGTGACATTTAAAAGAGGATATCAAAAATTTTGGTTGCAGATAGAAATACCAGAAAAATATCCTGGACTGTGGGGAATTGTGCAAAAGCTTCTGATAGTGTTTCCCTCGTCACATCTCGTAGAAAAAAGTTTTAGTGCCGTTACAAACTTATTAACAAAAAAAAAAGGAGCAGATTGAATATCACAGAAAGGGGAGATTTACGGTTATTCCTTACAAAACTCAAGCCAAATATTGATAATTTTCTGTCAATCCATCAAGTACATCCCTCTCATTAAAATTATATTTTTTTGTAATTACCATTGTAGAAATTACATTACGTTATAAGTGTTTAATTTTAATTATATTACGACGGTTATAACAATAATAATTAATAGTGTAATAATTTATATATTTAAATTTAAATAAATACCTACAACACAAGGAAATATACTATATTTCTTTTTACAACTCCGAATGGGACGTTTTCTAAATAAAATTTGTGAGAATTGATTGGTTCTTGTGCTGCGAGTCACTGTAGATTTCAAAAAAGTCAAGTTGGATGGAGTCACTTTTTCGTTTGGCCAACTTTGCTTTTTTGACATCACAGCACAATCAATTAAAATTTAATTGAAAATTTGTTTAGTCGACTTTATTATCAAATAATTAACCCTATCAAGCAATCAATTCTAACCTTTTTTTTTTTCGAAAACTGTTAATTCGTCGTTAAAACTCAGCCACAATCAAGTTTCCATAGATAGATCTAATCTTCACTTTTTTTTCGAGATTTAGAAATTGGTAGTGATATAGCTCCATCGGATCCAGCAAAATTTTGAAAGTGGTCTATGAAACAAAAGAGTTTGGGAACCTCTGGTTTAGTGCATAGGTATACTAGCGAGTTGAACTTTAGTTTTTAAAATTGCAACCCTAGTTATATTATATCATAACAAAATTACTCATTGATCAACTCTTGATCAGATTGTAATATTAATAAACGCCCCTTGTGGAGTGTTTTTCACAAAAAAGTAAGAAAATTGTATTTAACATTAAATATTCATTAATTTTTTAAGTCGTATACGAGGTTTGTCAAATATGATTTTTGCTGATGCTGAAGATTAAAGTACCTTTATTTTTGATAAACCTCGTATATGACTGATAAAATTTGATATCCGATGGTTGTATTTTAGGTTTTAGACTATGCTCGACTTTTTATGAAGAATAACTTTTTTCCCTAATATTAATAATAAAAGAGTTTTTCAAATTTGGTGTTTTTCTTTTTATCCGTTTTTAAGTTATCTTCAAATTTCTACATTTGCATTTCTTCTGAAATGTCTCGATTTCGGTCCATTTTAGAGAATTTATGTATAGGATAAGAATTAGAATAACATAAAAAACAACTACCAGTTCCATATAAAAAAATACAACTTTATGCTATAACTCGAATTTGAAGAATTTTTTACGCCACTGGATTCTTATCAAAAAAGTGCATGAAGAAGGTATACATTATTTTCCTTCACTTTTATAAATAAGCGAGACAATGACACATAATGAAAATTTGAGAAAACCAACTTTTGTTTATAACTCAAAAACAAAAAAGACAATAGCCAATTCTTCTCAAAAAAAGAGATCGAGGATGGGAGGTCCATTTTTCGATACCATTTATAGTTAACGAAATTCTCTATTAAAACATCGAAATTTACCCACCCTGTACATTGAACGAACACCTTTAATCCTGGGTGTCAATTTTGGCGAGGGGACAAATTGGAAAATAGAAAAATCAAACTCTAAGCCATCGTGTGGGGGTATCAAATCAAAGTTCTTTGATGGCGGGCGACGTTGTCATCTGTGACCGTTGCTCCGACAATTTTGTTGTGAAAACTAGTAAAATACAGTATTTTAGTTGTAAAAAAATATTCTCATTCACACTGTGTACGTATAAAAGATGATTGTTTAAAATTTATCAACAGAAGTGATAGCGTTTTTTGGTTCTGCGATGATTGCCGCAAAAACTGATAGGAGTTGTACCCGAAAAAACTGAATACGAATCTCTGAAACGTGAAAATAGTTTATTAATCTCCCTAAACAGTGAGTTAAAACGCAGCAATGAACAGAAAAACTGGGTATGCTAATTAATTCTAATAATTCTGGATCTGGAGTGAGTACAAATCCTATAGTAGTGCACTTAAAAATACATCAACAAATAAACCCGGTTTAGTGATAAAATCCCATGGATCCTCAATTAACAATGATGATGTTTTAAAAGACATTCAGAAACACATTCATCCTGGCGACAAAAATATCCGTATCGACAGTATTAAAAAAGTTAGAGGTGGAATAATAGGTAATTGCGAAAATGATGATTCCTTAAAAAATTTAAAATCTTGTGTTAATAATGCTTTAGGTTCGAAATACAGTGTGGAACAAATAAATAGATTTAATCCACGTCTTATACTAAAAGATGTAAATTTAAACGACAAACAACCTAATGATGATCTTTTGAACGAAATCTTTACATTAAATTATCTAATTGATAATTTTACTCTCAAAGAAATGAAAATTGTACCAGTTTTAAATTTTAATAACAAATCCAATATAATTCTTGAAACAACACCTAATTTACGCAAATGTATTATAGCTAAAGGGTTTTTTCCGTAGGGTGGAATAAATGCTTCGTTAACGATCACCTTAGAATCATAAAATGTAAAAAATGTCAGTCTTTCGGTCATACTGAAAAAACATGCACATGCAGAATGTGTTCAAATGACCATGATTCCAAGCAATGTAACTCTACTCATAGAAAATGCATAAACTGCACCAGTAACAATAACAAATTTAGAACGAAATTTAATACCAACCACTCCGCCAATGACAAAGCAAGTCTTGTTTATAAAAACTATATTCATCACCTTCAAACAAAAATTCACTATGGTTAAAAATAAATTTAAAATCGGACAAGTTAATACGCGTTCAATTTTAACTAGTATTGCTGACTTGATGGTTGTTATTAAAGATCAGGATTTTGACATACTAGCCGTAACTGAAACATGGCTTTGTGATGGTATACCTGACTCTGATGTCAACATTCCTGAGTTTTCATTCTTTCGAAAGAACAGGAATCGTCATAGCGGAGGGGTGGGTATATTTAAGGACTTGATTCCAAAGTAAGTTTGTAATTTTTGATGATTGTTTAGAGCACCTTTAGATCACTTTTAAACTAGACAATATTTATTTTTGTGTTGGTACTATGTACAGACCACCGGATAAAAATTTAAAAGATGCTATTCAACAATTGTTACTAGTTATGATAATATTTTAATCTTAGGTGATGTAAATTTATTCAATATAAACAATCCTTTAAGTCAATACATGGTTGCTTTTGGACTTGCCCAGGTCATTGACGAGCCTACACATATTACAAACCATTCAGAAACGCTAATTGATCCAATTTTTTTAAATACACCAAATATATGTACTAACCATGGCACAATAAATGTAGATCACTTCACAAATCATCGAGCGGTATATTGCCATTTAAATATTAATTACAATTCACAGAAGCCAACAATTCAGAACTTATAGAGACTACAACAACTTTGACCTTCTAGCCTTCTCACAAGATCTACACAGTATTCCTTGGGTTAATATATTATATTTTCAAGATATTGATAGCAAAGTGAATTATCAAACGGATGCATTAATGACATTGTTTAATAGTCATTGTCCTCTCAGAACAGCAAGAATAAGCAAACCCAAATCACCTTGGTTAACTCCAACTATTAGATTAATATTCAGAGAACGTTATAAAGCTCTAACGAGGGTACCTACAAACTACATAAAAATTCTGGAAATTGGAATAATTATAAGGCGTGAAAAAGCTGCGTATTTAGAATATCGAAATAAACAGTCTTCTAAATTTTATAAAGCTCTTAAAGAAATGAAAATACAGTCGACCAAAACAACACACATTTCTCCTGGCTTATTTAACCCTTTTGATATTAATTCTATTTTCTCATCAGTCTTTCAGGACAGTGACTATAAATGTTTTAATTATTCTATTTGCTTTTATAGAAATAATAGACATAATATTTTTTTTGTTTTAGAACTATGACACTATATAATATTGTTCAAAGTATTAAGTCAAACGCAGGAGGAAATGACGGCATTAGCATGCATATGTTAAAATTATGCTTTTATCGGTATGTTTCTGCTACATATAATTAATTTCACTGCCTAAAAAATCCAACCCAAGCTCATACAATGAACTACGGCCCATTAGTCTACTATAATTTCCAAAATTTTAAAACGTGCCGCTTACTCGCAAATTTATGAATTTTTATCCCAATACCATATAATTCCATTACATCAATCAGGATTTCAGAAAGGTCTCAGTACCACAACTTTTCTGGCATATCTATCAGATAATATTCTTAACAGCATGGACAAGAAACAATCGAGTGCAGTAATTCTTTTAGACTTTAGTAAATCGTTCGACACTATAAATCACAAACTGCTTTCGGCCAAGTACTCATATTACGGATTTGATGATAAATCTTTAGGATTCATAAAAAAGATGCCTACACAATCGTTCTCAAAAGGTTATTGTTGACGATCAGAAGTCTAACTTAATTCCAATAAAGTCCGGCGTACCCCAAGGTTCGATGTTGGGACCTCTGTTATTTTTTATTATTTACACCTCGGATCTATATACATGCATCAAAAACTGTTCAGTCCAATTCTTTGCTGACGACACGCAATTTTTCTCTGATTTTAACGCAAATGATTATGTCAATGCCGTGAACTTAATAAATCAAGACTTTAATGACAACTGTATACTCCAAAAACCATAATTTGCACATAAATGCCATAAAGTCCAAACTAATAATTTTTTGTAATAATAAATTCAAAGATATTTTAAAATCTAATGTTAACCTATGTATTTCTGGGTAGAGGATTACTATCGAATGTTTAGCAAAAAATTTGGGGCTTTATTTCGATGAATTTATGAGATTTGATAAACATTTGAACTATGTTCTTCAACAGTGCTACGGCGCACTTCGATTGCTTTACTCAAATAAATACATTCTTGGAGATAAATCAATAAAAGCTAACTTATGTCAAAGTTTAGTAATTTCAAAAATTCTTTACGGAATTATTATATATTACCCTTATCTAACAGCAGTCAATCGTAATCGACTGCAAATAATGCAGAATACGTGTTGTAGGTTCGTCAATGGCCTTCGCAAGTTCGACCATATTTCATTGGCTTTTTCACAAACTGGATGGTTAAATGTTAACATCCTATTCATACATCTGTTCCTATCGCTAATATATAATATAATTAGTAGTTCAATACCACCATATTTAAAAGACTAACTAATATTCAGAAAATTGATGCACAACGTTAATATTAGAAATAATTTATCATTAACCATGCCTCATCATTCTACTGCAATTTTTATTCGCAGTTTTTCGTACAATGCCGTTGTTCTGTACAACAGCCTAAACACATCTGTAAAGAATTCAAAATCTCTAAATGTTTTTAAAAATACATTAAAACGACAGCTCTTGGTCTCCCAAAGTGTTTAAGTGCAATTAATTGTTTATTTTTTTTTATCTCCTTCGTTCTTTGTAAATAAACACTTAGGTAATTGTTTTTTTCTTTTTAAATGTTTTACTAGAATTTTCTTATTGTAAAAAAAGGTATTTGTTGATTGTTTAAACTATGTATAGAATATATAGGGTTAGATGTAAGAATAGCCTTAGGCTAAATCTCGCCTAGGCAAATGTACATTTCTATATATTTTTTGTATTTTTGGTATGTACAAATAAAGGCCATTTATTATTATTATTAATCACGATTTTAAAAATGTATAATACGTACGTTTACGTTACTTTTTGAAAAACGCTTAAAAATTTCTATCCCCCTCCAACTGATCTCCAAAAGTACGGCTCAGAAAAACTTGAACAAAATCATGAATGTTCACAAAATGATGTAGATTAAACGAAAATAATCAAAATTGCATTCCGTTAGTTTTTATTATGAAAAAAAAAAGAAAGCTCTATTCCGTACTGATTTTACAGGGTGTTTCAAAAAGGTATGTCATAAATTCTTCCTTAGATAGATTACCAAAAAAATAAGTGGATTTGGCTATATTTACCTATATCAAAAACTGGCTCCTAACAAAGTTACAGGGCGTTAAATAACATTCAAAAAAACCTTTTTTTTTTGTGAAAATTTTGCTGTTGCGATTTGTTGTTTGATTTTTTGCCAGTGCTGTAGATTTGAAGGCCTAATATTCTATGGAGAAAAAAATTATAACGACCCCCTTAAAAAAAGTTGTGGGGTTGGGTACCTTTTGATCCCAACGTATTTTTTTGACATAAAGACACTTGCTTTATCGATCTTAAAATCAAAAAGAACTATGAATTTTTAATTTTTTTAAGCATAGCTTTTATCGCGGGATTTGAGCGCGGCGACCGAATCAAGAAATTCCGTAACGAAAATAAACATTCCCTACACGTATTGTAAGATAATAAAAATATTTTAAACAATATTAACTTCTCATTTATTCAATAAAAGAAAAAAAAATATTTTTTTATCGGTCACCACGCTCAAAAAGTGTAACTTGAATTAATATCAAAGAAAAAACTTGAATTAATATCAAAGAAAAAAAATACTGCATAAATAAAATAAATAATTATAATTGCATAAGTTGATAAAAAAATGCTATGCAATAGCTTTACCGCAGCAGTCCCCGAGTGCCACACGTATTTTTTTTATAGCGAAATGAACTTTGTATCTTTCTTAATTAACGAGCTAGTTACAATTTTTTAACTGAATTTCTAGAGCAATTCGTCCGTCCTGGACTTAACATATTAACAAAACTAAGAGTAGGTCAGGAGTTATTGTACAAAAACGCACATAAAAATCAGTGCTGTGCTTAGGGCTGCGCTTGAGCCGTCCCTGCAAAAACTACCTCTTTTATTTATACTTATTTTTATAAAACTACTACGATACGAAACACTAAACACTAGTGCGCAAATACGACGTGCAACTTGGCAAAATTTTTAAATTGAAGCTCAAAATGTATACTAAAAAATTAACCACTTACTGTATTTTCTTGTTTTTTTCTCTAGATGCCAAAGTTTTATGTCTCACCACTGAACAGTTCACTTTCAATAACGCAAGTTCCCTCGCAATATTCGACGACTCCGTCAATTCTCCTTTCGAAATCGACAACTCCAACTTTTTCAATAACCTGTTGATCTGCAAACTATCAGTCCTGCTTAGATTCCTGGAAGTTTTCTCATCTTTCTTCGGTACATCTTTGGGTATATTAAAAAACAAAGACAGTTCATCGTTTCTCACTAAATTGGCGTACATTTTTGCAGCCGATTGACTAGATTGGGAATAAATATTTTCGAAATCTTTCGCTTGCATTAGTTCAAAATTATTTTTGCTCCTTTGGTCTGCTACTAAATTTGCAATCGTTGATGCTGGAAGCTGTTGCTTTACAGCTGCTGTTGTTTGAGCTGATGTTGAGACTTTTAATGGTTTCGGGTTATCTGTTTTTTTGACTTTAATGTTTTCGTATACGGTAGTCGTTGTTCCAATTAGAATTTCAGCAACTTTTTCTTCTTGTGTTTTTTCTTGTTTCTCAGCTTCTTGGTTATTATGTACTTTTGCTTCTATTTTAGTTACCTCGTTTTTGGGAACAGCTAAATCGTCTGGATTTTCTAATATTATACTAGATGTGTTATTTTTTCTTTGAGCAATATTTGACTGTCGTTTAGGTAGTGAATTTTTCATTTCTATTAACATTTTTTTAAGTTTTTCTTTTTCTTCGCGTTTGCTGTTTTGATCTACTTTTTCGTCTGAGCTTGAGGAATTTCCTTGTTTTAGTTTGTTGTTGTAATTGTAGTTTAGTAAAGCTGAAAATCCTATTTGGGTTTTTGACCTCTCAAAATTAATATCAGTCTTTTTCGGAGGCGTAGTTTCTTTGGTAATTTTTTTTTCTTGATTGTTACTTTCTAGTTTTGGCGATGAGGAAAAATCGTCAAAATAGGGTTTTATGGTAGAACACACGTGGCATATTATCCTCCAATAATCGTTATCTATATTACACTTAGGGCACAACCAATTCTTTCTCTCCATTTTTGGTGTGTCTTTTTTTGGTTTTATAGCACTAGCACTTTCTGATTTCATTAAAGGTAACGCATTTTTTTTATTATCGATATCTTCTAATCTTTTTTTGTGATTTTCCAATATGGATTCCTGCCTTCTTCTGGTTTCATCAAGGCTAATTTGTTTTTCTAAAAGTTTATCTTTGTGTGATCCCCCGAAAACGCTAACTTTTTTTACGTTGGTAATGGCGTTGAATTTCGCTATTAGATCTCTCGCTGATCGCCTTTTAGGTGAAACATATTCTTCTGGATTGGTGTTTTTGGGTCGCATAAATTCAGGCATTTCGTTGAAGTCTGCTGGTTTTTTACTAGGATCTTGATCTTTATTTTTTACTATTTCATACGCTTCTCTGTCTAGTTCACTAATGTTTGTTAGGAAAGTCATGCCAGATTTTCTTTTTTCTTCCTTTTTCTTTTCTATTTTTACATCGTCTAAGGTTAAATCTAATGAGGAATTTCTGGAGACCGGAACTTCGATTGGTTCGTATTTATTTTCGACTTTATCTTTTTTCGTTTTGTCAGTCAGATTTCTTTTATACCATGCTCTAGGAGAAACTGGAGCATCAATAACGCTCGACCTTGTGGAGGAGGGGGAAGTTGTGCTATTTTGATTCGTGGTAGGTATGTCTGTTTCTTTGGCGGGTTTCAATATGCCGTGATCTAATTTTAAGGAATCATTAAAAATAATACCGGTATCTTCGAACACTTTATCAATTTTAATTTCTTGTATTGTTGTCATTGGTTTATCTTCGTTATTAGGGGGTGGGGGTGCTAGACGTTTTCTTCTTCTTAAGCTGTTTGTTGGGTCGTCTTGAGAGTTGAGTGTAGGGGGTTGAGGTGCTTTCCGCTTACCTTTAACGTGTACGTAAGCTCCAGCTTTCCGAACTTTTGAACTTTCACTATTGGTCCTTCGATGCACTTTGGGTTCTTCTTGAGGTTCCATCACACCTCGCGTCATTAGGGGTAAACTTTTCGAATTTTCGACTTCTACTGGTTTATTTTTTGGTTTCAGTAAAGAATCTCTGTTGAAAAATAAGTTGTATTTTTTTCTTAGAGTCAGATTTTTATCCTTTTCCCTGATTTTGTCGCGTTGTTTCAGTCTTGCTTTGTAGGTATCCGTTTCGGGACCAAGGGCAATGCACTTTTCAGACACGCAATTTTTATAATCACCGGGAGCAATAAAAGAAAAAGACGCCACCGTACCGACACTATGGGTGGAATTCAAGCTATCACAGCTACTTGAGTGAGATATTTGTAGATCCGTATCTATGGATTCTCGCGATGTCGAAGGCTTGAACCATTTCAAGAAGGCAAATAGACCACTATTCCGCTTAGAAGAGTTTGTGTTTGGATCACAGCCAATATTTTGTGGAGTGTTGTCGGGGGGTCTTTCTTTGAAACTCATATTTTGCGTTAATCATGTTCCTTGGGTATGGGAAGTAAAAACACCCATATTGGTCTGAAATAAAAAGATCCAATTATTCTATTTAAACAACACGTGTCAAAATTCTATAAATAAATCATTAAATCGTTTCTACGAATTTAATAAAGATATTTACTACAGACGTTTTCGTTTTATATGATAATTTTGTAGTTGTCTTACCTTACGGGAGCATTTAATTTAAAAGAAAGAAAGTGTTTCACTGGCGAGGTTAAAATAATGAACTAATGTGTATTTTAAGAGCATGGTGTATGATGCTAAAAGCGAACGGCGCGAAGCTCAGCGCGTCCCGATGACTCGAGTTAAATTTAGTAGATTAATAGTTCGGGAGCGTCCGGTTGTCAAATTGTTTTTTTATTTCATATTTTGTGTTTGTTTACAAAATGAAACAAATATGTTTCAACGTCACGGGCTGGAAGAGGCTTCTTTTGTATCGGGAACGACTTCCTTACTCTTTCTTTTATTTGTTAATATTTTTAGTGGGTTCATTAACGCATGCTGCGGTATGGTTTCGGGTTTGTGTTTTCGTATCATTGATTGATTTTGTAACTTTGTTTAATGCAGTTATTTTTAACAGAGAGGCGCAGTTTAGAACATTCCCAAGGATAGTATATGTTCCGTTTTAAGTGGAGGATAACGAAATTTAAATACACTTAAAATCCCCAGAACAATTTTTTTTTATTATTATTATTGGTTAGTTTAAAATTTCATTAGTAAATTGTGAAACTAATGGCCATATCGCACGAAGAGAAAATTTGAACACCCATAGGCGGAGTAATAGAGTATATTTTTTCTACGACCCACTTAAAAAACCCACAAAATTTTAAAAATCAATTTAGAGTTTATCAACCCATTTATTTGAATCTAAAATTTTTACTAAATACGGTGTAAAATATAAGAAACCGCGTACCTGTAACTTCCGCGTCAAGTATATGGCAAAAGTTTTTTTAGCATTAATAATTAAATCATTGGTTTTCAGGAGCGCATATGCGGGGGGTAGGTAATGGGGGTAATTACCCCTTCCCAAGAATATTTAAACCTAAAAAGTATTATTAGCAGATATAAAGTCTTAAATATTTTACTAGCGGAGAACCGTAGAAGATGACGCACCTAAGCAGGTTACCCTTTATTTGTGTGCAAAAATAAATTCAGGTACTTTGAATGTCAAGGGTCCTTAACAAGAACCTTTGTGCAACCATTTGTTAGGTTTGTATCAAAATACGATAAAATACACTATATTTTACACAACTTTAAAAAAAAATACCCATTTGCGTCATCTTCCTGGGGAAAAGATGACGCATGATAGTATAGCTAAAGCCTTGGTTTCTTTGAATACTTCGTCGCGGTGAGCGGACAGTCCGTCAACCGTCGCGTTTTGACGATTTTATCCAACCAGAGTATTTAAATGGGAATGGTTTTCTTGAATCCGCTTAGCTGAGCAGGACGGCGTCATGCCGCTGATTTGTCGCGAAGAGTCGGTTGATATCTGTTGAGTTTGATAGCAGCGGAATCGACGGCGTGTGCGGAGACTATATTGTTATTAATTTTAAAACAATAAGTGACAAATTCACACATACAGATGACATCATGACTTTATTTTTAGGTTTCTTGGAAATTATGTCCTTTATAAAACTCAACACGAATTCAAAAAGATCTGTAGAAAGTCTAAAATACTCCCTAAATTTGGTTTTATTTCCAAAAAGCCTCCGCTGCACAGTGATATTAAAGGCACCTTCTGTATCGCCACACAAAAACAACTCATCTACTGGCTTATTGGAAACTTTAACGGTTGCAATTGCCAGTTCCTCTTGTTCTTCCTCTTCCAACAATAATAACAACGCAAACAATTTATTTGCATCCATTTTAGTACCTTTCGTTTACATTCATAAAACATAAACAGCACGTACAGACATAGAGAAAGTATCATTTTCTATATTTTTTAACAAACCACCTCAGGCGAAAATTGCTGTCCTCAGCGGTCGACAGACTGTCCGCTCACCGCGACGGAGTGTTCAAAGAAACCAAGGCTTAAGATGACGCATGTGTGGAAGTTACAAAATAAGTGATTTGAGGAGAAACTACTTATATTTATTGTAAAAAATGTGTAATACAACGATGAATAACTAAAATACTAAGATAACCAAAACATTACAATTATTTATACATTAGGAACAAAAATCGCAAATGTAATTTTCAGGACTTTCGGCACCACTGCAATCTTTATGAACCCAATGTCCACAACTTGTACATCTAAACCACGTTTCGATTTTTTGCCGAAGTCTCCACATATTATGCATACGTCAGATTTAGTTTCTCCGTCGCTCATGTCGTCCAATTCATCGTCATCGCAAAGATCTTTTTCTTCAAAATTGATTTCTTCATTACTGCTGTCCTTCATAATTTTTTTAGTATTCTTTTTCCTCGTTGTTGCATCTATCACAAATATTTTTCTTGTTGCCTTATTCTTGGCTTCTTCCATCTTTGACATTTTTTATCTCTTTCATTTCCAAAACATCTTTCAACGGGGTACTTGAAAGTATCTCAGAATGATGTTTTTGTCGACCATGTGTTTTTTTTTTAATTTTCTTATAGCCCAATCGGATTAGTATTTTAGATTCTGAAAAATTCGAAGCAGCAATTTTCCTTCGGAATTCATTGGAGGGGGTCTCTGGTAGTCTAAATTCAAAAAGTTGGGATTCCAAAGTTGTCGTTACCTCCGCCATCTTGATTTAAAGGGTTATTTTTTGTATCTTGAATAACTCATTTATTTTCAATTTTACACGGAAAATAGTTTTTACAAAAGTTATTTAAAATTAAATTTCCTACAATTCTGCTTTTTTTTTGTACGATCGATTTTATTCGATTTATACCCGAAAAGAGGGTGTGAATTTTTGGTTATAGAATAACTCGTTTATTTTCAATTTTACGAGAAAAATTGTTATAAAAAAGTTGTTTAAAATTAAATTTCCTACAATTCTGCTTTTTTTTTGTACGATCGATTTTTTTCGATTTATACCCGAAAAGAGGGGGTGAATTTTTGGTTATAGAATAACTCGTTTATTTTCAATTTTACGAGAAAAATTGTTATAAACAAAGTTGTTTAAAATTAAATTTCCTACAATTCTGCTTTTTTTTTTGTACGATCGATTTTTTTCGATTTATACCCGAAAAGAGGGGGTGAATTTTTGGTTATAGAATAACTCGTTTATTTTCAATTTTACTAGAAAAATTGTTATAAAAAAGTTGTTTAAAATTAAATTTCCTACAATTCTGCTTTTTTTTTTGTACGATCGATTTTTTTCGATTTATACCCGAAAAGAGGGGGTGAATTTTTGGTTATAGAATAACTCGTTTATTTTCAATTTTACGAGAAAAATTGTTATAAACAAAGTTGTTTAAAATTAAATTTCCTACAATTCTGCTTTTTTTTTGTACGATCGATTTTTTTCGATTTATACCCGAAAAGAGGGGGTGAATTTTTGGTTATAGAATAACTCGTTTATTTTCAATTTTACGAGAAAAATTGTTATAAACAAAGTTGTTTAAAATTAAATTTCCTACAAATCTGTTTTTTTTTGTACGATCGATTTTTTTGTATTTATCCCTGAGAAGAGTGGGGGTGAACCTGTATTGTATTGTCACGTTTATTATTGATGTTGTACCATTATTTTTTCTGTTTGTTTTTTTTTTGCTGATTTTCAAAAATGTTATTTGGTACAATTATGATTCCGATTTTTTCTAAGAGTTTATCCCCACTCTTCTTAGGGATAAATACAAAAAAATCGAGCGTACAAAAAAAACAGAATTGTAGGAAATTTAATTTTAAACAACTTTGTTTATAACAATTTTTCTCGTAAAATTGAAAATAAACGAGTTATTCTATAACCAAAAATTCACCCCCTCTTTTCGGGTATAAATCGAAAAAAATCGATCGTACAAAAAAAAAGCAGAATTGTAGGAAATTTAATTATAAATAACTTTTGTAAAAACTATTTTCCGTGTAAAATTGAAAATAAATGAGTTATTCAAGATACAAAAAATAACCCTTTAAATCAAGCTGGCGGAGGTAACGACAACTTTGGAATCCCAACTTTTTGAATTTAGACTACCACAGACCCCCTCCAACGAATTCCGAAGGAAAATTGCTGCTTCGAATTTTTCAGAATCTCAAGCCTGTTCTTCACCTAATCCGATTGGGCTATTAGTTGGCACGGGAATAGGGGAAATAAGATCAATAGATATATGTTGATGCAGGTTTGCTGAATTTCGTTTTGGGGGAGTTCTGTGGCTTTGTGAAGACTGTTTGCTAGACGATGGCTGAGGCGATTCTAGTTCTCTTCTGGAAGATTAAGTTGCCATTCGCGGTGAAGTTTCCTGATCTACAGGTGATCTTAGAGATTTAATGTACAAATCAGAACTGTTCAAATTATCAGCAGGGGCAAAGTCATCCTCTGTGAACGTATCACAGTTTAGCGGGAAAATACCCCAAGCCTTAAATCCGGAAATTCCCTTTTCAATATTTGCAACTTGGTCGTAGGCTAACTTAAAAATTTCGGCAACATCGTAAGGAGTTATATCTTATCTTCATCTTCGGAATTAATGATTTTGGATTTTAAAAATGAATTACAATGGCGGCTGTATGCATTTTTCAATGCAGCCAAAAATGTTACGTCAAGCGGTTGTAGTTTGTAAGATGTATAGGGGGGAATGAAAAGAAAATCAAAATATGTGGGGGAATGATAATCATGACAATCCCATTTTCTCTGCAATATTTATATATTTCAAGTGAAATATGATTTGAGTGATTATCTAGTATAAGTAATACCGGATTATCGGGGTTTGACAATACTTTTTTTTGAAAATATTTCAGCCATAAAGAAAACACAGATCCATCCATTATTTGTACAGGTGTAAATAGCACCGCTAGGCCTATTCTTTTGAAGCTGTGGGCTCATTCTCTTCCTAGGAAATACAAATAATGGTGGGATGTAATTTCCAGTTGCACTAAACGTACAAATCACTGTAATGTTCTTTCCCCGTTACCAAGAAGAAATTATTCCAAACTGCTTTATGCCTTTAGGTCCAATTCTTTTGGATGATTTTTTAGGAACCGCAGATATACCGCTTTCATCTACATTGTAAATGCGATCTGGTAGAAACTTATATTTTTCTTGGACTTCTTGTAAGTTTTTAAAATAGCGTTCGCAGGGCCGACTAGAGGGGGGTAGCCGGGACTAATTCCCGGGGCCCGGACTCAAATGGGGGCCCGGCAGCGGTATAAGGGGTGCCGGACAACTGGATTTTTTTTGTTCTGTATGAGAAATTCGACACAAGACGAGAGGGGGAAGTTTTTAATGCAAGTAGAGGAAAAGTTTTTGCGCTTGAGGCTTTTTTTTAAAGTGTAATTCAAGTAGGAGAGAAAAAGTTTTTTGCTTGAGGATCTTTTTTTTAGAAAAAGTAATTCAAGTAGGGGAGAAAAAAATTTTTTTTTGGTTGAGGACCTTTTTTTTAGAAAATTCAATTCAAGTAGAAGAGAAGAAGAAAAGTTTTTGTTAGAAGATTTCTTTTGTCACGGGGCCCGATCTAGAGAATTGTCCTGGGGCCCGGCCTGGCTCTCGGCGGCCCTGAGCGTTCGACTTCTGTTTTATTGACACTTGTAGATTCGGGTTTTCTTAAAGATATTTGTATGTTTCTTTTTATAAAACCTTGGAACCAGTCCGGACCCCCCCCCCCCCCCCATTAATTTGTCCTTTTTAAAATTGTGTTTAATTTTGTTTGCTTCTGCATAATTGAAAACCATAGTTCTTAGTTCTATGCACGAAGTATAAATATAAGGAGTCCGAACGTAATGTTGAATGAATGGCATCAATTTTGGGGGACAGACTTTTTGCCGGTAGGGCGCGCCACTTTTGAAGAAGTACTCGTTTAAATCCTTACGCGCTTAGTCTTGTTGCTATTGACTGCTGTGACTAAAAATATTCTGAAACGTGGAATTAAATGTAAATTTTAGAAAATTTTTAGAAACTTCTCAAGCGCTTTCAACCCAATAATATCGAGAATATCGGTACGTCCTGAATATTTGCGCAGCCAGTGGCAGAAAAAGGAAACTAAGATCTGGGTTTAATATTTGTGTACATCAATCCTACAAAAAGCCTATACCGTTCGGACTCCTTATATCTATACTTCGTGGTTCTATGGAAGTAACACTATAAAACAAATTTGCCAAATTTAGAACGTGATCCACAATCTCATTTTCTTGAGCTAGTGAAAACACTGGGGCTCTACCAAGTGATTCAGATTTGACTTCTTTCATTAAATTTTTAATTTAGTTTTTCGTCTCAACGTAGCTTCGTGTATTTCAAACGCCCTTGCAACTTCACGAATTTTATGGCCATTTTCCACGACTGCATTCAAGACTGCTTTCTGTCGAAAACGATCTTCTCTGCATTTTTCTGGTATATCTTCCCATAACTAAAGAAGAAACGGAAGCTTCAAAATGCATAATACGTAATAAATAATAAAAATATATATGTGAATACGTCATGTTAAGATAATACACTGACATGGCGAAGATGACGCAGCTTGTGTCAACTTGGCCGATTACACCACTAGTCTCATAATATTTGATATTATCTTCTAAAAAGTATAGAACAGCATCATCTCTAGAAAGTGCTTTATCGGCGGGAGAAACGATATTATATGCTGCCACTGTTCTAAACGTTTAGTATCCTATAAAAAACATTTACAATGACACAATTGGGGTAAAAAAAAAATAACCGTAGCAACTCTTTATCTAACATTAAAACTCTATAAAAAATAAATGTTCTCTTCTATTAAGTTAAATTTAATACATAATTATTGTTGTTTGTAAGTCAGCATCTATAACTGTAAAATTTTATATTATAGAAACTTGTAATAAAATAAACTACACTTCTTACGATAAATATTATGACTAGTTTACATTAAATATATTTAGACATGAATACATTATTTTATTTACATTAGAAGATTTAAAAAGACATTGAATTGATTTCTTCTTGTTTTCTTTAGTTTTAGTAGTAGTGGGATATACTGACAGTAATAAGCCACTTGCTTTTAGTCCAAAGGAGAGTTACAAACATACAGGTGAAGCTAATAAAAGCGTGTTAAAAAATCTAAAGCCAGCCAAATATTCATGGAACTTTACTCCTAATTTTACATTTTTTTATGAAATTATTGTGGTCGTAGGAGAAATACTGTACGTCACTTGTGTAAAAGTGATTTTATTTTTCACTCTGCTTCTGCCTCGTTCACCACACACATTTGAAAAATGAAACTTCTCACAACAGATGTGCTCTTTAATAGTCTTTAATTAATAAAATTTTATGTTTTGATTTATTTATCAACCTCCTTAGAGGTTTGCAAAAATTGCCGTAGCGCACGGTATTTCACGTGCACTTGGCGGGGTATTGGTTAAAGTTTTCAACTAGCAATAATCGCACCTCGGATAAACCTCATTGGTTACGATATCGCCACTGCGCAAAGCTAACGAATTATTCTATCAACCAGGTATTCTTTATGAGCGGTTCTATACTGATGCAGGAGATTATTGTGCTGTCCTCTACCGTCATATTATCAAAACAGTCAATAAATCTGAATGTAGATTTCTATTTATAATTTGTAGTCTGTAATTTATAACACATAGAGGGCACTTTAGTCTACAAATGGTTGCTTGTTGGGTATGGATATGGCAACCCTGTGAGCCTGGCCGGTATGACAGGATCAATAATAGAAATAGTTATATAGATTGATCATCCGTGTTTTTCAAAATAAACATAAACGCATATCTTGAAGTAAAAATGTAGATAATTTTTGCTAAATCATGGTCGTCTTTATCTAACTAAACCAATTAATTATGTTTAATGAGCACTTGTGAGGCAATAGGACCGTTCGAAATGCGACTCGCTTTAAACAATCTATACGACTGTAATATCATTGACCCTCACGAAGCCCACAGCCAGCATTTTTTATAGGTCGTCGGAATCTCTAAGTGTACTTCTGCACGTAACAAAAATACAAGAGTAAAATTATCTAATTTTCTGTTTTTATTCCTATATTTTTGTAATATTTTCATTACAGTGTTGCCTTTTGAGCATTTATCTATTCATATGTCGTCTGTCATCGATCATCGATGTCCAAATGTCGAATGTCCAATGTTGTCAATGATTTTTTCTTATCATAACAGAATTTTGCACATTTTGCCAATTTGGTTTGGAAAACGTCAATTCAAATGTCTCATTTATACTATTTAATTAATTTTAGATAGGATGTGTAAGGTAAAATTTTCAGAATATATCATTCCTTATTTCAAGAAATAAATATAATCCAGGGAACGTGTGTGTGTATATCTTAATTGTAGGTGGTATTTATTACTTCCATTTGAAGATCCATAGACTTGGAACAATTCTAAAATTCTGTAATTTAGATCCAAAAAAGTCATTACAATGCCTCCTAAGAAAAAGAAAAATCCAGTAAACCTTGTAGTAGGAACTGTATCAACTAGGTCAACAAGAAGGCAAAGCATTGTAAACATCGACATCCCTAAATTGAGCCGTTCCGGTAGATCTCCAAAACCAGCAAAAGCAACAAACATATCTGAAAAACCAGTTGGACAAGAAAAAAATGAATTCACAAATAAAATTCAAATATCCTACAATAAGTGCATTACATCAAATACTAAAACTCTACCTTCATCGCCTAAGACTTCCCTAGATGCTCTTGATAAAGATAATAAAGCATTACTTGAAATTTTACAAGATTGGAATGATGAGGATGACGAACAGATTGAAAATTCGCCTACAAGTTCCATGATAAATGATATAAAACCAATTATAAATACAAATGTTGAAAAGCAATATAATTTAAATGAAACCGAGGATATTAGTGATTTATCTGAAAACAAACAAATGGAATTAATGCTATCAGAGGGTTTGGATGATGAAGAAATTCTCTTAGATAAGACAAAAGGTAGGACTGAAGTTTACAAGATCTTAATGACTAGATAAACAACCTCAATAGTTCAAGATAGATAAATAATGCAAAAGTTTAAACTTAAGTTGTAATTAACTTTTTAACAAAAAAATTAGTTTGGACCAACAAAAATAATTCAATTTTCTAATCTATTATAAATGATTGAAAAATTGAAAACAACTTTTAAAATTGTGACTAAACGTCTTGTATGATTAATTGTAAAATTATTATTTTATTACAGAAATGATTAAATCACCTCAACATATTGAAGAATCTGACAATAGTTCAACTATCAAAGGTAATTAGACATTTTTATATTATATAGATTAATATTTCCAGTCTAGTAAATTCTTGATTTGAATGACTTTTTATTTCTTTTTATCTGTAGATTTACTGCTTCTAATCTTTTTTTAGTATTTTACTTTCTTTCTTAAACATTATTATTTTGGTATTTCCTTCATACCTTATATGTTAGGGTCTGATTACAATAAGATGAACACAACTGCATCATCACTTTGTGAAGTAGGTAATTCATTTTTTATACTCTACAACTTATCTACTTAGTTCTCACCTTCTCTTTATTGATAGTTATTATAGATATGTTTTTAAAATAATGGTTATGACGTAGTTGTGTTCTTAGTTAAGAAATTTATATTTTTTGTGGAAACATTTAAATATCATTTCCGATATAAGTAGTGTAGAATTTTATACATACAATATTTTTGATTTAAACAAGAGTATCAAATTTATTTCAAACATGTTTATAAATTAATGTTTTCTTCTACTTTCTAGCTTTCTATATTCAAAAATTTTCCTCAAAACCTATCTGTCCCATATTTCTAGGATATTTTGCAACAATTTATTATTTCTTTTATCAATACATCCATACTTCTTTTTCAGGTGATGTCCGTTACCTATTGTGTTTCTCCAAAATTCATCCAGTCAAGTATTGATTCTGGTTTTTACTATTTAATATGCAATAAACTTGTACATCCCTCATTATTCTTCTCTTCATACATTAGATTTGTATTTTGATATACACATACCTTTTCTATTGTTCATTTAAACAAAATATACTATTGGATTTTCTTCATTTTCATTTTCTGTCATATATGTAGTTTAACCCTTTATCTCAATTACGCCTGACATCTAGGTAGGCCAATAGTTCAATTCACTAAGAAAGTAAAAATAATAAGCACATGAAGTGCAATCCTTTAAACTTGAACAGTATAAATATGATTTATTAGTATCAATACTAAGTTCCAACTGGCTAGTGGGTTTTATTTAATTTGATCTTCCACTTTGTAATGTACCTCTTTGAAGTCAACAAATAAAACAAGTAAATTAAAGATAATAATAACTCAAAGCCATGTGTCACAATAATGAACGAATGTTCCTCCTGAAAATAAATACTCTTGAACTTTAATTTTTCAATAATTACACATTTTGAGTATGAAATTACTATAAAACAAAGCACTCTTGATAAGACTCAATTACTCTCATAGTTTTGAGGAAATTTGTATTTTAATACTTTGGAGTGTAGGTTTCACAAAAAAATGTATTTACTGAAACATGAATACAAACAACAAATGTTTCCTATGGATTAATATTAGTCAAAATTTTGATAATGTTTTTTTTGTCACTTAACTCTATCAATTAACAAAATTTAAGCAAAATCGCATAAGACCTTCCAAATTTATAATAGAAAAATCATTTAAAAATTGTAATATCGGGACCGTCTAGCACTTAAACTGAGATAAGTTTAAGTAACTCCTCTTATTTTGATCTAAGGAATATGTGGTATGTTTTTGTAAAGACTATGAAGACTAGAGATAAGGAGGCGAATCGGCATTTTCAAAATACGGTCCCAATAAACGAACGCTAACTCAGCTTCTATAATTAATCGCATGGGCGCTGGTACTGCTTATGGTGTTCAAAATACATAGCTTCTGTTCTAAGCGTTTAGTGTCCTATGAAAAACATTTACAATAACACAATTGGGGTTCAACAAAAAAATAACAGTAGCAACTCTTTATCTAACATTAAAACTCTATAAAAAATAAATTTTCTTTTCTAGTAAGTTAAATTTAATGTATAATTATTGTTGTTTGTATGACTAAAATTTTATATTATAGTAACTTGTAATAAAATAAACTACACTCCGTAAGATATATATTGTGACTAGTTTACAATAAATATTATACTTAGACATAAATACATTATTTTACTTACATTAGAAGCTTTAAAAAGACATTGAAATGATTTATCCTTGTGTTTTCTTTAGTTTTACATTTGATTTGTATCCCGTTTACAATCAGGAACGACGTAAATCTTGCTTTGATGTTTTTTGTCACTCATGTTACTTGTACTCAGGTACTTTTTTCACATTATTTTGATTCTTTTCACCATTTTTTTTTTTAAATCACTTCATTTTACATTGACTTACATAGAAAATTGACACCGCTGTTATTCGACATGCCAACTACAGTCAATTTCGCGAACTTTATAAAAAGGACGGACATTTGAAATTTGACCATTGCCGTTTCGCCTCCTTCTCTCTAATCTTCATAGTAAGGACCTAATTGGAAATTAATATTATAAAATACCTTGTTTAGCAACTAGGCCCACTAATCCAGGAAACTTAGTGGAGAGAATATGAAAAAGCAGAAATTATTGAGAATGCCGTTCAAGCTACTCGTTACAAAATGATTGTCAATGATTTTAACATCTAGGCCACCACTAGTTTCAGTGACTTTTTATATGTTTTATGTTTAAATTTCCTTAAGACCTTTCCACCTGTAACAGGAATATTAAAACATTTTAAATAATTATGGATAGGCCTAGGAAATTCCAAAATTGTTAAATTCTGTACAGAGTAATCGATATTTAATGAAAATTTCATAACATTTACACATTTCTTAAGAAAGAAAACAGATATCGGTACCCGATTTTGCTGATTTGTTGATAATTTGGTCTCCTCTTTTAACCGTAGTGAAAACATCTTCAAAACTAAATTTCTAAAAATAAACAGCGCCATCAATGTAATAAGTAACATGTTATTAGATTGGATCGAGTAGTACATTGTAGGAGCGTTTTTTAAAAGTTTACAAAATGTAGTTAAACAACTACTTTTCTTCCACTCCCCCCCTTCCTCTTATATGTCAAGAGAAATGAACAGTATCTTAGACAAAAATATGCGGTATTTTCTGGAAATGTTAACATTTTTAGAAAACCTTGACTTAGTAATTTTATATAAAATAAGCATTTTACTATGTGGTATTCAGTTGCGCCATCTAGCGGTCGTCCTTCTAGATTTTTCTTGAAGCCACTTTATAGTCCCTCATCTCACTGCAAAAGATGATATGTATTGTTAGGTCAAAATTTATAAAAGTTTAATGTTATTTTTGCATAGACGTTATATAAAAATACATCCTACGGAGTTATAATAATAAAAAAACAAATAACTTTTGTAATTAAAACCCTTGGTGTAAAAAGGATGCAAGCCACAATTTGTCGTGAAGTGACCGTTTTAGCTTAAAACATCTATTAATAAGGATACTAGCCATACACAAATTATTTTACCTCTCTTTCATAATATTGATATTTAAATAATTGTTTTTATTTGCATTTGACAGATTTAAAACTCAATTTTCTCAAACCTTACAATGTGGCATGTATCCTTATTACGCCAAGGTCTTCAATTATTTTTTCCTTGGAAACTTTAGAGGTATGTTATGTTGGGAATGGGGTGTTAATACATTGCGACCTAACAGATCTATTGTACTCCCTTCTTTCGCTAATGCAGCAAGGAAATATGTCAATGCCTATAACGATCCTTCCAATCCTATCTTCTTAAGGTGATTACAGCACCCCCTTATAATTTTCGGACAAGGATATCTCAAAAAGTATTTTTTTTTTTTTTTTAATTTAAATTTTGGCTATAAATTAGGCAATAATATCCAGAATATCAGAGTTGGGTAGTATCTGGATACTTCTGTATCCGGATACAGTATCCGGATACTTTATGTGTATCCGAAAGCTGTATCCGGATACTTTTCAAATTTTGTATCCGTTATCCGTATCCGTGACCAAATTTGTAAGTATCCGGATACCGGATACTTTTTTCGGCATTCGGATACTTTTAAATTATTTACCACAATCGTAACTGATCCAATCCATATTATCTCTATTAAAATATATAATCAAAATACTTTTAGCTACCCTGTAAAATTGGAAATAAAATACGTATTTTTTCAATATTACAATATTTAAGACACAGTTGCAATAGGTACCTACTTAAATAAAAAATAGTAAAATAATTATTTTATTATGATTTGTAGTTTTGTTTGATGCACTCTGTAAAATTTAAAATAATACAAAAAAAATTCTCATTGCCAAGGATAAATTCGACGATTCACCCAGTATACAGACGGTCGGGATTCAGCATCTTGCGGCACGTTTTTACAGGAAAAATCCTGCAAACTCTTGTCCGGTGTTAGCGTCACGAACTTGTGGAGGTTCCATTAGCCCAGTTATGTTTCAGTTAGCAAAGACAAGAGACGGTTGTTCCTGTGTTTTTATATAGTGCAATATAACTAAACTTTCTGTATCAGTTTTAGTGCCTAACTATACGCAAAGGTAAGTAGGTGTAGGTACCTTGAATTTTTTGTTTTGTAAAATGTCTACCTACATTATTAGTTCTTAAAATGTAGTCGAAAAAATACATGTGTGATGTTGTTGCTTATAATATTACTGATCATGTGTTATTTATGTCGTCATCAACATCACCTGACAAAATCAAATATACGAGCCTGCTTTGCCTATGCCAGAACGAAATATCAGCATTCTCTCACGCCTCCTCCTTTCGACTCTACCAAGTACTGCTCGTCGGAGGATCCACAAAAAATGGATTGTCGAATTTATCTGACACTGACAAGAATATAGATTTATATGGACACGACACTGGCAGGTTTTTGGCACGGTTCAGGCGCGACTCGTTTTATTTACACGCACCTTTATGTTTTATTGTCCATTTTGTTTTAATGTTTTATATTCACATAATAACAATAATAAAAAATTTATTGAGTAGTTTTTTCCTGTTTCTATTATATCGCTTTCCATTTTCGATAATTTATTTATGCCTAGTATTGTTTATTGTTATTTATAAACAATCTTATAGCATAATTATAACTATTGGTATGAAAACATTATTTTAACTCACTTTAAAAGTATCCGTAAAAGTATCCTTTAATGTATCCGAAAAAAGTATCCGGATACTTGTATCCGAGTACTTTTTAGGTGAAAGTATCCTAAAAAGTATCCGGATACATTGTAAGTATCCGTATCCGGTACTTGGATACTTTTTTCCTGTATCCGACCCAACTCTGCAGAATATGCATAATTTTTAAAGCTTTAATTCCTTTCAGTTTCCGAGAAAAAAAATCAAAGGGCTATAAATTTTGAAATATCATAATGAAAATAAATGCATTCCCTCAACAGCACTATTCTTAATATAATCTCGAAATTTGAGCTCTTAATGTAAAATTAGTTAAGTGCTGCCTTCTGTTGTAACGCGAATGTAACTATCGTATCGTACACTCTCAGTCATCATTCGTTTCCTGAAATGATTTACACCAGTTTACACCAGAAGATAGCACTTAACGAGGCTTTTTAGCCACTAATTTTGGCTAATTTTAAAAAAACATTAAGACATTAAAAGCTTAAATTCATGGATTATATTAAGAATAGTGCTGTTGAGGAATATATTTATTTTCATCATGATATTTCAAAATTTAAAGCCCTTTGATTTTTTTCTCGGAAACTGGAAAAAATGAAAACTTTAAAAAATATGCATATTTTAGATATTATTGCCTAATTTATTTTGCCAAAATATTATTATTAAAGGCAAATTCACACGTGTCGAAATAGTTAAATCGAGCAGCTAAATTCAGTTACTTGTATTGTGTAAAAAACCTGACTTAAGGGTCTTTTCTTTAACAATTCCTTTATATTTTAAAGGCCGTTAAAATATTGGAGGCCTTTAAAAATATTTTTGAATTTACTAAATTACTTCTGTCATTATTTAAACGGATTCCTTTAAAATACATTAGAGGACTATTTTAAAGAAATCCTTTTAAATAATGACAGAAGTAAATTAGCGAATACGAAAATATTTTTAAAGTCCGCCAATATTTTAACGGCCGTTAAAATATAAAGGAATTGTTACAGAATAGACCCCTTAGTACTTTATTAAGAATGTAATATAGGAAAAATTCTATTTACTTGAGCAAGTTGTCTCCTCTGCCTCTGTTTTCCAGCACAGGTCAGTTTAGTCATTTCATTTGCTGCAGGGAGAACTTTTGTTTTAAGTTGTGACGTGTATTAAAAATGTCTTGTTGGAGTGAAGCGACAACATTAAAATTTGTAAAAGAATATCGAGATAGGTCATGCCTTCGGAATACAAGGGATTGCCATTTTTAAAAATAAACAAGCCTGGGATTCGGCTTATAAGCAAATTGAAGAGATCATGAAAATAGGATTCGGAGTGCTTGAAACTAAAAACAAAACTTTACAGTTTATCTTTTTTGATTTTTGATTTCTATTTTTTTTTATTTCATGATCCCCATTTTATTCAGATTTTTTATATCAATAGGATTTGTCCCCTTATAGAGCTTGATTTTTGCCAAAAATTTAAAGTTGATATTATTGTTGGTTTTTCAGTTAGGATTTTTTTAAATATTTCGATGCCCCTTTAACTCCCCCATTTTCATTTATTTTTTTTTTTTTTATCAAAATCTTCATCTCCTTATAGAGCTTGATTTTTACTAAAACTTTCCTGTTGATATCGCTTTTCGTTTTTGATTTAGGATTTTTTTTATTTCTACCACCCTTAAAGCCCCCATTTTTTATCTTTTTTTTTTTTCAAAATCAACGGGCTTGTTCCCCTTAAGTTGATATCATTTTTCGTTTTTGAGTTAGGATATTTTTTTATATTTTAAGCCCCCCATTTTTAATCATATTTTTTTTCAAAATGAATTGGCTTTGTCCCCTTATAGAGCTTGATTTTCGCAAAAAGTTGATATTATTTTTCGTTTTTGTGTTAGGATTTTTTAAATATTTCAACCCCCCCCCCCCCTTGACTCCCTATTTTTTAGCTATACGTGTAAATGCGCCTTAAGATACTTTGTTTAGTATAATAGTTAAGTATAGCAGTTTAGTATAGTAGTTTAGTACACTTGTTCTTGGGTAAAATACTTTGTGTTTCAGTATACTTTTCATTAATTTTTTGTCCGATATTTTGAATCTGTCTGTAGATATCAAAGGTATCTTGGCATCATTTTAATGCGCAACACTACACTGCGCTACTTTTGTCTAATTTAACCAACTATCTGTTACCGTTTAAGAAATAACAATACTGTCCCTATGAAATCGTAGGGACTCTGCATAACGTTATCTGTTTTCCATTAATTGTTACTTAAATCAGTCACGGGCTTATAATTTTTGTCTTTTCTCGATTAATCTTTTTTATTCCTGTTATAATTAAAGAAGAAACTGGAAAAATACAATGTTTCATAAAATCACATGAATTATACACGTTTAATCAAAAAAATACTTTCAGTCGATCTAATTTACAGTTTGTTTAAATTTTTGTCCAGAAACTGGCTTCGAATGATCTCTAAACCATCTTATTTGTAAATAAAATTATACAATTACAGTTCCGATTTTAAAGCATAAAAGCCTATTTTGGACAACTTAGAAAAATCTTTATTTTTATAAATTTTTATACTATTTATACCTATTTTTTTACAGACGATTTTAAAATTGTTCAAGACGACAGCCGCTCTGAAGATGTAAATTTTGAAGCAACAAAAGATGATAATTCAGTCTCGATGAGTGGGGACAGCGTTCATACTGAACCAGAACAAGTAATCATTGAAGAAAATGCATCAATTCCTTTTGCAGATGATATGATTGTAGACGAAGTACAGCCAACAGAAAAGTTTGAAGAAAGCAACATGCGTGAGCAAGACAACGAGGATGTTCCAAGAGAAATTGTTGATGAAGAAACTGCAACCCTATCAGAGGAAATTGTTACTGAAGGAGTTTCAGAAGAAAATATAGAATTTTCTGAGGTAGTTCAAATTGCAGAAAATATTTCAGAAGACAGTCGGTCTAAGAGTGATGAAGAACAGATAGTCGTTGCTAAAATTGAAGAAATACACAGTGTTAATGATGAGAGTCAAGATATGGATTGTATGCCTGTTGTCGAACAATTAGATGAAAATCAAATTGTTGAAGAACAAATATTTGTTCAAGAAGACATAAGCATTTTAGATAGCTTAAAAAACTCGCCAGTTGAAGAAAAAATTGATGAAACCAACATAATACATTCATCTGAGAATATAGAAGAAAGTACGCCATTACAAGAAGAATTAGACGAAATGGAATGTGAATATGAGACAACCGTTCACACTGACGAAGTTACAGACTATAGTGCAATTAAAGAAGAAGAAGAAGCAGAATGTAAATCTAGTGAAAATAACAAGGATATACAGTTTAACTTTTCATCATTATCTAAAGAAGAGAAGGAAGAAATATATGAAAATTTAGAAAGCAAAGTAGCAGAAATGAATTTAGTAGATGAAAATCTGGACAAAAAACCTAATGATGGAATAATTAATACAAAAGAAACTATATATGAGAAAGTTATGCTTGAATTAGCAGATAATGAAAATGTAGAATTAGTAAACATAGATATTTCATCCAAAAAATCACCAATAAAAAAAGACAAAAATGTTAAAAAAGAAGTTACTAAACAACCATCAACAAAGAAAACGAAATCAACTACATCAAAAGTTCAAAAAACAGATAAAAAAGTTGACAAATCAAGTAAGAAAAAATCCACCAAAATAACTAAACCCCCAACTTTTAAAATCAACAAAGAGAAGAAACCAATCGAATTCAAGACCAAGAAGAATATAAATGAAAAATCCACGAAAAAATGTAAAGAGAAATCTCATTTAAAAGAACCAGACAAATTAGAGAAAAAATCTGACAAGAAACTTACAAAATTTGAAGAAACACTCCAGTGTCTTGCTAAAGTAGAGATCGAAGGAGAAGATATACGGAGATCATCCAGAATAAAATCAATTAGTGTAATGAATAAAAAGACATCAGGCTGGGGTTTAGTTAAATCAAAATCAGAAACCTCGCTTAATGACGGCGATGCTTCAGATAGTAATTCTTTTCTTACCGAGTCAGACAAAAGCACTCCCACTGCTTCGCCGAAAGTCAGTAGCAGAGATCGTAAATCTAAATCGGGAATAGGTAATTCCGAATCCCCACTCCATACGCCTATTAAGTCCGATAGTCACGTTATTGTTCCTTTTAAAAATGAATGCAATTCTAAAGAAAGAGCTAAAGATCCAGTTGTGGAAGCTAGACTTAAACAGTTTGTTCATCTGAAAGAAAATTTATACAAAACTGATAGAATGGTTTGCAAAGAAGCAAAAAAGATGGCGTGTGACTGCTTTTTAACGCAAGAAGAATTAGACAATAATGATTATTATGGTTGCGGGGAAGATTGTCTTAATCGACTTCTGTTGATAGAATGGTATGTAACATATTTTTTCATAATTTCTTAGGGTTGAATGTCAACTGCTCATTAAACTTTGTTCAATTAATGCAATTTTTAATCGATTTTTTTTAGTGGCAATCTATGTACAGTAGGTGATAGATGTACAAATAAAAGATTCCAAAAGAACTTTTTTGCCCCTGTTGAAGTTTTTAATACCGATAAGAAAGGTTTAGGACTAAGGGCTGCAGCAAATATCCCTTTGTAAGTGTTAAAATGACTCCTTAATAAATATCAAATGTATTTTTTCTTCTTTTTTTTAGTGGCGAATTTATTTTGGAATATGTCGGAGAAGTGCTTAATAGTGATGAATTTGATAAAAGGGCCGAGGTGTATTCACAAGACAAAAATATTCATTACTATTTTATGGCTTTAAGGGCCGATGCAATTATCGATGCAACAATGAAAGGTTTGTGACATAATTGAATTTAAAATCATAAAAACTAAATAATGGGGTCTATTCTGTAACAATTCCTTTATATTTAACGGCCTTTAAAAATATTGGTGGCCTTTAAAATATTTTCGTATTCGTTAATTTACTTCTGTCATTACTTAAACAGATTTCTTTAAGATAGTTCTTTAATGTATTTTAAAGATCCGTTTAAATAATGACAGAAGTAAAGACGAAAATATTTTTAAAGGCCGTTAAATATAAAGGAATTGTTACAGAATAGACCCCATAGTTTGTTAAATACGTTTTCCTTTTAATTTAACTTAAATTCTATTAATATGGGTATTATTTTTTGTATTTCTTGGTGAAGAATCCACTAGAACACCTTGTTTTTTGTCAGTAGGGAATAATATTAATAATAATTTTATTAACATTATTAATAGTAATATTAATAATGTCTCACTAGCAATCTGCCGTCCTAAAAACAGATGCCGTATCTACTGAGTGCGTCAAGCGGTAAAAATGAGGTTTAAAGTTATTTCCTTAGTCGATAAAAGTATTCAGATGCGGCTAATTATGTTGGATTTTTAATATTTCGGAAACATATACGGCATTTCTACTTGGTAAGAAGTTAATTTAGCTTGCTACGAACCTATTGATACAAAAACTTCAAAATCCGACTTTTTGTAGATACGGCATCTATTTTTAGGACGGCAGCAATGCTGTATAATTGTAAAACAAATATTTTCGACTCACCATTGAAAATGCAGACATTAAGTTCTGGTAAACTAGACATATACGTCGCAGCGTTGAGCGTCGCCTTGCCTCGAGACGCCTAGCGTCGTAGCGGAAAAAAAGGTATTTATTTCGATACTGCGTCGGGACAGATATACGGTAGGAAATACTTAGGTAGTGCTGCGCGACGAAGGGTGTCGACAAGGATATTATGAAGGAAATATTTAGGGACGGCAAGCGTCGAGAAGTAGAGCGGCGGGACGGTGAGCGTCGAGAAGTAGAGCGGCGGGATGGTGAGCGTCGGAATGGATATAAGGTAGGAAATACATAGGTGGTGCGGGACGTGACAGCGTTCGGATTGTAGAAAGTTAGGAAAGCAGGGCGTCGGGATGTTAAGCATCGAGACGCTTAGCGTCGGGATGAATATAAGGTAGGAAATACTAAAGTGATGAGGGACGAATATATGGTAGGAAATACTTAGGTGGTGCGAGAAGTGATAGAGTTGCGACGTAGAAAGTTAGGGAAGTCGAATGGCGGGACGTTGAGCGTGGGGATGTATATAAGGTACGGAATACTTTGGTGGTGCGAGAAGTGGCAGCGTTGTGACGTAGAAAGGTAGGGAAGTAGGACGGCCCGACGTTGAGCGTCGGGACGTTAGGCTTCGAGATGTTGGGCGTCTGGACGTGACAGCTTCGGGGATAGGAGGTATTGTAGGATTGACGTCGTTTAAGAAGGGCGTTTTAGGAAAGGTATTGAATACTGGATACAAATAATAAAATGAATGCTTGAATATAAAATAATAAAATGAATGCTTCTCGAGTCCTGGGGTTCGGGACTTTATACCGATTTAATTACTTTTTTTGACGTTAACTTTTAATTCCAGTGGAACGAATTTGGGTGGATAGAAAAGGGGTGGTCGATTTATTACTTGGCTTGAAATTTGTGTGTGTCGAAAACAATGTTACTATTCAAACTTGACTCAAGCTAAGTGACAAAATTTATGTTGTATGGTGGTTTCGAGTTGGGTTCCCAGACACGTGCAAGAAATTGGTTCTTTTACAGCTTATAGATATTATTTATTAAGTGTCGTAGGTAAATAGATTTAGTTATCTAAGAGATTTTTCATTAAATGAATGATTTTGAATTTAATAAGAATGCAATATTTTCTATAATAAATGGAATTAATAAATTATGAAGATACCTGGGTGCGGTAGGTTAAAATATTATTAATATTATTAATATTATTAATATTATTAATATTATTAATATTATTAATATTATTAATATTATTAATATTATTAATATTATTAATATTATTAATATTATTAATATTATTAATATTATTAATATTATTAATATTATTAATATTATTAATATTATTAATATTATTAATATTATTAATATTATTAATATTATTAATATTATTAATATTATTAATATTATTAATATTATTAATATTATTAATATTATTAATGAAACAAAACTTAAAATCAGTCAACTTTTATAAACTCTAGCTGAAATTATTAGCCATTTTTATTAAAAATTATATGTCCGGAATATATTTTCAGTTTTATTTGTCTCAATTTTGTTATAAATTACAATTGGTTCTATGACGCTTTGTCCAATCAAAGAAAGTAAATAATATTACAATAATTTAATGTTGGTAAATCTAAGTATCCTTAAAGTTTTGTTCTCATTTTAAAGTTTATGATCTTGTAAAATAATTGTTTTTTTAAAGGAAATATATCAAGATTTATAAACCACTCCTGCGACCCTAATGCTGAAACCCAAAAGTGGACTGTAAATGGAGAACTTAGAATTGGATTTTTCAGCACAAGAACCATTTTGGCGGGCGAAGAAATTACATTTGACTACCGATTTCAGCGTTATGGGTGAGCATATTTTTGATTTAAATATTAGATAACATAGAATTATTTACATTCTTAATTATAAATATCACAAATATCATTTCTATCACTTTATTTATTTTTAATTAATTTATTGTTTTAAAAAGGTATCATTCACTTTACATTATTTATTTTTATTTAATGGGAAAACCTCTTTGAAATAAAATAATACAGAATTGTACGTAAAAAACGTATATTATAACAAATCACAGGTATCATTTTATTAAAGCTTTGAGTTCAAATTATATTTAAAGGAGTAGGAGTTCATGAATAACCGGTAAAATCACCTAGTGCATTGGCTGTTCTTGACAAGTCTTGAGAAAGGACTGTAGTTCCATACATTGCATAATGAAATGAAACAGTCAACAAAACGTGGTTACAAGTGGTCCTATTAGGGTTTCTGTTAACTAAGTATATTCTAAACTTCCTCTTAAGTGTAATTGCCATAAGTGCATTTTATAAGCATCAAACCTTAAACATTTATGATGTATTCCAAATTGTAGAAACATTCCAGTGCAATCAGTTGATATAGTTACAGTGAACATTATAAAAACAGATAAAAAATAACTTTTGTAGTAAAGAGGCACAAAAATGTTACTGTGGAGCAAGTATTTGTCGAGGATGGTTAGGAGAACAGCCGGATTCTGATGAAGAAGAGGAGGAAGAAGAGGAAGAAATTGAAGAAATTAAACCTACCACGCCCATTCCTTCAACTGAACTTGAAACGACACCCTCTGATCTTGGAGGTAAATTCTATTATTTTATTAAAAATACATTATTTTATGAAACAATTGTTGGTTTTAAAGTTAAACTTGAAGATGAATCGGCAATGGAAATTATCGCAGAAACGCCCGAAAGCAAAGATGTTTTATTGCCAATTTCATCGGAAGATGTGACTGCACCTCAACCACCTAAACCTCCTACAATCAAAAAGAAGGTACAGAGAAAGAAGTCCAGAATTGAACTGTTTGAAGAGGTGGATGTAAGTTGCATTAATACTATAAAAACTGAATTTATTTGCTTATTCAATACTTTTTCTAGCAATTAAATGAAGAGATAGAAATGCTTGTAACCACGGGATTGAAAAATCAAGCTCACACACTTAAGCTTAGTAGATTGATGGTCAGAGCTAAAGAACCTCAACAAAGAGCCAAACTTTTACGTGTTTTAAGAAGAGGAGAATTGCCGTGTAGAAGATTGTTCTTGGACTATCACGGCTTGAGATTGATGCATGGTTACATGATTGATGCCCAACAATTGGTAATCACCAATAAAAAGTTTGAATCATCAAGGTGAGTAAAAATATTACATTGTACCTGTTTCTTCCTCACACACTTTTTACTCTTTATTAGGTTAGAAATGCTGCAAACACTGGCTGTTTTACCAATTCCTAACAAAACGATGCTTCAAGACAGCAAAGTTCTTCCGACAGTAGAAAAATGGTGCACTGATAAAGATCTAACTTCTCCCGAAGACTCTGAAAGCAATTCACCTAAAGATACAGAACCAATACCTAAACCGGTTGAAATAAAAGACGAAAGTAAAGATTCAATTAAAGAAGATCAAGCATTAGAAAGAACCATAGAAGACCAACAAGAAGAAATCAAGTTTTTAGCAACAAAACTATTAGAAGAATGGAAAAATTTAAAAGAAGTATTTAGGATTCCAAAAAAAGAAAGAATAGAACAAATGAAAGAACACGAAAGGGAAGCCAATAAAAAGTTCATGCAAACGAATCAAAACACCTACGGAAGCGACGACTACAGGAAAATGGATAGATATAGGGGAGTATCGAAAGGTAAAATGGATTGGGAATGGGATCGACGCAGAAGACCTCCTAAGCCTGGAGACAAACCGAGTGCGGAATTTTTAAGACTGAGTAAAATAGAAAGAAGGAAGTTATTTGCCTTACAACATGAATTAAAAGAAGAAGAAAGGAAATTAAAACAAAGGGAAATGTGGAGGCAGCACGAAATGAATTGCATGATGATTGGTGCTGATCCTAGATTTACAGCACCTTTTGATCCAAGTAGAGGCTATCAGTATATCTGGAATCAACAAATAGGTGAGTTGCTTTTTCTATCTAAATGTGATTTCACTCCGTAACTTTTTGTCATCAACATTTATCAACACTTTCATTGCGACGCCATACAGGGTGTTTCCTGAGCTAATTTCATGAAAAAAAGTCCATATAAACATGGGTCCGGAAACGCTTTGTTCTAAAGTATTTTAAAAAATCGTTTTTTTTTTAAATGTCATTTAACCTATTTTTTTATATTGGGCAGATTTATTTTTAGTGATAAAAGCCTGCTTTCGCCCTAACTAGGTTAAAATTATTAAGTTCAGTGTTGTCCTGGGGGGTTTATTTCCAATTATTTTTGTTAGAACATGTACAACAAAGTACATGTTTTAAAAATAGGAATTATATTGAATTAATTACAATTACATGAAAAAAGGAATTAGCAATTACTTTTATAATTACTTTGCCGATAAAACAACAAATTATGATAGAATTAAGGAACCATGAACTAACTGGACCCATACAAAAAAAAAATAAATAGGTAATTCAAAGTGTTAAACTAACAGCCGTTTGCAACGACTTTCTTAAGGATTCCTTAAAGTTAAAGATATTTTAAGGGCGGGTTGTATAAATCTTACTTGAAGTTAAACTCGGTTTGAGGTGATAATAATAATAATAATAATAAAAAATCCTTTATTCATCTATCAAATGTACAAATACATATGTTTGAATACACAACAAAATATACATTTATAAGACTTGTCAAAAAAAAAAGAAATAGAACAATACAATATATAGCACTTCCATTTACAACATATATCTAAAATTACTATAATAAGAATAAAAAATATTTATGGCACATTACTACAAAAAAAAAATCTAAAATTAAATTAAAATGATTAAGAAATCTGCAGGAATTCTTCTACAGAATAAAACGCATTTTCAGCTAAATATTTAAAAAGTTTGGTTTTAAAAACGTTATAACTACTATTACCCAAAAGCCTAGTTATATGATTAAAATAGATGATGCCCTGATAACCCACAGAACCCTGCCCTGACCAATGGTCAGCTGGGAATATGGCAGTGTCTTAAGTCATTGCCTCTCCGTGTGTTGTGTTCGTGAATCATGTTATTTCGAATATATTGAGATTCATTTTTCTTAATGTTTAATGTGGTCAAATATATATAGAGACATGGTTAATATTTCCAAAGATTTAAACAAATTCTTGCAAGATGCCCTATAGTGGGAACCAGTTATACATCTCACTATTTTCTTCTGAGTTATAAATACTTTTACAGTATGTGAAGCGTTTCCCCAAAAAGTTAGTCCGTAGGTTAATAATGACTGTACCAGCCCAAAATAGGCTAACTTTAATACATTCAGAGAAGTTGTATTATGAAGTTGTCTAAAGATAAAACAAAAACTGCTCATCCTTGAGACCACCTTGTCAATATGTCCTTCCCATGTAAGCTTCTGGTCTAGGGTCACCCCTAGATATTTAAAGTTTGTCACCTGTTCTATCGTTCTATGATCAAGCCTAATTAATGGGCAGAAGTCATAACTAATGTTTTTTTGTTGAAAGATCATAAATACTGTTTTTGTTATGTTAATTAGCAGCCCATTATCTGAGCACCAGTCCGAAAATTCTTCTACAGTGGCGTTTGCATACTCAGCCGATAAAGCAAGTTTATGCTCAGCCACTATGTGACTCGTATCGTCTGCATAGATTACTGTTTTTTGGCTTTTTTACATGATTGTGTGAGGTCACTGACAAAAATAATAAATAATAGCGGGGCTAGTGTCGAGCCCTGTGGTACTCCATGTTAATATCTTTGGGCTGTGATTTTATCGAATCTATACTGACTATTTGATGTATGTTGCTTAAATAACTAGAAATCCAGTCGCTAGCCACTCCTCTGACTCCCATTCTAAATAGCTTCTCAATGAGTAGGTCATGATTGACTGTATCAAATGCCCTAGTTAGGTCATAAAATATGGCAATTTTGCACTGCTTCCCATTCAGATTGTCAATTATGGAGTTACAAAGTTCATCTATTGCTGTTGATGTTGATTTTTTCTGTCTAAAGCCGTGTTGGCAACTGGTAATTAACTTGTGCTGTGAGGTAAAATTAGGTAAAAGGTAAAATTGCCTACACAATTTTAACTTGGGGCCACGCAACATCTAGTAATAGAATATTTAGATTACAAAGGAGATGTGTGAGGATAGTCGATGAAAAGGACTACAGGGAGGACTGTAAGGAGAGTTACCTAAATTTGGATATACTAACTTTGCCATCTTTATTTATTTTGTATTCATTGAAATATGTAGTAAATAATTTAACAGAGTACACAACACACAATAATCTACACACCCACATGACTAGAAATTCAAAAAATATACACCTTAAATACCATAGACTGGAAAAAAAAACAGATCTGGAATTTCTTCCTATGGCCCAAAGGTCTTGAACAAATTGCCCCCTGAAATACGAGAACTGTCTCCAAAGATTTTTTAAAATACATTAAAAAAATATCTTGAATCTAAGGTTTTTTATTAAATTGAGGAAATCTTAAACCACAACTTTAATGATTTGATAATAACTTAAAACAAATATTTTTCACAGTGATGCAACAACATAGTAAAATCAGGTGGGTGTCTTGAAACTATAAGTGTTTTTATGTTACCTATTTTTACAATGTTTATGTATACATTGTTCTTTACTATGTGCTATATTATATGTTTATGTATTATTTATATTTTTATTTAAATGCCTAATATTTTAAAGTTTTTACTATTGACGTGTGTAAAAAATTTTGTATATATAGGATGTCCCATTAAAAAATTAAATAATATTTTGTTGGAGGCGCCCTGTGTATACAATTCTGCAAGTTATTACATTTTTAATCGGTACAGGTAAAACAACAAAGCTTTTACTTAAAACCTTTTTTGTGTTTGCAATAATAATGAAAATAAGTAGCGGTCAAAATATAATGAAAAACCCTGTGCATGTTTTTTAATAACATCCTATTTTTTTTTTTTTTTTTTTGAAGTATGAATTGTTTTATACGACACTGATGAAACGTTTTTTTTTACAGCTCAATGGCAAACAGTGCCAATACAAGATAATCCACGATTATATCCCTCTCAACCTTCACCCCATCAGCGGCCAAATCTAAATTTGCCGCCTCCTCATTTGACAAAGCCGCCTTTACCCGCATACCAGTACCCATCCCCAATAAGCTTGCAAATGCCATCTCTACCTCAGAATCCAGTTCAAGGACATCTGCCTCCTCTACCTCAGAATCCGATTCCAGGACATTTGACATCTTTATCTCATATCCCAGTGCAAGGACATATGCCGCCGCTTCCAGGTACTCCTCAGTTATACCATGCACAGGCGCAAATGTCAGTTCCAACGCCGCCCTTACCACAGGTAAATATTTTTGTTTATTTTATTTTTTATTACTAAGATCGCAAAATATTAATTATTATAACTACTGATAATAATTTCTGAATACTAGGTACCGCCGCCACAACAAATTGAGGAAGATCCGTCACAAGTTAAATTTATGGGACCCATACCACCTCCTGTTAAACTACCTCCGAAATGGAAATGTGCCAAAGACAAATATGGAAGACCTTATTACTACCATATTAAAATAAGAAGAAGTCAATGGGAACCACCACCTCCACCTGAGCCAGTAGAAGGTAAGTAATTTATTATTCATGAGTTCACGTGTTGTAGATAAAATACTTCATATGTCACAACCCCTTAGATAAACTAATCCTTTTTACCGACACAGCCATTTTCTTTGGAATGCCTAATACATTACTGAATCGTCTTATTATGGAGCTAAAATACTCAAACTATAGAAATAGAATATGAATCTTAAAAAAATGCATATTTTTTTAATATGATGCCAATAGATAGATAGATAATATTTGATTATTTCCCTCGCCTGCCAGATTTGAAATTTTAACAATTTACGTTATCCTTAGAACCAATCAGAAACAAATAAATCGACTATTTTCACTATTTGAAATCTATTATCCATGCATGGTGCTCGATATTCACCTATGTTGACAGCAACTCGCATACTTGATTGTAGGTGTAATATTAAAAGTGGTTACTGTCAAATAATATTAAGTGTCAGACTAAAAATTAATATATTAGTGAAACGTTTAAAATGAACCGATTTGGGTGTGTTGATAGCGAAGAAATAGACAGTTTTATAGACAATAATACCCCGAAGAATACAATTAAAAGTAAAACTAGTGTGTGGAATCAGTTTATAAAATTTTGCGTTCAGCGCAAATATGTTTTATCAAATGTTAAAACTGTTGTTGAACTATGTAATATCTTAAAAGATTGGGCTTGGAACATAAAAAAAAAGACGGAAGCGACTACAAAGAGTATTCTTTAAAGTGTATGTGGAACTCAACTGCTAAGACGTTACATGAAATATATCCTTAAAATTTTTATATAAAGATAGATCCATTTCAAGGTATTGATTTTTAAAGTGCTCGCGATGCACGAAATGCAAAAAAATAGTCCACCACAGAAATCTGCAAGTATTCCACCAACACCTATTCCAAATAAAGAGGTAGAACTAGATGAAAACGTTTTTTCTCCTCCACCACTTGTCCCAGTAGCTACAAACGATCAGGCCCCAAAGACGAAACCCCAACTGAACCAAGGGAAAGTTGTGAAATATTCTGGTTGATACCACTCCTACTCCAGCAATTCTGCAACGAAGAGACACACATCCACAGCGCAAGACCTCGGCAAAATAGGAAAAAAACAGTTTTTACAAAATTCTAGGCTTCATAATATTTATAAACTTTTTTTTTACTTAGGAAAATACTTAAGTGTATATTTTTAATAATCATCAAAAATTTATAAATTTTAAACTTTATTCCCTCGCCTATTAAAATTTTTATCTGGTTAGCTATTAATTATCTACCATAGATTAGATTATTAAGTAAGTTCCACTATAAACTGTTATTTTTCTAATTTTTTTATATATTCCAAATATCTGATAATAAATAGATAAATGTAAATTATTTTTCATAGGTACCTATTTAGTTCTTAACAAAATTTGATTAAATAAATTAAAGCGATATACCCATTTATTTGCCGGAGTTATTGATCAAAGTAGTCAACCAATTTTTATATAAATAAAAAGACATTATAAAATATTTTGTTGAGGAAAATATGGATGAGTATATTAATCATTTTGATCTTGATTTAATAGATACCACAATGCGCTAGTTCAGTGTGATGCCCACTGATCTGTATTATTTTACTGGATAGGATATGGGCTATATTTAACATACTAAAAAATCGTTCCACCAAGGAGACCGGAAGTGCAACAATGCTGGCCGATTTGGGCAAATTATGGTGGGTTCACAGAACTGAAATTTGGGATAATTTGACATACCTAACCTATAATTTGATTAGTTTTTCTTCTTATTCTTCTTCTATTCCTTTTGCGGGCGATGTCCTTCGGAAAATTTCACCCATGATTTGATTTTTTATGAAAGAAAATATAAAAATGGAAACGTGAAGCATATTGTGTCTTCAGGAATGAACGTTTATTGTTTATTTCATACTCTTTTTACTTTGTTATCCACAATAAAAACATCTCATGGTAGCTTGTTGACACAATTAAATGACAAATGTGATGACAAAAGGAAATAGAGGTTACGTTAAATAACATCCGGTCCGCCATATTATTTGCCCAAATCGGCCAATTTTTCGGAACGTTTTTTAGGGGGCTATATCCTATCCAGTAAAATAATACAGATCAGTGGTGATGCCATTTTGGTTCCACTGACATTTAATTCTAACCAAACTTTTAACAAAAACATCAATAAATTTGACATATAAGTTTTTACTGTTTTTATATTATTTCAAAATATTGTTTACAGGTCATAAAAAATAGTTTAAAGGTATGTAATTGGTAACTAAACGATTGTATATTTGATACATTACTTTAGGAATATATTTATAAAAGTGAAAAAAATGATATAATTTTGGTAAACAAAACGCACTCAAAAAATCTACTGTTACTTTAATTGTCAGTGGAACGTAATTACATCATTACTGAACTCGCGCATAATCCAAAATGCTAGTGACCATAAAAACTATATTAAACACGAGGAAATGGCAAATTTAAAAATTATAAATAGCAACATTGGAGGTTTATATAAAAATTTTGATGAATTTAGTATACTATATGAAAATATTAATATAGAATTTGACATTGTATGTTTTTCAGAAACATTTCAAATTACAAACTTAGATTTGATAAAATTAAATGATTACGATGGATTATAGAATGAGAGCAGTATTAACAAAAATGGAACAGTTGTACTCATCAAAGAAACTCTCAAATACTCCTACAAAATTGTCAAAATAGGCTTAATTAATTCCATAAAACTTAAAGTAATAATAAATTACAGTACTTTTCTAATTACATGCCTATATAGACCTCCTTCAACTAGTGTTGTTGATTTTAATTTGAAGCTAATGCTTTATCTGCAGAATCTAAAAGAAAAAGAATTTGATTTTCATATAATTTCCGGCGATATCAACATCAACCTTTTCAGCGAAGAAGTTGAAGTCTGAGTACACAAATATTTTAAGCGAAGAATGATATAAATCACTTATAAATAAATACACCAATGTTCAAGATAATACTAAATGCTGTATTGATCATATATTTATATTAGATAATACCAAAGACAACAATAAGTATATTCCTCTTGTATTAAAAACATCGATTACAGACCTTTTTACAACTCTGGCACAAATTATTACCTGCGAAAAAGAAAATTAATATTAAACACAAACGATATTACTAAAAAATATATAAACTATAACTTACTACAAACTAATTTAAGTCAGGAAACCTGGAATTCAGTCATATTTGAAGACATTGTCTGTATTGCCACTGAAACATTTTTTAATATTATAAAAACCAACATAAGAAAATTTGAATATATAAAAACATATAAAAACAAAGAAAACGATCGCAGTGGATCACAAATGCCCTAGTTGAATATAGACAGTATAGAAACCATTTAAGGGATTTAATTAGAATTGCTAAAACAAATTATTATAGAAATTTGATAGAAAAAACTGATCGTAACCCTTCAAAGCTGTGAAAACTATAAATAATACACCAAAGTCACAAAAATCATTCTTGACAATGGTGAAAAAATGTTTGATAAAAAGCTAATGGCGAATGAATTTTGTACATTCTTTTCTAACATTGGCGGTAATTTAGCAAGACAAATAAAACCCACTAATTTAAAAAAAAAACAATTCCAAATTCTTATTAGAAACTATTAATTCCCTCAAAAATAACAAAGCATTGATGATATCTGCGCTGAAGTAATAAAAAAAAATTGAATGAAATAATAAAGCCTTTGGCATATATAATGAACAAATCATTTGAGAGCGGAGTATTTCCAACACCATTTAAAACAGCTATAATTAAACCTTTATTCAAAAAAGGGGAGACAAATAATGTGACGAATTATAGACCCATATCCCTTATAACAAATTTTGCAAAAATTTATGAAAAACTTTGGTGATTCTTATTTTCAAATTTCCTGAATAAATATAACATAATTTCTAATTATCGATTTGGTTTTAGGGAGGGGAGGTCTACGCAAGATGCTATAGCTAACTCACAAAGAATATCTATGAAAATATTGATCAGAAAAAAGCATCGCTTTGCATCTTCGTAGACCTCGCTAAAGCATTTGATACAGTTAGCCACTCAAAACTGATTGAAAACCTGGAAAATATAGGTTTTAGAGGGAGAAGCTATGATTAATTATTCTCATATTTAACAGATAGAAAGCAAGCCGTGAAAATTGAAGATACAGTTAGTGAAACAAAGAATGTGGTGTATAGCGTTCCACAAGGGACCATACTAGGGCCAATTTTATTCTATATATACTTTAATAACTAATTTTCTGTTAATTCTAATGACACTGTTGTCAGTTTTGCTGACGATACCGCCATTATTTATGAAAGCACTAACTGGGTTATCTTTAAAACTATTAGTTGAAAGTGACTTACCTATGGTAAATTTCACTAAGACATTCTTTGTTCCAAACTACAACAAAATCGAAATTGAAGTCAACAATATTGGAATAGAAATTAAAGCAGTTTCTAATATTAAATACTTAGGAGTCTATATTGACAATCACTTAAAATGGGATATTCATATCAACTTTGTGACTAAAAAATTTAAGATGTTATTGCATACATTCAAATTTTTCTCTCAAATATTAAAATGGAATGAGCTAAGAACACCATATTACGCTCTTGCTGAAACCCATTACTTATTCAATTATTGCTTGGGGCGGCGCACTTGATTGTCACATAAATAAATTAAATATTACTCAAAAATGGCTCACAAAGATTTTAGTAAAAAACCGTATACTTACCTAACAGAACATCTCTTCGAAGAGAGTATTGATGCTAGACAATTGTTCTGTCAAAATCTTCTCATATGCCAGCATCACAACAAGAAAGAACTAAAAAAAGGAATACGATTATAATAGTCGTTCAAGGCTACATACTTTTATCTTACCTAAAGTAGATAAAATGAAATACGCAGAGAAGTTTTTGGTACATGGGTCCAAAATTATACAACAGGCTTCATGCAGAAATAAAAATTATTAATTCTAAAACAGTGGATATTACAACACTCTCGAACACACAATGATAGAACATTACTTTATTTAAAAAAAAACTTATATTCTCTACTTTGTTTAAAAAAAAAAGATTATATACTCGCCTTAAAAAACTACTTTATTTTCGTAAAAAAAGGAAATTATTTCAAAATTAAAATAATAATTTTATCATGTTTATTGGTTTTATCCTAAGGGATTACACACAGGTTTTCCTTGTGGAATGTTCAATACACCCAATAAATAAACGGTAAAAAACAAAAATTTAAAAAAATAACCATATTATATTATATTATTTAGATACAGATTTATTCCGATAATGGAACATAATATATTCATTTTTTTTTTTTTTTATTTCTATTTAAGTACATCACATACATACAAGTGGTCTAACACTACTTCTGTGATTATTTATGTTTGTTCATTCTTTGTATTTTATATTATATTTGTATGTTTTTAAGAGGAATAAACATTATTATTATTATTATTATTATTATTATTATTATTATTATTATTATTATTATAATAATAATTGTTATCAAAAACTTTTTACCGCAAAAAAATTGTTTTTCGATCGTTTCTTTTGCAGTATACAGGTCATTGAAATCAATAAGATTTTCATATAAAAATGGTTACAGTGTGTGAAATACTCTGTTTAATCTCATAATATTTTGTACAGTTATAATGGGAAAACGAGTACAATTCAAATATATAATAAAAAACAAGATTCATTTAAAAAAACTTAACTTTGATATGTATTACTTTATCGGAGAACCCGGTAAAATTGAAATTATTTTTAAATTGTTGCATTTTCTGATACATATCCCGCTGTGAAAACATATTTAAAAAAAAATTAAATAGTTTTGGCTCTACACATAGAGGCGTTTCCGGTGGCCCACCCTGTATATAATAAAGAGTAGCGGTCCGAGGACCGTTTAAAATGAGACATTTTATTATTATAAGTTACTGACTGATACCGATTATTTAGAAATGATTGAAGTAGGGATAACGCTGTACCTCTTATATTGTAGTAACCAAGTTTTTCTAATAAAATACTATGAGATACACGACTATACTTCTTATCCTTTGTATCAAAATAATTTTAGCGATAAACAGTGTTAAAACTGTACATATATTTATTCTTTTATTCCATTTTCAGTATCTGAATCAGAATCAAGTTCGGAATCGAGCACGGTGAGTTCGGATTCGAGTTCTGAGAATTCGGACAGTGATGACGACATCGACGACACTAGATTATTATTGGAAGTGAGAAGACAAATGGACAGTTTACCGAAAGCATCAAAGTCCCTGCCAATAGATCCAGAAAATATGGACGACACGCCCACAAAAACGCCTAGTCCAGATGAGAAACACTTAGAAAGTGATTTAAGTATGGATGATATTAAGCAAAGAAGTATTGACGAAGATATAATTAGGAGACCGTCCATAGATATGAGACTGAAAGAACTAGACTTGTTTAAAGATGATAGACCGGTAAAGAAGAAACGAAGAGTAGGATTATGTGAAGAAATTATTATTAGTGTAAGCATTGTTGTTTAAAATCGATTAACATATCTTAATTTAAAATATATTCATACAATTGATGAACCTTGGAGGATGTTGCAAAGGTGAAGAGTTGTAAAATTGGACCAGGTTGGAGTTGAATCTTATAATTCATAATAATTATTGGTATTCCATAGGTCGTGGATTCGAATCTTCCAGGAGTGGATTTTTTAATTCTAATTTTCAATTATTTCTGTTTTTTTTTTTCACTTTACGGGAATTTCTCAGAAATTTATTCCTGAATTTCCTTCATTTATTTAATATTTTTCCCAAGATTTGTCGTCATTGTACTTCTTTCTTTAAAAATTTATAAATATTTCACATTTCCAGTCTTATCAAAGTTTATTTATTAGCAATGTTAAATTTGAATACTTTTTTATTTAGAAATAATTTTTTCTGTTTATCCTTCAATTTAGGAATATAGAAATTATTGATTTTTAGACATCTCGAAATACTCGATTGAATTAGAAAAATGTTAAAGAACACCGAATGTTCTTTTAATATATTATAATACAATATCTATATCTATTAAAATGTATTTTTGCAGCCAAGAACTGAAGAAGATAAAAAACAATTCAAAGAAGATCTCAAGAGGTACAAAGCTAATAAAGAAAAATTAAAGCGACAGAAAGAAAAAATCCTTATGCAAACCAAAAAACAGTTAAGAGAAATTGAACTGAAAAAAGCTAAAGAGAAAAAAGTAAAGACTACAGTGAAAGTGAAACTAAAAGAAAAACCAGACTTCAATAGCGAAGCCGCTAAGAAAATTAAAGAAAGTTTCCGTACAAATATGGCTTCTACTGTTGTTAGTTCTCTAAACGCGTATAGAAAACCTGATTGTACAGAAGGACGAATTACAAATACACAGGACTTTAAACATTTAGCGAGAAAGGTGAGTGAATCATTTTATTTATTGTATTTTACTATATAGTCATAGTAATTATACTTTATGAATTTAACAAAAAAATAAAAATAAATATGCTTATTTATTATTTAATAAAGGAAAAGTTCTTACGTTTGGTGCAGCTTTTACAATTAAGAGTCCACTACCAGCAAACACTATGGAAATGTTGACATAACCTGAAATGTAAAACGTAATTTTTTTTTCAGTTAACCCACTTTGTTATGCTGAAAGAAATGAAACACATAACAAAGATTGAAGATTTAACGTGTACAGATAATGTCAAGACGAAAGCCAGAGAGTTTATACGAAAATATATGAGCAAATTTGGCGAGGTTTATGTCAAACGAAGCGATTCTCCTGACTTTAAAGACTAAATTTAACTTGTACATCGATCTGTGATAGAACTGAAGGATAATTGTTTTTTTTTAAACCCTATGTTTTTGATTTGATTGATTTGTACTGAAAGCAAAATGTACTAATCAATATTATTCATACAAAGTGGCCAAATTTAAAATTGTATTAATGTTTTAGACTGAAAATAAGATTGAAAATGTACTGTTTAAATGATTAATTGCATATAGATAGTTTGTAAATTTAATGCCCCGAAAGATGGAAAAGAAAAAGAAAAAATATTTTCCCGCGAACAGTTATAAGTACCGTAGAACAAGGGTGGGGAACTATTTAAGACTTGCCTTTTTTGGATACTATTAAAAAATAGCACAAGTTTCTACCTTTCCATTTGGTAGTTTAAAGTGTTCATTTATGGGCCTACAATTGAGGTATACGGAGAGGCATACTTTAATGGTTTGTCCTTCATAACGGGGATATTTGGGAATACCTAAGATTATAAGTGTGTCTTTAATTTAAGTGGTTATTGGGGTTATTCGGGAAGTAAAAAATCATTAAAAAAATATATTCATGGCTTAAAAAAAAACATAATTGTGAAAGTAAAAAACATTCTAAATAGGTACCGTAGAATGGGGCTAGTAAAGAATTTTTTAAAGGGTTTTTAGCAATATCTTTCTTTAAAATAAATCTAAACCTGGTCAATTTTATAGTGACATTGGAAAGGCCTATGATAGGGCAACTTATTTCCTATATTGTATTTTTTTAAGGTCTTCTCAAATTACCCCATAGGGTGGGGCTATTTGAAAACATGTCTTAAAATTGCATAAATCGCAATTTCCCCACTGAAGGGGCTATTTGGAAAAAATATTTTTAAAAAAGTAAAAAAACGAGTTTATCTAAAAAACACATACAACATTATATTTTACATTAAATTTTAAACTAAAAATATAAAATCATTTAAAAAGATATACAATAACTCAAGAAACATCAAAATAACTTTCTTTGAGTTAACAAACAGATAACTATACCAACTAGTTACTTTATGTTTAATTTGCAAAGATTTGTCGTAAAGATAAAAAATTGCCGGGTCTCCGAACCTTCAATTTTAGGGGGGCTAAGTTTCATGATAATCATTTCTGTTTTTATTTCGTCCTTATCTAACTTAAGAGGAGTTAAAAAAAAATCTGTTGGAAGATTTTTTTAAAAATCCATTATCGTTTAAAATGTTAAGAAATTTTATCTGTCCCACATAGCATTGACTTACAATTGTGTATATCGAACAACCACCCAATCATTGACCTTAAAATTATCATGGTGTTCTTTCAAATGTATAAAAGGAAGATCATCGTCGTCACTTTCTTCTGACTGGGCTTTTTAGTTGCTATTAATTTGAGGTTCTTTCAAGTGTATAAGAGGAAAATCATCATCGTCACTTTTTTCTGGCTGGTATTTATCATATGATAATTCCCATGGATTAATCTCTGCATCACTAAAGGACTCGTTTCTACTGGTAGATGGGTACAAATCAGCTGCGGAAACACTTTTTCCAGCTTCTACAAGAAGCTTCTTACGATGCGGTGTTTTACGCAGCTTAGCATTACCCATGTGCATTTCTTTAAGAATGTCCAAAACGGATTCTGAAATGCCCGAATCTAAATTAAAAGCTGTACCTGTCGTGGAAGATGAAGGTAATCTTTTCTTTGGTCGTGAAGGATTTAAAGGGTGCAATCCAGTTTTGGTAAAACCAGATATTAAATTTTGCCTTCCTTTACCATTATCTTCAATCTTGTCTTGAAGCTGTGTAAGTAATCTAGGAAATAGATACATCATTTTCCGCTCTTGACCTTTGTTCCACATTGTCAGAATTTCGCTCCAATGATTTTTTAGTGGAGCATAAAACGCGATGTCCAATGGCTGCATGACGTGAATTGCATTGCTTGGCAAGCATATAAATGCAATATCCATTTCTTCGCATGTTTTAAGGACGTCTTCAGAAAAGTGGGAAGACAAATTGTCCCCGATGAGACTAAAATAAAAATTAAATCTGGATGACTTAGCTAATTCTCTTATTTATACCTAGGCACTTAAGTACCTTTTTTTGGAGTTTGTTTCTAAAAAACGGAACTACCACCGTAAAAACCAATCTCGAAAACAAGTGGCATCAAACCACCCGCTTTTGGATCGATTATATCTAGCATCTTTAGGGCCTCCTTCAGTCTATGAGTTTCAAAAATGTTCAACTTTATACACTACATAAACTGGTAATAACTGCCCATCAGCAGTGCTGGCATACATTACACTTATTGCTGTTTTGGTCGAATTTATTATCCTTCCGGGATACCTTGATCCTCTTTTATTACCGAGATTGTCACTTAAGTTCGTTTCGTCAAAATTTATCCTGAGACTAGGATCCACCGCTAATAACATATCTCTGGCATTATCAAAAAAATTATAAATAACTTCTGGCGAAAGTGAAGCCCTTTCTGTAGAAATATTGGATGATAGACGGTCCGATATAAGCCATTGATGTCGTTTAAGAAAAGCAAAAGCTCAATCTCTACTATCCTTTAAACGAGTCCTTTTACATCTTTTTATCCAAGTAATTTTTTTTTCAAAAAGTCTTAGGTTTATTTAAGTCGAAGGTAAGTCCTCATGCTGCAACAATATTTACGCATTTGACAAACTATTCCTCTTCTTCTGTAGAAAATATTGGAGGTCTTCCCGTTTTTTAAAAACATTAATCCCTCTAGCATGTCTGCTTATGGTTGCGATGGGAACTTTAAAACGCTCAAAGGCCTCAGTTAAAGTTAAATGCCTTCTTTTTTTACCGCCTTTGTCCAGTCCATGGTGGATATCTATTTTATATCCATGAGATGTAATTTATAGACATGCAAATGTCCATAAATAATAGTAATTATATAGTAAATTATTAAAAAATTACGCCAGTGCTCGCCATTGTGGCTAATAGTACCGTTCAGATATTTAAAATATATTTTTTTAAGGTGTATTCAATATCCCATGGACATCCACTAAATAATCAAAGTAGGCGCGAACGCAAACCATCGTGGATATCCACTAGATGTAATTTTTGATTTTGCTTACTAAGTATAGATGGCGATACCACTATCGCATCTACTCATGCTTAACTCGCCGTAATTGAGTTCGATCGAAATTTGTTTTCCAATCAGACTCCATTAGAGACTGGAGTCGAGAATTTCCATTTATTGCTGAAGAGTCCTAATAAGGATGACTTTCTCCTTAGTGGGCAAAATCAAAGGCAGAGTGTTGAAAATATTTTGAGTGTTGAAAATATTTTTTCTCTGCTATTTTCTTTCGACGTTATTCAATAATCATTGGTTACTTTTATGAACCTTTACTAAAGATACCCATAAAATATTTGCTGAATATCCGAATTCTTCTATATCCTGGGATATAGACGGACATTTGGTTGGATATCCATATTGGATATCTACAAAATAGATTCTGTGGATATCTCTGGGATTTCTTGTATTGTCTGGAAGATACCCATTAGATATTTTGCTGGATAATCCATAGGATATCTTCTATATTCTGGATATAGACGGACATTTGGATATCCATATTAGATCCACGGAATATTTCTGATAACCTGTGGATATATTGGATATCCACAAAAGATATTCTGTGGATATCTCTGGGATTTGGTGTGTTATCTGGGCGGTTTCGACAGTGTTGCCAAATATATCTTTTCCCACCACTTTTCTGATTGACCCTTATTTCTCGAATAGTCCCTTTCTACAGTACTCTCATTAACTGCCTGTTTATGTTTATTATGAATTCAGAATTTCGTCTATTTATAGCGCAATGGTTAACAAAAATACAAAATTAAATTTTCGCCACCTTGTAAATAAAAAAATATAAAAAACAAAATTTGGACTTTGACAAGAACTGATGGTTAAGATAGGTGAAAAATTTTTACACGTCTTTATTGATAAGTAATTTGGTTCAAAAACTGGAAGTTTGTATTTTGAAATAGTAGGTACACTTAAATGTTGAGTGTTAATTGATTTTTGTGACCTATTTTATTTATTTATGTATCATAATTCAGTTGTTTAAATCGAGTGATTTAAAACATTTTTTTATTGTAAAAATGGTGTATCATTTTGTAAAGAAAATAAACAATATTTATAAAAAATATTTATTATTTATGAATTTATACATTTTTCCTATTACACTCCTATTATGTACATATATAGCTACTGTTTTTCTCATATCCTTTCCATCTCTATAACACTTATCATCATATGATTATCATATATTAAGATGGTTATATAATAAACCCCTACTCCTTATTCCTAAGCCGATATGTGCAGGACAAAAAGAACTCCAAACTGTCAATTTCATGCGTTTTATAATAGAACTTTACGTCACATTTTCCACTGTATTTAACTGATTTGAATTCGCCGCCATTTGGAAATTGTCATGTCACAGGTAATGTTGAAAAATAAATAATTCAAATATCATGTTCACGAGGCAATACTTCTTACAATACTCCAGACTAGGAAAGAGGGAACGTAACTTCATGATGCGACCGTTTGACAACATATGCTAAACTCATAAAATATACAGTGTGTCCATGGATGGGGTCCCCAAGGGGGAAAAATCTTTATTATTCATTTTACGACCAAAAGTCATTCTTTATAAAAAGTTCTGCTTGTTGAGAAAATGGAGTTGCCTTATAAAAATTTTAGATTAAATGTACAGGGTATAAATTAGGAAAATATGAAAATGCTTCAAGAGGGAAGTACCATTATTTATTATTTTTAACAAAAATTTTATAAAACAAAGTTGTTTATAAACTAGCATAGAGACTAAATACAAATTTTTAAATAAAAATTCCAATATTTTAAAATAGAATATTAATGAATAATAAAGATTTTCCCCCTTGGGGACCCCATCCATGGACACACTGTATAACTGTTAGGTCTTCACTTATTTAATATATATTTAAATTTAAAGTAATTATTATCATCCAGTATGAACGGTATTTCACTTTTATTCTCATTAGTTTTTTTATGTTTCGCCAAAAGTGTTACTGTCTTAGTTAAGTGGTCATAGGCCACCGCCGTTAAGAACGATTTGTCGTTTGTATGCTCGTTTTAAAATGGTAGTTCGCAAAACTTTCCCAGCACATTCAAATACCAGCCCTTAAAATATAGTCCACACCCTTCAGAGTCGGTGCGTTCACGCCCAAGAAGAGGGACCTGCTTCAGGAAGGCAGGATAACAAAAATCAAAAGATACCGTTAACCGGGGTTACTTTGACATATTTTGAGAGGTTTTTGTGGCAAAACGAAAAAGAAAAGGCTATAATGGACGCTCATTCTATCTCGTCGTACCACAAGTCTTGGCTTGAGAAATACACTAAAAGGGAAGGCCTAAATTACCAGTAAAATTTTATATATATTTTTTTAAAAGTGTCAATCTAGCCCCTGAGGGGGACTACTTTAACATGACGTTTATATTGTTTAAAAATCAATGATAGCCGTCTGGCGGGTTTCTTTGACACTCATAAACTAAAAAAAAAAAAAATTGTTCTATACAACTTTTCTTAATAAAACAGGTTAAATTTGAAAAAATAGATTATTTATTTAATAATATAGGTAATCCTATATAAATAAACTTATTACGAAACAAGAAACCAACAAAAACTATTCTTATGTGACGAAGTCACTAAATTTTGCTTTCAATTAATTTAAAAAATGTTTATTTCAATTAATTCCCGCCTGAGGACATGTAAAAGATCCCCGTATTTCTGTTTCCCAGAAATTGCCGTTTTTCAACAATTGCGAGTACCCTCGTAGATTAAAATATTCCTATATTTGCCTAAATCCCAATGGGCATTTTGTAGAGTCGATTTCGTACCGATTATCTACCTCTATTTGTCAAGGTACTAGAAGGACATTTTTTTTATTTTTAAATTGTAAACAGTCGGCTGTAGTAGTGGTATCCCCCCACTCAGGTTTACGAAAAAGCATAAATTCAATGAGATCTGGGAATTACACTCTCTTGATTGCCGACAGCCGAAAACTATTCGCTCTTCTATAGTGCCTAGTAAATACTCCGTGAGTGCCGTGATTTCGAAAAAGATCATTGAATAACCCCGTTTATTTTTCTAAATGAAGGAAATTTTTATTTACAATTAGTTTGGGACACTCGTCCGACAAGTGAAATAATTTTAATTCATGCCCAGCATTTTTCATTTCATCCCTTAGTGGGAAACCGTTAGCATTTTTTTTTATAAGAAGCACCAGTATTTTTCATGTAAGTTTCTCTTTTCTTTTATTTATTCACTCAATTATATTTGAATCATTCCGTTCCCGTCAACAATTAATTATTGAACGAAGCCCGACGTTTTCTGTAAAGTTAAATTCACACACGCTCTCGATCGACTCTGGGCAAATCTCAAAATAATTTTTACGTTAACCATCGCATTTTTGTCCCAAACATCGCGCTGAAAATTATCATTCTCGTTCAATAATTGCCAGAGCGTCGATCCGTCTGGTCTAAGATACAGGGACGTTCCGAAAACTTTGATTTCATTTATTTGCTTGCATTTGATTACCGTCATATTTAAATTGTTTTCGAGTGTATTAATTTATTTTTAATAAATTTTCCGTATATAGGGAGTTTCATAATTCCCGGACCGCTTGGCCTCCTGTGCTAGCGAACCGTAAATATTTTCCCGTACTAGTAAAAGGTACTACGAACTTTTAATTTCCTTAGTACCTAACAAGGTAATAAAGTAAATTGGATTTAAATCTGGGGGCACTCGCACCCTTCATCCATTTTCGCGTTAATCAGGGGGTGATAGGGGTATTAGCTTGCTTCCCCCCGTCGATAATCAGAGCTGTTTCAGCCCCTAGTCTTCATAACAGCTCGTGGAAAGGGTTTCTCTCTTGTAGAAGCTATGGACTACCAGATGTCTACATAAGAGAGACTTTAAACCGGTAATATTTAATTAGTTTTCATTGGTAATAATTTATTTTTAATACATTTTCCGCATATAGGGAGCCGTTAATATTTAATTAGTTTTCATTGGTAATAATTTATTTTTAATAAGTTTTCCGCATATAGGGAGCCGTTCATATTTAATTACCGTTGTATTATTTTTTTGTAAATATATATTTTATTACCTATTCCTTACCTTATTACTGGTTCTTAACCGTTCTCTTTCAGGGTACGAGGTGTAAAGGAGATAAGCGTTTTATTTATTCTAGTATAGTGGCTACCTAGCAGTGACCGTCCGGAATTATTTACCTCCACTGAGTTCACCTTGAGTACACTCTGGTGTACCACAGGGTCGCAGAGCAAACTGCGATATCAAAACTGGTGCCTGAGCAACCCCTATTCGGGAATCACCTTCATAGCGCCACACAGACTCGCTGATTCACTGTAGGTGAACCAGAAGCCTGTCACACTTTTCTATCTTTGCATAAGAATTAAAAAACAATAAAAAAACATAGGAACTATTAAAAAACACATTAACACGCGCTCGAACGACAATTCGAGAAAACCGTTGAAGTCAAAGTAGCCCCTAAAGGTGTCAAAGTAACACGTAAAGTCAAAGTAACCCCGGTTTACGGTAAGCTTCAAAATCTTACTTCGAGAGACCGTGACATACCGGCATCTTAGCCATAACCTAGTCAATATCTTTCTGTCTAAACTTTTAAGCAGTGTCGTAAGCAGAAATTAAATTAATAGCAGGTAAAACCATTGATGTAAAAATTTATATATTTTTTTTTGTAAATTACAGGTGTTGGAAATCTAACATGTCGCATGTGATTCAAGTAGTCGACACACTGGGAGAGTTCTATTTACCAAAACATTTTTGAAAGTGTCAAATATAAAAACTTTAATGATTAATAATAATACTCTCCCTAATTCACCCCCTTACGAGTGAATTTTAACCCCAAAAGCTGAGCTTGTGCGGGGAAAGGGGCGGCTATTATTATTATTTGCCGTGGCGCTCCGGGGCGACTTAAAGATGATTGATGGTGCCATTTGGCTTACAGGTGAGGAAAACCTCACCCACCATCATCGAGACGGTAATGCATGGCGATTTTATAATCTACATGTCATATCAACAGAAATTGAATTTCTATTAATACGGCACATATCAAATCATATACCGAACCATGCAATTTAATTAAAAATTCACATGGTATGGGCTAGGATTCGAAGCCCGTCTGTCTCTGACCATAAACGAATATAAGCGCGTTAGACTGCTACACCACCGACCCGATATGAATCTTTGGTTGTTATCTATAGAAGTTAGAGTGAATGGTACTAGATACGGTGTAGCAGGTGTTTATAGGTCCCTCAACGCTAACATTGCCCTATTCTTTAAATCCTTTTCAGAATGGATGGATGAATTTGTAGAAACATATAGCAGAGTTGTAGTGTGATTATAACAGGAGATTTCAAAATTCATTTTGATAAAAATTGTCAAGAAAAAAGAAAACTCCAAGAATAAATCAACTAATTACTGAATTTACTAAAAAATACATAATATCAAACCATTTCATTATACAAGTCAAAATACAAAATTTAAATATTAATTTAGAGGAAACTAAAAAAAAATCGTATGAATAAAAATTATGATAAAATGATCAACATCTTCATTGAAAGGGATTGGGGATATTCCGTAGTTGATGTTCTAGCACAATTTTTTTTAGATAATGTATTATTATCAGTAATTAATTTTATAGCTTCTACAAAATATATTCAAGTACATAATGTAAATAATAAGTGGTTTGACAATAAATGCAGAAAAGCCGTTAAAGACAAACATATAGCTTATAAAACATTTACACTTACAAATGATCAGATGATTGGAAGTTTAAAATAAAAAGAAATGAATGTGGTCGGAGCTTGAAGGAAGCCAAACGTAATTTTTATGAAATAAATATAGATAAAAACAAGGGAAATCCAAAGTTAATGTTAATTAAACGAATAGTTGGAACAAAAAATTGGACAAACTACATTAATAATTTGGTGGGTGAAGGGACAGAATATAATGAGAATTTTACTGATGTTTAAATCAATATTACGTGGGTAGCATTCAGAATATTATGTTAACTATTGATATGAGTTGGTGACTTTGAAGCTTGCTTGGAAACAGTTCCCTTCAACGAATCATCAATGACGAAGTTTAGAACAGTTACCCTAAGCAATTTGTATGAAGTAATTAAAACTAAAAAAAAGAAGTCTAGTACAGATGATATAGGTATTGGTATCATTAAGAATATATATACTTCATGTACTTGGTTATCCATTACTAATTTAATAAATGCTAGTTTAGATAAGAGTATTGTTCCACAGAGATTTAAAACATCAACAATAATTCCAATCCCAAAAATATATAAACAAGGCAAATCAGTTGCGACCCATAAATAGGCTTCCTTTTTGTGAAAAACTTTTAGAAGTATCTACATATAATTAAAGTAGTATAAGTGAAAGAAATAGGTCTTTAAAATTCGCTAGATGAGATAAATTAAAAAAAATCTATTATCAATAAATTAACACACGAAAAATAAACGGAATAAACGGAGATTGTCGTAGCAATGTTTTGTTTAAAAATTCCGTATCTGTGATCAACGTAGCTCGATCTAACGGCTACACCTGAATTGAGGGCGCCACGACTTTCAGCCCTTCCTTGTTTACAACCAACTAGCAACGTCAGTAAATAGATTACGGAAAATATATTGAAACAACCTAAACAAACAAGCCGTGGAATATAATTTTTTTATTAAAAATGGTATAAACAATACATTTTCATTTCCCCCTTACACTATGGGCTGTAGTCCAGCAGCCCTCACAGACAAGCCGCTATATATTGTTCACATTTTTGCCAATAATAATCCGCTTTTTACTAATTTGTAATAGATAAAACTAGTTACTGTGAGTGTACCTTAGAAGATAGACATGCTATCGTAGAATTTTATGTAGACCTTTTTAGGACCTACTATTTTCTAGTACATTGTTTTGATATATCTCTTAAAATTTGGCCAGCGTTAGCCATGTAAAAGTACAAACAGTTTTTTTGAAAAAAAACACCATCATAATTCAGCCATTTTATAAAAAATATTTATAAATTATATACACGAACCTCCTTTATCGCTCTTTCTATTAGTGAAAACCGTATCAAAGTCGGTTGTTTGGTTTAGAAGAAGCAAGGCGGGGAAAAACAGAGACTGCTTTATACTATTTAGATTTTTTATAACGGATAAGAAATCAGTACAGCTATGGAATTAGGGATAGGTTTTTTGTTACTATATTCAATTCATAATAGAGTATAACAAAATAGACGAACGTTAAACAAATGAATAATAAGAACTCAATATAAAACTTTATTGTATAAAATAGTATAAACACATAATAATACATATTAGTCAAACAAACAAAGCAGTTCACACTTGAGAAATAATAAATTAATAGCAATACTAATAAGTCACTAAATAGTAATTTTTACTATAATAATCGGATAAACTATCACTTGAAAACATTTGAGCTAAATGTTACAACTTTTTGGCTATTGTTGTTCTTAGCATTGCTTAAAAGCGCTGCTTCGAAACTTTGTAGGGTTTTATTAACTTTTGCAAACAATAAACATAAATTAGTTTCATCTTCTGCAGGTTGCAAAGAAGCTAAAGATTGATATATATTATTCATTGAAGACATGATTTCCGTTTTGGTTATTTTTTTGGCAAGATTTTTACTTTCAGTCCAAGTTAAACTATTTACAAAGTCACTAATATTTTCAAAGCCTTTCAAATTAACAGAACTAAGCAAAACGGATGTCTGTTTATGTTCTACTGGGTCTTTTATGACAAGACTTTCAGAAGTAAAAGTACAAGTTAGACCATTTTTGCAGCACCAATTTTTCAAACTGTCTATTAAATCATTATTAAACAACTGATCATTTTCCTTGGTAAGTACACCTTCTAATTCTTTAAGAAAATTACTTCTATATGGAGACAACTTAACGTTGCTATCTAAGGTCTTCATAATTCTAACTTTGGATTCTAATTCAGCTTTGTACTTTTCTGCTTCTGCTAATTCCTTTAACTGACTTTTCTTTGTTTCCAGGAATCTTTGTTCCCAACTCTTTTGAGCCTCCCCTAATCGTCCTTCTGTTTCTTTTAACTTATTCCTCAGACCTTCTAACTCTTCATCATGACTTTCATTGCAAGAGGTTAAAGATGAGGTTGATAATGAGCTACGTTCAAAATCTTGTCGTAAAGCCCTCAGTCTTTCTACTTCTGAACGCAGTTCTCGTATTAAACGATCATGAGGATTTTCGTTGATCCTTGCTCTATTTACTATTGATCTAGCCTGACAAGCATATCTTAAAGTTGCTATTGTTTCATCTAAATGGGTGTTAGCTGGTGTAATTGTCGCTAACATGGAAGTTAATGAGTTGCCCCCAAGGCTTTCCTGCAAATAAAAGTAGAATTATGTTTTGTTATAAAAATAATTGAGGCCTTTAATATAAGTTAGAGGCAATTTGGAAGCCAAAGTCCTTTAACCAATGTAACTCTTATTACTTCTAACTTTAATATTATATCATATTTTTTAATTCTTAGATAAGGCAAGAGCACCAGTAATCAACACTAGTATCTTATAGTGATTTAATGTAATTTTGGGTACCACAGTAATTGACACCCTTTCACCAGTTTTCGACAGTTTCACCAGTTATGGTTGCCCCAGTTATTGACAGTTTTATTAGTTATCATCACTCTAGTTATTGATACTACAAAGACAGCATTAAGACATCGAATATTGGAGCCCCATAATACCCCAGTGACCAATAAAAAGTGATAACACAGAAGAATAATATGGGTATGCAAACCCAATTATAGACACCCCTAAAATGTATGTTATCATTCAAGTAAGCAATGAAATTTTACCAAAAACATGTGTTTTAGAATGCAAAGATACCTTACACAAAATTTTATTTGCATATCTTAACCTGTTCACTGCCAGAGGACGCTTTAAAGCGTCCGCGTTACCTGCGCATGAGTACCGCTGGCGCTTTAAAGCGCCCACGACTACCTGTTGGTAAATGCGTAGTAAGTAGGACTTCGGTACTTAGGTGACTTCAGGGTTAAACTGATCGGCAGTGAACGTGTTAACCTATTTTATAATATAGGTAACAATTTTTTCTAGAAAAAAAAAATATTGATGTGCTGGACACAACTTGTGCCATTTTTGCCGCTTAACTAAAACTCTAACCTTCGAGGATATTTTACAGTATTGCCAGAGACATTAGAATTTCATCCTGGCAGAGAATTATGTACAAATCTGAATACATGTGTTTATAAATCGTTTATTTAGTCAAAAAGCTATTTTTTCACATTTAAAATATAAAAAATACATAAGTATAGAATCAACATACATTTAAAATACAATAAAAAATTCTGCAAATTTTGCAATCATTGCAACTCATTCTGGTTGAGCAAATACCATATAGTGGCACAATAATTAAAATGAGGTATAATATTAGATTATTATAAATTATTATTTTAGTCCATTTGTTGAGATGTGGAGAACAGCGCCTCAAATAGTTTATTTTAAATGATATGCTTCTGATGACATTTGTGACGAAGTCACTAAATTTCGCTCTCAATTAATCTTAAAAATGTATATTTCAATTAATTCCCGCCTGAGGACATGTAGAAGATCCCCCGTATTTCTGTTTCCCAAGAATTGCCGTTTTTCAACAATTGCGAATACCCTCGTAGGTTAAAATATTCCTATATTTGCAGAAATCCGAATGGGCATTTTTAGAGTCGATTTCGTATGAATTACCTACTTTTAATTGTCAAGGTACTAGAAGGAATTTTTTTATTTTTAAATTGTAAACAGTCGGCTGTAGTTGTGGTATCCCCCACTCGGGCTTACCGAAAAGCATAAATTCAATCACTCTGGGAATTACGCCCTCTTGCTTGCCGGCCGCCGTAAGCTCTACTTTCTTGATTTCCGACAGCCGAAGACTATTCGCCCTTCTATAGTGCCTAGTAAATACTCCGTGAGTGCCGTGATTTCGAAAAGATTATTGAATAACCCCGTTTATATTCTAAGGTAGGAACCGTATATTATTTTTTTTTTATCGACTTTTATATAATTAGTTGGGACACCCGTGCGACAAGTGAAAAATTTTGATTCATATCCACGATATTTCATTTCATCCCTCAGTGGGAAACCGTTGGCAATTTTTATTTGAGGCTGGACATAGGCTAGACTCCGAGTGCTCTTTGTCAACGACTATATCCAATCTCTCTTAGAAACCGCCCTGTTAACATTGAAGTGAGAGGTTCAACCCGTTTCCAATTTTTTTTATTTTTATTTTCTTTTCCGGAGGTTTGATCCGTTTCCGGGTTAGAGTGATCCCTCTCCTGACGACGTTATCTAATTTCCCAAAAAGACGTCTAAATTAATTTCCGCGCCTCACTTCATGTAAATTTATTTTCTTTTTTTATTTATTTAGCTGTATTTGAATCATTCCGTTCCCCGCCCACAATTAGTTATTGAATGAAGCCAGACGACTTCTGTAAAATTAAATTCACACACGCTCTCGATCGACTCTGGGCAAATTTCAAAATATTATTTTCTACGATCGTCGTCTCCGCCGTCCAAAACACCGCATGAATACCCATATTTCTTACTAGACGAAATTTTTCGCTTCCCATTGCTCGTGGTTAAGATAGGAGGGGGTTCCGACAACTTTGATTTCATTTATTTGCTTGCATTTGATTACCGTCATATTTAAATTGTTTCCAAATGTATTCATTTATTTTTAATAAATTTTCCGTTTATAGGGGGTTCCATAATTCCCGGAACGCTTGGCCTCCTGTGCTAGCGAACCGTAATTATTTCTCAATATTTAAATTGTCTTCAATTGTAATAATTTATTTTTCATAAATTTTCCGGATTTAGGGATCCGTCAATATTTAAATAATTTTCAATTGCAATAATTTATTTTTCATAAATTTTCCGGATATAGAGATCCATCAATATTTAAATAGTTTTCAATTGTAATAATTTATTTTTCATAAATTTTCCGGATATAGGGATCCGTCAATATCTAAATAGTTTTCAGTTATAATAATTTATTTTTAATAAATTTTCCGAATATAGGGAGCCGTTCATATTTAATTACCATTGTATTATTTTTTTGTAAATATTTATTTTATTACCTATTCCTGTGTTTCTCTTACTGCTGGTTCTTAACCATTCTCTTTCAGGGTACAAGGTGTAGAGGTGATAAGTGTTTTATTTGTATTTATTCTAGTATAGTGGCTACCTAGCAGTGACCGCCTGGAATTATTTTTACCTCCACTGAGTTCACCTTGAGTACACTCTGGTGTACCACAGGGTCGCAGAGCAAACTGTGATACCAAAACTGGCGCCTGAGCAACCCCTATTCGGGATTCACCTTCATAGCGCCACACAGACTCGCTGATTCACTGTAGGTGAACCAGAAGCCTGTCACACATTATTAGCATGTTCCTTAAATTGTAAATTTGTATCAACCATAACCCCTAGATATTTAAATTTTTCAACTCTCTGAAACTTTATTCCATCAACAGAAACACACTGCGACGCTACACTTAATTTTTAAAATTTCCAGTACCCCAAATTAACATCCACTTTGTCTTTTCGTAATTTATTTTCAACAAGTTTCTGTTACAATAATCATATTTTACTTATAGAACTATTAATTTCTTTAAAACAAGTTTCAGTGTTTTCATGGGTAAAATATATCAGTGTATCATCTGCAAATAAGTGTATTGAGCATCTTTCAACTACACCAGCAATGTCATTATTATAAATTAAAAACAGTAGTGGATCTAGAACACTACCCTGTGGCACCCCCATATTATTCTCTATAGTATCTGAAACACAATTACTTACCTTAACCTTCTGTTTCCTATTTTCCATATAATGACCCAACCAGTCCAGTGCACAGCCCCCCAAACCAATAGCTCTTAGTTTCATTAATAATGTACCCCTATTAATAGTCTCAAATGCCCTCTGTAAATCTAAAAACCAGTGTAACCAAATTATTTACAATTGATAACTTCCAGTCATGCAACACCAACTGTAAAGCAGTTTCACAGTTGTGTTTACTACAGAATCCTGATTGCACACTACTTATCAAACTGTTCCTTATTAAGAGAGTTAGAATTTTAAAGTGTCGATTACTGGTGCTCATACCTTACTAAAAACATTTTTTAAAATAATATAGAAAGCACTTACTCTAAGAAGCCATGTCAAAACAGAATCTCTATAAGGAACAAATTGGTTTTTCTTCTGGTCAGCTAAAGCGGATATAACTTTCCCTAAAGTTAATAAGGATTTATTAATACACACTCCCTCCCTTATTTTTTCTTCAGTATTGTGTGAATTTCCTAAACGTTCACTACCAGCAAGGTCCACTAAACTAATCTTACTCTTCCTGCTAGCACTTTCTCCATTTTTTTCATCAGAAAGACAAAGTTCTATTGAAAAAATACTGTGTGATCTGGAAGACTTCTCATTCATATTTGTCGCAGCAGTAACTCTGTTTTTATTGCCAATTAGTAACCATTTCCTCAATTCTTTGTAGGATTTCACAACCTCAACACTCAAATCTACTACATAAGGCCCACATTCTGGGTGTTCCCTAACTTTTAATGGAGTTCTATTAGTATTAATTGAGCTAGAGAGTAAATCATGGATTTTCTCATTGTATATTTCAAAATAACTAACTTCAACAGTACATATACAATCTTTGTCTAATTTCGATATACGCTCAAATATATCTCTACAAAATCTTGGTGTAATTCCTGAAAATGTTTCGCAATCAATATCTACAGTCTCACACATGTTCTTTCCCATCATACTATAACTTTTGCCAGATCCAGTTTGTCCGTAAGCAAATAGACATCCATTATAACCCTTGAAAGCACTATTAAGTAAAGGTTTTCCCAGAGTAAAAAATACCTCTTCTTGTGAAGTGTACAGTGGATCATTCTCATCACAAGACCAAAATATGTGATCATATTGAAAAATGTGGTCAGTACTCATATTACTGTTACCTGTAGATTGGGATCTTATTATTAAATCTTTATCACGTACACGAACTACATCTGCAGCTCCAACACAAAGTAACTCTTTAGAATTCATAGGCCGAATCCTAACTGCCACTGTTAAGTTACTAATTTCATCAAATTTTTCTTTGCTGCTTCGTTTTTTTATCACGGGGGTTTCAACTTGCACACTACTAAAACACTCTGGAGTTGATGCCGGAGTTTCAACCTTTTTAATTTTGGGAGTCGCATAATTGCTTTTAGGTGTAAAGTTTAGAGATTTTGGAGTTTTGTCAAATGTTCCAGTTGGTAATTTACGTCTTGAACTTCCCGGTGTAGACAAAGCCATTATATATTCTTATTTTTATAAAATAGGTACACGATCATTAAAATATATGAGTAAGAGTAAACTTTGTTATAAAAAATGTTAAAAACTTTAACTTTTAAAAATATCAACACAAACCTTGACATATGTCATTTAATCATTTTAATAAAAATCCGTTATCTAAAGGTGCGTTTCAATTCTTTTTCATTGTACTTTTCATTGGATATTTGAAACTACCCAATAAGAATCTAGATAATCAACGGAAGCAGTTAGGCAAATTTTTGCGTCTACTATTTTCAAATATTATATATTGTCTTTTGCTTAAAAATAATTTTCGGGATAAATAACAATAAAAAAAATGCACGATATTTTGATTTGTGGTTTTAAGTGTTTTGACAATTTATTTAATTATGTTTATTAGCGTACTCAGCCGACGTTTCAAAATTCGCGCCTGTTTTTGACATTTATAAGTTTGACATCAAGCATAGAATGCGTATTTCCGTTTTCTAGCGGCTACGTGGCATGTAGTGCGTTCAAAACTTTTCTTATATTTATTTGTTATCTCTATTTAACACATGTTAAGGAAGTATGTTGCGCCTGCGGATTACATTCTGGGTTATTGAACGCAGCCAGTTTCGTTTTTGTTCTGATGATCCACATCGCACATCCGCATCCGCATTTCGCTATAATAATCGCCATTTCGTTTTACTGAAGGGTACCTAAGTAGCAGCGGTATTTTTGTCGTGAAAAAAATAAGTAATTCTTGATATCGTGTTTTCAAATATTATAAAAAATATTTGTTTTATTATTATACGCCGTTGTACAATATAATTATGATATAATCTGTTGAATTTCTTACTATAGAATTGATAAGTAAATTACAATGGATGACAAGGGCGTTGTCCGACATTAGTACAATATTTTTACAAGTTAAATCGTGATTTGAAACGTGGAATTAATGTCCCATAAGAACTTTAATATTATTTATACAATAAGAGACTTTTGTTAGTGCTACCTCTCCAGGTTTTCAGGATTTATCAAAATGGTAAGGAATGTCATTCATATAGATTTTTACGCCTTTATTAATAGCAGAGAAGCTATATATTATTTAATTTGAATATAAAAATATAAATAGTTGTATTTAATATTTGGTAATTTAAAGAAAATATTGATATTAAAGTATTGTGCAATAAATTCCTTGTTGGCTTGCTTAGCTGAATCATCACTTATTTCAGTTCGCTAAAAAAGTAATTTTAATGCAACTGGCTGTAACCTAGCTATTTTTTGATTATTATTTGAGTGTGCAATCTGTGCAGTTAATAAAATAATATATTAATTTAATGACACACAAGATTTATTTTGAGGTCATTTATTGTGATTAAATTTCTCCCACTACATGCTATATTTTAGCTATCTTCTACCAAAGGTACACTGCACAAGCGCGAGCAAACCGAAAACAGTTTTGGGTCAATATTCTTTGTTCTCCATAATGCATCGCTGTTAAACATTAACTAGGAAAAAATGAAAGTGAGTAATATTCAAATATTTAGTTTATTATTTAGAACAACTTGATAAACAATTATGACTAGGGATTAATTATTGTTAAAATATTTAATAAAAAGCTAAAGCAATTTTCTCTAATGTTACCTACCTAAAATACCTACATGTAATTCACATATTTCCTACTAAACATCTTAAATCAATTTTGTACTCCATTGACTGTAATGGCTCCTGTACATAATTAGTCAGCATGGGTAATCACAGATTAGTAGCATCCTGTGAAGGGGCTATTTTTTGGTAATCAATCAGCCATGATAGGCAGTAATTGTCATGGATGAGTTGTCAATTTTTCACATATGGATCAAAGGTAATTGCCTACCTGTCAACTTGTATTTGAATGGAAGCCATTTTTGAATAATTTACAATGTTAATAACGCTGTTTAGCGATGATCATATGATGAACAAATCACATAAATAAGCAGTAGCTGTAATCAACTCCTCACAGAGTTCCACCTTTGAACAATGGACAGAAAGTAAATGAACACCGGTGATCATGTGGATGACAGCACAATGATGGGACAGATAATGGCATATTATGTAATGGCCCATCATGACTGATTGTGTGCATGACAGTGCAATGAAGGGTTCAATGATGGCCATTACCCAGTGGCTGATTGTATATAGGAGCCTTAACATTTTTACAATTTGAATCCTTCAAGTGGGGCGTGTTATGAGGTCATTGTTTGCTACTGTCAAGGTCATGATGAATCTGTTCCCAGCTGGCCTCTTTGAGCATGTTTCACAATCACTTATTACTTAAGTCCTTCAAAAACCTCAGTGAAATTAACAGTGATTTGTGAATCTTGTTCCAAAACTTTGGTTGTTGGTTAATTTACTCAAGCCTACAACTTTTTACTGGACTTTACAGGTTTATTCACATGACAATTCTTCAGACAAAATGTTGGAAAATTGGTATGTTTCATTTTAAATAATTTACTATTTTAAATTTTAAAAAAGGTACTGATTCAGTGACACATTTTTTATTCACAATGCAGAAATTCTTTTTTTGTTTTAGTCTATTATGCATTCATAATTAATATTACTTTTTATACTTATTCATTTTGTGCCAAATTACAAAAACATTTCACTAGAAGTAGCAAAAACTACTAAAGAAATACTATTTAATATTTTAAAATGGTTTCATTAGATTAGCGAATCAGTCATTAATTCCAAAAGCCATACCTTAAACTGTCAGTGGAGAGATGTCAAGTAATTTTTTTTACCCCAAACGTACTGCATGTTTTGGAACACACCCTCGAGGTGGTGAACAAATGGTTTATGATGACAGTTGCCTTCTGTCTTACGTAAATTAAATATTTCAATAGCCAAAGAATGATCAATTCATGATCAGTTATCATAATCCTTTAAATCTAGTCTTTTTAATAATTTAACAGTTTTAAATGATTTAATGTTGCACTAAAGCTGGTTAAGTAAAAAAATTGACAACTACTATATTGGTCAGTGTTGAAGAAAAAATCTTTAATAAACAATTTGACACAGTTTGGAATTTGTGTTCACAGGATGCTTTAAGTGAGCAGTAGGACTGGCCGCAAAGTCTTCTGAAAAAGAAAACTGACCAACATCAGTCATTACTAATCAGCTGATCAGACAGGGTCAGTCAGAACGGCTGAACATTTTTGTCTGACTCTGGCAGTTTAAAATGCAGTGAATGGTCAGTTGTGTTATAATAGTCAGTTGAGTATTGTTAAGACTTAACATAATGGCCCATATTTATATTATTTTTTAGTCAAAAATATGTATAAACAACTGGGTCATTTTATTAATTGTTACACCAATCTGTGAATAACATCATACAGTCATTACGGCAAAAACATGTGCCTGGTGGCAGGACTTTATACTAGTTTTGACTAAATTGTTTATTTATTTATTCACGGGCCTTGCCCACTTTCAGTACAAAGTTACAAATAAAAACAAAAAAACCACAAATAGAGTCAATCTAAATAATGTCATAATAATGATAAACTAGCAAAAATCATAAATATACAAAATCGAAACAACTTAAGACTAGGGAAATTACGTCACAGTAAGTTTTAACACCCTCACGAAATTAGAAAAGCTTAAATTAAAAATTTTTAGATTATCCGCGCAAGCATTAGCGCTTCGTGAAACTCTAGGCATGAAAGAATTGAGGCCAGTATTAGTTCTCATGTAGGGCTTATAGAAACTTTATTGATCTTGTGCTTCTAGTTGGAACTGCGAACAGCATGCTTGAAATCAATGTAGGGCAGTCAACCATATAATTATAAGCAACTTGACCGACCATTCACATGCTGCAGCCTCAATTCACATACCATAAACCTTGTTAATCTGAGATGTTTAACCAGTTCGTTTTAGCAAAGATTTTGTTAGATATGATAGTAGGGGTCATTTGATATGTCACCTCTTCTGTGTAACTATTTATCAACAGAAGCACGCCTAATTATGTTTCCAGTACAGTTGAACAAAACTAGAATAGTTTATGCAACAAGAGTGGACATGAATGCTATATCTTACGATTTATAGTAGTATGCAAGCTACAGTTGCAAGATCTTAATTTTAGAAACGTTTGACATAAAAATGTTACAAATAAGCGTGTAAAAAATCATTCTGATAAAGCTATGGATATGTAATCTAGGTCTTTTATTAATTTGCTACTCTAATAAATCCTAGTAAGCAGGAAGTAGTTATTTAGTAGTACAAATCCAAGTAAAAATCAGGCATTATAGCATAAGTGCCCGTTGCTTTGCCTTTGCTAGAGGCACGTCACTTTTTCTAATTCTCAAGGTAACATTTCGGTAGGCGCGACAGACGACAGCAGACGTGACCGAGAACTGCCTTTACGTCTGAAACACATTTCGCACGGCGCGACACGAGAAGTGTCGTCAAGACGACACTTTGGATCTGTCTCTGGGCAAAGCATATGCTGCGTGTCGCACTCGAGGTCACTGTCCTCAGACATCCCTTGTATTTGGAGGTGATTAGGTTGGAAATTTCTTTCGATCCAGGCAGTGTTGCCAGATGCTGAAACAGTATGGGTGAAAAAAAAAAACGTAGATCTGAACATAAGATTTTAATACAGGGGGAAATAATTATAATTTGCAGTGTAGTAAATAAATAAAAAAAAGTATATAAAAAACGAAAAATAATAACATTTTTAATATATACTTAACGTACGGAAACAAAAAAAAAAACAATGAAAAATAATAGGTACCTACTTCTTTTAGATCAGTCTGAATCAGATAATTCAAAATAGTTGTGTTTGGCATGCCTGTTATTTTTATGATACCCTATTAATTCTTTGTTTCATTTTAAATAAAAACATAATGATTATCTTTTTTTTTTTTTATGGAGCCAACCTACAGTAGTGGATGCTTATTACGTTACTTTTACTTCAGCAAAATTACTAGAGAAAATATTCTTTGACCATTTGCTGAAGAATGAGGTAAACTTGATAAATTAAGAACAACATTTGTTAGAGGCAAAAACATTGGAGCTACTTAAAAACAGTAGGTCTGGCAACGCTGATCGTTACCTCGAATGGTTATCTGGGGTGTCGCGCCACCCGTCTCCTTGCTTCCCAAATATACGGAGCGTACATTTATGCATCTGTCGTCCTTGGGGTCGTCTCGGTGGTCGTCTCGGTGGTCTCCTGACGCGCTTACCGAAATGGTACCTTTAGGTTGTTCATCGGAATGTTTTTTATTTCAATTAGTATCCCGAAATCTACAAAATAGATATTTAAAGATTCTTTGTCGGCATTTTATTTATATTATTAAGGTTGGCGTTCGCCTTTTTAAATTAACCCATACCTAATATAGTTTTGTTTCTTTAAACTTGCAGGATAATAAAAAGTTTTTCTGACAATGTTATTGCAGTCTTCCAACAATTATATCCCAACTTGATCTGGTAAAATAAATTCAAAGACATGGCATTTTTTAGTTACTTGTGACAATTTAATTGCCAGTTCTATTAAATACGCTAGTGACATTGTTTTAGGGATTTCTGCTCAAGTTGTTAATTTTACATTTAGCAAGTGATTATCAATTTGATAACGTAAGATACTGGTGTTGCCGAGGACTGTGCAAATAACTGTCGATCCATGGAATGGAGAACATATTTTAATTTCATCTCCATTGTTTATTTTTTTATCCTCAAGCACAATATTTCTTATTAGTAGTAATGGGTCGCTTGGAGTCCGACGGACTAGTCCAAAGACATTTTTCAAAAGGGCGCGAAATAAAATTAACTAATTTGTCTGAATTTCTTACAGAGGCAAAATATAGTTTAAAATTTTATATGTATTTGAATTTTCGTTTCATATCTTATTGATAAACAAGTGAAAAAGTTACCAAAAAATCCAAAGGTTGGAAGTATTTTATAAATGATTTTCCTAAAAAAAAAAACGAATATACAAATGCAAATATTGTTCCTAAAGTATTTTTGAAAAAACGTGCAGAATGAAGATTTTATTGTGTCTTCTATGTCCAAGGTCGACTACATTTCATTGTGGCTTTTCATTACTTTTCCGGACATGTCTGTCGGACTAGTCCAAAAATTACTTTTCATGAAAGTCCCATCACTACTTATTAGTAATCTAGTCTACCTGTGTGGTCATCTGAAGCAAGTAAAGTTTGAACTATTCACATACAAAGCTGCTTTTCGGTATCCAAGTTGTCTTGGTCCCGTCGTTTCATGTGACTGGAGTACTTATTCGAGGATGCGACTGCAATAATTAATGGATATAGTCGATCGGTGATGTTGAGCATTGTTAATAATTGATAGATTCTTTTTCCTACGCCACATCTACATCAAATTTTAAGCACATCTAAGCTGCTTCTACCGGCAGTACTAGTAGTTTTTTTTACAGGTATACTTTACTAATTAAAAGTTAGATTCTGATCTAAGCTAAGCTGTAAAAAGTATGCGAATTTTAGTTGACAGGCGACGTGTCCCACGTCATCCGTTTAAAAACAAACCACATTTTTACCAAATTTTATAAATTCTTCAACATTCCACGCTACGATCTTGCTCCTGTTATCATAGTCTTTTAATCTCTCTAAAATAATGAATTCCTAAAGTATTTTTTGGCGTGCCTCCGTTGATAAACAGTGACACAGAAACCGTGACATGTCAAATTCCCCCACTATCATGTCTCGGTTTCTAAAAAATTATTCGCTAAAATGAACCGGTTAACGTAAATCGTCAACGTTTTAGATAAACGAGGTTATGTTATGTGTATTTAAAAGGTATTTAACAATAAACAAACTGAAAAATCTAAAATTAAGGAAGACAGACAAACTGTATCACAGAACGCTATGAACGAAAACTCAAAATGTCAACTGTCACTTTCAACCGTTTGCTCAAGAATAATTTTTGTATTTTTTTTGTTTTCATCTTTCCCTAATCCATATTGTTCGTTTTATGCCAGTTGTATTTCCGCTTCACATACACCTTTGATAGTTATTAAGGACTTAATTTAGATGACTGAAAGTATGTTTGTCCATATTAATATTTAATTTACGTATTTTATTTGTAAGGAAACTTGACTGAAGGTTATGTGCTCATGAAATATTAAACAATCGCCTTATAGTTTCAGCTGGCGTGGAAGCTATTTCCAAACCATTAGAGTTTTATAAAAGTTGGTATATATGTTTATCCTCTACCTAGTTTAAATGGACAAAAAGAAGCTAAAGAAAATACTGGCTGCATACAGAGTGAGTTTTAAGTATGAAACTGCTTGCACGATTTTTATAAACTTTTGTAATACGGCCGATATTGTGGTTGTATTTTGTATTTACATTGTCAGATCTTTCGGTTCACCCCATATATTTTTTGTTTTTTGAAATCCTTAAGAAATACTGATTATTTTTCATGTATACACCAAAAATAAAAGATCCATTTGAAATAAAGTTCATTATATTTACAAAAAACTGAAAGAGCTGACAAAAATATAAATACAACCGTATTACAAAACCTTTACATACCAAAGTATATAAAAATTGTGCAAGCCGTTTATATTGTGCCGCTCACACTACATAATAGTCTGAATAAAAGAGTAGTGCAGTAAAAGTGGGGATATAACGTATTCTATAGCCGTACTTTGCAAGTTCTATAATAAAATAAGTTCACGGCATATAAAATGGTATACACGCACTTCTTCTTCTTTAAGCTTTTGCTGTCTGTCTAATTTTACGTTTTTTATAATGAGAAAAGCATGAATGAATGAGTCACACCAGGACTTTCAAACCACTAATCCCCGTTCACTTTTACTAAAATATGTATTTGAAACTTCGGCACAGGATGCACTAAATTATGTACTCTCGATTCTGACACCACCATTTCGATGTTGACACGTCGGTGTCAAAATCGGAAGTAAAATATACGTATTTCGTAGATGAAATTTTGAATGAAAAAAAATTATATTATTTACAAAAAATAAACCTTGTACTTTTGACAGAATTGTTGCACTTTAACATTTAACGAATTACATTTAACCAATAAATATCAAAGATATGTTGTTAATAGGATTAAACTTTTTTTGGCATTAAAAGTAACACTTCAGAACCTAAAATCAAAGATTAAAAAAGTAAAAAGTTCAAGAACTATCTTTAAAGGTAATTGTTTTTTCTGAGGTTTATTATTATAGGGTTTAATTAAGTTTTCCATTGCTATATCAAATTTCCAAAATGAATTTTCCACCTTTTTAACATGATCAATGCATTTTCTACAATGTTCTCCCGTTACATCTGAAACTGTCTTCAAAAATAAATTCGCACATCAGCTAATTTAAGTGTTGTAATGTTTTGAGAAACATAACCTTTTTTATAATTGTGACCAAATCAGTTCAATGGGATTTTACTGTGCGTTTATGCCGATTCTTTGCGTCCGCTATTTTCCTTAAATATTCATGTCTCCACGCAATGATTTTGTCTTTCTCTGTTAAAAAGCTGTTTCTGTAACGAACATTTAATTCATGTAATATTTTTTACAGATGAAGATATAATTGGAGTGTAATTTTTAAGTGTAGGAATTTCATTTCGAATGAAAAAAGAATGTACCATTTGCTTTATTACATTTTTTCAAGAAAAGTCTTGTTTCTTCCTGTGGGCTTTTTCGGATGTGAGACTTCTCCAATAACTGCACCTTCTTTAATAATGTTATACACTGTCCGCTTAGATACTCCAGTATAGGTCTCAAATTTAGTGGCTATTTCATTCACGAAAGTAAAACAAAGTCTTTTTCGAAGATTATTAAATACATTAACCCGTAATTACAGACGACCGGTCTTTTTTTGTTTTGTTTTTCCCCTCCACGACGAGTTGTGCTATTTAAATCAATCAGAAGCTAACAACACAACTACAAAATCAACGCAATACATATCATAAATATCACTGTCAAAAAAATTTATTCGTCTAAGAGTGTCTGGTACACGTCAGGTCTGTGAAAGTGACTATTTTTAAATTTGAAATTTTCTTTATTTAAATTTTTTATTAGTACTGCGCCACCTTTAAAAAATGTGGGAAAGTATGCGTTGCAGTTTTCCACAAAATTGAGTTGTTTATATTTTGATATCTCTCGTGAGGTAAATATTTTTTTTGTTTTGTATTTTTATTGTGAGTTTTTAACTTTTTAACCATTTTGTTAATAAATTCTAGTGATATCGTATTTAATAATAGAGACCTCTTAAATCACACCTTAAATCATTGTTGTACACTACTGATATATCGAAACTTTTAAATTTTAACAAAAAAATTTGTTAATTGTAAAAAGAAAAAAGTTGTCTAGGGCACAACACGTCTGTAGTAGTGTCTGTAGTTACGGGTTAAGTACGATATTTTTCTTCTAAAGAAAGTGCTTTATAAATAAATTTCCACTACGTCGTTCACGAGTACTTGTTCTTGCAATATTTTCTAATTTACTCGCCTTTCTTATATAACTGTAAAATTATAATATACTGATACAAAATTCCGAATCAATTAAAATACATACGATGCGTCTATGAATAAATAAATTCTGACTTATCTGTCAAAAGAAAAGGTTTATTACAAATAAGCATTGAAGGATGATGTATAAATAAAATGCCACGTCGTTTTCCGTTTTTCCTTAAATATTTTAAACCTTATCATTGGTGAATATCATTTATATTTTTCTTTTAAATTACTGTGTGTAGAATCGCCTACAATATTATAACAATATGTAAATACTTATATTGTAAATAATTGTGTTTCTATTATTTATGATGACACACTAACACAGTTCTGCAAATTCCACTTACGTCATAAATTAGATTCAGTGAATAACACTTTCTATTTTAACTTCAACAGCAACGTTAGAACATTCCAAATAATTTTAATAATCAATAACGTCACATTTAAATTATCAGTGAGATGATTTTTACAGCAAATTAGGCAGTCGAACGTCCTGCCAAAAATGGCTTTCTGATGAAACACTAAGAGTTTTTGTTTGCTTATTTTTATTTATTTTGTATGTAATTAGTTTAAATAACGTTCTTTGAGGATGGATTTTGAGCAAAAACACGGTTTAGTTTGTGATTTTAATAGTTTTATCGTTCGTTGTATGGGAAGATAAATTTGAAATACAGTTCCAAAAGTGAAAGGTGTGTAATAAAAGGAAAATACATTGCAATCGACTGATTTGGTTTTAATATGTTTTATTGACGTATTTACATGACATATAAATGCAATCTGTGAGTTCAACAAGCATAGTCAATGTCAAAAAGTGATACGTTTATTATTGTATATGAATAATTATCTGTTTGGAGTGAACCAGGCCCTTATAACTTTGAATCCTTTTGTAATTGAATCGGTTATTTGGAAAAAGGGCACTTCTACTTAACATTCAATTTTACACTAGAAACACATTTTTTTCTACGTTCATGCAAAATACAAAACTTTATTGAACTATATTTAGTGAAAAAACTGGTTCTTTATTGCACTAGTGCAATAAAAATTTTATCGCACTCATCTGTCATATTACTACAGCGTTTTATGATCATGACAAACATAAATATTCAAATCAACGCCAAATATTTAGTCCATTTTCATTTTCTGTGTTACGTTTTAAAAACAATTGCATATTTTATATTATTTTCAATCATTTAATAAATAAATTATTAAAAAAATGTATTTTATTAAAAATGTCATTACAAATTATGAACACAAACGTGCCAAATAAATGCCAAAGGTACACGATCACGGCTACTATGATTTGGATAATACAACTGAAGTTCTATAACTATTATGAGTATTATTATCGCGGAGCCCCCACAGAGGCTTTGCGGAGCCATACGGCTCCGCGGAGCACACTTTGAAAAACGCTGATCTAAATCATAAAAATATTTATATATTTCACTTGTGCCCTTATCTAAACTTATTCTGAATAGAACATTAAAAATAAAAATCTAACATTATTTATTAAACAAATATAGTTTCACATAAGTTAGCTAACTTTAGCAAAGTATTTTTATAAAAATATTCCTCTTCAGCCATCTCTTGGGAGACCGCTGTTGACCAGTCAAATATCAAATTGTAAAATTCTTTTTTTTTCAAATTCAAATTGTTAAATTTTTTTATATTGATGTGGACATTGGCAGTATATGCTTTATATGCCTCTTCAGCAGGAAGATTCACCTTCTTCTCGGCAGGCTTAGCTAGTGAAAAAAAATGACGGAATGAGCATCTGCTGATTCAACAACAATTTCAAACTGAACTATTAATCTTACAGCCCGAAGCGTGATAACAGGCTTAAACGTTTTGCAGCGTAACTATTTCGAAAAGGTCAAATTTTGTGTTGCGTGTGACCTTTTCGAACCAAAGGCAGTGAAACGGATATCTAGTTAATGCAGTTCTAGGAGTGATATTTTCTTTTTTCTTTTTTTTTCGTACCGAATAATTCGCTTTCAATAAAATTATAGAAAAATCGCATAAAATTAAAATGGCCGAAATTATCGCTTGTTCCCTTTTCCAAATAACCAATTCAGTTGTAAAAACTACCGAAATAATTCAAATCTTATTTTAAAATAAATGCAGATGAATAAACATTGCACAAAAGTATCGATTTTCAGTATTTTCACCTTTGTCATAGTTGTTCAACTTGCTCATAAAAACAAGTTACTGCAGTCACTATTGTTAAAAAAAAAAACTATGCTGAAAGTCGCTAGCTTATAAATTAATCATTGTACTATTTCAATCTGTTCTGTATCTCTGTATCAGTAACGTGTGGAGGATGAGTTACCCCCAAGGCACTTAGGCCTCACCAGGCCTATTGTGTACCCTCCTAAATTGACATGCATCTTCTAACTCGTGAGCCAGCCTACATATTTAATGTAGTTGACAATCTGTTTTATTAAAAATGATATATTATTTCCGAATTAATTCGTATTTCGAAAACAAAATCAAACACGGGGGGTTTGGATTTGGTGGATTTGCTCAGTGGTTAGTCATTACTTTGAGACCGAAAGGTGGCAGGGATTTTTATTTAATAAAAAAAAAACATTTAATATTCTAATGCATAAGTAGGATTCCTCACTCGACCATTCACTGCTGGGTTCTAATTAACAGTGCAGTTCCTAAAGTGACGCTGGAAAACAGTAACAAGGCCTGTCTGTAGGGGTACAGGAGTATTATAGTACTAGCACTCCTGCACTATTTAGTATTAGACTACTAGTACAATCCATGACCTACATAGAACACAAGGCTAATGACCTATGTTGTCGAAGTCAAAGACACCAAGAAAAAAATCAGACACGGGGTTAGCGTGTCTTCAGGTAGCTATTTTAACTGTTAACAAGGTCAAGTTTTTTTTGAAACCTTAATCTAATAACATTTAATGACTGGTTATAAATATCTCTAGTTCCGAGATTGTTTCATATACGGGGGAAGTCCCTACTATTTCATAGGGACAGTATTGTTATTTCTTAAATGGTAACAGATAAAAAGATGCGCAGTTTTGTGCTTGTTAAACTGGTGTCAAGAAACCTTTGATATCTACATTCTTAATAGCTTTGTTCGCGGTAAGAATCCTAAACCGAATTATTACTAACAGTAACGATTTCGCAGGCGCAGTAGTTAAAAAGCGATGTACTGTATTTTTTAGAGGGCCAACATTTTCTTTACAATAACAATGATCATTAAAAACTGAAAACAAAAAGAAATTAAAATAAACTATTTTAAAACTGAATCAGAAACAAGTTTGTAAATATTACTTACCATTGGTGCACAACGGTGCAAGAACTGTATTTTTCTTAAACGCTCGTTCCTAATTTTTGGTTATCCTTTAAATGAGAACCGCATATCGCACATCCGGTATAACAACGTCATAAGTGCAAAAGTATTACAAAATACGTCTAATCTGCTTCTACATCTGGTACAGCAATGTGGTAAATATAACATAAAGAATAAATGAGTAATTATTCAATCATTTGACTTTTAAAATTTTAGTTTATGACGAGCAAAACTTTCAAATGGGTCCCTTGTAAAAAATAGATTTTTGCACTTACGACGTTGTTGCACCGGATGTACGATATTTAATATATGATGTATACATTGCATCACTACCAATATCCATGGTATTGAAAAATATTTCTAGATGAATCAAAATTCAATGCACCTTCAACTGCAACAACCATTTTAAATTCTCTAACCTCTGACAACTGTCATTTCAATACGAGCGCCATCCCGTTAATTGGAGTGGTACTAAATTACCTTCCTCGTGTTTTTCCATTTGAGTTAATAGCCACTACGTACATCTGAGGGCCAATTTCATAATCGAATCCTAAAGGCGGATTTAAACAAAGGAAGTTCACTTTAAAGTCTCCTTTAAAAAATGTAATTTCATAATGGTTTCATAACGTACTTTTACTTTGTTGGTATTGCTGATCTGTGTTTAATTGCAACATTTACCGGAATATTAGCCACAAAAATGTTAATTTTTCTATGAAATGTTAGGTTTTGGATTCAAAAATATTTTCTAGTTTATTTTTAAGTATATTTATTCTACATATTTGTTTAATGATGATACCCTGTAAGCATCTTCGGGTTTTTCCCAATTAGCTGAAAAAGGAATTAAATGATTTTAAATTGAATTATTCTGGGAAAATAATACTTGCCAGGTCAAAGGACAGGATAATCAAGTTAACTGTTCTAAGAACCCTTTTATTAAATGTAATAGGAGCCTTAGAGTACTTACTATCTAAAATTACAAATTTAATCTATTTTAAATTTTAGTTTGGGATTTCCAAAATTATAGTGTGGTCAAAACGATTTTCTGTGTAACAAAATAAAAATTCAAATCAGTTATTTAACGCCTGTGCTTCAGTTAAGTTCTATTTGGAAATTTATTTAAATATGTTTGCAAATATTTTAGTATTTTTTAGAGTATGTTCTGTGTTATAGTGTTAAAATCATAATAGATAATTGACAAATAAGTGGCCTTGTAGAAGAAGAGTTTTTATTGTTGAAAGAAGTCGAAAAATATAAAAATATGTTGGAATGCAAAACAACAGATAAAATAAACAATGTTGAAAAGGTTGGTATAGCTAGAATACTATTTTTATCATGAATAATATGGAAACCTTTTTCAGAAAAGAGCTTGGAATTCACTGACTTCGAGTTTCAATACTATAAATTAAGTGGTTGGTAGGGTTGTTGCAACACTACTAATATGATACTGGTATCGATACTTTTCTTTCGATACCGGGTAATTTAGTACTCGATACTTTGCTTTCGATACTTTACCCATATCTATACTACTACTTTCGTTTCAATATTTTACCTAGTTTTGACATTACAATACATACAAAAAGTTTATGGTATATTATGTCGACTTACCCAATGACCTGTTGGTTGTTTTATACTCTTCCCCATATCGGTAACGATGTTTTGTTTCCAATACCCTTTCGATACCGGTATCGATACTTTACTGGTATTGCAACATCCATAGTGGTTGGTGTGAACTTCTGAACAGTTAAAATCAAAATTCGACAATTTAAAAACAAGTTATATTATTTGTTTGTTTATATTCACATCAAATTAAAGCAAACAACTGGCGTGATGTCATCAAAACTCAATTAAAACGACAACCTGTCAAACGTCATCGGAAAAAGCACGCTTTAAAGCTTCTAAAGGAGCAGAAACGGGTATTTAGTTAAATAAAGCTTTAAATTAATTTGTATTATGAAATCTATTTAAAGCATCCTTTTAATATTGAAGCTTCCCTTAATTTGGTTATGAAATTGGCCCTAAGACGTAGGCGGAGTTATAAAATGTGTCCCTCTCAGCATCTCTCACTTTCCGTCGGTACACCAATCATTAAATTCCAGGAAATATTTTAAACTCAATTAAGACAAAGCGTCCACCGAAGTAAGGCAGAAGCCCACCGAAGTAACGTGATGCATGGCATATGACATGGCGCGTGCAGCATGACCACGATGTATATAGCGTGGCTCAGTAGACCCCCACTAGAGTGACAAAAGTAGAAGCAAAGGAAATAGCAGGAATTGGCAGTAGGTACTTGTATTTTGTTGCTTCGTGGTTAAATAATGTCATGATCATGCTAGATGCGTGCGACTTGCTAGATCATACGCCATTCCATAAACCACGTTACTTCGGTGGGCGCTTTGTCTAACGTGGTTTATGGCATGGCGTATGATCTAGCGAGTCGCACGCATCTAGCATGCTGTGGCAAATTGAACAAACTTAAACAAATAAACAGGAACCCACCAAAGTGGCAAGGCGCGCAACGTGTATGTTGTGCTACGTAGCACGCCACACGACTGCAATAAAAATAGAACGCGTTCTATTTTCTTGCCACGTCAGAAGGCTGGCAGTTGTATTTTGTTGTGTATTTGTATACGTACCTATTAAAAAAATGAAAGACAATCCGGAATTTAATGTTCAATTTGTTTCAATTGTTGAAAAACGCCCTCTGATCTATAATTATAATTCTAATGATTATTGCAATAGGAATTTGCAAGACAAAGCATCAGAAAAGATCAGTAAAGAATTAATATTAATTAAATTTACTACAGCTAAGGCATTTTCATCTGATGATGACATTATTTAACCACGAAGCAACAAAATACAAGTACTAACTGCCAATTCCTGCTATTTCCTTTGCTTCTGCTTTTGTCACTCTAGTGGGCGTCTACTGAGCCACGCTTTATACATCGTGGTCATGCTGCACGCGCCATGTCATATGCCATGCATCACGTATCTTCGGTGGGCGCTTTGCCTAAGAATATCTAAATAAAATGCTTGCAAGTTTACTTTAAAATTTATTTCTGGACTGAACTACTATTTGACCGCTGATGCGTTTACCCAACACTTTGAACTTGTTTAGCTATATATTATGGTTCTTAAAAATTTTAAATTTATATGAGAGCCTTTATTCTTATCATTTTAATAAGTAAGGAATATAAGAAAATATTTTAAATTTGTCCAACAACGTAAATTTCGATCATTTTTATGAAAAAATATTCTATAAAAATATAAAAAAAAATTACCGCTTTGGTTCTGTATGTATTAAAAAAAAATAGTTTTAGTTTCAGAAATACTTCAAAAAAATATAATTTAAGGTGTTGCATAAACGCATCACCGATCAAAGATGGATTACCATCCATATTCACAAAGCATGTTTTTATATTTACCTACGTGTAAATCCTTAGATAGATAGAAATAGTCCAGTAAGCAGAGACATACAAATCGAAAACTTTCACAGTATTTCTAACATTTTCGATACAGGGTCGGCAACATTGTCAAAAATGTCAAAAAACGCGAAATTAATGAAATGATGGACGGTCAAAAATATAACAACAGTAAATTTGATATCATTTTCATTTCAATATTTAAGATCTAAAGCTGAATTTGCACTTATGACTCCGGTAAAGTAATTAATTGCTGTTAATTGACATTATTTGATGTCATTAATAATTGATTTTATTTGTTGCACTAGTGTCACACTCGAACTGTTTTCAAACTGTCATACTTATCAAAAGTATATGCTACACTCAAGTATGTGTCAAATATTTGAAGCTACACTGACCAAATCAAATGCGATTAGGCAAAAAACTTACTCCTAGTGCAACAAACAAAATCCACGCTTGCAAAATCACAGTATACTGGCTAGTATCGCCTTAATTACCTGTGATAATCAGAAATTCTTTCAGATGATGGCATGATGCATTTTTTATGATTTACAAGAAAGAATTTTCTTTATTTAAAAATGATTCGACAAAATTGTAAAATTTGCAAATATTGATTGCTAATGACCGTACGAGAATTCATAAGTTAGACATGCTAGTGATTTTTTTTCTACACCCACATGGATATTAGCTTATCTGTGCACATACTACAAAACAGTATATTACATTACGAGTGTGAAAAGTGACATTTTTCACACGAGTGGGAAATATTGTCGCACGAGGTATAAGCCGAGTGCAACTATCACACGAGTGTGGAAAATCACTTTTCACACAAGTGATGTACAATATTTTTCCTACGACCACAAAATAATTTCATCAAAAAATGTAAAAAACCAGGTTATTATTATAATAATTAAAATATATTTTAAAAAAATAATCAACAATAATCGTATTCATTCAATTTTCATATTTTCTAAACAAAAAAAAAACTGAAAACCCAAAAAAAAACAAAAAAAAAAACAAAATTTGCCCTCGCAAGGAATTGAACGCAGTCGCTCGCCAGGTCTCAAATGGCAACGTTAATAAAGTTTGATACTCTACCACCTGAGCTAATAGGCCTTGCGTCATTTGAATGATCTAATCGGTTATGTGTTTAACCAGAATAAAAAGCTAACATAACTTAGTTATTTTAAAATTATTTTAATAATAATTGTTAAAGAGAAATATCTAGGATCTAATTTACAACAATTTCAATAATTTAACAATCATATCGATTTTAGTATTAATATGGATATTACATAGATCAAAATAGAAATGATGCGTTTGACATTTTGTGACAGCTGATGCGGAAAGTAACATATTCGCACACGGGTGGAAAGTAAACTCTTATTCATACGCGTGTGATATAGAGCACTTTCCATAGGACTATAGTGTGATATGGACTATAGTGTGATATGTGTCACTTTCCTAAATGGTCGTATGAAATAGTATATTACATTACGAGTGTGGAAAAACACTTTTCACACAAGTGATGTACAATATTTTTCCTACGACCACAAAATAATTTCATCAAAAAATGTAAAACCAGATTATTATAATAATTAAAATGTATTTAAAAAAATAATCAACAATAATCGTATTTATTAAATTTTCATAATTTCTAAACAAATAAAAAAAAAATAAAAAAAAAATTCTGGCACAGCCAGGATTCGATCGCGGTCGTTGGACGGTCTCAAATTGCAAAGTTGATGCTCTAACCAACTGAGCTAACAGGCCTTACGGTAATTGATTGATCTAATCGCTTATGTGTTTAACCAGAATAAAAAGCAAATATATCTTAGTTATTTTAAAATTATTTTAAAAATAATTGTTAAAGATAAATATCTAGGATCTAATTTACAATAATTTAACAATCATATCGATTTTAGTATTAATATGGACATTACATAGATCAAAATAGAAATTATGTGTTTGACATTTTCTGACAGCTACTGCGGAAAGTAGCATATTCTCACTTGGGTGGAAAGTAAATTCTTATTCATACGCGTGTGATATAGGGCACTTTCCATAGGTCTATATAGTGTGTTATGTGTCACTTTCCTAAGTGGTCGTAGGAAAAGTATTTTTCATATACATTTTAGGTAGTACAGAACACTGCAAAAAAATTAAATCCACCAATCACAGTTCATATTTTGGACACCCAACTACTTTTATTTTTAAATTTTTAAATAAGTGGCAATTCTGTCAAACTATCAGCATATTTTTTAGTTATTGAGATAAAATAAACATTCAAATCAGTTCTTTTTGTGTAGAATCGTTAAATAATAGCATTTATATATTTATTCCACATTTAAAAGAAAAAATAATTTTTATCAAACTATAGCGATTCTGGGCTGGGGACTAATTAATTTAAATCTTTTTTCTATTTAACTATGTAACTATTAACTATTTAACAATGTACGTATTATACATCAACTTTCTATTGATTAATGTAAGTGGTTACTCATACAGTGACTTTTTTTCGTTACCCAATTATTTCTTTAATTACTCAATTATTTTCAACCAATGAAAAAAATCTAATGTCATTACTTAACTATTTAAGAACCAATCAGAAAATTCGACATCAAACCTGTCTGACGATACTGTTGGCAACATACGTCAACCGTCAACTTCACTTTTACTTTATCGCTCCAGCTGTCAAAATGGTCAATTGTGCGGTGTCAGTTGTTAAATAGTCGTAGAAAAAGTATAGTATTCCACTTGCGGGTAATGACTTTTTTCATGTTTATTTTGTTTTATACCTTAGTAAAAGTCATAAATTATTTTGTCTTAATAACCTAAAATTATTTTTTAAATTTGTAGATTTTCGTCAGTGGGTCGTAGAAAAAAATCTATGTACTACTCGAGTGGATGAGAGGATTGTTCATATCACAGCAGAATTTTGGGCTAAAACATTTGCTTTTGTTATTACTTTATCGTTTTAAATAGTAACTGTTTTTCTTGCTAATATCTTTATATTTTTGTCATTTTTTACGTTATATTCTTCTGAAATATTTGTTTTGTCATATTTTACCTGTTCTGTAATTGGGAACTTCCTGTAGAAGAGTTTGTAAAAATAAAAAAAATAAATATCCACTCTTGCACAATAGTAGTTTGTGCAACAAGAGTGGATATGACTGCCATATCGCACGAAGACGAAATTTGAACACGACGCCGTAGGCGGAGTGCTTAATCGTCTGAGTGCGATGTGGACAATCCACTCGAGTTGTACAGAATAATTTTTCTACGACCCACTATCGAAAATTTACAAATAAAAAAAATATTTTAGGTTATTAAGTCGAAATAACGAATTTTAAAATAATTTATGAATTTTAATAATTTTTAAAATAAAAATAAACGAAAAAAAAAAAAAAGAAAAAAAGTTCATTCATGTGGAAGGCAAGAACCCTAACCACAGGACCATCTACGCATTTATTTTTTTGCTTTAATACTCGGTAATTAAATTGACTTCATATAGTTTTATTTATCGATTCTACACAAGAATAACTAAAAAATATACTGACAAATTAGTTTGACAAAATTGTCACTTACTTAAAATTTTAAAAGTAATAGCAGTCGGTTGATCAAAATATGAACTGTGATCGGTGGATTTCATTTTTTTGCAGTGTTCTCACTACCTAGAATGGATATGAAATATATTCGTTCAGTTGAAGGTAATAGCATGTGGGTGTAGAAAAACTATGTACCATTGCAACAGCTCATGACGAAACTAGCATTAGTAAATATGTTGGAAAATTTTATTATCCTGTGCATTGTTATAGATTTCATCTGTAGAAGTTGGTTGTACAATGAATTATAAAACTAGGTTCCTGCATCAATACACCCGCTGGTGGTCGCAGTCAATTTAAACCTAAGCTATATAGATAGGTGTACTTGTTAGTGAAGGCTTATGAATATGCTCACCTGACCTATTACAAAAATAGTTGTCAGTTTTTAGATTTGACCAGATCTATTACAATTTTATGTCAGTTTTTATACTTTTGTTTCCTTTGCCGTTAAATTGGTATCAGCTACTAATGGTAGATGTTTTCCGATCCACTTGTAGCGCTCTTTCAATGCACCTTTTTCATTATACATACCGGTTCATAATATATTTGATTAAGTAACGGTTATAACTTTGCTTCTGCTGCCATATTGTAGCCTATTTTGTGGTGGTGTACGCCGAATTTGCTTATAGTTAAGTCAACAATTACTTTGATATGATGTCTTCAGTATAAAAAACATTAGATCAGTCTACTTTTCAATTATTTAACATAGACAATTCCTCTTGTGTTCCAATCAAATGTAACCATCCCGTATCAATAAGACCCTGGACCTGTCTAACGTTTTTTCCGATATATTTCACTTTTTCCAATACACACTGATAATTCCCGATAAAAAGAATGTAGAATGCTCGAAATTTTATTAGTTTTACTGTCTTGATCCCTCGATACGTAATCTTTTATTATAATAAAATTGTAACCCGAATATTGACAAAGCAGAAGATCAATCCTATATTAAAATAAATAATAAAATATATCATCAATACAAACAGTAACTATTTGAAAAGACCTATGCTTAAATAATATATTATAATTATACTGATATACTGATTAATTTTTTGATTGTGTATTAATATGGTATCTGTAGGAATATAGTAACGATAGAGTGGTTAAAGTGGAGTGCTGTGTACCATTTACGATAAAATGAGTTAAATGTGTCATTTTATATTTTTATGTTCCCAAACTGGCTCAAAATCTCGCCCATATCTCACAGTTGGTGATTTATCATTGTTCTAAAGATACGTTAATAATCTTAAGGTTGGTCTTTTCACCTTCAGATAAAGTGACGGGTAATTGTTATCTCCCAGATAACTTAAAAAGTAATCTTTTCACTTTTGGATAAAACTAACCGGCAGATAAATCTGAAAGATAACTTATCTTCTTCTGAATTTCCTGATAAAGTAGTTAACTGATGGATAAGTAGGTATATGACATAATTATATATGTGATACGAGTAAACATATTATTTTATTTGCTTTTATGGACTTTGTTAAAAATATTGTGTTTGTAAATAGTGGTTTACTTATTTGTTCCGTATAATTGTATATTCTGGAAAAAATACTTGGAAAAATAAGCGATATAATAAAAAAACAGCCTGTACATATATAAAATAGTATATGACAAATAGTGTAAACTAAGTAATGCCATTCGCATTAATATTGTACACATACACATTCAAAAAACTATACATTTGAAAAGTTCAATTTAATCAAATGAACAATCTATATTAATTAGAATACAATAGACTCCATGAACAGTTTTTTATTTTGCAGTACTGCTTTTTTTTATTGCTCTGTGTTTTAAGAATCCTCTTGCTTATTGAAAGTTGGTCGATCTTTTCTTTTTTGTTACTTGCTCTACAGAGTTAAAAATACATATTTTCAGAAAAATACAAAAACTTTCAAATAAGTGACAGAACGAAATAACGACAAGTGAAAGTGACATATCGCACGTATAAATACATTGATATGAAGGTAGTTGCATAACCACAAAACTTTAAAAAGTACCAGATACCTGCCCTACAGATTATTTCTCTTGAAAAGACGGAAACGTAATTATCTGTCCGATAGTAACTCTCGGATAATATATCCATTGGTTAGTTAACTGGAACTTTATCTGAAGGTGAAAAAACCGTCCCTTGTTATCACGCACTAGATGGAACGTCAATCCCGTTCTTTAACTCACATACACCGACGGTAGAGCTTTGAACTAATTTTTGAACAATTTTACCAGTTGCGCGCTATCAGGGTTAGTGGTGACTTTTCCAACTATTTTTACACCGTTGGAACAAATATTTGTTTAAAATTTCTTTTTTAAATTCTCTAACTAATTTTTAGTTAAAAAAGGAATAACCTTTTATGGAGCTAAACTGAACGATGTTGTAAAAATTTGCTTCTAAACAATAGTCTGCATATACTTCGATCATTTGTAACGACTCAATATTTCTAAACATAAAGTTACGCGCGTGTCATATTTTAAATAGTTCGTATTTGTGACTAGATCTTGGTAGATAAAATTTAGACCTTTTTGATTTAAAACTTAACACCCAGTATTTCGATAACTTAGCTCTTTAAGGATTCATGTTCCTACATCAAAATTAATCAATTAACGAAAGCTCTGTGGGCTAGAGCGTTTTCGGTAAAATATACCCCGTATATATTTTTTGGCCAAATTGAGGTCTTAATTAGTGTTGCCTTCTTCTATAATCTTTCTACAAACATAATCCTACTTTTGTATTAGCTGGACTTTTTTCGTGTGCAAAATAGTATGTTGGAATAAAATTTTTTTATTATAAATGATTTTGGTAGTTTCATAACAATACGCCATTTTAGTGATGATGTAATTATGGTTTAACTGACAATTAAAGTGATTTTTTACCTAAATTATATCGTTTTTTTACTTTTATAAATATATTCCTAAAATAAGTAAACGTGCATCAAATATACAATCGTTTATTTACCAATTACGTACCTTTAAACTATTTTTTATGACCTGTAAACAATGTTTAGAATAACAAACTTAAAACAGTAAAAACTTATATGTCAAATTTATTTTTTTTTTTTTTTGTTAAAAGTTTAGTTAGAATTAAATGTCAGTAGAACCAAAATGACGTCACACTAAACTTGCTTAATTAAAATTTGATTTTGTTTTGAAACATTTGCTTCTTTTATTCCTCTTAAAACAATAAAACATCGCACTACATGCGAACAAAATGAAACAATATCCAGAATTATACGTTTAGCTAACAAACACCAGAATAATATTGATCCATATTGGTCCTTGATTCTCTTCCTAATTTTAAATAGCTATCTTGCATGTTAATATATAATTGTTGGATATTTTTGTTTTCTTTTTATTTATATATTTCTTTTACTTAGTTTGTATAGTATTAAGATTATAACTCGTTTTAATGTCAGTTTAATATTTGTTATGGAACTTTTATTATACAATTCTATAAAATCGGATTTGACCCTACACCTGAACGTTTTCCAATACGCATTGCACAAGTGCATGTGAAAACTACAGAGAATAAGCATTAGGTCGAGCAGGAAACGAATAATATCAGCGTTGCCGGTTTATACGCCCCGATCGCGTAGTAAAGTTGACTAGGTTGAATAAACTGACCTCGCTGAGATTATTCGGTTCCTTCTCGATCTAATGCTAACTATCGGTAGTTTTTACACGTAATTGTGCAAAAGTGTATTGGAAAGTGTTCGATAGCTGATACTGTATAAATATTTCAAAGTTGCCGTATCTTAGGTTAAATGTACTAATTAATTTTTTTTAGATTTATTAACATGCATGCAAGCAAGCCCTTCTTTTGATTAACCTAGTATTTTTGTCCATCAGCTAAACTTTTGCTTCTATGATCTACTCTGTAATCAGTTTATAATTTATAACACTGATGATTTTTCATCTAACCAAATATTTGCTATTTCTACTAAAACATGTCCATTGTAAAAAAAATACCTACCTATTAAATGTTAATCGTAATTATTAGAAACGATTCTTATATTGATTTGTCAATTTGATAAAATAGTTCTTTAATTAAGAATATAATTAATCATATCTCTCTGATGGTGGTGGGTGAGTTCTTCAGGGTTTTCCTCACCTGTAAGTCAAATGGCACCATCAATCATTTTTAAGTCGCCCCGGAGCGCCTCGGCAAATGATAATAATACCGTCCCTTCACACAATCTCAGTGACGATAACTGTATTGTCTATTGTTTAGAAAAAAATCACAAAATGAGAATAATTGTTATTCTCTGAGTATTCTTTTTTCTTTTTGGTTCTTTTAGAAGATACATTTTCATGGCTAAATTTTCCCGAAATTTTCATATTTAAAAAAAAATTAAACAAATTATTGTTTTAATACTGCGTTATGCAAATCCAAGAAGGAACAGGAATTGTAAAGATGCAGGATTTTTGAGCATTTGACGCCCCGAAATTATATCTTATTTTTGGCAATTTTTCTTCCTAACTGGGTTACATTCGCACGATAACAATTTGAACAAATTTGTTTTTTTGTCTTCTAAAGTATGAGATTCTATTGAATACTCACCCACATCGGGCAACCTCTGCCAAACAAAGCCTAATTAAAAATTAAATTAAACTAATATGACCGTGGTGAATCATTTTTTCTTCTTCAATTTTTGAGGTTTTTGTGCTAGTTAGAAGTTCTTTTTGGCCCTTTACTTGTTAATGATGCATTAAATTCTCATAAAGGACATTGTTTTGTAATATAATATGTAAATATAGTCCATTGCAAGATAATCTAGAAAGCGCAATGATCTGGCAACCTCTTGAAACGTTCGTAAAAAAAATTTATTACCAAACAGAACTTGTTAAACTAATAAATATATTGAAAATTGAAACTGACTAAAATTATTAAGTATTAATTTAAAAAGAATATGTTTCACTGGATTTATTTTCTGGAAATGTAGGTAAAAAAAAACGTCTATATTTCTAAATCACTTTCACAGTCACTAATTTCATGTTCTGAAATAATATTACTCATCCAAATTTATTTCAATTTTTTGAATTGTATTGTTAAATCTCATATTAGTTATTTGCTCGAGAATAATTTTTTAACTGTGACCATAATAATTCTGTGGGGTTCAAAATACAGTTGTAGCGTGGTAAACGTAACATTTTAATCCATGTTTTATTGCTATGGTGTCGATAACATATTCAGGTTGAAAATCAATCAAATGTAAAAGATCTATTAACTGTTTTTTTGTGTAGTTTTCTTCAAAAATATATCATTCTCTAACAGAAAGTCCTGAATCACTGATTTCGTAGAATTGGTATTTGGTTTTTTTCGTACCAACCGATAATGGCACGGGGCATTATCTTAAACGTTATTTTCATTTAGTTTTGGTAGTAATGTACCCTCAAACCATTTCTCAAAAAGAGTACTTTCTATATCCTGGTGGCAGCAAGATAGCTCCTTCTACCCAACCTGATTCTCCACCACAATGTAAGATACACATTCTTGTTCCTCAATGCACAATATAATCTGACAAACATTCTTACGAAATATTATTGTCATGTTTGTTTCCCAAACAGAAAACATAAATTTTGAAAGTCCATTTGGGAGCATCGTCCCTGTTCAGGCTAATACACAACCTTCCTTCATGTGTAAAGCGAGACGATTTTCTACTATAAATTGCAACAGACTATACTTAACTTTAAATTCTGTATATACTTTTTATTATTTATATTTTTTCTTATTTTGTACAAATTGTTATATTATACAAAATTATAAATGATTAATTTTATTCCCTCGTTTTATGTTTACAGTTTTGCTCATTATACAACTCTGTACAATTCTCAGGGGAACTCTCTTATCTGCAGTTATAAATAATATATTATGGTAATACAATTTTCAGTAGTAATATCCCAAGAACAGCGGTAATTAAAAATATATTTTTTTACTTACCGAAAGCACATTGCTTGATAACTTCCCGACGCTGCAAAAGTCCAGGCCCGGATTTACATTTTTTTATTTTGTATCTTGTTTTGACTTTTTTAAAGAGTTATTTGAAAAAGATGGTTAATTTAACAACTTCTATGCATAGTTGACAAAGTATTAACTTAAGAAGTCACCTTGTATAAATACATACACCGATGTTTACTGTTTGTTAATCAAAAAGTATGTTGTGATGACTGATTACACATTCGGTGAAAATAAATAGAGATATATTATCAGTCGTTCTGATCATTTGTAGTTGTCAGTTGGTTACGGTTTGGTTTCGTGTTTTTGAGTTTATTATTTCTTGTATTTTTTGTGTGTTGCATATTGTATTGGGTTATTCATTATTTTTTCCGAATTCTCTCATCGATAATATAACATATTATAAGTTTTGTGGCTATAACTGAATTTTGATAAAATATCAAAAATACAGTTGCTTGTAGATTTCACGGATTGCAACAAAAAATCATAATCTTTTAAATGAGATACCTTGTATAGAATTAAATTTTGGAATTTTTTTTCTGATTTCAAAAATATTTATGTACCTAGGTCTTATAGCGTTTTCGAAAAATTAAAACGCGAATATCTTAGTTTTTGTAAAATAGTTACACTTACTGTAAACCATTTTGATTATTAAAGAAATGTCACTTATCAAGTAGCTTATTTTATTGTTTTTTCATATTTACAATAACTAGCTGAACTCAAATATTCGAGGTTTAATTCGAAAACGGTACTTATATTGTATCTTAACATATTTTTGAAATATAGAATAAGATCATTTCAAAAATTGAATTCATTAATCCATTAACCTTCACCTGGCCTCGTGGGGTACGTACATACCCCACGCTCTTTGTCGTCGATTTTCGATATCTACATCTTCGAAATCGAAACTCGTAACGACATCTATCGGTAGTCAAGGGATATACTTTTATACCTAGGCCAGTGGGATAGCGCTCTCAAAATAAATTCCTTTTTTTAAAGAAACAATTATTTTTCTTTTATAGTGATGTAACAGAAGAAGATACAGCTAAAATTTCAGCCCTTTTTATCGAAAAACAAAAAAGTTATGATTTTTTTTTTTTTGTAAAAAACGCATTTTTTTTTCAAGTTTCCCAGTTTTCCAGATTTTTTTATGAACGCTGATCTTTATTTTTTCAGCTCTGACTATTCTACAGTTTAAAGTGGTATCTAAAGAGGATCTATGAATTTTTTGAGACAAAATAATCAATATTTCAATTTTTACAAAGATTTTTTATCAGGGTTCGTACGTACCCCACGAGTCCAGGTATGTTGCTCAGGATGAGCATGCCAGGTGAAGGTTAAAAATATATATTGTATCCCTGAAATCCACACGGCACTGTGTTTTTATGACATTTTAACAAAATTCAGTCAAATCTATGACCGATCCGAAATTAATCTTTAATTTATTGCGCATGTGTGACTCTTTTATTATTTGTTTCTCCGCACTATTTCTATTTACTCAAAAATATTCTACAAAAACATAATTCCCCAATCATTTTATACAAAACTAATTTTTTTCTACACCCACCTGGATATTACATTATCTACGCACAGATTACAAAACGAAAAAGTATTCTATTGCCTTCAACTGAACGAATATATTTCATATCCATTCTAGGTAGTGAGAACACTGCAAAAAAATGAAATCCGCCAATCACCGTTCATATTTTAATCAACCGACTGCTATTATTTTTAAAATTTCAAAGTGACAATTCTGTCAAACTAATTGTTAGTATATTTTTTAGTTATTGAGATTAAACATACATTAAAATGGGTCATTCTTGTGGAGAATCAATAAATAATAGCATATCTTTTTTTATTTCGTCTATAATTATAAATAATTTGTTTTAAATAAAACTATATGAAGTCAATTTAATTACGAGTATTGAAGGCAAAAACAAAAGAATAGGTGGTCTTGTGGTTAGCGTTCTCGCCTTTCACGCGGAGGATTGGAGTTCGATTCTCGGATGGGGAAAAATGAAATAAACTTTTTTTTTTTCGTTTATTTTATTTTAAAAATTATTAAGTCAAGTTATTTTAAAATTAGTTATTTTGTCTTAATAACCTAAAATATTTTTTTTATTTGTAAATTTTCGTTAGTGGGTCGTAGGAAAAATATACTGTACAACTTGAGTGGATTGTCCACATCGCACTCAGACGATTGAGCACTCCGCCTACGGCGTCAAATGTCGTTTTCGTGCGATTAGGCCATCATATCCACTCTTGTTGCACAAACTACAATTGTTTATCTGAAAGCCATAGCGATTTGCGGAAACAAACACTAAAAATCAAATTTTTTCTGCCACTAATATTTATCAACATAGCCATGGTCGTCTGACAGAAATAGTCTGTAACTGATTTATTTTGTATTCGCTATTATTTTTCTGTTTGTTTACTTTGTCATCTCCTTTTTTATTAATTATAATTATTTACGGTTGGCGATAAAGGTTTGTATGGATCACGTCTGCAAAGGGTCTTTATCGAACTCGCCTGTTACTCGCCTCGCTATTAAATAAAACTATTTTTTTGTCTCCCATTTGCGCAGGCTCAAACTCAAAAAGTTTCAAACCAGTCTGCCGGTTTGATCCCGATCTGAATTTCATCAAAATATTTTTTTTGAACACTGAACTTACAATAGCTAGCCAGCCATACACGAACTAATTTCTTGGCGGGCCTGGATCACAGACTATATACTCGTAAGGTCCGTTTTTATAAACAGAACTCAGCGTCGGACTTGGGTAAGTCGTCCTTGAACTAAAATCGAAGTTCGGTTGCAACGTCTCTAAAGTTCCAGGTGGTTCCTGTGTTACACAGGAATTTAGAGATGGATATTAGCAAATCTGTAACTGTCAAGTACATTTACGGATTTGTTACTACCCAATTCACGCGATATAACCGAACTTCGATTTTAGTTCAAGGACGACTTACCCAAGTCTGGCTCAGCTGAGTTCTGTTTATAGATACGGGCCCTTGGTCTGTCTGTCTGCCCACTAACGTGCAGACCACGTCAACAGAATAGGCGAACAATGCAGAAAAGAAACATTGGGCTATAGCCAAAATCCTAGCCACTTCATATTGATGGTGAAGCATTGTCAAAGTACAATAGAAATAAATGTAGTTTTCGCAGTGTAGTTTCAATCAATAGTTTATGTTCGCATGAATTAGTTTTCTCAAAGTAACTCTATGGATTTATTCGCGGATCCAGAGCTTTCATGCCTACTTGAAACTCTTGAAAGGCTAGAGGTACAAGTCACGGCTTTCAGTGTGTAGAGGTGTTGTGTTGCGCAGTTGAGTTTATTTTTTTTCGTTTGGTTTGTAAAGTTTAAAGGTGCGTTTAGTCAGCCTGATTTAGTTTTAAGCATTAACATAGACATTAACATAAAAGTTAATTTCAATACATTTCAGTGTACCTGTTTATACAGAATAACATAAGAATAAACATTAACATAAATTTAGTGAAGATAAATAAATCCAACTTAATGCTAAAATTTATGTCGAAAATACAATTGCGCATGTGCGTTCAAAAAGTGAGGTTAAGCTATTAACTTTTGAACTTCTAAACTCTTTTTCTGCACTTTTATTAATAGTAATTGTGAGATAGTTAGCAGAGCAATTTCAGAATCAGCCTTTTTTCCATTTTGTATTTGTCAAATCTTATGTTAGTGCTTAAAACAAAATCAGGCTGACTAAACGCACCTTATATTTATAAAAAAAAATTAAATACTCAAAATCAGACCGTCTTTAATGAAGATGGCCAAATTTGAACCCTCTACGATTTATATATTTTATAATTTCATCTATGTCTATATTATGTAAATATAATATATGCTGTGCGTTTATATTTCTGGAAATTTACTTGAGGGCGAGATATGTTATATGCAGTGTTGCCAATTAGGGGCAAAAAGCGTAGTTTTTGCTCTTTCCGATTTTTACTTGCAAATGCGACTGGTAATAACATTTTATAATTTTCCTTTTTACTCTCATAAATAACACATTTTGATACACAGAGAGAAATTTGTCTAAATATGTAACCATGAATGCGTATTTTAAATTTAGCATAATTTTTAATTGAAAAATATTTTTATTTGAATCCTGGTATTCTTAAATTAACACAAAAACAATAAATAATAAGCACCAACGTTGTTAATTTTAAAAAATCAACGATTTTTTAACATGCGTACTTAAAAAATGTCATCATGTCCTAAAATGTTTTATTTTTTGCTTAAAATGATCATGAATTTCTCTGTATTCATAACAGACAAATGCACTTGAAAGAAAATTTATGTCAAAAACGTATTGAATATAGAGTGATTACTTGTGAATTACCATAAATCCTTATCCTCTATTTTGCGCTAATGGTGTTTTCGGTATTGGCAACACTGGTTATATGTTAGTCTAGTCCATCCGGGTGTGAACAAGTGACAGACCAAGCGTCAGCTAGAGATGTATGACGAACAGGCTGTGCTTTGCGGGGTTTAGTTTTTTCCAAGATAAATCTATTAGTGTATGGCTAGCTAATCAGATATTTGGTTTGAACCTTGTTGAAAAGCTCAAACTAAAACTGCGCATTAGTCTGTCGGGCATGTACGGATTTGGACTATTGTTGGAACAAATATTATCATGAATAACCCTGTACACATACAAACAATTTTTTGTTTTTAATTACATTTTTTTGCATTAAATATCTGACATTGAAATATTCCCGCTGCACGCTGTTTCTTCTGATCGTAATATTTACATTTACCAACTGTTTTTTTATATAGAGGATTTTGTTAAAATAAAACATGGAGGAGTTTTTATCCCACAAAGTATATTAAAAATAAATTTTGTTAATTTTTGATATATTCAGAATTATTTCATATTTAAAAATGTTCAAAAACTTTTAATCCGTTGGTCGGAGCAGTAGCCACCACTAGCGATTCTAGATTTATTTCTTTCTTTCTTATAATATAATGCACGGATAAAAATTGACTGGCCTGTCTGAATGATCTCAAATAAAAATATTCATTATAACATGTGTTTAAAACAAAAAATTTTGTATAATTAAAACGACTCCAAATCGAATTTAAAAAAGATTAATAGAAAATCTTATAAATATAATATCAGAACTTGGGAAGAGGAGTAAGATCCTATATATTTTTTATTTTATTTTAAAACTTAAGAGTAAACATAGACTGTGTCTTTAAATTATCAAAATATGCATAGTGTTTTAAAAAATGAAAAATGTTTCGATTTTAAATACATGTTTAGCTGTATTTTGTCAAGTTGAAATAGGATAATCCAACTGTCTCGTGTCTAGTAATAATTATTTTCTTATTAAAACAGACAAATCTTTATTTTCTCGTAAACAATGTTATGTGCAAAAAACAAGTTATACTCTGTGAGTCGCGTTGGTTTTAGATTGCCGCCGTTTCGTATTTGTCATTTAGCGTCAGGAAATTCATGTGTATGCAGGGGCCCTATTCTCGAATGTCTATGTCTAAATGTCACACGCGACATTGATACAATGTCTGTCCAAAAGATTTAATTCCTGTCATTAAAAAATTTATATAGCTCTATTTTTCCAAATTTCAGATAAAAATAATAGATATTGGCAACAGACCTTTTATTATAGTGTTGAGATTTATTATATTTCTTCTTCTTCTTCTTCTTCTTCTTCTTCTTCTTCTTCTTCTTCTTCTTCTTCTTCTTCTTCTTCTTCTTCTTTCTATTTAATCTCTTACCAAATTGAACTTCCAATTTTTTATTTAATCCCTTATGAAATTTTAGTTAAAAAGGTTAATAATATTTTTGCTACTTTCTAATTACTTAGTATTTATGAAAAAGATATATATTTGGAATACATTTGCAGTATTATTTTGTATTACTAAAACGGTCTCTTCACGTCTGAACACATGTAATTATATGAAGCACATTTCGGTAGACGAGACCGACGTCTCGGGTCGCTTGGCGCGCGTTCCCAAATGGTACCTTTTGAGAACCTCCAAGTAATTGTGTGCTGTAATATACTTATATGTTTCTATCCAATGTTGCCAGATGTTACCATTCGCCAAATATGTCACCGATTTAAAAATGTCAATTTGTATTTGAGAATACGGATAGTGTCAGTCGATCGACATTTTGATAGACACTAGCAGTAGACAATATGACGAATGCGACATTTTTAATAGACATTCGAGAATAGGGCCGTCGAGAGCCAGGTGAGGCTCCAGGACAATTTTATAAATAAAAATTACTTTCGATATCACATTTCAAAAAAAAAAAAACTATAAACCAGCGCTCCTCCCTTTTGTGGCGAACTTCTAAAAAAATAAAACGTCGCCACCTAAAGCTGCCGCCCTCCTTTGTCCCGCCAGCACCCCCTCGTCGGCCCTGTGTGTATGATATGTAAAACTTTTAAATAATTTTAATTTCTTTTTATATCTGTGGAAAATGGATATAATCAATAAAGCCAAAACCCAGACGAAAAAAACCTAAAGTAAAATATTTTGAAATAAAAATCTCATGATTTCTTACTTTTTAAAGCTACTTCATTCTTTTATATTCTTATATTTACGATTGAAAAGACGGGTGTTTAGTTAAAATGCATCCCTTAATTAGCCATTAAGAATTTTAATGTCCTATCAACCATCCCATAACAATTTTTGAACACTATTTAGTTCATTTCGTCCACTTTGGATATGACGTACATTTCCAATTCCATATGATCGTTGCCAAGTCGTACAAATTACCTGGCTATCTAAAAATAATTTTTCAAGGTTGAGTTTTAACAAGCTTGAGATAAAGTTATCAGAATCGATTGTTGTGTTCGCTGGAGATATATTTGAAGTTATAGTTAGAATGTCTCTTGAAAAGGTCAGTAGTAGAATAAAACATAAATGAGTAGTAGAATAAATTTTATTTTTCGACAAAAATTCTTATCACGCATCTATGAATATTGTAATTATTGTTTTATAAACAATCTCAGCTACATTCAAAGTAAGATCGATCGGGATAAATTATACGAATTGTTTAAAATATCTTTAATGACTAGATCATATTGGTATGTGATGGAATTTCAAAACCTCAAACTATTGTTTTTTTTTTATATATTTACTGCTTTATGGGTTTCATAAACGTTGGCGACAGCTTTTTTCATTTACATCCAATTACCCAGTCTAAACGTCTGTCTATCAGGCTCTATAATTTTTAAAGGTCGTTCTTGCATTGCCACCGACTGTCAATGTTTTCAATATAAATTTTAAACAGCTGATTTTATTCACCCATCCACCGTGTGATATAGAGACAATAGTTTCTAAAGTAGGCAGTAGTCGACATAGATATTAGTCATGTCTATGATAAATACACACGCCTCTGATTGAAATTCAAATTGTCATTTAAAAAAGAACATCACTCCATATTTTCATATTTTTAATAAAATGTTACAGTAAATAAAAATAGAAATGCTATTATCGATTCTACACAAAAATAAATCATTTTAATGTATATTGAAGTTCAATATGATGGTGGGTGAGGTTTTCCGGGTTTTCCTCACCTGTAAGTCAAATGGCACCATCAATCATCTTTAAGTCGCCCCGGAGCGCCACGGCAAATAATAATAATAGCCGTCCCTTTCCCAGGACAAGCTCAGCTTTTGGGGTTAAAATTCACTCGTATGGGGGTGAATTAGGGAGAGTATTATTATTATTATTATTATTATTATTATTATATTATTATTATTATATTATATTATTATTATTATTATTATTATTATTAATAACTAAAAATCTACTGACAATTAATTTGACAAAATATGAACTGTGATTGGTGGATTTAATTTTTTTGCAGTGTTCTTACTACATAGAATAGATATAAAATATATTCGTTCAGTTCATGGCAATAGCATACTTTTTCGTTTTGCAGTCTGTGCGTAGATAAGCTAATATCCATGTGGGTGTAGAAAACATATTTTTTCCAATTAGATTTTCTTTTAAATTAAATTAGGCTCGCCTCTGGAATTTTTTTGACGTTACGTGATTAGACAGTAAAGGCTCAGGGGTCGAAAATTAGAATCAACTTTCGTAAATTTCTATAAACTAAGATATAATAATTATATTTAAAATACTTTTAAAAATTATTAGACACTTAATTTCAGTTTAAGCGGATTCAAATCCTGTTGACAAAGTTGTGTGAATATTTTAAATGTTTGATTGTTTTAAGAAGTCTTGTTTTATGTTTATTTTTAAGACTAAAAAAAAATTAAACAAGATGTAGCTATATTATTCAGTACAAACTACAACATGTATTTCAGGTTTTATTTAACTTACTACCATTTTGCCTATTAAATATATTCGAAACGTTTCATACATCTTGAATACTTTTCGGCTACTATTCACGATTCAAACTAAGTGATACGCCCTCTGGAGGTCTGAAGGTCTCCATAAGTAGGATATCGTTCAGTGTTGCCAGAAGTAGCAAAATTTCGCTATGTCGTCGGATTTTAGCTCTAGGAGAAGTGGACAAGTCCTTTTATTTAAGAATCAAAATTGTGTCTAGTAATATGTAATTATACTCGATACTTAATTTAAGGATTTTTTTTATAAAACCGATTTGTTATATTGATTTTTTTTTTAAATTTCAGTTAATTTATTAATTTTGTTTTAAAATCAGTTCATCATTTGGCAACATTGGCGTCGTGTTCATGGTTTACAATTTAATATGTATCAATTACAATTCGAGTTTTTTCTTACTTTTTAGCTTTAAATTTATTTCTTATAGTATGTGATAGTGTTTATATTAAAAATAAATTCTGCGAAAAAGTCCCCAGCAAATTGCAATCTATATGGTGTTAATGTCAAAATCAAAACTGAAGTGTTCATTATTTTCCAAGTTCAAGTCGTAAAATTTTCTTTCTTACGATAAATGGATATCTACAAATTCACAATATTGAAATTTTGCAAAACTTTGTTTAGAATCAAACTGTAATCTGATTTGTGATGGTTTTATTATCATTTACATGTATACAATACTACATAATTCCCTTCATAATATAAGAATAAGGATAGTAAGATTTTTAAATAAATTCATCAATAATAAACGTTTGGTACCTGAAACGTCCTTTAAACCACATAATAAAACATGTACTGGGTTAAGTAAATACATATTTCTAGATGTTCTTGTAGCAACCAATAGGTGAATATTTCCAACAAATTAAGTCATACACATGATACATATTATATTTATGACGAAAGCACGAGAACTAAACTTAAATTAACACTAAATGAAACTCAAAAACACTATTACAATGAGAATATTATCTAAAAACAATTAAAAAAATCACAAATACAAAATCCGCCCAAAACAAACACGTAAATAAAAAAACATCCTACTTATAAGTGACAAATGACAGGTACGCGAAAATTAATTTGAATCGCGAATACCGCCGAAATTTAATTCTCCAGGCGCATTACGTGGCATAAAATAAAGGATAATGGTAGGAGCTGTAATGATTTTGACCATATATTTGTATCCTACTGACTGCGCCAAATTATAAGCTCGAAAATAGATATTTTATTTAAATGTGTGATATCGGACTTAAAAAATGTCAAAAAGAGTATCAATTTAAGAAAAAAATCTTAGTAACTTACTCAACAAAAATAAAATAATGTTATAATTCAATATAATAAAATAAAGAAATAAAACAAGAAGGAATTTGAAGTATTCATTTACTTGAAAATAACTCAGTAACTTAGCATTAGGGCAAGAAGGAAACGAATAATATTAGCTGCCAGTTTATACGTTCCAACCGCGTTGTAACGTTGAACGACCCGTATAAGCTGGAAACGTTGATATAATTCGTTTCCTGCTCACGTTAATGCTAACTCTGCACATCCACTTGTGCAAACTGCATTGGAAAGCGTTCGTTAGCCAATACTGTTTATCGAAGTTTAAAAGTAAATTACGAATCAATGATTCAAGTTAGCAATTTTATCGAGCTTAGGTTTAGTAAAAAAAAGTTTATGAATAAATACAAAATTGATTTATCAATTTTCATTGCGTTTATAATAACCAAGCAAGCCAAGCAAAGATTTTAATTATATGTTCGCATATATTTTTGTAAAACTTATTATTTTATGCACTGTTCCATAAAGTTGGATCCATATGGGTTTTTTTTTATTATAACGATTTTAAAAAACTTCGTAGGAGGGCAATCGCTTCTGCTACTACTAACATTAGATTTCTGTCAAACTGGCATTTAAAAAAATACTGAATTTGTCTGATAACTAATGCAGTACCTAGCTAACTTTAATATGAATTGTTTTAAGTTTTTAAAAAAGCAGAGTTGAATGTTGTACGACGTTTTATTCCAACTTTATGAAACAGCACTTTATATAAATGATAGACATTACAATTTTGTTTTTTTTTACAGCCTCGCATAGATCCTTTGCAATTGTTAAAGTGTCTCTCGGTACTTTTAACCCCCGAAGGAGGCATCCTTTCCAGAGACGAGGTCCCTAGATTAGTCAAGTAAGTATTTCGGATAATAATAAATACAGCTTTATTAAATATAAAACGTTTTACTTTCAGTTTAATGACTAAATTTTCTAAAAAATTGGTCAGCAAATGCGTATATGTATTAATTTTGAAGAACACCAACACAGAATTAGTCGATATGTTCATGGCCGAGGGTGGATGGACCCTCATACAAACCTGGTTACAAGATGCTGTTCAAATAGCCAATTGGCATTTAGTTAGGGAGATTTTAGGATTATTACTTATAACCCCCGTAGATGTAGAACGTTTGAAATTAAATATTTTACCAAAATTAATCAAGAGTTTATCACGAAGAGATGATTTGGAAGGTAATTAAACTCCGTTTGATTTACGCATGCGATAATGATTGCATAATAATATAATTCAACATTTTTAAAAGAATACTTTAAATTAAAAGAATTGGTGTTTAATAAATAAGGTTCGGTAACTGTGTTATTTAACTTCTAGTCATTATATTAAGTATTTTCCGATGTTGTAATTTTACTATTTACTAAAATTATTTGAATTTGGAATTTAGATTCGCTTCCTGTTTTATCAGCCCCACTCTAGAAACAACTTTGTTATTATTAATTTCTAATTCTTTGTCAGAAAACTGCTGTTTTGCTAGACCTTTAATTTAACTGTAAAAGTTTTAAGGTTGTAAAATCAGAATCATTTTAATTTCCTTATTTATTTTTAAGGTATTCTTAGTTTATGAATGTTTTTAGTTCACATAGTTTTACATATTTTGAGTTAACATTTGAATACCGATATAATGGAAATGTCATTAATGTTTTACTTTCAGATGTTGCCGAGTTATCGACTCAATTAGTCAAACAATGGCTCACAATCGTAAAAGGTTCAAGTTTGGCTGCGCAACAATCTAACAATGATAAAGCCGATTTAGTAAAATCTGATGATTTAAAATTTGAAAAAGACAGTTTAGAAGCTGAAGACGATAATATAGAACCTATAAGCACTGCTTCGTTTTATAAAAAGGACGCTAAAGAAGCCAATGACAAAATAGAATCTAACATAAAAGATGATCCTTCTGAAAAAACAAAGTCCAAAGAAGAAGATAAAAAGTCTAGTTCCAGAAGCTCAAGCTCGAAAAGTAGCAGTCGAGATAAAGAGAGGAGCAAAGATAAAGATAGACACCGCGATAAAGATAGACGTAGTTCGTCAAAGAGTAGTAGTTCGTCTAGCAGAAGCAAAAGTAGCAGTTCATCGAGTAAAGATAGAAAGGATAGAGAAAAAGATAGAAAAGATAGAGACAAAAGTAGGGACAAAGATAAGGATAAAGATAAGGAAAGAGATAAACAGAGAAGTAATGGAAGTACAAAAAGCAGTTCAAGTTCTAGTAAAGACAAAAAAGAATCTAGCGAAAAGAAAGATAAAGATAAACCAGACAAAGAGAGAAGTTCCTCTGACTTTAAACCGCTCGAAAAATTCGGCAGAATTCCTAAAAAATCTTCTTCCGAAACAATAGAAAATAAAGACACTTTAGAATCAAAAAAGAAGTTCTCTGTAGGAATTAGAAAGGACCGCGAGGAAAGACCTAAAACTGTAAAAATTTTCAATTCGCGGATGAGATCGACGGGATTGGAAGAAGAAGCAAAACCAGCACCGTCCAGACCGGTGAAGAAGGTCGCTCCACCTGCGCCATTACCGCCTCCTATGTCGTTGAAGAGGGCGTCACCTTCGAAGGACATCAAGGAACCGGTCCTACCTCCAGAAAAGAAAATTAAAATCGACAAAGTGGACATACCCGAACGACCCGGAGCTATAAAACTGATTCCTCCTAAACCAAAACGTAAGTTATTACATCAACTATTGCTAATGGTTCTTTTATTTTTTCAGGCTGCAATTGATAGCAGAAGAAATTTTAACGGCCACCTACTGTACTTGGCAGGAGACTGTTTTTCTTCTTTGCTGTCTGTGAAAAAAGGAAATGACAGGATGAAACGGTTGTTTTTTAAATTTTCATTTAATATCTAATATGTCTGCTTTCATTACAGTTCGCGCATTATAAAAAATACACACGTTCTATGGAAACAGATTCCATTCGGTGTGTGTATTTTTTAAAAAACATTTTAGTGCCGTAATTATTTTGACTATTTATATTTGTGTTTTTAACTGGCATTATAAAGTAAGAGAGTGAAGTGACGGGCGTTATATTTCAAGAAACCGCGATTGGCTGTGATTACTATTTATTTTTCAATTTAGCTCCTTAATATAGGTCTTCGTATGGTAAGTGTATCATGTAATTTTTGACTGTATTTACTTTTTGAGATTAATAAATACGTTTTCATAACACTAAAGGTATATGGGATAATAGGTCCTTTCCCTCTTAAAACTGTCTATTTACAAATAAGAATTGCATGAGGCAACAATAATTAATTTAATAAGTAATGTTAAGTGAGAAATTAGATTTTATTTAAAAAAGTATTTTCGGTTTTAGTAGGCATTTTTGAAACTACTAACATTTCAAAAATAAACAATAATTGTTAGTGCCAACTAAATGCCCGATTAATAAGTAATTTTGGCTTAATAATTTGGTTAACAGAAAAGTGGAACCCACAAAATTTTCAATAAAACGTATAATTTGTGTTTGCCACTCAATACCGGCAATAATTTTTCCCAGGAAAGCATTTTTGTTCTATTAAAAGTATTCGTCGATTTGGAACTGTTGGATAAAATGGTACGTGTCAGTGGAAACAAGAAGAAAAACTTGTCGACGATAGATTTGTGAAGCACCGATAAAACATTGCGATTTTTGAAAATTCCATTCCGCTCTACGATGGGATATTTTTATTTGTAAAAATATTGAAGAAATAGTCACTTTATTCCAGTTTCGGTTCATTAAAAATTGAAATCGGAATGATCAACGAAAACCTACCTTATTTTTTTATTAAGCGTCTCATATGATTTTTCAAATTTCTTAGTTCTTTTTTTTTTTAAAGATAATTATTATTACTCTTAGGTTGTAGTTTAGAAAAAGTTTCAATTTTTATTCTCAAATTATCATTTTTCTTTGCTTTCCAATTCGTTATTCTCTAGGACTGCATCGATGTCATCGCATTGGCAACCTTGCAAATAATGGATTGGATATTTGATGAAATAACATTCTTGGAAGAATTACAACGAAATTTAGAGTGTATTAGTTACTGCTAAATAGAGCTGTAAAAGTAACGAGAAAACCAATACCCGTATCTATTCGTTACTTCAGATCTGACTACCCGTATAAAAATATTCGTTACTCGTTACTTTCGTTACTGTGATGCGAATCTACAGAACATGCGGCGCATGGGCCTCGCACACGTCTAATGCGGATGCGGAATTGGTGTCTAACTAATCGTACTATCGTACGTACGCATTGGTTCGGTTGTTAGGTTGGTACTGTCTAACAAGGGGTGCGGATGAGATTAGATATCGAATCGTTGGTTAATTAAATACGTAGCGAATTTGTAATTAGTAACAAAGTCGTATAGTTCACTGAGCATGAGCAATGACGTAAAGTTTTGCAAAATAAAATATCGTCAGACAGAAACATATATATTTTTCTAACACACTAGTAGAAACAATAATAATACTCCATAAAATCATAACTTAAATAAACAAAAACATATTATATTCTTGCAACACGCTAACAGAAAAACAACTATTATACTATTCTATAAAACCAAAATAAGTCCCAGTCGGTGTGCGACTTAATAGTCATCGATAGCTCGATTCGCATCAGACTCACACTCGCATTTCGTATCTTGCACATCAAACCGGTATGTTTGTGCGATATGCGACGATGCGGATTCGAGTAACGAAGTAACGAAATTTAAAATGCAGTAACGAATTCGTATTTCGTATCTGACCGACTACCCGTTACTGAGTAACGAATACATACGGTTTGCCACAGCTCTACTGCTAAATTAGATGTTTTATAATTTCACAAATTGTATACTGAGGAATAGGGCTGGGCGATTATCAAAATAATCGATTATTTAAAATAGTCGATTATATGCGATTAATTGAAAATAAATGATTCGATCATTCGATTCTTTTCGATTAATCGTTTATCCTATTAGAAGTTAAACGAAGTATACTATAACGCCCTGTAGAGCCATGGTTTTATAATGTTTTATTAAATATATCGAAAAACTAAACAATATTTAAAATCTGATCAATTAAAGGACAAAATAAAGCATGTTAACGGGCACAAATGCCTACTTGCTTGCGTCCGTTCGATCAAAATTCAAGTGTTCCCTCTTTGACTGGGATGCTGTACGAGCGCGCTGAGGTACCGTCAGCAGCAGCGGCGCCGGGCTTCTAATTCACTGACTAACAAGTCGATTAATTCATTATTTTCGTTTAATCGAGAAATCGATTATTTTCCATTAATCGGTTATTTTGGTTAAATTAATTATTTCCGAATAATCGGATTATCGATTATTAGATGAACTGATTTTTAATATATTTTTGCTTTTATTAATTTATCGAATATTAGTAAATATATTTCAGTTACATATTAATAAGGTAATCAAACTATCGTTTTATAATATCAATTAATCGATTATTTTCAATTAATCGATTACTAACCGATTAAGCGGTTATTTCGCCCACCCCTACTGAGAAATAGTGACCCGTAATAAAATTGTTATTTTAAGAGTTTTCCGTAGTAAAATTAATCAGATGACAGCTGAAGTATTTTAGTTTTTATTCAACTGATAGCTTAACAATATTCAAATGTATAAAACATGTTTTAGTACATGATACGAAGTAAAGTCGACCTTCGCCTATCTGCTTACTGGATGAAAGGTATTTTTTAGTAAATAAAATGTTTGTCGAAAAAAAATACTGTCAATGCTGTTTTGGCTCTCCTTTCTGTATACAAATAAAGAAAGTATAGGAATCATGATAAAAGTTGCTTGTGATGTCATTCTCTGTAATTATTCTATACATGATATCCCTAAAATGAACCGTATTCGAGATTTTGAAAATAACTCACAAACGGATAAAAAACCAAATTGTAAATTTTATTCGATAATGCTGTGAGCTGATTAAATTTTGGGCATAGTCGATGCACCTAGGGGATACTTTATAGGTTGTCGTTTACTTTAAGAAAATATATGGTCTTTAACACGTTCGGCGCCGTGTGTATCATTTTAGATACACATTGTCTTAGACATTGTGTATCGAAAAAGATACACAAACACTATTTGGTTTTAGGTGCTGTGTACCTTTTATGCGCACCGTTTAATACATTTTATATGGCAAATACTATGTGATGGCCTACAAGGATTTCTTGGTATATTTGGGTTGGGGCTCAGATGTATCTTATATGAGTTATCATTGAATAGAACTATATTATAATAAAACAAACATTATTTTGACAAATAAATGAGCATTCTTTATGGAAAATTCCTTATATAAATATAAGGTCACAAAAATAAGCAAAAAAAAGATTTTTCGAAAATTCGTAAAATTTTTGCATACGGGCTTGGTGCTGAACGTGTTAAAGTGTTACTGCTTCATGGTGAGATGGAGCAGCTATTTCAATGCCACAATCTCTTATGCCCTTGATTCTGTTCTCTTGCTGCTCCAGCAAGTTTACCAGTGTTCACATTTTTTCTCTCGATCCTAGTAAGTTTGTCATCAAAACGCAAGAAAACAGAAATTTCTTGAAATCTATCACGCGACATTGCAGCTGGAAAAAAATGACCGTCTTATACTAGAATCAGTAGTCCACATTTCTTTTATAAATTCCCGTTTACATCTCGTAGCACCGGCCTTGATCAAAATCTCCACAAACAATCTAACTCGACGTGATCTAATAACTTCCATTTTTTGGACGAATTGGATGCTTTTGATTCCAAGAGTCAAAATAATTTTCGGCTTCTTGATTTGTATATGAACATATAATATCTTTGATTTCGGGTGATAAATAATCTAAAAATTTCTATAAATTAATCAGCTGCCTGACTATAAGTCGTAATTTCAGGGCGATCACTTACTATATTCCGTTGTAGACGCCTTGTACTCGGCTAAGGTTTGTTACTCCATTTCATGCCGGACTTCGCAACATATTCTGTGCTTTCGTTAGGTTCGTCGATTACATCTGTGTCTGTACTCGGGTCTAAATCAGATTCCTCTTCAGAATGAATTTCTAAATCATCTTCCGATTCAGAGTCGATTTTATGCAAAAAATCTTCATCGATTTCGTATTCAATTTCATGATCAGAATCTGACAAATCTCCAAATCATTCAGCAGCACGTTGAAATTCTGTTTCCGACAATGCCTTTCTATTATTAGATTTACTCATTTTAGCAAATGGTCTGCAAAAAAGGAAAATTAGGCGTAAAATATTTATAGTACATAAATCCCGAAGAGGGGTAACTACAGGATCCCATTTACCTTTTTGTTAATATTATTTCATAAGAACTATCAAATCACATAAAATATAGAAATAACCTTAAATATCGTTTGACGCATAGATGAACGTGGCAATGCCTAAAGCTCCGATTATCGTTTTTATAAGGAACTTTACAAGTGGGGTAACCAAGTAACCCCACTTCGGGATCTAAGGGTTAAGCAAACCTTTTGCGGTATATTTATAAATATATTTTATTTAATAGAGAATAACTCATCCCTTAAGCAGATGGACGAACTTTACTTCGTATCTTAGACTATTTAAAATCCATATATGTGGTGGTTTGGAATTAATTATATTATAAAAAGGGGTATAAACGATAATAAAAATAAAAAAAAACTATTGAAATTTTCTGGGAATACTATTTAATTTTACGGAAATATAAAAACAGAAAAACGAAAACAGTCATCTGGTTAGTTAATAATTAATTGAAAGCAAATTTTTTAAAATATGATTATGCAACAGCAAAGGAAAAATTACAAAAAATATCAAAATTACAGAATTGTAATTTTAACTTGATCAATCGCGAAATTAACGAATTCAATAATAAATCGATTTTAAATTTTAATTTAGGTTTGCTATAAATGCAGCAAAATTGTTTCAATAATGGTATTTCGATACCGTTTTTGAACAATTCTGTTTATATTCTCGATCCATTTGGTTTAGTAGAAGAAATTTTAACCGAGGAATTGAAGAAAATGGCGCGTTCTTCTATATTGTTTGCGGCTTTCAGAGATGGAATTGACTCTGAAAAGTAGAAGTTTTTTTTACATTGACAAGGTACGTTTTATTAGGATAGATTATGAGCCAAGAAAATATATGTATCTAAATATACACTATTTCAAATTTATGGTGTCTGAATTGGTTTTTTATTTTCCCTACCTATACCTATATAACAAAAAAAAGCATGTATATTAGAAAAAAGATGTGGATTTAATTATAAATAATACAGTGGAACAATTTATTAAGATGAAATGATTTTTAAAAATTAATAATTGGCAATTTTACTTTTTAACATTATTTAATAACACAATATAAAAGGCTTGTTTAAAACAATAATTATCCACAAGTAAGACATGAATTTGAAAAAGAAAAGATGCGCGTGAGTAGTTTTAGAGGTTATGTTTTTTTTATCATTGGTTCTCTTTGGTATCCGCAAACTATATTGCTACCATGATTTCATCTATGTATATTTGTAGCCTCCGTGAGGCGGTATAGATAGGTCTTACTTTTCCTCGTTTTTATTTCATATCGAAATGCTTAACACGTTAGGTGCCAAGTAAATTTAGAAATTGTCACAGGGCCTTTCAAAAATTATTGTTCAGCTGATCATTTCATCCACTACATTGTGACGCGAGTCTGTAGGTCGGTAACCTAGTGCTCTAGAGTTAATTTCCCTCTTGATATTGTATGAAAATTATGTAACTGTTTGCTACCAATCATTTCATCTACTACATACCTTTGTGAATTCCTCTAGGTCAGTTACTTAGTGTCATAGAGTTAGTTTTAGCCGGGCTTTATTAACTGCTTTCCCTATCAAAATGCCCTACTTAACACGTTAGGTGCAAAGTAAATTTAAAAATTTTGATTTGCCGAAACGCGTATGAATAAACTGCGTCAGTCCACACAATTATTAAATTTTTTTCGAAAGTGGTCCCTATGAATGTATAGTGGTTTGTCCCGACGATTAAAAACCTGTCACCGACACTATGATTCTGCGCAGTAGATAATTTGACGTCCCGATAATTACTGCGCATAATCCTGGCTTCAGTAACTGGTTTAGATCGACGAGAGCCACGGCAAATAATAATAATAGCCGTCCCTTCACCTACACAAGTCGTTCAGTCGACTTCAGGGGTTGAAATTCACTCGTAAGGGGGTGAATTAGGGAGAGTATTATTAATAAACGGTTTCTAGGAGCAGTCCTGTAGAAACTTTTTTCGATAGTCTGATCTCTATAGGGCGAATCTTAGATTTTTTATTGTGGATAGAAATCATTAAAATAAACAACTTTAAAAAAAAACTCAAAAATAAAATCCTGTATCACAAAAATTAACTGAGGAAATGTTCAATATAAACGTGAAAGGGATACAATTGATTTTCCCGCAGTTGTTCACACTTATTGTAATCACCCACGCACTTATCTAACAAGTCCCCGACAACATTATTTAAAATTTCTTCTAAACTCAATTTTTAATTTATCATACTGAACAGATGTTTGATTCATATTCGTAAAAAAACAGATTGATAATTCGTTTAATTTTTCATACACAAATTCAGGTCGTTTTTAGATTTATTTTTTATCTTTCTTATTTTTGAGTTTTTCAAAAAAGTTTATATTAACGACTTTATATGCAGTATAGAATGAACAAGTTCCACAGTGATGTTTCATAAGGGCCGCTATGGTTCTTAATAAATACATGTATTAGGACTAGAACATTCGGTATAAGATCGCTTCTAATGATAATTTTCCCGTTTTTCTACCAGATATTATTTTTCAAGTAGATTTTCATCATTTGATTGGAATTCCTTCTGAGAGGTTAGCAAGTTCGTCACCGCTTGTTACTGGCTTGTATTAATTGCCTGATCCGATTAGCCTCTAGTTTAGAAGTTATGCGTTAAAAACTCATTTTTATAATTAAGTGTGCCAAATCCTCGCTAACAAAGTAACCTGGAGGTAGGTTAATTTGTGATAGCCTATTTTGAATCTGAGGCAGTGATCGCTGGCCGATGCACTCATTTTTTCTTTTCTTTATATCTTTTGTTCTTTGATTTGTTATGATCGATTTTCGTAGTTATGTGCTTCGGTGGTCCAACTGATAGAGGCGCCGAAGCTCAAATCTGTGGTGCCCGGTTCGATACCTGGCCGATGCACCCTTTTTTCAATTTTTCTATGATTTACTTTAGTTTTTTGAGGATGTGGGAATATATTTCTAAATTTCGTAGGATTATACTTTCCAAAAATTCTATTTTGAAGTGGTAAAAGCAAATTTGTGATTTTATCGATATTCTTCACTTCTAAAATATACATTTAAAAAATTAAAATAATTTCTCATTTGAATTTTCATTATATAGGTTTTTGATATCAGCAATGTGCTGTTAACGGAAAATGTAAACTTTTTTTCAAAGAAAAATAAGTGCATATGCCAGGAGTCGAATCAAGGACCTCGGATTTTTTCCGTCTATACTCTTACCAATTGATTTATCAAAGCACATGGCTATAATATCCGGATTTGTCCACTGCACGCTAGTTATCTCGGCTCTTTAAATCCACCTCGGTGACATCGTGTAGAAAGGACGACAATCTAATTATTGTACTAGAATAAATTTCCAAGAACCTTTATTCGTTGAGCACTGTTAAGTTTTCAGAAACGGTCCGCCGTAAACGTGAAAAGAAAGTGAAGTGAGAAAAGTCTGTTAATGCTTCATTATTTTCAGTAATCATTTCAATAGTATCGCTATTTTAAAACATGCTTTTTTATGTTATTGCTATATTTGTAGGAATTGTTAATAGGTAGTGATAATAAATTCAACTTCAGTACCAAAAATTACATTAAAAATCGGTTTCGACTTAGTTATATATCTCAAAGTCGAGGAAATATGATGCATACTTATATTGCTAGATTTGAGATATTTAGACAGTACTAATAGAAATGAATGTGTTATAAACCAGAATTAGCAAAAAATTTAAAGGCCACACTTTTAATGCAGAAAATGACATTATACAACCCTTTATCCACGACTATTTTTAATATCTCTGAATATTTAAACGATGTAGACGTTTTAATGAAATTAGTTAGGACACGCGTTATTTTGATACATAATAGCCCTACTCTATAAAATTAAATGAATAATTTTTTTACTGGACAAAAATATATTTAAGACAATCATATTTTGAACCCGGGCCTCTTTAATGTGAGGCGTAAATTTGATCATTGAGCAATGTCGGAATATTTTAATTTACAATCGAATCTAAACAGAAACGTATAAAATATTGTAGTTGATTTTGTGCTAAAATAAAGTTACATATAATCATTCTCTAATCAAAATCACTGCTAATACTGAATACAAATATACGAGTTGGAATATAAAAAAATAGTCTTGGAAAAAGAATATTAAAAGTAAAAATACTAATAAAATACTAAAAACCAAGTGTTACAATTAATAAATTAAATAATGTACAAAGATAATAGATGAATTAGACGCCTAAATATTTTCATAGTAAGGAAGTTGAGAATAAGAATGAGTTACTTAAATCACTAAAATTGAGCCAACAAAAATACTAAAATCAAAAATTGATCAATATATTAAATATTTTAACAAGATTAAAAAAATCATTTGGTATTCCGGTTTTATCATTCAACAATAATTGATCAATCTTATATTTGCGAAAACATGAATATATTGAACAATTGGATTTCACCTTATAGGTGGGGCGTTCATATTGACTTTTTCAGAGATTCGCACTGAGGAGTAAATGGGAAATCAAAATATACATGTACTTAAAACAAATTGTTTTGGAAATAAACCTTTAACTAAAACTTGCTCACTATGTCCTCTCCTACGACTTTCCATTTTTAATGGCGTAAAATTTGTCGATAGTGACGTGGTATTATTCATAAATTACCAGTAAATACAATTCCCAGAAATACATTTTTGTATTTCAACAAGAATTAGGAAACCTACTAATAATTCATGCTTGATAGATTAAATAAAAGGGGAAGTTTATAAACATAACCCAACTTTTTTGAGACGCATGCATACATGATAATGCAATTATAACTATTAATGATAGGAAAGTTTTCGGTGAAAGTCTATTTTTGTGACGAGGTTGTCGCTACTCGTACAATAATTCATCAGCTTATTAACCTGTGTTTTTTGTTATGATGCGATAAATTATGTACTTATTTGTAATCTTTTTCAAGGACGTGACGAATATTCATGATAATAAATAAGGCGAAAATATTTTTATATAGTTTTAATTTGAATGTTTTAATGTAAATAATTTATTAAAACAATTGAAATAATTATAATCATTCTATTAAGGTTCCGATTAAATTACCATAAATAATAAAATTAAGATATATTGTAATCCTAGATTGATTTTATATAATAAAATTTTACCATAAATATAATACTGTAGTGTCATTACGGTGATGATGCGACGTAACATGAATATGATTATTTATGATTCTAACAATTTAAATTTGGTGGTTCCATGGCAGGGATTAAGTTAACTATTTTTAACTGCCTTATTATAAACTATAAGCGAATAGGTAAAATATTTCAACCTGTTTAAATTGTGCATTTCTTGGTCACAACAGACGGGCATTACAGACAGAAATAAATCATGCAAAGCAGAACAGCTTGAGCAACAATTCCTTTGTTATTTTGAATGATGAGAAATAAGATAGTTACTAATATTAATAAGTAACTGGAAAAATCGAATGGTGCAACTGAAATTTAACTATTTTACTAAATATTCCAAATGCCAATCGTATATTTTGTCTACACTTAAGCGACAAAAAAATTGTCATAGGAAGCAAAAAACAGCTCGTAAGAGGGAGAAAAAAAGCATTGTTAACTGCTCTAAAAGCTAAGTTGTGAACTTTCTATTATGAGCTGGCTAAATGGAAAACATATCCAACAGCCATAAACAAAAAAAAAATATTTTAGAGAATCGCCCAACGGGTCTACTCGGGGATCCTATTCTCGTTTCTGTGATTAACGCTTCCATAGGAAGATTTTACTGAAATCCTATAGGAATTCAATAGAACCACGCCCCACTAGTTTCGTAAGAACATCAGAGGGTGTAATTCAAAAATACAGAATATGAAAAATGATCCGTGATGAATTTGTTAAATACAAAAGGGCCCAGATCTTTTGCCGAGCACAAGGGTTTAATGAGTGGTTAGTATCGATTACAAAATTGTTCTACCACCCCCTGATGCCCAAACTAATTCATATACATAATAGGCCAATTTAGCTTTCGAAGTAAGCTAATTTAAACCAAATCTCTTATTATAATGGCCTTTATTTATTAGAAAAACGGATAATTCTAATTTGTGAACGCTACCGGTTCTATCCCTCTGATACCCAAACTAATTCATATACCCAATAGACCAATTTAGCTTTTGAAGTAAACCAAACCAAATCTATTATAATGATCTTTATTAGAAATTTGGATAGTTCTAATTTGTGAACGCTACCGGTTCTACCACCCCCTGATGCCCAAACTAATTCATAGTTAATAGCCAATTTAGCTTTTGAAGTAAGCTAATTTAAACCAAATCTCTTATTATAACGGCCTTCATTTATTAGAAATATTAGTAAGTCCGGATAGTTCTAATTTGTGAACGCTACTGTTGACGTTACACGAAATTATTTGCTTTCAACAAAATTGTTACCGTTGATTTTCCTACATAACTGATTTCACCTTTGTCCTTTTGTTATAATTTTTGAGATAATGACATCGATAGTTTTGTCGAGATTATTATATCGGTTTCGTTTTCTATTCTTAACAATAGGTACTACTGAGTATATATTCGTATACCTCATATTTGTACCGTTTAGACTGGATATATGAGCCGTAAAATCTCAATATTCTGGGTAAAAAGAAACAATTTCTTTATAAAAACGTTGGAACCGTTCACAGAATTCTTAAAATAACGATCACTAATCGCAAAAATAATTCTATATAATGTGATATAGATTAAATAAAATTTTGACGAATCTATTAAAGTTAACCTGTCATTTACTCAATTACAACCGAATAAATATAACGAGATATTTGTTTTAAACGATAAACATTTCCGTGTCATAAAGCAACGGATGGTTGTTACGGTTATGGTAACCAGGAGTTTCCGTTAGGTAACCTTATTGATGACGTCACTCGTCGGCTTTTGCACAACATAGGGTGACGGAGCTACAATTGCGTGGGTATCTAATGAAAATGGGGTTGTAAAATACAATACGGGCTCGAGAGTCGACGTATCGTAGTGAGCATAAAATTGTTTAATGATCAAGGGAGCTTCTAAATAATTTTTTACCCTTTGTAAACATAATTCATCGATTGACGTTTCTTATACAGGGGTTTCTAACCTCTGACAAAAGAAAGGAGAATTTTAGGACGAAAATTGTAATTTTTTTAGAATGTCCCTTTGTTTTCAAAAAAATAAAATTAGATACGTTTTCTTTTTATTATTAATTAGTGGCAAACGATATTTTAGTGATATTTGGTACCAGAGCTGGGGAGGATTCGAATCACATAGGATTCGAATCCTTTTTGAGGATCCGCGAACGGTATTCGAATACTTAAGAAAAAAAGGATCCGTGAACCGGATTCGCCGAGGAAATCCTTAAGGATTCGTATTCGAATCACCATTAGCCTCGGATCATTTTACTTGTCGCAAAGTGTAAACTGAAATAGACTCGGACTGAAGACAGATTGTTAATATTTAGAAGATAAACATAACAATCTACAAAAAAGGCAGCAGAGCACCTAGACAATTTTGATTTGAAACATATAGCATACTTTAAGGTTATTTTAAGGCTATTTTTATACCCTATTAAAAAAATTTTATGCTCCTCGTTTTTTGCAAAAATCAAGGTTCTCTGCTAGCTTCGAACGAACCCAGCAGAGCACATCGGTTTTTTTAAGCTTTTTTTCTAAAAATAACCACACCGTATTTTTTGGCTCTTGAAATATTATAAAACTTTACTGAAAATTGCTATTTTTAAATAATACAGGGTGCTTTGTTGGAACAAAGTTAGCAGAGCACTTCGGTTTATTTTTTTTTTCTGCAAACATCTACTTATGTCACATGTTTAAGCTAATTTTAGGCTCCTAAAATATAAAACTTTTCGAAAAAAATAGTGTTTTAAAAAATACAGGGTGCTTTGCTGGAACAGATGTGCTTAGCTGGCTTCGTTCGAAGCTAACAAAGCATCCATTATTTTTTAAAAATAATATTTTAAGATCCTAAAAATATTGTGTCGTTGTGATAGAGACATATTTCATATTGATATTAGGTTCTGAAGCATACATAATACCATGGTATGGCGCTTACAGTGATTCGTATTCGTGATCCAAAAAAATGGTATTGCAAGAAGGATTCGGACATAGAATCCGTGATTCGAATCACATCTCGTGATTCGAATCAATTTTTTGAGGATTCGTCCCCCCAGCTCTGGTACATATAATAAGGGGGTTTTAGTACTTTAGCTTGTGTCCATTTTAAACTCATCGAACAGTTCACTGGCGGAGATCCGGGTAACGAGTACCGCAATTTCGCAAAAATAAATCAAAAACAAAATGACGTTCTAAAAAATTTTATACTACATTTTTGTCTTAACATTAGGTGAGGATTTAATAATATTGACACAATTTAATGACATTTAAAAACTTGTCTCATTTAACTTGATATAAAGGATAATGGGTGGTCCACATCGACAGAATTTATAGGAATTTTAATATGCTATAGGGGGAGTCAAAGTAAGTATATATATTTTTTCATTGAATAATTCTTGTAACTATACAGGGTGATGATAAAATTTAGTTCAGTCACAAAAACAAATAGTTAAAAATATCACATTTTAAGCTAAGAAGACGAAAGATCTTTAATTCCCTTATCCCATTGGACGATTCTTGTAATTATACATACAATTTAGTTCAAAGACACGAGCAAATGAATTGTTAATAAAATATAAACTGAAAAGTTTACTGACAAATGAAGTTTGGTAAAAATAAAATGCCTTCATAAATAATTATTTTAAAAAATTAAGGATTTTAAGATAAACAATTTTAAAGGACTCTAATGGTGTCGACCGAAATTATATTAATTTACTTAAGTTTTTTTTTTTACATTCCTGAGCGATTTAAGTATTAGTCCTAGATTTAATTTGAGCTATATATTTCAAAAGAAAAAAGGAATTAGTTAAATAATTTTTTTTTAAACCGATATTTTGTAAAGATTTGATCCACAAGAAATGTTCCTGAAGTAGGCCATGACCGATAAAGGCAGAAATGCCATGAATGAATAATTGTACCCTCCACATACGTGGATTTTTCCAAGGCCTACTTTAGAAACATTCTTATACGATTCGTTACTTAATCCCTATTGACAAGACGCCTACTACATTTGAATTCGAGCAAAGTTAAGATTTTAAACAATGTAGAAGAATTTTTACATTTTTCATGTAAAAAACAAAATAAAGTATGTAAAACTGTAAAATCAATCCATAACAAATACCATTATTTTAATTAGTACTCATTCATTGCTCTAATAGTTTGAATTTTTCTTCATTAACGGTTAAAATGTGACCAAGTTCAAAATTCCTATAGCAGGGTATAAGGAAAATTAAATGTCCTAGAAAAATGTTAAAGCTTATGAAAAGTCAATATTTATCAGGATAAAATGGCATAAAAATGCTTAAAATATAAAATTCCATAATGACAAAAGTCCTTTTTGTAAAAATATGTACACGAGAAAATTATTAAAATACTAAACTTAAAACTACCTATCGATGGACTTTGTCACCTTTTCATGTATGACTTATATAATTTTGAAATCAAAACTATTTCCAACTTGACTAAAAATTTTACGTGAATAGTAGGATAAGATTACAATTAGAAGAACACAGCTACGTCATAACCATTACTTCGAATTTAGAATGCATATTATCTATAACTTTCAATAAACAAAAATTAAGTTGTTAGGTGTAAAACAATATTTCCTTTACTTATATAATATTAACACTACTAAAATCCTATTAGGCGGCGATAACCAATTAATTACGTTGCCAAATGGTGACGTAGCTGTGTTCTTCTAATTGTACTCTGACCCTATAAGAGTTTCTGGTACGTAAACGTTTTATTTTTAACAATTTAATTGACTTTGAACTGCATTTTCGGTATCGCCCTGTATAGTTACAAAAATAGTGAAATTGAAGAAAATGTTTACTTTGATTCCCCCAATAGCATAAATTTTGTAAAAAAACATTCTAATTCAGAACCACTAGATTAAAAAGCAGAGGCTGGTACTGTACATTTTATATACATATAAAAAAATGTTAAAATAGTATCTAGTTACTATTAAAATTGTAAGGTCTGTTCAACAGCTATTAGAAAAAAAAGCACTTAGAACACAAACATCTTTCATTTAATAAAAAATTAATTACAAACAGTATATAATATGTATGACACTGGCTTTCGATTACCTATAGTCAATCCACCTTCATTTGCTTACATTAATGATTTGTCACTAAAACAAAATATCGAAACATCTGTGTGTTTAAAGCTATAATTAATAATTTTTTCCACGACTACTACTAAATGTAGTTCTTCCGAAACCAGTTGTAATACCAGAAAGAAAACATTGTTGCTCTTGAAATTGAAAGAAACTTCCTCTTATGGATTTTACACGTATTTCATTCTAGAGACAAAATGTAATAGCTATTGGGCAATGGCTGTAAATACCACGCCCGCATCCTAGATAGTCAAGAATTTCATAATTGACAGTTCTGCGCGATGTATTAGTATTTAGTTTGAATTTGCCCAAATAAAGATAGGCGTTGTCGAACCTAAACTCAAAAATTGGTTAATATAGTGATTCTTGTATGGAATTTAAAAAAAAAAGAAATAATTGAAAAATGCAGTTTATGGTGAATCCAAATTTGAACAAAAAAAAAATTTTTTTTCGTATGTAAACAAGTCTTTCAAACACAAAATTGCTCCCATACCTCCAAACATATTTTTTCATATTTGCATAACAAAACATCACAGATTAAAAATTAATAATGATTCCGTAAGAAAAAGTTTTTTTATAGGTAAACAAACCCTCCAAACAAAAACAAAACACAAATTTTCGCAATGAGCCATTGCCGGTTGCTCCCCAAAAATAAACATAACATGAGCAGAACTTAAAAAAAAGTAATTTACCTGACCTGTGCGGCCTGAGATATAGCAGTTGCTTCACAAAAAAATTATACATAAAATAAATAAAAAAACTAACTAATTTACCTAACCCGATGCGGCCTGGAAACATCACGGATTGCTTTGCAAAAAAATACATGAAATTAGAAAAATAAAAAACTAATTTACCTAACCTTTACGGCCTGGAGCCATCATGAGTCTCTTAGCAAAAAAATTATACAAGATGAAAAATGTTTTTTACTAATTTACTTAACCTGTTAGACCTGACACGGGTTACTTCGCAGAAAAATTATATGAAGGGGTTAGAAGAAAAAGGGTTCAAGTGATATTTTTTTAAATAAGTTAAATGCACTTAAATCGTCTTGCCCAGAACAAACTAAACGTTTTCAATAACATGCTTTTTCTACCAGCCGATAGATGTCGTTAAGACATCAAAAATCATTTGTATCGTTTTAAATAACAAAATAAGTAATTAAAACTCATTTAAAAAAAATGTAACTTGAACCCTTTTGCTTCTAACCCCTTCATATTTAAATATAAAAATTAAAAACCTAACTATTTTACCTAACCTATGCGACCAGGAGCCATCGCGGGAGCTTTTCGAAAAAAAATATACATAAAATGAGAAACTTAACATGTGCAGCATGGAACCTTATCAAAATAATTACAAAAAAAATTACCTAACTTACATAAAAAAAAATTTACTAGGTACCGTCTTCACCATCATCGTTTTCTTCAATATCATTAGAATGTTCCAATCGAGGTTCCAATTCTACAGAATCAAAAAAATAACCACATTTATTTCACTATTTTCGGATATTTGCGATATAATTTCATTATTTTCATGCCATGTCAGAACACCAAAAATAAACTAAAAAATCTGATGTGTCCAACACATGACTTTCCTATCTAGTTATTATATGCTTTTTCCGGCCATTTTGTACAACCTATTGCAGCACCTCTATAAATATTTAGAGGATAAACTAAATATATACATTTTCCACATACATCTACCTCGAAACATTTTTCTATAGATATTTTGAGAACGAAAATACTGAAAAATTTAAATTTAGAACTCTTCCTCCAATTTTTCCATTACGGTCCATTTTAGAAAAATCCTATATAAACAAAAATTATAGAGATCGATATCGCAAACTTTTAGTTCAAAAATTTTCATAAAAATCAGAATTTTGCACATTTTGTCAAATTTCTCGAATACGGACCATTTTAGGAAATTTTGATATAAAGCAAAAATTATAGATAATAATATTAGAAGTAACTTTTATTTGAACAATTTTCTTGTCAAAACATAAATAACAAGACATATTCCATAAAATATAAAAACGGCCTCCCATAAAGTAGCCCCCAGATGTTCCGACTTTGTCCAAAATCTTATCATTTCACGTCAGGCCGAAATAAAACTTAAGTTTAAAATTAATGTTTTTTTCTTTATCCGTTTTTGAGTTTTCTTCAAAATTCGAAATTTACACATTTTCTCAAATATCTCGAATACGGTCCATTTTAGAGAAATTATGTATAGAATAAAAATTATAGAGAATTATATTACAAACAACTTGTATTTGAACAATATTTATAAAAAAATATTTTTATTCATTTTGTCAAATTTCTCGAATACGGACAATTTTGTATAGAACAAAAATTATAGATAATAATATTAGAAGTAACTTTTATTTGAAGAATTTTCTTCTCCAAACGTAAATAACAGATATATTCCATAAAATATAAAAACGGCCCCCTATAAAGTACCCCCCCCCCCAGATGTTCCGACTTTGTCCAAAAACTAATCAGTACATTGGACGATGGAATAAAGCTTAAGTTTAAAATTTGGTGTTTTTCTGTGTATCAGTTCATGAGTTATGGTGGATACAGACACACACACAGACATCATCGCGAAAATAGTCAAACCGGATTCAGGGGACCTCAAAACGTAAAAATCCGTCGAAAAAAATCATGATTCCTATACTTTCCTTATATCTGTATACAGATAGGAAAGTAAAAATTAGAAAAAAATATTTCAAATCTGCTGTCACTTTACAGTATAATATCATGTCACTATAATAAAATTAACAATCGCAGTAAACTTGTTACTAAAACGTCACATCACCTACATTACCAAATAGGAAAGAAGTAAAAATTTTAAAAATGATTTAAATTCATTTAAAATAAATGAACGCCAAGAATTTTTTAATTTAAATATGTGCTTTCTAAATTAGCCTGGAAAGTAAACTAAACAAATATCCAATTTAGTTCTACAGGTTCCATTACGAAACCTCTAAAAACATAAACCATTAATGGAATTAATAGCATAAAGGCAAAAATTTAATAAGGATGTTTTTTTTAAAGATACATGTTGAAATAGTTTGACCCTTTGACAGAAAATAGTCCATCTGGGTCCACAGGGTCAAAACGACGCATGGTATAGTCGAAAAAATTTAAAATTACAAATACGGGGATGCAGACGCCCTTGCCCTTATGTGGCGGCGTTCATATTCGGCATCTAATCTACAGTAAACTTTTATTTTGTAGATTATCAGATTTAATTATAAGCGTTTGTTCCAACGTATAACTTTTGTACTATGAACAAAACAATTTTGACTAAAATCAATTCGCAAGCGCTGATTTCGTACTGTTTATTGGCACTGTAAAAAAATTTGAACGCTCATTGAGTAATTGCACCGTATGTTTTAATTATCATAGACTTTTCTAACCTCACTTTAGTTCGGCACCCGATGTAATAAAAAAACAGCTGTCAGTACGTCCTAACAGCTTGATAAATGCTCAAATTTGCATGTTATTCCAAGAGGTTAGTGGCTTTTAATTATGTATCGAAATGATTGTACAAAAAGCAATTTAAGAACTGTTCAAAAAGTTAGTTGGAACGTTTTACGAAGATCATTCACTGAACGGTCATTTGTTAAAACGCTTTTTATCTATTGCAAGAACATGCCGGTACAAAGTACGTACCGTTTTTCGTTCTAGAAATAAAGCTTACAGGTTCATCTTCAAAAGAGAGTTGAATCTATTAACCTGCTTGACAAAGAATGTCTAAAGCATATAGTTTACTATGCTGGTAAGTGAAAGAAAGCATAAAATTTGCTTTACCAGCTCATAAATTTGACAAATAGAGCCCCTTCTGAAAATCCAATTTATATCGGTACAAAATAGTAATTAGGCTAGTTCATCAATTATAGCGTGTCTTAAATGCTAAATAAGTAACTATAAAGCATGACCAGTGGCGGCGTCAGATGTACAAATCATCAACATAAAGTTATATGAAATAAATACCTATCAAAGTGGTTGTATTTTTTTCCTGTTGTACAACAATTCAAGGAAAAGGATAATTAGAGTTTGAAAGGAAATTGTTTATAACTTGTATATTTTTTTCGTTTTTAAAACCACAATTTTTTTTTATTAAATGCAGGATGATTTCTAAATACTGAATTTAATAAATCTATTATTCTCTTAATTGAAACAACCTTCCAATTCTCTAATTCAATGATAGCCTAGTTTCATCTTCATCCTATTTAAATTTTAAGACTGCCCAGTCGTCTTAAATGTTCTGCACACTTCACACAGTTGGCTTAAACTATTTACCTTTCTTAGAACTATGAGAAGTATCAAAGGAATTAGTTGACCAGTGAACTGTTAAAAAGTTGTACGCGACGAATATTTTGGTATTCAGCTGTTCCAACTGGATCTCGGACGGTCTGCATCTCATTTTAAAGAAAACTTAATAAACCTTTAGAGCGTCGTTCCAAACTTCGTTATTCCAATTTCACGATTATTGTTTACCAATTCCCGGACCAACTCAATTACATGGGGACAATCCAGTCACAATACTTCCCAGAAAACAATTATACATTTTTAGTACTAGTGTTTACCCATTCGTCAAAATTCGACTAGAATCTTTATTGAAAATTTGACAACATTTACATTTAAATGTTTCTACCCTTTTTTTTTTCTTATACATTCATTCACTGTATATCTGAGACCATAAACTTACCTTACTTCAATACTATATAGTTCAGTACCGTTATAATTAAATAAATTCAATAAAATAACAGTAACTCACAAATTAAAAACCCTCATTTATTGATATGAAACACATTTTTGTCACAGATTTTTGCTGTTCTTTTTGCGTTTACTTTATATTATATTTTCTACACTTAATCCCCCCAAGTGACGAAGTGACTTGTCTTTCGAGGGATCATAGTGATTCTTCCCAAAGAACGTCCAAACAATATAATACGGTTCCAAGCATTAATACCCATTATAAGAGGGAAAGCCCACTCACGCGACTGATCGCGCGCGGCAATACTTTTGATGTTTTTAAATGACTCAAAGCCCATTAACGCGGTTCTGTCGCGTGGTCATTTAAAAACATCAAAAGTATTGCCGCGCGCAACATGTCGCGTGAGTGGGCTTTCCCTCTAAAAGCAATTGTCAACTTTTTTGTGGGAGGGGAAAGTAGTAACGAAAGTCTGATTACATCTTACATTTTGGTCCTCTATAAAACCTTGAGTGGAGGAAGTAAAGGGGGAGGTGGATCGAATATCTCCAGAACCCAAAGTTGAGCGACTTTCGGGTATAATTTCGAAAAAAAAAAAAGATTATTTAAACTTTTTTCATATGGAGGGGATAGGAGGTGAGAGGGTGTAACATTTTTTTCACCCTAACGTCCAATTCATCGTACCCGAAGTTCATTTTCCTAAATCCAGCGGTTGTATATATCGACCTCCTTTGGGGTGAGTGGAGGAGTTGGACGGTTTTAAATCGTTTTAGACGAGGCCTGTGGTATCGCTATTGGTGACTTTCTTTCCCTTACCATTTAGGCGTGGTAGAGGAAGAGGGGGAAAGTTCGAGGAGTGGGGGAGAAATAATTTTTTCACCATCCTCTATCTGTCCATGTAATATTTATTGTTCATCTTGGTTCGAAATTAAATAGTCCTCATGTTCGCTATAGGTTAATTTTTTTAGTCAATTATGATTCATAATAACTGGATCAATGGATTTCATAATATATCGAAGGTTGGAAAAAAAAAACAATTTCCAAATTTTTTAATTGATAACTAAACAATAAAGCTCGTCAATAGTTATTAAACAAAATTTAAAATACAATCGGTTCATAAACAAAAGAGAAAATGGTACTGAAACATATCAGGAGGAGTTCCTTGAAATTCATTTTTACTATCTGACACTCATTTTATTCTTAAAAAAAAAAAAATTTTGTAACTACAACAATGGCGATTTTTCTATTTCTGAAATATCAGAACTGTTTATTGTAACCATGGTGATCACCTAGCAACGGAGTAATATGGATAGTTTAATAAATGTAACTGTTATGTATAATATATAATTACGTAACAGTTTTGGGATTTCATTACGTAACAGTATCTGTAATGATGTATTTACTCATAAACAAAACGATACATAATATACGATTTACTATGGTGGTTGTAGATAAAGTATGTTATGCGTCACTTATATTTGATGAATTTCTTCAAAATAGTTAATTTAAAATAGTTTTGTCCTTTGGTGGGTTATAAATTATTCACTCAATATTATATAAAAAACTTTATTTAATACAATAGATTAAATAGAAAAAAACAGGAACTTAGAATTTCTTTGTCGTCAAATGGGACAATTACTTCACCTCCTACTGCTTGTTCTTAAGATATCAGATTTTAGTAGAATTCTTGGTATATGGAAAGAATGAATAAAGTCCATCAACTGGAGAAGAATCAAAAAAATTTTAGAATTCTGAATTTTGTAGATAATATTTTTTTTCTATCTAAAAAACGTTTATTAATAAAATCTTTATAACTAGTCATCTTCTGCTTTAGCGGTTAGTTCATCTAGTTATAATCAGCTTCACTTCTTTTCTTCTAAACGGTCCATATAGACAAATATCATTGTGAACGTTGGGACCAGTCAGACCAATTTCAAAAGTATAATTCAAAGAATACCGTTACGTCATAACCATTACATACCTATTATCTGTAACTATCAATAAATAAAAAATAATTTGTTAGATATAAAATAATATTTCTTATAATATTAACACTCCACTAAACCCCCAGGAGGCGGCGTTAACCAATTAATCACTTTGCCAAATGATGACATAGGTACCTGTATTCTTCTAATTGTAATCGGACCCTACCAGTACAGTAGTTGCAAGAGGCTTGGGGCGTAATTAAGGGCCGATTCCACCGTTGTGTTAAACGAAGTTTAAAATGACATTTTAATCTCTGTTTAACACAACGGTGGAATCGGCCCTAAGGCTCCTTACTATTATTAGACGCCCATCAGCATACAGAATGGTCGCTAAATCAATACATATATAAAAATAATAAATTATATAATTTCGTCTCGATTTTATAAATCAATACATAATAAATAAACGAGATGATACTTTGCAACAGTAGTCGCATGCGCACAATATATTTTTTCCACCATCACTATCCAAAGTAGGCTTTTGCACATTCAAATCTAACTAGAAGGTTGACGTTTTCCACGAATTGTCACAATTTGACATTAGCGCACACTTGCGAAAAGTAACTTTGGCACATGCTTGTCTATTTTCATTTGAATTAAATAAAAGAAAGCTAATCGTGGTTTTAAAACAAAATATTTTCATTGATTTTCTAATATTTTAAATAATCTAACAGTATTTTCCGTAAATAATTAAATGATTAAGTCATTATTACCGATATAGGTACTACTACTTTTTTTTCTCTTCAAAGAGTAGGCGTATGTCAAATAAATATAACGAAAGGAGGTAACCCATTTCAAATATTAAATTAAATTTTTATTTTGGTGTGATTATAGAACAAATCATGTGTAATTCGAGCAGAAAATTCTTTGGCAGTTTCCTCGCTCCGCAAACGCGTCTCGCGGCAACTTTCTGTCTGAACTGCCAAAGTGCTAATAATAATAACCATTTTATTGATCCATGCCTTTACAAACAATTAAAATACATCACTTAAAAGCTAAGAAATACAAGATATCCTGTAGAGCAACAGGCAAAGTTCGCTTTCTTCTACTTAACCTACAAAAAAGAATACCTTATATTATACATTAACTAGGTGCTCTTAATATACAAATAGCTATTGTTACTAGATGTTAATACTAGTCTATGCTGTTTATGAATTATGTTTATGGAAAACATGATTAACAATTAGGCATTCCAACGACCTGTCAAACATTATGTGCCAGTGGGAAATTCTTGTATATCTAAGGGGGTAGCGACATAGTCTTGCAACTTGGACGCTATTTTTATTTGAAGTAGTAGTCGCCAAGCCTGTCAATTTATGAAGAAATGTATAGGTAGGTTTTTTAAATATTATTTTTATTGTGTTTGACATAAAATATTTAAATGTAATCCATTATTCATGATTTACGTAAAGTAGAAAGAATACACCATATGTCGCCACCCTTAGATATACCAAACCTGCCCACTGGTAATTCATTTGTTTGGAATGCCTAATGGACTATATTTTCGACATGCCTACCAACATAGCAAATTTATAAGAAGTTATAGATTTGGAACTTTCATTGTGTTTGGTTTGGTGGTTTTACAATGTTTGTTTTGGTAGGTACTTCCGTGAGAATTAAAGATTATCCGAATAATATAATTAATTATTTAATGATGGAAAAAAATAAGACGAAAATTACCTGTTTTTATCAACTGTACTTTAAATAATTTAATTAAAAAAATAATCAATTTAATATATACAAATAGTTTTTGTAGACGGAAGAAACAAAATAGGGTATTATACTGATTATTTAACGCTATAATACTTTAACAAATCGCAATCATCTTTTATTCCAATAGACGCCAATCAACTCAAATTGTATCTGCTAACATTGCATGGTGCATTGTTTTCATTCAATTCCGATTGGATTTAAGAAATTCAATTCATTACTAAAGTAACTCATCAAAGATTTATGCGAAATGTCAATGTGAAGTTTGTCAAAATGACTGAATTTAAAAAAAATTCTAAAAGTAACGTATCAATGATTTATACGAAACGTCAATGTGAAGTTTGTCAAAAAAGTGACGAAAAATGGACAAAAATCGTTTTGGTTATTTAAATATACATTTTAAATACAGAATCGACTATGGAAACAAAGCAAATGTTGTTTATATTGTTAAATAATCTTTTCAAACACGCGAGGTAAGAATTTTTTAAGAACATTTTGTTTCCCTCTTGAAATACCACTCGACTGACGTTTCATGATATTTTAAAGATGATTTTGTTTCGTGAAATTTAGACGTATAATTTCCAAAGAAACAAAAATTCTCACGTCTTGTATTACTCTTTTTTGTACAATGATTAATTAGCAACGTACTTAAAACTAGAGTAAATTAAAAAAAATGATGACACTTAAGATTAGTACCTTTTTTATTGAAAAAAAATATTGGATTGGACTGGATAGTTCTAGGGTGAGATTACAGAACGTCTGCAACTTAGATCTGCAAATAAGGCGGGCTTATAGATGCAAGTATCAAATTTTCGTATTCCAAAAAATATCTGCAAATTCGCAATAAACCACAATAAATTTTGCTAATTTGCAAATATTTTTTGGAATACGAAAATTTGATACTTGTATTTGTAAGTCCGCCATATTTGCAGATCTGCAAAGTTGCAAATGTTCTGTAATCTCACCCCTAGTCTACAAGCTGGACAGGAAAACTTAAAAAGTTGATCTAGATGAACATTGCTATCCAGGACCGGAGTTTATTTTATATATTAAATAAGTATAGACGTCATTTCTTACGTAGATCTCATGAAGCAAGATAATTGAAAAATGTACTGCACTGATTTCAACATATTTATTGTCTAAAATGGTAAAAAAAGTGAATGCCGTTTAAAAATTATGGATTAATATATGTTAATTAAACAATTATCAATAGTTGGAAGTAAAAAACAATCCATGATCCTAACCTCCTACATGGCAAAAGGTTTCAAAGACACACTTTGTAAGCCTTATATACCGACTATATTGATATCACAAGAAAAAAAATGGTTGTCGACTAGATACTTTTATGTTGGTGACTACCTACGTAAGAAATGCCGTCATAAAACTGGAGAATAGGAAAATTGTAGTATTTTCAGCAATTATATTTCAATTGCACAGTTGCGGGTCGATACATTGTCTTTTATTTGTCGTTACAGTTTTTTTGTTTTGGTTTTCATGTACATTCGATTTGAAATTAGGCCAAACTGTAGTTATTTAAAAGAACTTCCAGTTATGAATAATATTTTTGATAAAATTCTGTCTTGAAAATGGAATTTTACAGTGAGCATCATAAGTCTTACTCGCTACTTGAGTCTTGTTAGGAAAATCGCCGAGACAAGTCGATTTTTGATTTCTACAATGTACATTTTTGTATGAATAGTTTACCCTTAATTTTATCCCTTACTGGAGGGGAACAACCCTTTCGAAAAATTTAAATGGCATGAGGTGGAGAGTAATAGCTCATTTGAAAGGGGGTTTTATTCTCTATTCAACCGTGCAAAAATTTTTGAAATTGGCTTCATTAATTCTCGACTAATTATTGTTTCAGAATAACGTAAATTAACGTAGCACATCCGTAGAATTAAAATTCGGCCATGCATTATATCGGTTTTGGTTCAGACGTGAAGTAAGACTTTGCCATTAGATGAGGTCACTGATAGTTTAGTTGCTTTTCTATTTGTGATGTTTTATTATTTTTAAACATTAATAAATTAACACGTAATAAAGCAAATTTCAAAATTTTTTGAACGGTTGGATAGAGAATAAAATCTCCTTTCAAATGAGCTATCATTCATCACCCCATGCCATTTAAATTTTTCGAAATGGTTGCTCCCCTCCAGTAAGGGATGAAATCAAGGGTAAAGTATTCATACAAAAATGTACATTGTAGAAATCAAAAATCGACGTGTCTCGGCGATTTTCCTAACAAGACTCCAGTAACGAGTTAGTTAGGGGGGAGGTAAGACTTATGATGCTCACTGTATATTAAAAATTGTATGATTTTAGACAAGCGCTAACATTCAAAAATTTCTTATAGAAGAAAGACACCAAGAAATCCTATTTTCCTTTATATAAGATTAAATTAGTTTTATAACCATGATTTAATAGCTGTGTTTGCAGACTGCTGTTAGGTTCAATCTGCATAGTGCTTTTTTAGCTTCGCATACTTCTAACCAAAAAACTGCTTCAGTAGTAAAAGTATTATATAGTACTTATTTTTCGTGTTAGGCATACGACTAGTGAGAGAACATAACGATAACGGGGATATTGTAGTTGTCACATGTTGGCTGTGAAAGCACGGCTATGCTGTATATCAAAACGATACACTTGCTTCTACAGCCATCCATGGTTTAATATTTATGAAGATAATACATGAAGTCCGTTGTACACAACGACGAAAAACTAATAGAGTAATCCATTCATTCATAATTAAGCCCATTTTTATTGCAATCATTAAGATTGTGCTTATTATTACGCAGACAGAGCTGTTGTATCGGCCGCCGTATTAGAAAGAAGGAGAGCTGCTTATTTGAGAGGGGAACGGTTTGAGCATGTATATTTATCTGAGGAGCGAGCATGCGTCTACTACGCTTCCTTTACATTGTTGTCACACTTCAAAATTAATTGCGTACTCTCCTGATAAACACGATACAACTATAATAGTTGCAACGAGAAGAAAATATATTGAACTGATAATGGGGTCTATTCTGTAACACATCCGTTAAAATTTAGAGGCCTTTAAAAATTAAACTTTTAGCAGCTCGTTAATTTTTTTAACCAAAAATGGTATTCTCTAAACACAAATTTTAAAGACCCGTTAAAAATTATTTATTTTAACGGATTCCCTTAAAAATGGCAGGAGAACACTTGACAACATCGCATTTAAGATTTATTTGAACTAGTTTGAAAACAACCATACAAATCATTTAATTTAAAACAGTTAAAAATTAAAGGCGAATTTTAACATTCCTTTAAAAATGATTGTTATTTGATGACTATTTTAAAGGAATCCGTTTAAATAATGACATAAGTAAGTTAGTGAATACGAAAATAATTTTGAAAGCCTTTTGTGCGCTTTAAAGCCTTATGTTTAATCAATACCGAATTATAACCATAAACAATCCTTTTAACAATACTCTCTCATAGTCTCATAATAATTTAACAAGAACTACTATAATAAAACGTTGAATTATAATAAGCCCCGTTAATTCGGTAGTTATAATTAACGTTTAATTACCTTTTGTAAATCACTTATATGTAATTTTGACTAGCTTTTATGTCTTATATCCAAACAATTACTTACCATTAATCAAATTGGAAAATCAAATGAGTGAATTCACTTTTGGGGAAATAGTTTTCAGGAAAGTAGGGCGCCAATAATTCTCTTTTATTTTTTAAAAAGCTAGTTGAGAATTATTAATGCTCTTTATCAAAAAGACAATTCAAACTTATACATAATTTAAGTAAAAAGAGAATTGTTTGTAAAAATAAGATTCAACAAGAATATAAATTTATTTATTTTAAAATTGTGGGAATACAATTAATTGTTATTTGAATAAACATACCAAAGTTTACATGAAAATAAGCGCTCTCATATGCTGGTACCAACACAATATTATACTCTGACTATCGTACGTTTAAGATTTGGCCTCGCGAATTATTTTGCGATAATTATTGATTACACTGAACCTAATTCGTCTTCTGCGGCATTAATTCTAGAAGATTTGTTTGACTCAATGAGCCAACTTCTGCTTCCAAGGTATAGTCTGATGGTAAAAATTGGTAGTCTATTTTTACTTTACACTGCTTGCATTCGTTTCCTAAACAAAAATTAATTCCTTTTTTCACGAGGCCCTTGTATGATATATATATCAAACTTTTAAACAACTATTTTTCAAAATTTCCAACATGAAAAATGAAATACATTTAAAGTTTCCAACAATAAAAAATATTAACAATTTGTAATTCCAGCAACACAAAAGGAATTACTAAACACTTAATAAATCTAAATTAAACTTATAACTAAACAAAAAGTGGAAATATAAATTCTACTCAGATTTTTTTAATGACATTAATAACACCGCTAATTGCAGCCAGACACTTATAGTTGAATCAACGACAAAATCTTAAATGCTTGATCTTGATTTAACATCGACTGGCCAAATAAATCTCCCACTTAGCGAAATTTCCCTTTCTGAGGAATATTGCTTGCGGCGATAATTAAATTTTAAATTATTTTAATACCAATTTTATACAGGATGTCACATATTCAAACTAACATTTTTAAAAGGAATTTTAAAATGTTACACCACATGAGTTTGCAATTCGATTTTTGTAAACAAAATTAATTTTTCGTTGTTGGTTGTACATATTGACAAAATATACGCAATTATTAAAATAAATTAAAGACCTAATACTGCAAAATCACTTCGAAATTCTCAATAGAACCATAACATATAGTAGGCACAAAATGAGTTAAGATCTTTTAAAAAATTTGTATAATTTGAAAGTCGGCTGTACAAAACGTTCCTTAAAATATACGAGTTTGATCAATTTTGACAGTAGTTTAGAAGTCATGTCATTCAGACAAAAAGCTTTTATGGAACCAATGAAAATAAAGCTAGCTAATTGCAGTTCTTTATACAGGGTGTTTGAATATTCGACCGATAACGATCTATCCCAGAGAGCTTCCGTTAATTGATGAATTTTGATATAGGAACATGAAATCCTAAAGGGCTTATTTACCAAATGATACAGGGTGTTAAAAATTTTAAATCAATATTCAAAATTTATCATAAAACAAAAACGTCTTTAAATATTTTTTTCAAATTTGATCCACCAAGATCTTGTCAAAAACACTAACTATAAAAAATTTGACACGTGCTTACTAGATTAGAATTTAAAAATATTGATTCCTTACAAGTGATTAAGAACATGTAGACTTTTGTTTAGAAGCTCCATAAAAAATAATCAACATTTTTCCCAGTGGCGTAAAATAGGGGAAAAATACCATTAACCCTGATAGTTTATGTCAAAGTATTACTTTATTAAAGAGCATATTGGTCACCTAATTTGAAATTAATATTTAAAGGCGTTTTTGATGGCAAATTTTAAATTTTGATTTCAAAGTTTTAACACCCTGTATCTCGGTAACTAAGCCCTGTAAGGGTCCGTGTCCCTATATCAAAATTCATCAATTAACAAGAGCTCTGGGGTAGAACGTGAATCACAATGAAATAATTATTTCCTAGTTCGGTCCTGTTCATTTACTTAAGGGGTAGAATCCGATTATAATAATAAAAACAATACTGCGTCATAACCATTACTTCGAATTTTGAATACGTTATTTATAATAATTACCAATAATTAAAAAATAAGTAAGATGTTAAGTATAAAAAATATTTCCTATATACTTATAATATTTACACTCCACTAAACTCACAGTAGGCGATGATAGCCAATTAATTACTTTGCTAAATGATGACGTAGCTTCTTATTGCCAAGCTATTTGGCTGCGAATATTCGCGGTAATCTCTGGGGGGAAACTAATTTTCAAATCGACAAAACATTCTTTATATCAATGTAATTATGGTGGTATTAAAGAGTTACGTATCAATCAATTAAATATGTAATTTCTTCGCGAATTGAATGTTTAAAATTACCGAAAATACACTGATTCCATATTTCCCTTTCTATCAAAATCGGTGTATTTGATCCAGATTTATTAGGAATCATTTTATTTTCAAAACTAATGAGATTAGCAACACCCTATATAGCTGGCACAGTAAACTTCATAATACACTCTTTCAGACTCTCATGAGACGAGTGTGACGCAAAATAGCGATAAGAAATTGTTGCAAATTAAACGTTTAAATTGTATTTAGATCTCTAGGTCATGGAAATAAATTACGTGCACGTCACATCCTTGAATGCATTATAGTGCGGAGGACAATCTCTACATTGAGCGTTAAGATGCAGTTGGGTTTGTTTTGGTTCGAACAGAACCGTCGATTCCAGTTCTCAAATACAGTTTACGAATTAATTTTTTTGCGAAAGAACCAAAACAAGCTTCTTGTATATAATTTTAGGCTTATTAAAAAATAAAAATAACTTAGATACATATCTAAATTTAGTTTTTCAGATCGCAGCTTTTTTATTTGGTGGCTGTTTCTTATTTTAGATATCAGTCCTTAGGTGTGATAAATTGAGAGCAATAAGTACTTTTTTATTAATCATTTTTTTAATTTTTAGTGGTGATAAATTAAGAACAACTACATTTTTATTTTTTTTTTAAATGTTAGGTATATTATATATTTTTATCAATATTTTAAGAAATAAATAGAAATAATATGTACTTAAGTAAATTGATTTATAAATTTCATTAAGTAAATAAAGTGATTTTTTACCTATTTAATGTTTTTTTTTATATATTTAAAAGTGACAGTGATTTCTACATAACTAGTGAAAATTCAGATTATAACTAACATATTTAAAAAAAAATGTACGAAAATAACTATGATATTTACGTGGAATATCCAATAACAGAAGTTAGATTAAAAAAGTAAAAACCGCTATTTGGTGGAATTTATTAGGACAATAACCGCATCGTATTTTTTATTGCATAAATATCTTTCGTGGCTTCAAAATTTAATATGCACAATATTATAAATTTTACATTTGATTTTGTCACCGGCAAATATATGTTATTAACGAACATTCACTTGATGTGTTGAAATCGACATATTTATTATGATTTGGTTGAAACACTATATTTTAATAATAAAACATGCAGCCTGCTGTACTTATAATATCAGGATTGACGGAGTGTTTACCAAATTATTATTAATTATGATTACAGGTATTTTATTATACCAGGGTTGACGAAATGTTTAGCAATTTCTAATTATGTTTACAGTTATCTATGAAAGTACTTTAGGCACCTATTAACAATTACAATTAATTGTAAATTAAATTAATAGAGAGTAGATGAATTATAATTCTTTTCAATTGGAATATTTTTAATACATTTCTACAAAAGTTCATTGATCAAAAATCAACATTGGAACAGTTAGTACCAATTCGCTTCTATCATTCAAAATGTCTCATTTCTAAGGTTTCACAAATATTTTAAAAAATATATTTCTAGGATAATATCCAAATATTTTATTTGGTTCATCTTAAGAGGAACATACCTTATTCTCGAAAAAACAGAAAAGCTACAAATAAGATAAATTGAACGTTTTAATTTACAGTGGGCGTATACATTCAGTCAAAAAGATTCTCACCAAATTTCAACATTGGCCGAAAATGTATAAAGGGTGGCTTATATCGCTAACTTAATTTAATTAGTCAAAAAATCCCTATTAGTGAAATGGTAATTAAGGTGTTAACCTTTTTATTAGTGAGTGCTGGGCAGTGGCGCGTCCAGAGTTTAAACCCAGGGGAAGTGGTAATCAGGGTCACCGAGAGCCATGGGACATTTTTAAAAATTAGGTCCTTTCTGAAATTTCTAAAAAAAAAAGGTTTTTGTCACTTCAAAACATTCACAGCTCCCCCATCGTCGTTCTTGGTGGTAATATACAGGGGGATACCTATAAAAAGTTGGGTTTAAAAATTGTTGGGGGGTCCTTACCCCCATATATGCGCCCCTGGGTCTATGGGTTTTTAAACCCTATTTAAGAGCAAATCGGACCTCTCGCGAAAGAAAACCATGTTTTAAGAATGTTCTCATATAAAATTGTATTTATAGGGGATACTTCGCGATAATATGTGTCGAGCATATTGAGAGCTTTAAATGTGTGTAACGATAATTCAGCACTCTACAGAGATGTTTAAGAAAAAATCTGATGTGTCCAACAAATGACTTTCCTATCTAGTTATTATAGGCCTTTTCCGGTTATTTTTACAACTTATTGGAGCACCTCTATAAATGTTTAGAGGATAAACTAAATATATATATTTTCCACATACATCTAACTCGAAACATTTTTCTATAGATATTCACTTTTCCTCCAATTTTTCCATTACGGTTCATTTTAGAAAAAAAACGTAGAAAACAAAAATTATAGAGATCGATATCGCAAACAACTTTTAGTTTAACAATTTTCTTAAAAATCAGAATTTTACACATTTTGTCAAATTTCTCGAATACGGACCATTTCAGGAAAATTTAGTTGAACAATTTTCTTCTTCAAACATAACATATATTCCATAAAACATAAAAACGACTTCCTATAAAGTACTCCCCAGATGTTCAAAAATCTAATCATTTCACCTCAGGCCGAAATAAAACTTAAGTTTAAAATTTAATGTTTTTTCCTTTGTCCTTTTTTGAGTTTTCTTCAAAATTCGCAATTTACACATTTTCTCAAATACCTTGAATACGGTCCATTTTAGAGAAATTACATATAGCATAAAAATTATAAAGAATTATATTACAAACAAATTTTATTTGAACAATCTTTATAAAAAATTTATTTTTTACATTTTCTCAAATTTCTCGAATATGGACCATTTTAGAAAAATTTTGTATAGAACAAAAATTATAGATAATAATATTGTAACTTTTATTTGAAAAATTTTCTTCTCCAAACGTAAATAACATATATTCCATAAAATATAAAAATGACCATCTATAAAGTACCCCCCCTAGATGTTCCGACTCTGCCCAAAATCTAGACTGTTCACTGGAGGCTTAAGTTTAAAATTTGGTGTTTTTCTTTGTATCCTTTCATAAGTTATCGAAGATACAGACACACACAAAATCATGATTCCTATACTTTCCTTATCTGTATACAGATAGGAAAGTAAAAAGGTGGGAAATCCTCCCATTTAAAAGCTACTAGATATTTATTAAAACAAAAAGCAGTAAAATTTTTATAGATTTAATACAGAATTATCAAAAATAAATACTTTTAGAAGGTTTATAAAAAATTCAAGGTTTCTCCACCAGTTTTGTTTTTGTTGATATTTCCTGAAAATGTCACAAAAATCGGACTAAAAATAAAGGCTCGGAAGGAATTATAAATTTTCAAGATGTTAGGTTTAGTTTTTATTAATTTTTTATTAAATTTCCATCGGGGTGCAAATAATTATCATCCCGTATAATTTCACTTTCAGGAAAGTCTTTTGAAGGAATAATGTTAGCCCAAGAATTGCATTTTACCATTGTCGTCAATCGGAAATTGTGAAAAAGGGATATTAGCCTTCTTGTTCTTAAACACAGCAGAAATACAGCAGTTACTGCATAATTATTGAATTTTTTATCTACCTCATAACGGGCCAACAACGGGCCATCAGTCACTTTTTAACACATTTTAATTAGATTATTAAAAGTCGGGTTAAACACCACGGCAACCATTACGCATATTAACTGCAAACAGGCGCGGATCTGGGAAGATTTTTCGGGGGGTAGATAATTTTATCAAAGAATCATTCGTTTATTTAAAAAATAACAAAAAATACTGTGCGCCAGTCTGTGCTTCTCTATTCTTCATTCGTCACAGTCATCTTGTCTTTTTTGCTTTCTCGTAAAATCTCGTTGTTTTTAGATTACAATTTAGTAAATTCCTGGATTTGTTCGAGCAGCTCGGGGGAGGGGGTAATTACCCTATTACCCCCCTTGTATCCGCGCCTGACTGCAAATAAATTGCTTAAAATGATACTTTAAAGAATATGGAACTAGATAAACAATGTTATTAATTAAGAGGGAAGAAACACATTAGTTTTAAGAAGTAGACACGAAACTAATGCTATTGTAGAAATATTAACTAAAACTACAAAGCGTGGTATCTTTACTTTATAAAAGTTTATACAACTTATTAAGCATTGAATTCTGAGAAAAGGATTTTGTTTAAAGTAGGAAAGAAAAGTCATCGAGATAGATCAATCCTGGTTAAGAATGAATGAAGCGGCTATGGAGCAAAATACTTTAAAAGCAATAGGATTCTAGACACAACGAGCAACATGGCTGAGACGATTGAAAGAACTTACATTAAAATTTTTGAGTTTGATAGCACTGACAGATCTAAATTTCAAGCTAGTGTCAAATTGTATCAGGCGCATACAGTTTAATGAACATTTTTATAAACCGTCTTCATATGTCAGAATAAAGGCTGACAGGCGGGAAGGGAAGAAATAAAAAGGACTAAACAAAGATGAAAAAAAAAAAATTGGAAAATAACGAGAGATAATAGAAAAAAAAGTACGGCGCACGATGTCGTCTATTCTTATCAGATATATCGCGTGTATTTTTTGGATTTTTAAACATGTATGTCAAAAACATTAATTATAATCGTCATGGTCACAGTTTGTATTGGTTTAAATGGTTTAACTGTTTCTTAGATAAGTTTCATTCGAGGTAATAAAATGATTTAGATTCAATTTTTTTTTGTCACAATATTCAATGAAACGAAGATTCCTATCTTAATATTCGTAACTATATTTTTTTATTGTAAACAATTTAATATACCAAGTTACATACAATCTATTATCTAATTCTATTTTTTTGGTGGAATAAATTTTTTTTTCACTTAAATAAAAGCAGGATTCTAGGCCAGCAATTAGTTTCATAATTTCGCGTATTTGAGCTATCCTTGAAATATTTTGAACATACATAAATATTCTTAGATACAAGATGTAGGTAAATAATATGTTAATGAAATATTATTCGAGCCAACAACTTTTATTTTGGCTAATATTTGTCAATTTATAATCATATTTAAAAATGACCTACTGTGTGTATTTAGTAATTAATCAACAATGGTTTGTTGAGGATAACTAATATTTATATATTTAAACAAATAAAGTTTGTTGTCGATATTGAATTTTTCTTTTATGTTTTAACATTTTGTTTTAAATGATTTAAAATCTTAAATGCTGTTTATATTTTTTTATTATTTTAATACATTAATAAATTTTACTTTCAGGTCCGCCAATTCTGTCATTTCCTTTTTCACTTGATTGCATATTTTTTTTTAAATTAATTTAAAATACATAAACTAGAAAATAAATATTTTTTTTGTTTCAGCAATTATCCAAGAGAGTGATCTCTTCAGCGATGCACTTACAGCGGCCACTTCCAAGAAAGAGCCCAAAAAGAGGAAACGAAGAGCAAGCACATCCAAAGACGCTCCAACTTCGCCTTCAGCATCACCAGATCAACCTACTACCCCAACAACAACAGCCCCTAACTCATCTCCTCTTGGTATAAAAAGTATCGCACCTTTTAACTTTTACCAAGACACTCTTTCATCCGAAGAAGCAGAAGCAACAAACGATGAAAATAAGGAAAACGACAAAACTGAGAATCTTGATGACAGCGTCTTATCTACAGTTTCTGAAACTAAAGAAAACAACGAAATAAGGTCACCAAGAGCTGTAACCCCAACAGAAGACGATCCTGAAGAAATAAAGAAACTAAGACTTGATGACGGTACTCTTAAGGGTGTGCTGTTATATTCAAGAAAGAAGGGACCTAAGAAAACAATTTCTTGGAAAAATGAGACTGATCTTGTTGAAATTCGCTACTTTGAACTCGACGAAACGGAGAGAGTTAACGTAACCAAAGCCTTTAATGATATGGCTAAAATGGATATTTCAAACGAAAGGGAAGCTATACAGTTATCTAGAAAAGTTGGCGGTGAAGATCTAATGGAGCCTCAAATTGTCTGGAGGATACCATTTGAAATTGATTTACTAGAACCTTTAACTCCACACGGATCCAGAAGCTTAGAAAAAGATATTCAGTTTGCAAGAGAAAAAACTGTTCTTCCAGCTTTGTACTTCGATAAAAGAAAAATTCCTGATAGTCCAGAAGAGCCACTTCTTGAAAACCACCAAATGAGCGATCCAGTAATTATTGCTTTAGAAGATCCCGAAAGCCAGGAATACGATTTAAGAAGTACTCCGTGGCCTGAACCAAAAGGAAACCAACCCTTGCCAGAGCCTCAGATGCCCATGGGTTTTCCTAATATGCAAGGTCCATTCCCACAGCCCTTCAATAATATGCCACCTCCCGCCTTTCAAAATATGCCAAACATGCCACCTAGGTTCCCTGTTCCTAATGGCCCAATGATTCCACCAGTTCCCAACAATTTTGGTCCTCCAAATATGATGCCTAACGGTAATATGATGGGTCCTCCTAACGTGATGCCTTCGAATGAAGTAATGATGAACCCAAATATGTTCCCAGGAGGGCCAATGCCAGATAATTTCGGACCAGAACCAGATTTTATGTACGGCAATCCAAATGGTCCTAATAACATGAATATGTTCCCTCCGAACAACTTCAGCAACCACCGACACAATAACAATAGGGGCGGAGGTGATTTTAGAGGCGGAGGTGATTTTAGACGAGGAAGGGGCGGAAATGACGGCGGTAACTGGGTGCGTATGGGTGGAGCTGGAAGGGGCAATTGGCGAAGAGGTGGAAATAGGGGAGGAAGACTGTGCAAAAACGTTCAAAACCACGGCTACTGTCGGAACAGAGACAACTGTCCTTTTATTCACCCTTAGTAGATTTAACTGGCAACTAATGCATCTCTTGTGATATTATGAGTGTAGAACGCTTAAATTTGAATGTTCAAATTTTATTTTTAGGATAGGATGAAAAGACATCCGGGATTTAATTTATTGTGATACTGTTTATCGTGTCCTATGGACACATAATGTCTATATAGTTTTTTACGAACAGAATATTGATTGAAAGAATGTACCTATAATTTGTTAATACCCTAGCGTCAGAATTTCGAAAATAATGTAAATATTGTACATAAATAAGGCTCTGCTACGTTTTTCTACTATTTTCAAAAAATGATTAGAAATAAAAGATGGAATCTGCAATAATTTTGTTTTATTCTTTAACCATATCAACATTTAGCTTCTAGTATTTTTGGTGTATTTTAATAATGTTATTCTGAAGCTTCTTAAAAGTGATATTAGTGAAATAAAAATTCTTCAACCTTCGAAGACTAAAAATTCAGTAAGTGACTTCTGGTCCTCTGCCCTAATAACACCGATCTGCCAGAAACATCCCATTTAGGTTCTATGTATGTTTCTGACATAAATGGTACGTCCCTACTATGTTTCTAAAGAAACGTTTCTGAAAGGATTTCTCAAAAACGTTTTAGAAACATCGTAAATATGTATTAGTATCCTATTTTCGTTTTAAATATTATGTTCACATAGGTATCAAAAAATTATAAAATTACTGCCATCACCAGAAATCTACAATATTATCAGTCTCCAATATTTAATTTGAACATTTTGAAAACTAATATTTTTATTTCACAACTGCTGCAAGTCCAATTTATCTTTATTATGGCGTTTTCCATTGGCATACTCAGTGCGTTTTTGAGTGTATTTTCACTTTCTTCTTATTTATATCGATAAACAAGGACACAAATATACTCAGTGCACACATCCAGTGCCAATGGAAAATGCTATGAGTTCCTTCAAAAAAAAAGTGCAATTACGACAAATGAATACACCCCCTTCTGGCTCAATAAGAGAGTTCGGTTAATCCTCCGTGAGCTAAAAAAAGACACTATTGACAGAAGCACTCGTGATGCAATCTATTTCTTTGCATTGAAAGTGTAGCACTGAGCTAGACTACTTATGATAATATCGTTCCATTTATACGAATTGCATGGATGGAACGATATTTTAGATGAAAAGGAATATACCTCATAATATTTTATTTGCTTGCAGAGTAATAACCGAACGCGCCTACCGTATAATCATCCAATTCACAAAGCACGGTGCTTTGTGATCCAATTGCCGCGTTTGAGAATCCACATCGGATGCACCTGAGATGTAGTAAATCTTTGATCACGTGATTCAGTCAGTATACGTAAATTTAATGGGACAGATGTTTCCGATGTGGATAAAAAAACGCTCGAGATGTAAAAAATGCATCCGATGTGTATTTTCAAACGCGGCAAATGACAGACTGTTCATTAGTTTTGACAGTTGGCATTTAAAATGGTTCCTCGTCTCACTTACGAAGTTTGCAAGTTTAAAAGTAATAAACAACTTCTCTATACACTTTTAAATATACTAAACGTGATAATAGGCGGCCGTATTGACGTGTATAGTTTGTAAGTAATGCTATATGAACAAGGATTAGAAATTAAAAATTTAAAAAAACCGACTTCAAAAACGTGCAGATGCCGTCACCACATCTTAACCAAATTTATATGGGACCACCCCTGAGGTATCCCCTTACTAACAAAAAAAGAATCATATAAATCGGACAAGGTGGTAAAGAATTATCGCTAAACATACATAATATCGGGGATTTAAAGACTGGAAGCTTTTAGGGGACTCTTTAGCACATCATGAAAATGCTAAAACTCATATAGATTGTTTGAAATCATGGCTTGAATTGAAGCAAAGATTGAAAATAGGTGAAACAATAGATGCAGTTTCTCAGAGACTCATTGATTCTGAGATAAATATCACTGGTCTGAAGTTCTTTTACGCATTATATCAGTCGTTAAAATGCTAGGTGAGAGCTCTATAGCTTTTCGAGGAACAAGCGATAAACTGTATGAACACAATAATGGAAACTTTTTGAAGTTAATTTTGTTATTGGCTAAGTTTGATCCAAAAATGGAGGAACACGTTCGCAGAGTCCTCAATAAAGAAGAAATCAAAGCTACATATCTAGGGAAAACTATACAAAATGAAATAATTGAATTATTGCATGACAACATAAAGTACCACATCATTGAGCAAGTTCAAAAGGCCAAGTATTATTCCGTGATTCTTGACTGTACTTCCGATGCAAGTAAAGTAGAACAGATGACATTTGTGGTAAGATTTGTCTCCATACAGGAATCAGAATCTGAAGTTCAAGTTAATATCAACGAACATTTTTTGGGTTTTTTACCCATTGAGAGATCAACAGCTAAGGAATTGTCGGAGGTTTTACTAGAAGAGCTAGAGAAAAATAGGCTTAAAGTAGAAAACATGCGCGGTCAAGGGTATGACAATGGTTCCAATATGAGAGGAGAAAAATCAGGAGTACAAACAAGGATCAGAAATATAAACCCCAGAGCATTTTATGTTCCATGCAGCAGCCATTCGCTAAATTTGGTTGTAAACGATATGGCAAAATCCTCATCTGAGGCAGCCAACTTCTTCAATATTGTTCAAAAGTTATATACATTTTTATCTTCCTCTTCTTTTCGTTGGGCAATATTACTGAAATATATTGATACTTACACCCTAAAATCATTGAGTGCTACGCGATGGGAAAGTCGAGTCGACTCATTAAAAGCTCTGCGGTTTCAAATTGGTCCAATTCACGATGCTTTGTAGAGCATATATGAAGATTCAGAAATCGATAATATGATCAGAGATGAGGCTAGCGGATTATTAAATAATTTGAAGCAGGTACAAAATTTTGAGTCATATTAACCCCATCAGCAAACTGTAAATTTTAATATGTCACAAGCTATTGATATGCTTAGCAACTGCAAACTCTTCTTTGAAAACCTGAGATCAGATGAAGCTTTTGAAAGCATCATTTTAGAAGCAACCGAGCTTGCTTCAGAGATTGACGTGGAAGCTAATTTCGAAACCACCACACCACGTCATCGTGTCAGAAGCAAAACAAGAACGTTTTTGTATGAGGGCCCGGATGAACCCGTTCAAGACCTCAAACAAAAATTTAAAATAGATTTTTTTTTCACGCTATAGATCAAGCAATAAATGCCTTGGAAACCAGACATAATTTGCTAAATACTCACAGTAATTATTTCAGCTTTTTGTATAATATTTTTGTTCTAAAAGACATGCCCAGAAATGAGTTACTGGCTCAAGTGATCTTAACGCCCTGGAACTAGCCGATGAAATAAGCATTGTTTCGTCATTATTAACAAAAAAGGAAATCCCTGTTGAGGTTCTCAAGTTTATCGCTACACTTAAATTCGCACCAAACCTCAGCATAGCATTAAGAATCCTACTTACATTACCAGTCACTGTGGCTTCAGGGGAAAGAAGCTTTTCAAAACTAAAAATAATAAAAAATTATCTCAGAACGATGCAGACGCAAAATCGTCTCAATGGATTGGCAATGATAGCTATAGAATACCAAATTAGTGACAAATTAGACTTGAAATCACTGGTTCGTGTGTTTGCCGAAAGAAAAGTTAGAAAAAGAGCATTTTAATTACTTTGGTTAGTTAGAATTTATTTATAATATGGGATATTAGTTTAGTTAGTATTACTACATTTTAATTTTTGTTATTTTGCCTTAAGTGCTAAATTGCTTTTCTTGTTATCTGATGATTGAATTTTTAATAAAATGGTTTTTTTTTATTTCTATTTTTCAATGTTTTCTTGACTTTCTGATATGGCCAAAATTAAGGTTTTGCCCTGAGCGCCAAAATGTCTAGGGCCGGCCCTGCAGTACTCATATTAAAATGTGACGCTATTTTTCTGATAGATGACTTGGGAGATCTTGTAACAAACTCGTATACACCAATGGTATCATGTAAAAGATTATCACTGCGTTATTATTATTATTATTATTATTATTATTATTATTATTATTATTATTATTATTATTATTATTATTATTATTATTATTATTATTATTATTATTATTATTATTATTATTATTATTATTATTATTATTATTATTATTATTATTATTATTATTATTATTATATTTCGTTTTTTTTCGGGCTAGTGATCCATTATTTTTGAAAATGTTAAACCACTTCATTATTGTCTGGTATGTTGATGCTGTTTTATTAAATTCTCTAAAAAAATCTTCGTCTTGTTCGCATAATAGATTTTGTTTCAGCAAAATTAATTATGATACTTGCCTTTTCTGTTTCAGAAAATAACATTTTAATGTAAAAAGAATCACTTGAAACCTAAGTCTAAGCTTTTAGAACAGTTAAAACAACAATTTCTTACAAACGTACCAAAGCCTACTGTTCCAAAATAAAGAATTTTGAAACATACAAAAGACGGTCCTGTGCTCACAAAAGCCAGGTGTTAATTTATAACGGCCATTTGCAGGCGTACGTGACCAAACTCAGGTATCTCGCGCGCGAAACTCGTCGGAGCTTCCTAACATAACGGATCGGCTCTCACATACACATAATAAAAAATTCTTTGAGCAACGATGTTGTAAAGTCCTAGTACTTATGTAAGCAGTAGTCAGTAATAAAAAACAAAATGTAAATATGTACAAAGTTTACGTGCAGCGTTTGTGCACAATAAAGTGTTATTTTACAAAATTGTTGAGCTTTTATTCCACATGGAGATGGTTGCAGCCAGCGGCTTCAGGAGACAGTCCATTTTGGTAAGCGTGCCTTAGGGCCGTATTTAATATTTATGGGGATTCAACTCATGGAAATCCTTCACCTACTATAAAATTATTGGTAGAGAGTTATTGTTAATTATTGATTTTGCAGGCTTTTTCAGAAAATTTAATTGTTCAGTCATTTCTTCATCAATTTCAAAAAACTTTATATTGCCAGTTAGCTAAAAGGACTGGCTTTCGGAGCATTAAAAAATATACGGGGATAACACAGGTTCTGTAATAAATCAGATTAGGTATGTATGGAATGTGAAGATTATTATAATAATATATGTTTGTGATGAATAATAATTAATAGGTACAAACAATTAACAATAGATAATTGCGGATTTGAATCGAATTGACCTACATTGGGCCCCATTTCTTGTATCCCCACATATCAGTTCCAGATGACCGTGACTTATATTCTAATAATTAGATCAAACTTTTCTTCTCTACTAGTTACAAAGTGGATATTGCTTTGGTGTGATTGAAACAAGGTAAGTTTTCAAGATATTCTGATGCAAGACTGTCAATTGTATTTAATTAGGCCGCATTCTATAATATTCATAATTCTAATAACATTTTCTGATATAATTATTAAAGTACCTTTAGTTTAAAAGAAAAATATTTTTAAAATTATAAATAGTGTTAACGTTAGAAATAAGATAATTATTCAAAAAAATTTGCTGAAAAAGAAATAGGCTGGTTCTACTTTATCGGACTATAAGCCAATTCATCGATTATGACGTATATGTCAGAACTAACAGTATAGCATGATCAGTGGTGGCGCCAGAGGTACAAGTTTCAACCAAAGCGTCTCTGTCAAAATATTGTTGGAGCAATTTTTCTCTCTTAAAGAACTGTGGTGAAAAGTATTGCTTTTAGTTTTTAGAGAAACCATTTTTTATAGATTCGTTATCCATCTAGAGACTCAAGATGGTCTACAGTCCACACTCGCATCTTCAATAAATCCATCGCTAGTCCCAGAGGTACAATTATGAAGTGTTTACCCGTATCTTCGTGACCTCTCTTGTAACAGTATTTGATACTTTATCCTTTAAGTTTGTCCCTTAACATTTGGGATCTGTACTTCTTAATCTTGCTTAAATTAAAGTAATATTTGGAAACTTCACCTTTTTCTTCTTAATATCAAATCTCATTTTGGAATTCGTTAAAACTCGTGCAAATAACAATCTTTTAAGTTCACCATCCTTGTTATTCGCATAAGATCCACATTTATTTCAACTAAATAGTCTTAAAAGACGTTTAAAAAAGATTAATTAATTTATATGACGTTTAAGATTGACAGCAATACAGAAAAAATAAAAATATGGTTTCAAAGTGACAAGCATGGCTATCTAGTGTAATCAGTATCTGTGTCGCAGTGCAAAAAATAAGTTTCTTACTAAATGCACTGCACACTAAAACTTAAAGCACTAAGGTTAAATGAAAAATTATGATAACTTTGCTTAAACAAATTATAATGTAAAGTAAAAACCCCAAGTCGATCGGCGCTTTCGTTAAGAGTTATCGTGGTCAGAAACAAGGAAAAAAAGTTTTAAAAAGTAGGGGAGATACATTTTTTCGGCGTTACGAATTCATTTTTACCCCTAAAAATGCCTGTCCATTAACCACTCATGATTATAACTCATTTAAATTTAAACCTGATATACGTTTTTCTTTTCTTCTTGCTACTGTTGTCGGAATAAAACAAATTGTTATAAATCTCAAATCAAATGCAGTTGGTAGTGATGTATATCCGCTAAAATGCTACAACTTTATCTAAATGTAATCGCTCCTTTTCTGACACATATCGTAAATTGTTGTTTAGAACGTGGTTATTTCCCTGAAGGGTCAGCGTAGAGCCTCTCCACAAGAGTTTCTTGTACCAAGTCTCCTTGTGCTTGGTCTAGGGTTGTATCTGGATGCCTTCTCTGAATGATAGCCAGTTGGATACCCCTCAACGTGTCGCTGTTTCTGGCCCGCTTAGTTCCACTTCGGGTAGGGGGAGTCTGCGACTCAGAATGGGGCCTTTTATCCCCTTTCTTCGTTTGGTCCTCCCTCCGCTGCATTCTTGTGGGGATTTTCCTCCGTCCACATTCCTGCAGCCATTTTCCTTTCCTTCAGAAGCTTCTTCCTCTCCGTTCCTGAAGGTTTTTTCGGTCTATCAGCAGGCTTAACTTCTGCTTTTTCCCCGTTTCTTTTGTTTGGGAGCCGTCGTCTGTTTTCACAGATCCTCCTCCCACTAAGAGGTTAGAGTCCTCTGCTTTCGCAGTTCCTCCTTCCCTTGAGTTGTCGGAGTCCAAAGCTAACGCAATCTCTCCGACAGTCATTTAAATTACAAATATCTGCTTTAATCTTTCGCATTTTGTCGACTTTTCAACCTGCGTATTTAAAGGAAAAATTACTATATCGAGGAGATGTACATAATGTAAACTTAAGATATCCAAATACTATAACACTACCCAGATTCAATCTTACCATGTTTCAAGGTTGTTTTACTTACAATGGTGTAAACATTTACAATACTGTTCCATTAAAAATAAGGACGCATTCTTTGAAACATCTTAAAAATTCTTAAAATTTAGTTTATTAGCTAATCAATGAAGGCATTGCATTGCATTATGATTACTACCTCATACTTTTATTACCATTCTTAAATTCATTTCCTAAATTCATTTTTAATATTTTTTTTTTATTAAATTGCTATTGTTATATATAAAATTTGGCTTCTTAAAAGTCTTTTCACTTCTTCAAAGGCTAAAAAACCGATGATGTAGTGAAATTCTGCCATTCCTGGCAACAATGTAAAAAGTCCTACCCAGATTTCCTCCAGAGGGCGAATCACTTTAGCTTTAATCGCGAATTGGGGCTCCATAGATAGGGCGCCTCACTAATAAAACCACCAAATCCAAATTTAAAAAATGGTCATACCCTTTATCTATCACCAATTACCTTTCTCACATTAATGATTTTTATTTTTTTTTATAACCGTTTAGAATGAACAACAAGCTTCTTCTTCTTCTCCTCACTTTACTGTCCATAACTTGCAAATGTTACGCCTTTTCTGGTGGTGCTCCAGAACTGGTATGCGATGACATGATGCCAATCCATTTGGTTCCACCACAAAGGTCCAAACTTCCATATATAGTTGGCGCCAATAATACTGAGATCAAAGGAGGAGAAGCAGTTCAAATAGAAATTGGAGGAGGTAGATTTAAGGGACTGATGATGGAGGTGAGAAAAGGGAATAGAGCAACAGGAAAATTTTTACTCGATGAAGACGAAAACGATTTTAAAACTATAAATTGTCACGGAGGTAAAAATGTAAGTAAATGGAATTTATTGAATCGTTTGTGATATAAATATAATATGTGAATATATTTCTTGTGTGAATATAATAGGATATACTAGATATGATATATTTTCAGTATTGGAAGTGGACAAAATATTATTTTTCTGTTTTCTTCAGTAACAGATACACATTTTTTCTTGTCCACATTCACATCCAGATGTAAGAGGTCTCAGGACTTTTATATTGTCATTAAAGGTATTTCTTTGGTCTCTCGGTTTTCACAACCCTAGGTATTGTTTCCTTCCATTCATTTCTTCTTATTTATTAACCTACCTCTGATTTTCGCCTATTTCCAATTCTTTTTACATCTTATTTCTCTTTTAGAATTATTGGTATCTTCATTTGCATTAATTGTTTCAGTTCTTTGATCTTCTACATTTTGATCCCAGAGGTATTCTCGGATTTTGATCGTCTGCATTTTGATCTACATTTTGATTTATATTTTGATCATATTTTAAAGTGTTCTTTGATTTCTATATTATAACAAAGTTCGTCCATTGGTTTGTCAGATAGAGCTGGACAACTTATGTTGTATTAGTTGTATCAGGACAATGTGTATCGGTACTGGGTGAAAGTCTACTAAAAAAGGTAAAACTCGACAAAAAGAGAAAGGAAATTGTTAATCCTTCACACGTATTTACTCACAGTCATATAAATTTTTAAGATATCGTTGAAAAAGTGGTGAGTGAGCCTTGATCCCCCTTCCAACAAAATGAAATTTTTGGACGGTTTATTGGCCCTAGACTGTACAGGGTGTCCCAAAATACGTGGGCGATCTTCCGGATTCAGATAGAACACAAAAATAACATGACAAATTCCTATAATTTTTTTTCCTTCGACCTCCCTTTTCAGAAATATGGTCCCATAATGGACACCCCTGAAAATATTTTTTTTTAATAATTTGGAGTTATTTTAGATTGATTGTTGACCGCGATATATCAAAATCTTGAAAAGACTAATTTTTTCTTTTCACTTGAATACAAATATTCTTATGTCTGGTTTTATATCTATTATAGTTTTAAATTGCTCCATTTTCCGGAGACTTATCTAGTATCTATCTTATTTAAAAATTATTAAATTATACTAAGGAGTCTGAAAATTTTGAAATAAAAAAGTTTTCAGGGGTGTCCATTATGGAACCATATCTTCGAAAAAAGGGGGTCGTAGGAAAAAATTTACAAGAACTAGTCAAGTTATTTTTGTTTATAAGTGTCATACCTCCATAAAGTTGACTGCAGTATATTAATTGACATCGATAATAGAAAAGAATAAAGTAAATGTTTACGTCAAACATTAACCTTTTCATTATAAACTATTTATTTATTTATATCATAAAACATTCGCTATTTCTCATTAGTGTAAAAAAGCTGTATCAGTAATTGTTATTTATTATAATAAATATTTATTTCAAGGTATTATAATCACATCGTAAATGAAGGTTTATATAAAAGGCAAGGGCAGTGTGATGGTTGCAATTATTTAGAATTAAAAGAATTAGTCTAAATTAAAATATTTTTCTTATTAATTACTAAATTATTCTTTTTCTGACAAACTGGTAGAACTGGCATTAGGTTTTATTCCTTCTCATTAAATATGTAAACTAATTCATTGAATCACTTTTTATTTTTGCTTTTATCAAATGACAAATACAACAATTTACAGTGAAAGCAATATTAACATAACTGATGGGGTAATAATTTATATAAAAGATAGTTTCAACTTTAAAAGTGAGACTATTATTGCTGGTATGAAATGCCTGCTAACAGTTTTAGACCTAGGAACAAGGCATATAGGAATATTGGCCAATTATAGACCTCATGTTGTCAATGTAACTGATTTCATAAATTCTCTTGGTCAATATTTACAAAACACCCACTTAGAAGAAACAGAAATAATAGTAGGGGATATAAACATTGATATCCTAACTTCTAGTGAAGAGTCTAACGATTATTTAAATATTCTATATGAATTTGGTTTTATCTCTACAATAAATAAATTTATAAGAATCGAAAAAAACTCTAAAACTTGTTTAGATCACTTATTTATAAAACTACCCATTTAGAATCCAAAAAACTAAAACCAATGGTGTTGCATTCAAAAATCACGGATCACAATCCGATAATTCTTCAAAATAAACATAATTGAAAAAATAATACAGAAAAAAATAAATCTAGGTACGTTACAAAAAATTACGAAAAAATTAAAAATAGTTTAAAATGCGAATCTTTTGCTACTGTATTAAATACCATTAATGTCGACACAGCAACCAATGAGTCAACGAACGTTCTTAATTTCCACATAAGCAAAGGTACGACATCTATTAAGTTGAAAATTAAACCAAAAAAACCCTAGATATCTGACGGCATAATATAAAACACATAGAAATAAAATTAATAATTTAATTAATCAAATAAAGCAAGATTATTACAAACATATAATATTAAACAATCAAAAAAACAAAAAAAATATGGGAAACAAATAAAAATTGTAACAGTCCATCCACATGTATTGCAGAAGTCATTGATGGGGCAGGTAACCCTGAAAAGGACAAAAACAAAATTAGCGAAATTTTTAATAAATATTACATTCAAGTTGGTAAAATTTTGGCGGAAAATATACTTGTAAATTAAAGCCAGTCTTTTACGGACTATGATCCAACTTGTAACGATAAAACAATTTTCTTAAATCCAATATCTCGGGAAGAAATTAAGGATGTTATATTGTCGTTAAAAGCAAATACATCACCAGGAATAGACGGAATAACGGTAAAACTATTGAAAGAAATAAAAGATCAAATAAGTCATCCATTAGCATACTTAATTAATCTAGCGTTTAAGGTAGCTGTCGTTAAACCTATACAGGGTGTCCCGAAATTAGACGGTCATATTTTAACAGCGTAATCTACATCCTAAAATAGGAATAAAAGTTCATATAAACATAGGTCCGAAAACGTTCTGTTTTCGAGATACAGGGTGTTACAAGTGAAGTCCTGATGGCATTTTTTGTAAATATTTTTTAAAATTTCTTTAGTCACCGGTTTTCCAAAGTTAAAAAAAATAAAATTTTTGATTTCACAAGCCTACTAATTATTGTTTACACTTTCAAATAACTTATCATGAAATTTTCAAATGCTTTTTTCTTGAAAATGGTACGTCCTAGCGACAAAAGCAACAAAAGTAACTTTATTGTAAAAAAAACATTGGTTTTCCAAATTGTATAGTCAAAAATGGTAAAAACTGTCAACAAAAAAAACTTAGGGCAATTTTACCCTAAGCCTCCCCTAATTTACCCACCTATGAAGATGATCAAAAACTGGGGTTTAGTACATTAGATAGAGCGTAAAAAGGTTAGCATTTGTACCAAATTTCACTTAGCTATCTTTAAATGTTTAGAAAATATTTACAAAAGAGTGTCATCAGGACTTTACTTTTAACACCCTGTATCTTGAAAAAGAAACGTTTTCGGACCTATGTTTATATGAACTTTTACTCCTATTTTAGGATGTAGATAATGCTGTTAAAATATGACCGTCCAATTTCGGGACACCCTGTACATAAAAAAGGTGAAAAAAATAGAGAGAAAAACTATAGACCGATTAGTTTAATATCAAACATAGCAAACATTGTTCAAAATGCTTTGAAAGGGAAAATAACAAAATTTACAAAAAATCACACATTGGTTTGATGAAAATCTTTTAACAATTAATTTAGACAAGACTGTGTATCTACCATTCTACAATTTTAAAAATGTCTTAGCGAATTTAAATCCTTTAAAAATAGAACATTACCATTCTGTAGTACATCCTGGTCTTTACCTGTGTTATCTTAGGAATAACTGTAGACTCACATTTGAGATGGGACCACCACATCCTGCAAGTAACAAAAACTTTAAGAGTTATGATGTATAAATTTAAATATTTTAGTAATTTACTACCGTTAAAACAATTAAAAATATTATATCATGCATTCATCGAATCACGACTTCAATATTGTATTTTATGTTGGGGGGGTTGCTCGAATATCCACCTGCGTAGATTAGAAGTCTTACAAAAGAAGATCTTAAAAATAATCTACAAAAAACCATGGATATACTCGTCAGATTTAATTTTTCAAGAAAGTAATGTATTTGATATCAGGCAGTTGTTTTACTTTAATGTTATCATATACACCTATAAAAATAAGTCTCCTACAAAATATAGCTCATTCTTATGATACACGTCAAAAACGCAATAATTATGTCGCTACAATTTCAGTAAGAAAAACCATAGGAATGAAATGTTATACTTACCTTTCAGCTAAATTTTTTAACAACCTACCTGAAATTTATAAAACCTATTTTCTGACGATAAATAGTCTAAATTTATTCAAAAAATATCTTAAGAAATATATTTATTTAACAGACAGACATCTTATCCACCATATGATAAATAACTAAATTACATTGGGTTTGTATTTTATATTTAAATATTAATTTTACATCTTATATTATATCCCTTACACAACCGCTAAGGTTTCTTAGGGATTCCTGTTTATTTTATGTTTGTAAACCTTTAGGTACACATTTAATTAACTATATTGTCCTATCATGGTATTAATTTAAGATTCTTATTATTTGTTAATTAAGCTTTAAACTATATCTTGTATTTACATGGTACACATACAGAACAATGAGAAATGAAAAATAAACATTATTATACTAAATATTTTAATATGTAGTAACCAAAAAACAAAAATATTGTAAAACCTGTAAATGTTTTCTGGCAAAATAAACATTATTATAAATATTTAGGAGTAACCATAGACTCCAACCTATAATGGAATACACATATCTATTAATAATCTGGTGAAAACAATGAGATCACTATTATATGTTTAAGTTAACCTCAAAAATACTTAGTGAACGAGAACTTATTTCACTTTACTACGCCCTAGTTCAATCTATAAATAATTACGGGATAATTGGATGGGGAGGAGCTTACACTACTACTTTACAACCCTTAAATCTACGATTTCCCACTGAAGCACTTTCACATAAAGTAACATCTTAACTATAAGAAAATTGTATTATAAACAATATTTGATTCACACAAGATTTTATCTAAACAATACCGAAATATAGAACAACCCTCTCGCAACGCAGTTATTTATACGTCGGATTAGAAGTTTATAATTCACTGCCTCAAGAACTGAAATCAAAAATTGATTACAAAAACTTTAAAACTATTATTGCGAAATGGATTTTAAAGGAAACTATAGATATAATCGGTAGCAATTAAAATAAAAATAAAATAAAATAAAATAAACTAAGATGAAATAAACTAAAATTCTATAATAAAATTGAATATTCATATACTTACCCTAAAACTATCACTTGCTTTTGAAATGTATTGTTCAGCTAAAAGGTGCGGAAATATTTTCTAGGTTATAACATTTTTACTTGTTTTTTCTTTTTGTCATGAAAAATGAAAAGAAAAAATCATACATGACGAAGCATGCTTAACTATCTGACATACAGTGCCTGAGAAGCTGTCAAGTTTATCCTTAGTTTCTCATTTTCTGGATGTCTGGTACTCAGTGTTGCTTCCTCTGCTCATTTATTCTGTTTTTTTTTTTTTCATTATAAAATAATAATTGTATGAACTGTATTGGTATTGTTATTATCTAAATTTTCTAATAAAGCGACACAAGTATTTAATACTTATCGCTTCGCACCACTTTATTTAATAATATATGTTATTTTTGTCATATTATATTATATTTTTATGGTACCTCTTTTTTATGAAGAATCAAATTATTTTATTTATATGATTCATAAACATATGTAATTTATTATTGTTATTATTATTAACTGTGGTTTAATTTTTAAGAATAATACTAAATTATTAAGTTTATAAAAATAAAGAGACGAAAAGAATAATATACCATCAAAATAAAAGATAAAATTGGAATTTTTTTTTGATGTGTCATCGGCTTCAACTGCTAAGGTTATTTCGCCTCGTGTTCTGTGTAGGCTTTGTTACTGTTTCCCAGCGCCACTTTAGGAACAGCACTGTTACTTAGAATCCAACAGTGAATGGTCGAGTGGGGAATCCTACCAAGGCATCAGAATTAATTTTAAATAATTAAATTAAATGAAAAAATTCCGGCCAACGGTGGGATTCGAACCTGGGACCCTTGGATCCACAGGCAGAGACTCTACCACTGAGCCACTCACCCCTCTTAAAATTGGTATTAAACTTTTTTTAATCTGATATTAAAAGTTACACTTCAGTACCTAAAATCAATGATTAAAAAAAAAATAAAAAGTTCAAGAACTATCTTTAAAAGTCACTGTCTTCACTATAACTACTGGTGTCATTATTGTGTTTTCTGAGGTTTATTAATTGTGCCCAAATCACTTTCTGAAACCAATTTTCAAACCTAAGGCATTGTATAAAGAACTTGTTCTTTATACAATGCCTGGTGCCATCAATTTCTTCATGGGTCTTTTGTTTTCTTTGGCTCGAACATTAATAAACCAACTGGCAAACATCCATAGATGCTTCCAATGTTTTTTCTTTTTCTTGGATTTTTTAATTCACAAAAAACCTCTTTAAAAATATGCCTATTTCGGTCTAGCCTACTGTACAATGTTCTGCAAATTAAATTACTACACTCCTTTCTCCTGTAAACTATAAGAGATATTAATGTGGATTACTTTGATTTATAATTATCTAACTAAAATAAAAAACGCAAAAATTAAAATTGATATTTAGTTGATAGAAAGATAAATTTTATCAGAACTAGCGAATTCCTAGAACCTTGGATCGAAATCTGCAGTAAACTGACCATTAAACAATTTAATTATGTTACATAAGAACATATTGTGTCCGTTATTATAAAAGATGGAGGTTAAGAACAAGAGGTGTTTAAAGCTTATATTTAACTTGTGTAATATTAACATTTCCTTGACTTTATCCGTACTGAAAATAATTTATTTTTATTTTTTTTAGAATGTTCTTTCGCATCAGAATAATGCAAATAAAAAGAATAAAACTGTGATATGGAAATCCCCAAAAAATCCAGGAAAATATACTATATAGTAAGTTTTTTTACAAAATGTGTAGATATAATTTAAAATAAAATATTCTTATTTTAGCGTCACAATAGCCAAAGATGGGTTTGTATTCTGGTCAAAAATTCCTGCAGAAGAAATAACTGTGGTTTAATTTATATTGTTTCAAATGTAGAAAATATAGTGACTTAGTCAAATTATTTACCTATTGTAATAAGCAATAATTAGGTATAAGAAAATGACTATCACATCGTAATGTGATGTAATTGTTACATTGTGAACTAATATTTTTTAAAATTCAATAATTTTTATTTATTCTTAGTATCGATTCAAATGGTGGAGCCAAAGATCGATACAAGAAAAATCGAGATAAAAAAATATTGATCTCGTAAAGATCGATTCATTCTATGTAAAATATAAAATTAAATTAAAACAATAAAAAAAATAAACAAAAAATTTAATCTTTATTTTAAAAATAAACATATTTTTTAAAGTTTTGAATTTTAAAATTAGAATATTTAGAAAGTGTTAATATTCAAATTCTGAGATTCAAAAGTTTGTTTGACATTTTTCCACCATTTCTATCAGGAGTCATAAGATTTCCTGTTCGAGAAAATAGTCTCTCAGATGGAATTGATGTTCCCAACACACATAAAGACTTTTGAGCAACTTTGCTTAAATTCTTGAAAATAATTTGGCTATGGGGTCTATTCTGTAACAATTCCTTTATACCTTTATATTTTAACGGTCGTTAAAATATTGGCGGCCTTTAAAAATATTTTCGTATTCACTAACTTACTTCTGTCATTATTTAAACGGATTCCTTTAAAATAGTCCTCAAATAACAATCATTTTTAAAGGGATGTTAAAATTCGCCTTTAATTTTTAACGGTTTTGAATTGAAAATTGAGGATTTGTATGGTTATGTTTTCAAACTAGTTTAAATAAATCTTTTATGCGATGTTGTCAAGTGTTTTCCTGCCATTTTTAAGGGAATCCGTTAAAATAAATAATTTTTACCAGGCCTCTAAAATTTGTGTACACAGAATACTATTTTTGGTTAAAAAAATTAACGGGCCGTTAAAAGTTTAATTTTTAAAGGCCTCTAAATTGTAACGGATGTGTTACAGAATAGATCCCATTGTATGCTAATATTTAATTGGATCTGTTGTCTTTAAATTCGAAAGAGGTTCATTCAGGTAACTTTTTTCGCTTTCCGAGAATAAAAATAGGTACCCAAAAAGTACATAGACATAATATGTTCTTTCGTTCGTCCCACTGGTGTAGGAATGAACTACACCAACGGACACTAAACCTTTCGTTTAGCCCGGTGTAAAACCCATTATACCTTCCTGTCGGCGATATGGTGTCCACTGGTGGAAATTTCTCCACCAGCTATTTAGCAGGACTGAATTACACTCGACATGTGTATAAAGAAAACGAAGAAAATAAACTAGGGTAAATAAGGTGTAATTTACACTGGTGGACACTGCGCCAACAGCGAACGAAAGGACCTAATGTAAGAGGTGGGCTAGAATCGATCTTTACCAAAAAAGTACATGATAATAGTTTAAGAGGTGGGCTAGAATAGATCTCCGATCTCAGTCCTTTCCACCGATATATCTAAATAACACCGAAAAAATTAAAGGGATGATTCGGCGATGAAAATTAATGTGAGTGTTTGGTATAAAATTTTTTGAAAAAACCCTCCCCGGAAAAGTTACACCCCTTCGAAAATTAAAAAAAATAATGGTTTTTCTTTTTTATTTTCCCTGTATATCAAGCTAAAGACACGAAACTTGGTAAACATTATCTTTAAAAAAGTATGACTGAAAAGCCCAATTCATTGACTAACTTTTTTAACTCTACAAGTTTTTTCTAAAACTTGAGCATTTACGAGAAAAAAAATCTAATGCAATGCATTTTCAAAAAGATGAGCTAACGCGAGTGTATTTTGCGTCAAGTCTAGTGGCCTGTGCTTTGCATAAAAACATTAATACTGATACCAGGATTGTATAGTGTCATTTTCTGTTACCCATCTTATTGTTTCACAAGTTTTATGATTGTGTATTGTAGGAAATATTAGTTGATTGAAAATATGAATGCATATTCGAATTTGGAAATGGCAGATATGCATTTTACATACGGTCGTGCTAACGGTAATTCATTGGAAGCGCAAAGACTTTATGCTGAACAGTACCCACATCGTAGACTACCCCATCATACTACGTTCACAACTATTCACCGACGCTTGCGGGAACGTGGTAATTTTGAAAAAAGAAGTTATGATTCTGGTCGTACTAGAGAAGTTAGAACTGCAGCTGTAGAAGAAGCCGTACTTAATTCAATTGAAGAATTCCCAGAAACTAGTACCAGGAGAATAGCTCGTGTCCTACATGTAAGCCATTCCGTTGTTTATAAAATTTTAAAAGAACAAATGTTGTATCCCTATCATCTTCAACGGGTGCAGGTGTTAATGATTCGAGATTTTTTACCCCGTGTGATTTTTTGTCAGTGGCTTATTAATATGATTGGCCAAGCACCACAGTTCTTAGGTAATATTTTATTTACTGACGAGGCGAGTTTCTCAAGAGACTGTATTAGAAATTTTCACAACAATCACCTTTGGGCTGACGAAAATCCTCATGGCTTTTTTGAAGGAAATCATCAGTATCAATTTTCATTAAACGTGTGGCTCGGAATTATTGATAATCATTTAATTGGTCCCCATTTTATTCCGCTACGATTAAATGGTGAAGCATATTGTCATCTCCTTGAAGAATTACCTGTTCTTCTTGAAGAGGTTCCCATTCAAATTAGGCAACATTTATGGTTTATGCACGATGGTGCACCAGCTCATTTTAGTATACGTGCAAGAACTCACCTGGATGAGGTGTATGCCAATCAATGGATAGGTCGAGGAGGACCTGTAAACTGGCCAGCCCGCTCCCCTGACCTTAATCCTTTGGATTTTTGCATATGGGGATATCTAAAATCTTTGATATGCACAAACCCAGTTGAAAATATCGATGATCTGCGAAACCGCATTGTAGCAGGGTGTGAAACTATAAGAAATTCTCCAGGAATATTTCATCGTATACGCAATTCTATGAGGAAAAGGGTAGATGCTTGTATTGAAGCTGAAGGCGGTCATTTTCAACATTTATTATAATTGTACTGTCGATATTCGACAGGTTTTTGTTCATTGTTTGTTCACTTTTGTTTTTAGTTGTAGAAGTCTTAAGAATCATAATTTGGTTGGCTGTTGTTTAATAAAATGCTATTTTACATGAGCTTATTTATTTTTTTCTCATAAATTCTAAAGTTTTTGAAAAAAACTTGTAGGGATAAAAAGTTAGTCAATGAATTGGGCTTTTCAGTCATACTTTTTTAAAGAAAAAATTTTCATCTAAAAAAAAGTTGCAAGAAAAAATATCTTAGGGGTTGATTATTTCAACCCCTTCTAAGCATACTTCAGGGTTGAAAAATTCCAAAAAGTGTACTTTTATTGACAGATAATGTTTACCAAGTTTCGTGTCTTTAGCTTGATATACAGGGAAAATAAAAAAGAAAAACCATTTTTTTTTAATTTTCGAAGGGGTGTAACTTTTCCGGGGAGGGTTTTTTCAAAAAATGTTATACCAAACACTCACATTAATTTTCATCACAGAATCACCCCTTTAATTTTTTCAGTGTTATTTAGATAAACCCTGTATAGATCGATCTCTCTTTTGAAAAATCGACCCTAAAAAAATCAAAATCGTGAAACAAAAGATCGATTCTCGATAAGATCGAATTGAGATTGGAAACTCAACTATAAACAATACATAAATGGTTTGTGGTCCTCACGTAAAGCTGCCGGGACCCCCTTGTGCCCGGGCCCCAGGAATTTGTCCCCCCTGTCCCCCTCACGCCGGACCTGACCACCATGCCAATAATTGCATTATATGCAATGACGAAAAACTACTATAGTTCATTGCATAGCTTTTCAGTTGCACGTCACCAAATATGACGTAATATCATGTTTTCGGCATGTCTTTGATTACTACATGAAATTTGATGGCGACTCTACAAAATTTTGTCAGTTATCAGGATCGTATTCAGCCAAATAGAAAAAGGCTTTGAAATTAATAAGAATTGTGATATCAAAATATTACAAAATAAAATAAAATGTATTTTTAATTGATATTTATTATCATGAATAATATAACATTAGTAAATAAATTTCTAACATTAGTTATTATAAGACAACAAGGATCATTTGCCGGATGAAACTTACAATAAAAAATTAGATCTGTTTAAAAAATCACATAAGTTTTATTCGATAAACTAATTACCTTGGAAATCATTGAAATTTAACAAAACTGGTAACGTTAAACTTGTAGAACAACAGCCATTTTTGAATACAATACAATAGTCGTTTATTATGCGGAGTTGTCTTCCCAGAAGTCCCAATCTGGTTCGTTATCCGATTCGTTTAAATCAATGATTACAGGAGAGATATTACTTGCATCAATGATTTTTGCAGTCTTCCAATATTCATCAATAATTTTTTTTGTATGGTCTACATACCTCTTCCATTTTTCTGGTGTAATCTACAATTACATAACAATAATTATAAACCATAGCATAAGAAAAAACTTTGCATTAAACCTGTTGAAGAGATTCGTTCCAAACACTAATTACAGTATCTGCAGTAATACGTTCTGCCGAAGTTATCTTTGCATCGTAATACCGTTTACACTCAGACCAAACAAGTTCAATTGGATTGAACTGGCAATGATATGGAGGCAGTCTCAACACACGATGGCCATGCAAAAGAGCTAATCTATCTAATCTGTAAAAAATGCATTTTTAATATCTTATTAAATTATATCATATCATAACATACATGTATACTTTATCTGGTACAAGTTTCTTGGCAATTTCTAACAATTCGAACTTCATACTAGGAATTGGAAACTGTATATTCCTTTCTTTTAACCAATTAATCAGAGAAACTTTGTTCCAACTTGCATTTCGTATTCTTTCGAGCAACGTTGAATGGTACGACGCATTGTCCATTATTATTAATGACGGTTCTTCTAAGCTTGGTAGAAGCTGATATTCAAGCCATCTTTCAAAATTATCAGCATTCATTGAATTATGATAATCGCCAGATTTACTACCACTTTTAAATATCAAGCTACAGTCATTAATAAACCCATTTTCAGAACCCGCATGAAGAACAATGTATCGTACACCTTCGCCACTCTTCTTTCTCAAATATTGGGACCACGGCTCCCAAAAAACGAACGTTAATCAAGCTTTTACAATTCACCGCAGGGGCGCTGGTGTTGCTAGGGATGTTAAAAATACATCTCTTCCTATGGGAATTTTCCAGAATTTTGTGAAAATAATAAAAATTAACTTGTTTATTGCAAAATAAAGCACATAAAATATTATTGTATTTATTTCTAAATAAGTCTGGCATGTTTTAAGTGATAAATTATTTAATTTTATCTATTTAAAATGCAAATTAGGTATGACCAAATTCGAAATGGTTTGTAAAATGGTGAAATTTGGTAAGTACAATTTTCCAAATTTTTTTGAATTATACCTAAATATAGTTTTAATATCCAAATAAAACAGAGTTAAAAGATTTTTTTATTGTTACAATACAAGTATAAAGGGAGATTTGGGAATATACATGGTATTGCCTCATCCTTTAAGTCTGACCTTCCACTTTTTATTTTGCTAACAGTCCATCAGAAAAAAAAATTTGGAAATGTTTTCTAAAAAGTGTACCTCGCAGACAGCAACATCTCTGGAAAGTGCTTTAACAACTCTGGAAATGATATGCTGCCATTGTCCTAACAAAAAACATTTACAATGACCAAATTTGGGTTCAACAAAAAAATAATAGTAGTAACCCTTCATCTAACATTAAAACTCTGAAAAAAACAAATTTTATTCTCTAGTAAGTTAAATGTAATGTGTAATTATTGCTGTTTGTAAGTGAGGATTTATGACTGTAAAATTTTATATTATAGAAATTTGTAATAAAATAAACTCTGTAAAATACGGATTTTGACTAGTTTACAATAAATAATATATTTAGAGATAAATAAATTATTTTATTTACACTAGGAGCTTTAAAATTACTTTGAATTGATTTCTCCTTGTGTTTTCTGTAGTTTTGTATCTGATTTATATCCCGTTTTATAACCTGGAACGAAGTAAATCTTGCTTTAATGTTTTTTGTCACTCGTATTTCTTTTACTTGTAGTCGGGTACATTTTTTCTCATTATTTTGATTATTTTCACCAATTAAAAAAAAACACTTTATTTATTTCACATTGACTTACATAGAAAATTAACATCACTAACGTTCGACCCGCCAACTACAGTCAATTTGGCAAACTTTATAAAGAAGGACGGAAATTTGTCCATTGTCGATTCGCCACTTTCTCTCTAGTATTCATAGTCTTATAAACTGGTTCATACTGGGAAATATATGTAAGGTACATACTGGGACATCCAAGAATATGGACGCATATAAATAATGCACGTTTTAAGTGTTTTGCTAATGGTTTTTATTAGCAAAAATAAACATGGACTTTTAGGTGAATTTTAAACAATTTCAGTACACCTAAAGCATACATTTTTTTAATGGATAAAAAATATATTTATGTTGGTTTTTTTTTGCTTAGTTATATTGCCAAGGGAAAAGTTAAATTATCATTATGAAGATACTGCTATTAAGGCTGGTAACCGTGACCGGTTAACCGATTCCGTTCGACCAAAAAACCGTTAAAGAACGTAACCGGTTTAACCGTAACCGGTTTAACCGTAACCGGTTTAACCGGCACCGGTTTATAACCGTATAACCGTATTTATGTGTACAAACCACATCAACTTCCAGTGAACGGGGGTTTTCCAGTGCAGGAAACATAGTTTTGTCGAAAAGAAACTGCTTGCTGCCGGAAAACGTTGATAAGTTGATTTTTTGCATCAAAACTCAATAATAAAAAAATAGGCAGTTTTGTTATTAGGTATTTGTTATTATTTCTTATTTTATGTTCCAATTAATTATAATTTATTTTTGAATGTTTTTTTTTACTTGAATATAGTTTATTTTTTGTTTTTTAGTTTTACTTACTTACCCACCCAGTGGGAAGTGAGTAACTGTGTCCTTTTTTAAATTTTAAATAAAGTTTAGCAAAAGTAAAATTGGTAGTATTTCTATTATTCTAATTTAATTTTTATTCAGTGAGTGCCTATTTTAAAAAATCAAGCATGCACTGCTTGGTTGTCACGGGTAAGGAAAGGTGAAATGGTTAGTAAAGTGACCCCATTTATATTGAAAACAAAGGATTTGGTGGATGTGTTTTGCCACGATTAAGCCGGTGCTGGTTATAGTTAAACCAGTAACGGATAAACCAGTGACGGATTTAACTGGTCACGGTTACGGTTAAACCGCCGAATCCGGTCTAACCGGTTCGTTTCGACTGACTCGGTTTGATCGGACCGGTTAAATGGATAATCTGACCGGTTAACCGGATAATCGGACCGGTTAACCGGATATACGGATCCGTTATAATAATAGTAAAAATCCGGTTAAAACCGAAACCGGTCAAAATCAGTCGAACCGGTTAACCGTTTATCACGTCATGAATTGACAGCCTTAACTGCTATATACTTCACTTTCCACCATATTATTATGGATTCAATCCTATCGAATTTATTTAGAGTAATATGAAGGAGGAGATAAGGAAGAGAAATGTCCCTATTACGTTGTCTCAAAATATATGTTAGATGTCATATGAGAAGTTGTTGCAGGAGTATCTCCAGTAATATGGACCAATTGTGTTCGCTATGTCAAGAATATTGAAAATAATTATTTCGATTTACAAATAACTAATTTTAATATTAAAGAATTATTAAACTCAAAATACCTTTTATAAAAAAAATATTTTATAAAATTTGTTTATCTCTTTTTATAGGTACCTAATATAGGCAAACAAAGTGTGATCTTATTAAGTCATAATATTAAAGTCCGGCACTGTGCTTACTCAATGCTAGATTATTTTGATGTTGTTTTAAAGTGAAAGAGTAAAATTAACTCAAACTCTTTACTGAAAAAAAAAGTATCTCATAAATCAAGGAAAATATGGAAATACCACAATTTTAAAATTTTCTAAATAGTAATTTTCCTGCAAAATTTACTGTTTCAAAATAACTACCATAATCCTATAATAACTATCCTACACAAGCGTTGTATTACAAGTGATAAACATTTTGTAACAAAAATTTTGCAGAAACATATAACATTAATCAAGATATTCATTTTTCAACATGTTTGCAATAAATTAAAAAGTAGAAAATATAGGCAGTCGTCCAATAAATCTAAAACGTGATACAAAAAAACCCAAATTTGTCAAAAACACCAATTTAAGGGGAATTTCAAGAAACCGAAATTATTTATATTTAAGTAATTTTGAACCGGTTATGATTTTTGTGTTAAGTAAGTAATACTTAATCGCTTCACATTAATTAATAAAACAAGACCATTATGAAATATAAGGAGTCCTTCAATTGGTTATCCCTACCAAATCCGAATGAAAGTGAAAACACTATCTAGGACATCTATTCTTCGTTAGTACCAAAGTTGTTAGTGAACTGACAGGATCAACAAGGAAAAAATTAAGTGAGTATTTTCATAATTTAATAAAAAATTAAAAGATATGTAATTTTGTCCATACGTGAAATATATTTCTTTAAATAAGAAATTAATTTAAAAATATTTTTTATTTTACATAATAGCCGTTTACTATTTAAGAGTTTTGAATATATTTTTTATATCTTTTTTTTATTTAATTATATATTTTTTAAACAAAATAATAACTAGATAAATTAAGATGGAAAACCTATACTTTGTTGTATTGATTTATAATGGGGGAAAATAATTCTATTTTTCAATCAGGTCAATAATTCTTATTTTTGTTAAAAGAAAAAGAAAAATTAAAGATCATTTAATAATATTAATAATTATTATTATTAAGATCCATCGATACTTATTATAAAAATTAAATAATCCAATGTGTTGGATTTAATAATTTAGACATAAAGTTTAAACAAATAATGTAAAATATCAAATAAGTTCATTAAAGATCATATACCGGGTGTTCAAATTAAAGTGTTACAGTTAAATACCGCCGAAAATATGCATTTTCGAATAAAAAGTTTCAGACAAAAGTTTTATAGTTTTTTGGGCGAAACATTTTGGCTAAATTTATTTTTTATAGCTGACCATAATATGGCCATATCGAGGTGGACTTTGTTTTTTAAATGGGAATCCCATTTTTTTTACATATTGTTAAAGTACATAAAAAAATAAGAAACTTTGATGGAAATATTTTTTTTATTGGACTTTTACCTTTTGAGTAACAGCTACTTGAAAATTTTGCTGGGCGAAAAAAAAGTTGGCCATATTATGGTTATAGCTATAAAAAACGATTTTAGCCAAAATTTTTTCCCCACAAAACTATAAAACTTTCGTCTTAAACGTTTTTTTTTTATAAAAGGCGGTACTTAGCTATAACGCTTTAATTTGAACACCCGATATATGAGAATATAAAGTTCTATTTTTTACCTAGGAATTAATTAACTCTTTTAGTTAGTCTAATTCTATATTTTCTTAGCTAAAGAAAAAAGAAAAATAAAAATAATTGTGAAAAATACATAGTAACATTAAAATGAATCAATAATATTGTGAAAAACTATTTTATTTTTAGGACATATCCATGTTTTTTAATTTTCTTTCACAACCTACAGTATTTAAATAAATATAAGTTAAAATAAAAAAAATGAAATTGAATTCAAAATGTTTTCATATAATTATCATTTTTCTGTTCCAACCAATACCGCTTTGATTTTGTTTATTTTTTTATCAATTATACTGAAAAAAATCTCAATTTTTTTTCTTATTTTAAAATTCCCATACTAGTATTTCACAAATCAAAGAAAATATGAAAATACTAATGTTAAATCAAGGCAGAAACTAAATTTTAAAGAAAATTGATTGCCGATTGATAAGATTTTGTTTTAAATAATAATACCATGGCACTGTAAAAAAAATGTGTTATGTTAAATGACTAACTAGAATCAGCACATCCTTGGTCAATAGGGATGCCACCTGTACGGTGTTACCCGGAGTGTCCGGGTTTTGAACAATTTGTCCGGTGTCCGGTCGCATGATGAAAATGTCCGAGAATATCTGGATAACTTTAGAAAAGACTTGTTTTTGCAGAAAAGCTCGACAGAAGGACCTGGTTTATAAAATTATAAGCAGAGGACCTTTTTTGTTAGAAATTTCACAATCAAAGGTCCGGGTTTTAAGAAATGAGAAGGTGGAAACCCTATTGGTCAATACATTTTCCAACAAACGGTTTTGCAAAAAAATAGATACATACCTAATCATTAACCAAAATGAGATGAATATGATTATTTTTAATTTTGAAAATATGTATTTTTTTATTATTTTACATAAAAATTGTACTTTGGTTGAAAGGTTTCAGGTTATTTTTGAGTTTTTTAATTTGTGAGTCATTATATTTACAGTGCCGTGCAAATAAAAGAAAAAATTAATTATTTCATTGCTCATTCTGAAACCCGTTAATATTTATTTTAAAATGCGCCAGAGTTGGGTCGGATACAGGAAAAAAGTATCCGAGTACCGGATACGGCTACTTACAATGTATCCCGATACTTTTTAGGATACTTTCACCTAAAAAGTATTCGGATACAAGTATCCGGATACTTTTTTCGGATACTTTAAAGGATACTTTTAAAGTGAGTTAAAATAATGTTTTCATACCAATAGTTATAATTATGCAATAAAATAGATTACGAGTAACAATAAACAATACTAGGCATAAATAAATTATCGAAAATGGAAAGCGATATAATAGAAACAAGAAAAAAACTACTCAATAAATTGTTTATTATTTTTATTCTGTGAATATAAAACATTAAAACAAAATGAACAATAAAACATAAAGGTGCGTGTAAATAAAACGAGTCGCGCCTGAACCGCGCCAAAATCCAGCCAGTGTCGTGTCCATATAAATCTAACGAAATAAGCTCGTTGTTGGCGCGATTTGCCATGTTTATACAACCTTTCGATATTCTCGTCAGTGTCAGATGTATTCGATAATCCATTTTTTGTGGATCCTCCGACGAGCGGTACTTGGTAGACTCGAAAGCGTCGAAAGGAGGAGGAGTGAGAGATTGTTGAATGTTTGGTTCTGGCATAGGAAAAGCAGGCTCGTATATTTGATCTTGTCAGATCTGTATACTTAATTATTGATGTTGATGACGACATAAATAACACATGATCAGTAATATTATGAGCAACAACGTTATACATATATTTTCTCGACTACATTTTAAAAACTAATAATGTAATTAGACATTTTACAAAACAAAAAATTCGAGGTACCTACACCTACTTACCGTTGCGTATAGTTAGGCACTAAAACTGATACAGAAAGTTTAGTTATATTGCACTATATAAAAACAAAACACAGGAACAACAGTCTTTTGTCTTTGCCAATTGAAACATAACTGGGCTAATGGAACCTCCACAGGTTCATGACGCTAACACCGGGCAAGAGTTTGCAGGATTGTTCCTGTAAAAACGTGCCGCAAGATGCTGAATCCCGACCGTCTGTATACTGGATGAATCGTCGAATTCATCCTTGGCGATTTTTTTGCGTTATTTTAAATTTTACAGGGTTCACGAAACAAAACTACAAATCATAATAAAATAATTATTTTACTACTTTTTATTTAAGTAGGTACCTATTGCAATTGTGTTTTAAATATTGTAATATTGAAAAATACGTATTTTATTTCTAATTATACAGGGTAGCTCAAAGTATTTCGATTATATATTTTAATAGAGATAATATGGTTTGGATCAGTTACGATGTGGTAAGTAATTTAAAAGTATCCGAATGCCGAAAAAAAGTATCCGGTATCCGGATACTTACAAATTTGGTCACGGATACCGGATACAAAATTTGAAAAGTATCCGGATACAGCTTTTGGATACACATAAAGTATCCGGATACTGTATCCGAATACTGTATCCGAATACAGAAGTATCCGGATACTACCCAACTCTGAAATGCGCATTCTGTCAGATATTCGTTATATTCCTGACGTCACACATGTGAGCGTGTTGTATCTCGGAATTCCGAGTTCTATGTTGAAATTCCGAGTTCTTTGTCGGAATTCTGAGTTGTATGACGTAATTCCGAGTTGTATGTCGGAATACCGAGTTGTATGTCGGAATACCGATTTGTATGTCGGAATTCCGAGTTGTATATCGGAATTCCGAATTACAAATGAAATTCCAAGTAACACGTCGGAATTCCGCGTTACAAGTCGAAATTCCCAGTTACAAGTCGAAATTCCGATGTACAAGTCGGAATACTACTGACCAATTCTTATAGCAATATCTAAATAACACCTACGAAATGAAGCAATTCAAGACATATATGAACTCTTTAACTTATTTTTATCTAGGCTAGGTGGGGCTCTGTTTAACTGTGATGAGTATAATATAGAATGCCAACCGTCTAAGTGTTCTAAGTGTTATAAGCCATTTATAAATTGCATTTCATATTTATATACAAAAATTTAATATTTTAGAATGAAACTCGTTGTACTAACGCTCCTATCTGTGATCTATCACTGCAATGCTTACTCCGGCGGAGCTCCAGAAGAAGTATGCAATGACATGACACCACAACACCCTGTAAGTCCTCAGAAAAGTCAACTGCCATATAAAGTCAGCGTTAGCAAAAACCAAATCAAAGCCGGAGAAACTGTAGAAATTGAAGTTAGCGGAGGTGAATATAAAGGATTGTTGGTGGAGGTCAGAAATGGTGATAAAGCCGTTGGAGAATTCATTGTTTCTGAAAGTGATAGATATTACAAAACAATTAATTGCCATGGAAATAAAAATGTAAGTAGAAAATGCAAAATCATTAAAATGAAAAGAAATATTTGTTTAATTTATTTAACTATTGAGTGATCTACAAAGAAATGTTTCTAAAGTAAGCCGGAGCGGTCAATTCTTTTTCTTCTTCGTTCTTCTTTTTAAGTATCAGTATGAATTAAATTCAAAGTCGTGTTTAGTTATCACTCTGTATTTATCGATAATGCCATACTTTAGAAAAAAATTGTGTATCACTCGCTATATAGATACATTGAATTCGTAAAATTCAGAGATAACAGAGATATAAGCAGTCATTCATAAAATATAATATTCATGGTGCCAACAATAGTTAGTACTGTATATATTCTATTTCTAGACGCGGGGCGAGGCGACGAAAGGTGAGAAGTAAGAGAAGGGATAGAGTGAAGGATTTTACGTAGTTTTATCAATGAATAACTGCCCGAGCTTATACTACATAACGTAAATTTCCATGCCGGTGTAAGCCCTGTTGCCACTTCCAATTTAACATCTCTAGGTTTTGGAATTTGTTGAAAATTATTACATCTAATTCAATGAAATTACATCTAATTTGGTTAAAAATGGCTATTTTTTGTTCTAATGCTCAATTAGGTCTTTGTAGAAAGTATTTTTTTTATAATTATTTAAAATCATTTACATTAGCCCTTATGGTCGAAAAAAAAATTTAAACGTCAATATCTCGGTTTCAACCGTCTACAAATTTGTATAAAAAATGTTCATTTAGAAATATACTTCTCATTTGACGAAAAACGAAGGCATAAATGAAAAACAACTATTCTTTATAAAAGTTTCGCCTATATATTGACAAGGTAAAAGTACTTTCGTCATATTTTTTGCTTTTAAATTAACAAAAATATAGCAATAAACAATAGTGATGTCATGGTTTTACTAGAGAGCAAACATTAAAGGCAGAGCCTCTCGACTCTTTATGCATCTATCTCAGTATTGAAATGTATGCAATCAGTTTGGATCTCTAACATTATTTTATACAGGGATTATTGATTTTTCCACTATGAATAATAGGGTGTATTAATTACTTCAAGATTTTTTTTATTTTTGGTGGAAAATGAAAAATAAGAAAATATAAACTATTAAAGGTATTTATTGAAGTATCAATTATAAACAGTAAGGCTATTGCTTTGCAAAATACAATAAATCCCCAATATAAATAAATTATAATAATAATAATAATAATTGGAAGGAAGTATATAAAGCATAAATTAATAATATTAAAATTTATAATTACACGACTTTCAAACTAATCAGAATCAGATTCACCACACGAATCAACATTTTCCAAAACATTAGCGGCTGTGCCATACAGGTGCAGGAACCGATACAGCAAATATTTTTTTTCTGCATTTGCAAATTTTGCTTCCACAGTCTAAAACAGAATATTATTGTTAGAATATTGTATAGTATCTTTTTTGCATTTGCATGATGTAAGTTCTGTTATGTCTGGTGGCAGGTCGGACAGAGTCTTAAAAGTGGGTATCAGACTTCCATCTTGATCTACTTTCCATCCATACTCTTCAACATTAGGAAGCTGCATCTGGGTTTAAAGAGGTTAGCCAAATATTTAGCTGGTAAAAACATCTTAAACAATGTAGTCTTAGGGCGTCTTCAGTAGGTGGCAATTTAGCGATGGTTTTTGAAGAGGCCAATAATCCCCCCAAAATGTTAATGGAAGTAACATTGGCAGTTTTGAATAAATTTTTATGAAAATTCTTTCAAGATTAGAGAATATGTTTTCAGAGTACTGATCAATGCCAAATCCATCCAAAAAGTAATGGTGTTAAAGGTAAGTTTTCCAACAGGTTCTTTTCCCAATGCTGGACAATTAGCTGGTTGTATTACAACCGGTCAGAGAATGAAAAGCAGGCACATTTTTTAGAAGGTTTTCATCCAAATTTAAATAATGTACTGCTAGAAATCGTCTTGAGTCTCCTCGCCCTGTTCTAAACCATATATCTTTAGTCAAAAACTTCTGAAAATAAATTAATAAGACATCTGTATCGTTGCAATAAATAATGCAGCGTGAATGCCCCGAATTTTTGGCTGACAATATGTGCAATAAGATACGATTATTAGCGTCTTCGTGATTTGAATTTAAAAAATCGTCTTTTGATGGTTTAAAATCTTTCCATATTTATTGATTATTGCAAGTTTTGAAGAAGTTGCTCTGGCAGAAAATGTGTTAAACGTCTTTTGTTAAATATCGAATGAATAAACAAGTTCTATTGTTGCGGAAGTAGAATATTGGGTCGGTCAATTTCTATATCAATTGATTTCTGAAATCCTCTCTTTTGACGTGTTGTATTTTTGATAGAATGTCCTTTATAATGATCAAATACCACATCTATCATTTGAGCATTAAATTTATTTCTAAAAATAATGTTTACAAATATATGAGCATATTCTTTAAATGATATGCAACTTTTGAGCTTTCCCATTTTGATATAATTTTTGTCTTTGCTACTTGTAGCAACAAATCCGTAATTAAAATTTTAAACGAAAACTTATGACTTACCCAAATATATTCAGCTGCAACAGGATGAATGTAGATATAATAAAGATGCAAAAATGTCTATATTTTTTCCCAATTTATTAGGTAATTTAATATATAACACATACACTTATTAATTCTTTAGTAAAAACAGATAACAATATGACACATTGCCCAATGGAACATAACGAGAAGTTTTATAATAAAAAAAATGAAAAATCCTACCATATCAATAATGTGATACATCAGCCGGCATGTAGAGAGAAACAGAGCTATGCTACGTTTGAAGGTGAAGAGAAAGATACACTGAGAGTTGATAAATTTGGCGGTGAGAATTAATAACAGCATAAACCTATGACATCTCTCATCGTTTATTGTTATATCTTTGTTAATTCAAAAGCAAAAAATATGGTGTTTACTCTGTTACCTTGTCAACACATAACCAAAAATTTTATAAGGAATGTTTTTTTTTCATTTAGGCCTTCGTTTTTTGTTAAATGAGTGGTATATTTAAAAAAGACGACTTTTTAACTAAATTTTTGAAGGGCTAAAACCAAGATATTTACGTTTATATTTTTTTTCAGCCGTAAGTGCTAATGCAAATGATTTTTTTTAAATAAGTATGAACAATTACTCCCTACAAAGATTTTATTGTGCATTTGATCAAAAAATGAGTATTTTTTTCTCTATTCGGTGGTATCAATATCTGAATTTTTGATGATAATGCCCTTCTGCACACTCTAATTTTGTAGTAACTCCGGAATAAGGGTTACCTTATCATGACCTTTCATCTGTGAAAAATTCAGCCTTGTGACAAAAGAATGGGAGGTGAATCGTTTTCTTGAGCGAATATTTTAATACATACACTTTACTAACAATGACAACAGCGGATATTATGTCCTACTGTGTCCCTTAGAATATGTCTTATTCACGGCCGCACGATATTTGTTAGTAGTTACATCTCCTGGTTATCTCTGGTAAAATTAGTATGTCAAAAGTTGGATTACAAAAAAAATCACAAGAAAATTTTCTTTCTTTTTTGCTAAATATGGCCGGAAACGTTAATTTAAAATTTAGGCGACTGCTTTAAAAACGTATATCATACAGGAAACTGACAATACTGTTAAAATATATTAAAAACAGGAAACATATTCCATTAACTTTTAATTTATAAAAAAAATAAAGAGTTATTGCTTTTATATCATGATATAGAATATATTAAAAAACAATCTAATATATTCTATTTACCTGCAATATTTAATAGATTTGCCAACTAAAGTAATAGTAAATTTTCAGAAAAATGAGTGTTGAATTACTTGCAGAATTTCTTTCAAGGTAAAATATTTAATAGCTATATTTTTTTTTATTATGCACGTGGCAGTGTATTAAATACAATTAAGACAAAATTACCTAGTAACTTAAATTACAAGTGATACAATATGTATTTTAGACAGTGGCGGCTCGTGACCAAAATATTGGGGGTTTACAATGACAGAATATAGATCTCAGTAGGTACAGATGTAGCTAAAAACTTTCATTGTTTTAAAAAGGTATAGAAAGGTATAGAAAGGTATAGAAAGGTATAGAAAGGCATAGAAAGGTATAGAAAGGTATAGAAAGGTATAGAAAGGTATAGAAAGGTATAGAAAGATATAGAAAGGTATAGAAAGGTATAGAAAGGTATAGAAAGGTATAGAAAGGTATAGAAAGGTATAGAAAGGTATAGAAAGGTATAGAAAGGTATAGAAAGGTATAGAAAGGTATAGAAAGGTATAGAAAGGTATAGAAAGGTATACAACGGTATAGAAAGGTATATAAAGGTATATAAAGGTACAGAAAGGTATAGAAAGGTATGGAAAGGCGAAGAAAGGTACAGAAAGGCATAAAAAGGTATAGAAAGGTACAGAAAGGTACAGAAAGGTACAGAAAGGTACATAAAGGCATAAAAAGGTATAGAAAGGTATAGAACGGTATAGAAAGGCATAGAAAGGTAAAAAAAGGTACAGAAAGGCATACAAAGGTATAGAAAGGTATAGAAAGGCATAAAAAGGTATAGAAAGGTATAACAAGGTATAGCAAGGTACAGCAAGGTATAGAAAGATATAAAAAGGCTGAGAAAGGCATAGAAAAGTATAGTATACCTAAAGCACTGAGAGTTTTTTTCTACATCTGTGAACTCCAATATTGTGAATATCCAATATTTTGGTCACCGGCCGCCACTGTCAGAAAGTCAAATTTTTGTTATTTATAATTCCAAAAACCAAATTCATTCATTGAATGACAAAACAACATAAAAACTGCGCTTGTACATCTTTATATATATTTTTTTAGAGTGCCATAACACACAAGAACGCCACTGATAAGAAAAACAAAAAATTGACGTGGAAAGCACCAAGTACCCAAGGAAAATACACTATTTAGTAAGTAATTATTTTACTTTTTTTGTAGGGTTTAAAACTGTGATGTGGGTTAAAGAAGAAACTTATTAACAAAAAGCTTATAACTCGCTTGGTATTGCACCTATAGTAACGAAAAAAATATCAATTTATTTGTTTTAAAATCATTATGAAATCGGCGCTTGATAAAATTTACATAGGTTTCATAAACATGAAACCTTTGAGCAAGGTTAAAACTGAAAAATCTCGGAAATGGAATATTTTACAGAGATTAACCAAAAGTTTCTTTTTTGTGACAAATTGCGTAAGGAATAATTATTAATCTTAACTTTTATGGAATAAAGGGTGTTTAAAAAGTTTGGATGAAAATTGGTTTCATAACCCTTGATTCTACGCCAATGGGTAATCGTAATTTATCGAAATAGAGTGTGTTAGCTAATAATGACGATTAACTAACATATACATATTTTTAACTTAAAGTATTTAACATAAGGAAAGATATTTAGAAAATTATGTATTTATTCAATTCACTATATAACCCTGTAAAATGAAAACTGGGACGTTTATAGGAAAATTATATGGGGCTCCGCAAAGCCTTTGTGGGGGCTCCGCGAAGATAATAATAGTCATAATCAAAAAAAGAAAAAAGAAAAAAAGAAGCAGTACTATGCAGTACTATCGCCACAAAAGGGGGCGACCTGGCTTGAGGACTTTTTTTTAGGAGTCACTAAGAGGAAGGAGGATATGATATTGCTTGAAAACTTTTTTTTTAGAAATGTGTTTAGGGCTCCGTCAAATATTTTCGCTTTTCAAAAAGGTTCCGTCAAACATTTTCGCTTTGAGAAGCACTTCTGTAGAATATAGAAATACGTAGATAAAGATAACTGAATGTAAGGGCTTTTTCAGACGGTGCGGCTGCGATGCTATTTTCCGTCTGCAGCATGTCGCAAAGATATCGTGGAAGTATAAAAATATATGTGTAATTTTCACATTATGCGGAAGCGACAAAAAACGGACGCTTAGTGCGGCAAATTTTTGCGTCACAAGACAGTGCGTTTTTGGTCAGATAACGCCCAATTTTTTTCCGTGCGACATTAAACCAACCACTAAAATAAATGCACATTTCCAGATGTGTCGCTGCTTGTCGCGATATGTATCAGTAAAATAAAATTTCAGTGTTTCAATTTTGTCAGTGTGTCTTCAGCTTGTGCAGCGTATCATTTGTGCCTTCGCAATGGCTTCAAAATTAAAATTCAAATACGAAATAATTGAATTAATTGAAGCGGTGGAAAGTTATCCGTTTTTACATCTAGCAATAACTTTGCGCTTCCTTCGCCTTTGATGTAGCAATCTCAATAAAATAATTCGTTTTCTATTATACATACTGCAAATACACTCCACTAACTGCGAAGAGCAACTGAGCAATGACAACACCGCGCACAATATTTTATTTTTAAATCGTTGGAAAAGAAATTGTATTGCCTTGTGTGAAAGCTTTTTGCCATTGCGATACGATATATCGCAAACGGAAAGTCGTATCGCAGCCGCATCGTCTGAAAAGGCCCTAAGAAGTAATTTAAATGTACGATTCCATTCCAGATCAGACTGTGATAACGTGTTTTGAGTATACCGAAAAAACTACATTTTGTTTTTTCCAAAAAGTTTTCATATATTTATTAATTATTCGCAGAAAACTTTTTCCTCTCAGCCATTCTAATGTCAATAAATACATGTTATCTAAAATCTTTTTTTGTTGCAGCGTTACCGTAGCTAAAGATGGAGGTACTTTCTGGGCCCGCAAACCAACACAAGTTATTTCTGTATTTTAATTTAAATTCAATGTACCTAAATAATATAATTATTGTAAGCAAATTTTCAATGTAATTGGATATTTTTTTGTATATGTCGTTCGATGTTTTTTTCTTTTTGAAAAAAAAAAAAATACATACAAGTTTTGTATATTTAAAAATTAACGGAAATAAGATTGGTCATTTCAATTAAATTAGTGAAAATTTTTTGGCGTTTTTTATTATTATCCTTGCTACACGACGGTGTCTGAGCTAACCTATAAAAGCACCATCATGTACTTGAATTACATTATTCTTCCCAACAGTAATCGACGTATTATATTCTAGACCAAAAGACATTTCTTATGATATTTTTGAATTATTCATATTAAATTCTTTATCAATATAGTTATCCAGTTTCCTCGTTTACACATTTGATTGACTTAATCATTCTGTGGCTAATGGACAATGTCCGAGGCTAATTTTTTCTTCACTCACTCACTCAAAATCTTTATCATGTAGAGAAATGATTTGACACTGTAATATTTAAACAATTTGGTGATTGGAATACAGTTAATGTAATTTTAATTTAAGGGAGGGACATAAAAAACAAGTGAACAATTGGAAAAATACCCATTATCGTTACCATAATTAGCAAACCTCGTAACTCCATTTTTGCCAAATTCACATTTTCATGCCAAATTGTAGAGAAAAAAACCTCCATTACATGTTTCAAACATCATAAATCCAGAAGCCAGAATAATATTATTCTGGAATTATGAAGTTTGAAATATGTAATAGAGGTTTTTTTCTCTATAAGTTGGCATGAAAATGTGAATTTGGCAAAAATGGAGTTACGAATTAGGGTAACATAACGGTAACGTTGGGGCAACGCTATGGTAACGTTATGTAAAAACGAATAGAGATAAAAAAATTGAAACTACACGACCAAAAAGAAGATACAATGTATTAATTCGCAAGCATTTTGATTCTTTGTACAGCCTATCAGTAAGATATTGTTAATTTTTATTAAAAATACCTAATTTTTAAATTGTATTTTTATGTTATTTTTAACTGTTCTATAAAGGATTTTGATGCAACCCCCATGCGGTTATGCAGTAATTTAATCTAGATTCCACTGGAGCAAAGTATATTGTTTTTAAGATTTTTAGTTACATGATTTTTCAGAGTTATTTTTTATTATTCTTATTATTCTTATTATTATTATTAAAAACAATTAAAGGCTGTAAACTAGGTTCTATATAGCCTAACAATTTACAATAGTTAATATGGTTTGAAGATAATTAATTGTTCATAAAAACAGTCTAATTAATTTTTAACATGTTTGTCGATGTCTACAACATCATTGGACAAGCTGTTTCAAACTTCAAAGATTCTGTTTGTTAAAAAATATTATCTGTATTTAGTCCTATATGGTGTTCTTTTTTTTTAATTTGAATTGGTCATCTCTTATAGTCTCTTATCATGATTGGTAAAATTTATAGACTGTATTTTATTAGAAATACTTATAGTTTATGTGCTTTTCCCATTTTAGATATTAGTCTATATTATTATGCCTAAGTAATTCTTTGATTTTTTAATTTTAAAGGTACAATCATAGGAATATTTTCTTTGGCAACTATGCTTATGTACAGTAATTTCACCTTGTTTACAGAAAAGCATAGAAGCATTGATTTATCAGCATTAAGGGTTAAATAATTTTTGTAAAACCATGATTTTACTTCTGTTTTAAGCACTATTTCTTTCCAATTTTTTCTTTTATTTACGATGGCAGTATCAACTGCAAAACAAACCATGTGCCCCTCATCATCAGAAATCAAGTTTAATAATTCATTAACATAAATTAAGAAAAAAACTGGTCCAAGCATCGTCCCCTGTGGCACACCAAATTCTACCGACTTACTTAAGTGTACTTATTATGATATTAATAATTTTAAGACTGGGTTCTTTCACTTAGGTATGCGTTAAATTATTTACCCAGACAACACACATAGTCCAATGGACGTCCACTTTAGATCCTTTTGAGGCCTTGAGGTCCAGAACGTCCATATCCGTATTCGTACATATCCGTATTCGTACATCCAGTGTACGTCCGTTTATGATCATTAATTAACAGCTGCATATCGATGTCCAGAGGACGTCTGTTTTTGGACTTACTTTTAAGTTTATTAATTATTATTAAAAATTGACAAATTAAATCTATTACATTTCATTCTATCAGCGGAAGCTTGAAATCTTATTCTATTATAACCGTATCTAGTAAGAATTTTTCAAGTGGCTCCTTGGTCGAGGTCGCCTAGCGCTTGAATGCCCAGCAAGACAATGGACGAGTCGTGAGTTCGATACCTGCTCTGGTTAAGTAATTTTTAATAAATAAAAAAAAAAAAAAACAAAAAAAAGTGGTTGCGAAAATAATAAATAAATTATGATTATTATAAAATAGTGTATGGTGAGTTGCGGTTGTGTAAAAAAGTAAGGGTTGTGGTCCCAATGGAATATCCAGGAATGGACGTTTTTTAAATGTCCCGTATTGAACGTCCAAATATAATCCAGAATTGGACATCCTAAGAACGGCCAAAAGTGTGCCATTTGTATACTTCAATGGACGTCCATTGGACGTCGGAAGTCATCTTTGGATGTCCAGACATCCAAAATTGTATATCGAATGAACGTCCAATGGACCTATTTGTGCTGTTTGGGTATAAGGTAATTCACACTTTTTCTAGTTTGATCAGCTAAATTTGGTGTGTCACAATATCAAATGCATTTCCCAGATCCAAATAAAAAATGCCTATTCGCTTAGTGCGAAGTCGTGGTAGGGGAAGCAAAAGCGATACTAGCGCTAACTGTGGATAATTTCATGCATTTTAGGGCGATATTTTATAATTTTTGCATATCAACTACACGTATATACATTTTACTTTAAAAAAAAAGTTGGTAAAAACAATATAATAAGCAACCGGAGTTGCTGTATTGAAAATTGTAAAAATACTAGGAAGAAAAACATTGTAAATTATAAAAATGTTCAGTAACAAAGTGGAAATTAAATCAAATGGATAGGTGTACAATAAGAAGAAAAATTACCTTTATTTTTGTTGTAATAACAATAATACTGGAAATAGTAGACATCAGAAACTTGAAAGGTTTTAAATAAACAATAAATTATCATTTTACGATGTTTCTTCAACATCCCTTTAATCTTAAATGTTCAGAAAGAATTGGATTTCTGTCTTTGATTATTGTATGTGGCTGGAATGCAATTTGGTGATTTAGTGATAGGAAACCAGTTTTAATCATTCATTCTATGTTTTCTTTCAAACAAAAATAAAAATATAAACAACAATCCTTCTGTTTATACATTTTAACTTCACGCTATTTTAATATAATTTTTTTTATTTTGACAGAATAGGTTAATTCTTCAAGACACCTTATTAGACTTAGGCAACTTCTCATACATTTTCCTGTAAATACTCTGTTGCCTGTCTATATTTTATTAGTGATTTTTATTGATTATACTTAGTTTTTTTTTTTTAGTTTAAGCGATAAAAATATATAATAATAATTTTACAAATTCTTATACTTTTATTTAAACTAACATATATACTTTTTAAATGCGAATTCCACTAAAAAATTGTATTGTCAGTATACGCAAAAATAGTCCATTAGTACAAAAATGAATTGGCGCTGCTGTCATACTTAGCGAATAGATACATTGCCCCTTAGGAGCATTGCCCTCGGAAAGACTGCGGTTAACATAGTCTGTTAAGCAGATGACAGCGTCCTCTCTATACTTAAATCTTTGCAAAAGCCTAACTGATTGTTAGAAAGTAAATTGTTTTTTGGAAGGTACTGAGTCAGTCTAAGCTTAGCGCATTTTTAAATCAGTTTTGACAGGTTACTTGTTAAGGCCAGTGGCGTAGCCAGACATTTTTATGGGGGGGGGGGGGGGTTATGAGAACTATGGGGGGCTAACAAACAGTTATTAGAAATCGGCCCCAATAAGATTGTGACCCCCAAAACCCCCCGTGGCTACGCCACTGGTTAAGGCAATGAGTCTGTACCCAGACAGCACACCAAATCCTTTGGATATCTACTGAACATCCCAATATCCACTGAATGTCCAGTCCATGGTGGATATCTATTTTATATCCATGAAATGTAATTTATAGACATGCAAATGTCCATAAATAATTGTAATTATATAGCAAATTATTAAAAAATTACGCCATTGTACTCGCCATTGTGGCTAATAGTACCGTTGAGATATTTAAAATTAATTTTTTTTAAGGTGTATTCAATATCCCATGGACATCCACTATAAATATATCAAAGTCTAAGCGCGGACGCAAACCATCGTGGATATCTACTAGATGTAATTTTTGATTTTGCTTCCTAAGTATAGATGGCGATACCACTTTCGTATCTACTCATGCTTAACCCGCCGTAATTGAGTTTGATCGACATTGTTTCACAAACAGACTTCATTAGAGACTGAAGTCGAGAAGTTCCATTTATTGCTGAAGATTCCTAATAAGGATGATTTTCTCCTTAGTAGGCAAAATCAAAGGCAGATTGTTGGGAAAATTTTTTACCTCTATTTTCTTTCGACGTTATTCAATAACCATTGGTTACTTATGAACCTCTACTAAAAATAATTATAAAATATTTATCTGAATTTCTATATCCTGGGATATAGACGGACATTTGGTTGGATATCCACAAAATATATTCTATGGATATATCTGGGATTTCTTGTATTGTCTGGAGATACTCATTAGATATTTTGCTGAATATCCATAGGATATCTTCTATATTCTGGATATAGACGCCATAGACGGACATTTGGATATCCTTATTAGTTCCACGGAATATTTCTGATATCCTGTGGATATATTGGATATCCACAAAATATATTCTGTGGATATCTCTGGGACTTGGTGTGTTGTCTGGGTAATTACTTGTTACTTTTTTATCTCCCGATTTGTGTATTGGTGTTATAATTGCATGTATTAAGCATTTTGCAAAGTCACATATATGTATTACCAATAACTATTAAATTTATCAGATAAAGGAGTCAGCAAGTATACCTAAATGTTTGTCTTTATGTTCTCTTATGTACCTAAAAGATATATTGTGCCCAATTGTGTCGCTATTGCAGCAAAGAAATGTCTCAATGCCTATCTTCTCAAGGAACTTTAATTAGTTTTCCTGTTCCTATCGAAGAGAATGAAATTTTATACAGCATAGAGTATTCTTAACATCGATTTAGAATTAAATGTAATTTTAATTTAAGGAACATTGCAAATGTCAAATCTGGAATCTCATTATCCCAAATTTTGTACAATTCAGACTACCCATTTATGAGATACTTAATTATTAGGAGTTTCCAAACTTTGTCCCTCCCACTAAAAAGTAACACATTTAAAACTTAAGAAAGGAAAAAGATATGGAGAGGCATTTTTTTCCTACAGTTTATGGAAAAAATATACATTTGGCAACTATGTCAACAAAACTTGCAGTAAATGAAGGGTACACGACACGGGAAAAACAGGCTAAGTCTTTTTGTTGGTCCGAGAGTTATCGCCGTTTTAGACTTATATTTCTACAAATTTTTTATTGGGTATAACATTTTAGAGCAATTTAACTTTTAATTACTTAAAAAACTTATAAGTACTGAATTGTGTAAGTCTAAAGCCTCCAAATTACCCTGTTAACAAAAAAATATGACTTAGCTTGTTTTTCACCTGTTTCTTTGTTACATTATTTTTTGGCATTTATTTTGTAAAACAATAAGTAATAATTACAAAACTAAAAAATGTAATATAACATAACAGTATCATGAGAGTTTAAAAAATGAAATTTGTTAAACATGTGGAAGATTAGAAAAAAAATTCTGGGCAGTTGGACTACAAAAACGTGTGAGGCATTGGAGGTTTGAACATTTTTCTGCAGATATTCGTGGCTTTGCAAGCCCAAGTTTTTGCTTGCGTCTCTTATTCTTCCAAGTATTGATCTTTTGTTTTAATAATTAGCACACCGCCAACCGCCACCTTCAGTATTATGTTCATTTTGCAATATTATAAATAAGTTTTACAAAATTAGTTGACAGCGACACTGTAATCAAAACAGCTGAACTCTGACCACGCGTTGCCAATAGATAGCATTATCTCAATTCGGTCTAAAAATTGACTTAGCCTATTTTTCCCGTGTACCCTTCAAATGTAAGAAGTTTAGTGAAAATTAAACGTTGATATTATTTTCCATTTTCGAGTTATAAACTGTTAAAATGTTACTTTATAGTGGGACACCCTGTATTTTAAGCATGGACTTTTTTATAATTCCCTGGATAATTCCCATTCCTAATTTTAATCAAATAAATAATAAGAACACAAATTATTAAATTACACTTTTTATTCAAAATGAATTTGTAGAAGAAACTAAGAGTTGTAAAGATTACAATAAGCAGTTATTACATTTTTATTACAGTTAATCAAAATAGTCCTCAATGTCAATATCAGGATTCAAAATATCATCACCATAAGGTGACAAATCAATTTGATTTAGAATCAAATTTTCAGCCATTTCCTCTAAATCTGTATCTCCAATTAAAACAGCACCCTGTAGTTTGTTGTTTTCCAAAACGAACTTTATGTATTCATGTCCTTTTGTCATTCTAATCAGAATTTCATAATTTGTTCCCAACTTTTGTCCATTGAACAGCCCCAGTAAAATAACTTTATGTCCAAAAAGTTTGGTGGAATGAGCAAACATTTCGAAACAAAAATCTTGCAAGACTTCTTCTTTATTCAAGTGACCAGCCATGCACTTTGCTGCATAAGATCCCATCTGCCTAGCTTGAGTCCATAATTTCATTTGAAACCAATGTTTTGCAATTGACCAATTAGCACTGCAGACATCACCTGCTGCATAGATGTATGGAATATTAGTTTCCATATGCTCATTAACTTGTATTTCCCCTAAATTGGTTAATTCTAAATCTGACTTTGTTTTGAATAATTTTTTAGCCATTACTCCAGTTGCAGAAATTATAATATCACACTTAATTTTTTCGCCAGTAGAGAGAGTGATTTCCATAGGATGCTCTGATTTTTTGTCTCTTGATACATCAGATATTTCAGTTTCATAATGAATTTTAACAGTTGAAGGAATATTAATATCACCAGCACCTCTAATAATGAGATTAGTGTACCAATCAGGACCCAATGCAGCACCAGATTTCTTGAAATCTTCCTCTTGGTATCTCATTCTTTTACTAACAGGTTCTTTCTGTATTTCATCTTTATTTAAAGATGGTAAGAAGAATTCAGCTGCCCCTGGGTCAACAAATGTAGCTGAAATATGTCGATCTTTAATAACCCAATGAATTTCAGTATTTTTAATTTTATATGCTAATTCAGAGGCAATACCTCCATTACCAACAATAACAATTTTCTTAGCATTGTTTATTTTCTTTATAAAGGTATCAATGGAATCTGTATCTCTAATACCTAATATTTCTTCAAAATCTTGTGATTGAGGTATTAGTTTGGGCTCAGCTCCTGTGCATAAACATAAATATTCGTATTTTATAATTTTGTTGGTTTTAGTTATAATGTACTTTTCTTTATCATTTACTTCAGCTAAAGTATCATGAATCAATTTAACATTTGGGTGTTTTAGTGAGAACTCAGAAGATTGTACTTCTTTAATATCAAATTTTGTTAAGGTTCTTGTAATTGCAAGGAGATTGGTTACAGTTTTTATAAGGGATGATTCGCTAAGCAATATAATTGTTTTTTCTGGTTCAAAAAATGCTAAAGTTTCTGCACATGTAACACCTGCTATTCCTCCTCCTACAACTATAAAAACAGCCTCCATTATTTACGAAGTTTTAGGAAGAAATTCCGAGTAGTCGTACTGTCTAAATGGAACATCAAATGTAATTAACCCTCTATCATGAGCTCTTTTAATTGCAACTATAAGATCCTGATGTTTCTTTTGACATAAACCAGTTTTTGCGTAACTTAGAATACTACCAGTATGTGGACATATGAACTGTTTTAATAAATCGATATTTTCTTCATGCAAAACTAAATATTCATCTCTACAGATGGGACATGGGTTGCCTGTAGATATTTGTCCGCCTCTTATACAAGTCTTCCTAGTTTTCCTAGGGGGGTACATTCCCTTATGGTTTCTTCTGTATAGAACCCATACCGGTTGGCCTTCGTATGTTTTTTTAAAAGCTACACTTTTTAAATACTTAATGCTAGTTTCAACAGGGATCTTTTCAGTGCGGTCTTTTGTAATGTCTCTGTATTCCAGAACAGGCTGATCTTCACTCGCCTTCTGTTTCAATATACTAAAAGTAGATATTGCCTTTGATAAATGAGGTTTTATTAAAACTTGTTTTAAAACTGACAGTGACAACATTTTAGTCTCTTAACCTAACTTTACACTTCACATTTTTTAAATGACACATGACTTTGAATTGACATCTGTCACTGAGGGATACGTTCTGAAAATTGACTAGGTTCAGTAATAACCATATTAAGTTTCAAAGCAAAAATACAGGAAGCCCCAAAATTCCTGGGACATAGAACTTACCAGAATGTACTGTTTGTCCGTGAACAAACTATGGAAACTTTTACTGTCAACAAACAATTGGGTATTCCAAACAAAATGGTTGTCCATAAACATGATATTAGGTCTTTTCCTTTGCATCGAAAGTGTAGCACTGAGCTACGTCACTTCTGAAAATATTGTTCCATCCATACAATTTGTATATATGGAACGATATTTTCAGAATTGGTGTAGCCCAGTGCTACACTTTCGATGCAACGGAAAAGACCTAATATGGCAAACCCTTGCCGCGTTTGAGAATCCACATCGGATGCATTTTTTACATCTCGAGCGTTTTTTTATCCACATCGGATACATCTGTCCCATTACATTTACGTATACTGAATCACGTGATCAAAGATTTTTTACATCTCAGATGCATCCGATGTGGATTCTCAAACGCAGCACCTGTAGCCCCAAGTAAATTTGACAGGGTTAATGCAATGAACTGGAGTGGGGTAAAAAGCCAATGTGCATATTGTATCAATAGAACAAGATGTGACTCTATGGGCGCAGCCATGTTTATTTCTCATCTCACTTGGGAGTATTTATAATAACCATTTTCTGTTTCACATTAATATTGTTCAATCCACAAGCTGGTGGATCAGACAACAACAAAGTCAAATAGAAAATGGTTGTTATACTCCCGAGTGAGATGAAAAATAACCTGTCTTCGCCCATAGAGTCGCATCTCAAGCCTATTGACAAGCATTCTACCCCACTCCAGTTCATTGGGTTAATGCTACGACAGTTATATAGATTGATCCTGTGGATTAAAATAAATATAAGCTCATGCAATGAAGTAAAAATCTAACTAATAATTTTTGTACTGTACTTATAGGCTGAAAACTGGTTATAAAACATATTTTTTGTAACACCGATTCTGATTAATGAGCACTTGCGAGGCAATATGGCCGTTCGCAAAGCGACTCGCGTTGAGTAATCTATAAATCTATATAATTATAGGTCTTTTCCTTTGCATCGAAAGTGTAGCACTGAGATACATCGCTTCTGAAAATATCGTTCCATCCATACAATTTGTATAAATGGAACGATATTTTCAGAAGTGGTGTAGCTCAGTGCTACACTTTCGATGCAAAGGAAAAGACACTAGGTTCTTTCGTTCGTCCCACTGGTGTAGGAATGAACTACACCAACGTACACTAAACCTTTCGTTTGGCCCGGTGTAAAACCCACTATACCTTCCTGTCGGCGATGTGGTGTCCACTGGTGGATATTTTCTCCACCAGCTATTTAGCAGGAGTGAATTACACTCGACATGTATATAAAGGAGTAAGGAGGAAGTAAACTAGGGCATAATTATGTGGTGTAACTGGTGTAATTTACATTGGTGGAAACTGCACCAACAACGAACGAAAGAACCTCTTATATGTAGCATTGACCTTGTCATAACCAAGAGAACACAGGGTTGCCATATCAATAGGTACTTTCGTTCGCTGTTTGTGCAGTGTCCACCAGTGTAAATTACACCAGTTACACCACCTTATTTACCTTAGTTTACTTCCCTTCTTATTCCTTATACACATTTCGAGTGTAATTCACTCCTGCTAAATAGCTGGTGGAGAAAATATCCACCAGTGGACACCACATCGCCGACAGGAAGGTTTAGTGGATTTTACACCGGGTCGAACGAAAGGTTTAGTGTACGTTGGTGTAGTTCATTCATACACCAGTGGGACGAATGAAAGAACAGTGTCAATGATTTTTATATAATTATATAGATTGCTCAAGGCGTGTTGTATTGCAAGCGGCCCTATTTGCCTCGCAAGTACTTAATTAGAATCGGTTTAGCAAAATATCAGTTGTATGTATGGTTGTATGGTTAAGATTTTATACAATAGTCCCTTGAAGGCATTCTAATACGAATTTCTAAATTAGTTATATGACGTCTTTGAATTAGGAACGTCCTGGGAACGTCATTAAAGTGACGTACTATGACGTATTCTATGACGTCAAATAAACTTTGGATTATGACAGTTGGACTTTCATTTCCCCCATTTCCCTTACTTATCAGTAGTCACTGCCACTGTTTACATTTTACATTTACGATAAAAAGCATTTACACAGCTTTTACATTTCCGCCTTCCACAACCAAAATTTTGTGGAACTGTCACGCTGTCTGCTCTTTTCGTGAATAAAAATTTCGTTTAGTGAGGATTGTTTTTGTTAGATTAGTTGTGGATTAGTTACCTTCAGTGAAGTGTTGTGGTTGTGGTTCGATTCTATTAGAACAAATACTCTAGTAAAACTTTGAAATTGTCCACAATATTTTTCTGAAAATGTGTTTCTCAATATACCTAGTGAGGACTCAAGCAAGCAATTGTGAGTTTGATAAGAAACAATAATGTCTCCTGTCATCATTTTCGAGTTTTTGTATTTTGAGTTAAAAAAAGTGTAGTTGCCTGGCTTATTATTAATATAATCCAAATATTTTTGAAAATTTTTAAATTCAAATTAATTCATTCACAATGCAACGTTGGTTTTTCTTAGAAGATCCCAGTTATGCTGATATTCGTTCAGGAAAAGTGGAGACACAAATATCTAGCACATCCTTGAAATCAACAGAATACACTCCAAAAAATTGGCTGTTTCGTGTTAGTGTACCTGAATTAAAAAATGATGAATCTGTTTGTGTAGTAGGAGAATTGCCAGAGCTGGGCTCTTGGCACCCAGAGAAATGTGTGCCTCTTGCAAAAGAGGAAGATGATGGCAGTATCTGGTCAGGTATTATTGAAATTCCAGAAAAGAAAAAAGTACAATTCAGATATTGCATCTGTGTGGTTATAGAACAGAATATTCAAGTAATTGTTAAAAGCTGGGAGGCAAACTTAGTACCAAGAGAAATAGATTCAGAAAATGGTAGTTCACCCAAAATGGAAGATCCTCCTCATGATTATGGATATTATAATGATAGAGAAAGAGTAGATAGGGGTTGGTTAAATAAAGAAACAGTCATCCAACTCAAACTTTGCAACAATCCCCTTTCATTGTTTAGACCAAAATATCATAACAGATTGGTAAACATCAAAGTAACACCAGTGAGTTTAACACGACACAGTGGCTTTCCTAAAACAATGGCTGAAGTTCTAGATGAGTCCTTAAGTGCAGATACGCAAGATTCTGTTGAGGCCCCTAGGCATGCTTTTACAGAAGTAGCTAGTCTTAATTCTGAGGATCCAACTTTCTGTCTTCAAAAACAATTTGGACATGAACTCCATAAAGATGATATGCTTATTTTTCAATCTACTGTTTTGTTCCCATCAAACATTGCCTTTTTAATTGATCTCTATATTTACAGTACTAGAAGTGGCGATGGAGAGCCTCCTTATCATGCAGGTTTCAGTTACCTATTACCTTCTGTGTTACAAGCTTCTGAAGGAAATGTAGTATTACCAGTGACAAGTACAAAGCATCGTCCTTTAGGACAAATTAAAATAGATTATTTAATGATTGGTCCAATGCCCAATTTCAAGTGTGATATGATGATTTCCTTTGCCAGACATTGGAAGAAGACGAGATCAGGTTTAGATGTAGGTCATAGGGGTTCAGGGTCCAGCTTTAAGCAAAGAGTACAAAACTGTGCAGAGGTTAGAGAAAACACAATTGCTAGTTTGAGGAATGCTATTGATCATGGAGCCGATTTTGTAGAATTTGATGTACAGTTAAGTAAAGATTTGGTGCCCATTATATACCATGATTTTCATGTGTGTATATCCATGAAGAAGAAAAAAGAATTAGCAGACAATGATATGTTGGAAATTCCACTTAAAGAGCTTACATTGGATCAGTTGAGGTTATTAAAGGTAAGCAAATATTTTAGGAACCTTCTATTATTATATATTATTTTGAATTTAACATTTGAAGTATTGTGGCTACAAATATCTTATTTGTCTGGCAATAATATTATGAACTACAGAAAAATAGATTTGTATACCAAAAATTCTGAGGATGTCAATTAAAATCTTTAGAATCCAATGACTTCTTTTCACCATTTTTAAATTGGTCCATGCATTAGAGATCCTTATTTTTACTTACATTGTTCTTTTATAATTATTTTAAATATTTAAACTTCGATTTTTAAAAAGTTACTGATAAATTGTGGGTCCATTGTATTCTCAAATCAATGCCTATAAGTCCTCCCATTTATTACTGTTTTTACCAATTTTTATATTATAAGAAAACATACAAAAATAATAGTACAAGACTTTTATTTAGGGTGATCACTATGGACTTACTATAACACTAAATCACTCTACTCATTCTCAAAAAGAAAGTGACATGAAAACTGTTTCATTTAGAAATACTTCGTATGCAAATGTATGTAGTATATCCTTGAAAATGTCACAGGAAGATTTCTTACTTGTTTTTGAAGCTCTATTGGATATTGATGAGATTTATAATACATTTTTGAACATAATTTCCTACCATGTAAATAAAACTTGTCCAATGGTAAATAAAAATTACTTTGAAAACAGACGTAATACAAAATGGGTAAATAATGAGAAATAATTTAAAAAATGTGTACCTATTGGCTCACAAAAAATGTTTCTGATAGTCATATATCGGAACGATGCAAAATGGAAAAAAAATAATAAATGCAAGAAGCACTTTTTTCAAGAAAATTTAGCAAACAAAAATATGCAACAAAAACAAAAAATTACTAATTTTAGTGAAATACATGATGCTAATGGTATAAGATTAACAGAAAACTTAGATATTGCCAACATGTTTGTAGGATACTTTTCTTCAATTGCTAGTTATGCAATTAAAAATCATTTTCCCAACACTACTTTTATTAATTACACCACTGTGTTTGTTCCAAACATATTTAAGTTTATAGAAGTGAATTATGAACAAGTGATAGAAACACTTGCATCTCTAAATAATACCAATGAAGAAGGAATTGATTGCATTTCCACAAAAATCATAAAGACATTTGCCCCATACATTGTCATTGTCATTAGCTTATGTAATCAATAATTCCTTGTTACTTGGAGTCTTTCCAAACGCTCTTAAAATTGGATTTGTAACACCAATCTTTAAAAAAAGTTGTCTCTTGTCAGCGGATAACTACAGACCTATTAAATCCCCACTATAATATATAAAGTTTTTGAGAAATGTGTAGGACAACAAATGTTATCTTTTCTAAAAAAATTAAATATCCTAACTGAACATCAACATGGTTTTCTTCCAGACAGGTCAATGGATAGTGCAACTACTGCTTTCTTCAACTATATACAGGGTGTTTCAAAAAGGTATGTCATAAATTCTTCCACAGATAGATTACCAAAAAATAAGTGGATTTGGGTATATTTACCTATATGAAAAACTGGCTCCTAACAAAGTTACAGGGCATTAAACTAACATTCAAAAAAACTTTTTTTTTTTTGTAAAAAGTTTGCTGTTGCCAATTTTTCTTTGAAATTTTTGCCAGTGCTGTAGATTTAAAGGCCCAATATTCCAAGAAGAAAAAAAATTTAAAGCGACCTCTTTAAAAAAAGTTGGGGGGTTGGGTACCTTTTAACCCACCCATATTTTTTTGTCATAAAGAAACTTACTTTATCGATCTAAAAATCAAAAAGAACTAGGTAAATATAGCCAAATCCACTTATTTTTTGGTAATCTATCTGTGGAAGAATTTATGAAATACTTTTTTGAAACACCCTGTATATTGACAGCTAGATAGGGGGCAGTATGTGGATGCACTCTTCTTTGATTTTTCCAAAGTTTTTGACACAATTGACATATCCATTGTTCAAGATAAATTATAGGCATTAGGTTTCAGGGGCATAATTTTAAAATGGCTAAGTTCTTATTTAGATTTACATCAGATGTGTAAAAGTGGGTAACTGTAAATCAGAATTGAAAAGTCTAACCCGAGGAGTACCACAAGGCTCAGTTTTGGGACCACTAATATTTTTGTTATATGTAAAAGATCTTCCTCAACATGTGTCTGTAGATTGTACCATACTCTATGCCGATGATACAACTTTAGCATCTCATGCAACTTCTCCAGATGAGCTGCAGCAGAAACTTCACTTAGTAGCTTCAGATTTTTTAACTTGGAGCTATAAAAATTCCTTAATCTTAAATTCTGATACAACATTTGCTTTTCAGTTTTTTCAAGGAATAGAATTTATGATAATATATATACAAAGGTAAATTGCAATGATGTCTACTTGTCGCAGAAAACAAAATTTCTGGGGGTACTGCTAGATAGTGATATGAGCTGGAAATCAAATATTAATTACATCTATAAAAAGGTTAATAGTGGTTGTTATACTCTACTTCAATTAAAACAGATATTTACATTTAACCAACTTCTACAGGTATATTATGCAATTGTATATTCACACATATCATACAATATTACACTCTGGGGAAACTTCAATCTGGAATCAAGACAAACATGCAGGGATCATTTTATTAAATATCACATACTCACTCTACCCTCAATATATATTTATAAGACAATCCTATATACAAAAAAAATGAAACAAAATTTTTCAGGAACAATGATTGTCACAATTATCCCACTCCTAATGGCAATATGTTATGTACAATTAGACATGTAACTGCTATCTATGAACATAGTCCTGAGTATGCAGAAATTCAGTTATTTAATAAACTGCCAGCTGATATTAAAAACATAAAATCCATTAACAGCTTTAATTAAACATTAAAAAATTTTTTAATAACAAAATGTTTTTATAATATTAAGGATTATTACTAGGTAACGTAAGGTGTTAGTAAATAAGTGCGACAAACTTCAGGGGGTGATTCAGCATGAAAAAATAATGACAGTTTGCTATATAAACGTATGTCTGAAAATGCTTCGTTTTCCGAATATGGGGTGTTAAAGTTTTTCTTAAAAACTGACGATTTGTTTATTGCTCTGAAACCGGTCAAGATATGCAAATGAAATTTGGTGGATTTTAATAGGTAGTTATTCCGCATTTTTTGACATGCAATTAAGAATTTTATGTTCATCATTGGCGTGCATACGGGTAATGATCTCAATTCATTTAAAGAAAAACATGGTACGCCACTGAGATATTTCAAATTAAAAATCATTTTTGAATTCATCATTAAATTTGTCACAAAAAATATATCTGGCCTTTTTTTCGTGTGGGGCGCCGTTTTTATGCAAAAAAATAAAATATCTTAACGCGTATTTTTCATTTCTTTAATACATTATCAAGAACTATCTAATACAATAACATTAAACTAGAACAATAACAGAAAATAACCCTAATAAAATTTTAAATAGGCGCAAAGCTACAACAAATGCTGAAAATGACCTCCCTCAGACGTGAGACAAGATTCAACTCTTCGCCGCATTGATTGTCTTATTCGCGCAAATTGTCCTGGTGCATTTCTTATTCGGTTCCTCAGGACTCCGACATTTTCGACGGGAGTGGAATAAACTAGTGACTTAAGAAAACCCCAAATGCAAAAATCCAGAGGATTTAAATCCGGCGATCGAGCAGGTCAATGTTCCGTACCTCCCCTACCTATCCAACGATTTGCATATACTGCATCTAAGTGATTTCGTACATCAATGCTAAAATGGGCTGGTGTACCATCATGCATGAACCATAAGTGTTGTCTCAGCTGTAGAGGAATTTCTTCAAGAAGAACAGTTAACTCTTCCTGTAGGAAATTAAGGTAAGAGTCGCCTGTTAGTCGTTGTGGGAGGAAATATGGACCGATTAAATGATCATCAATTACCCCAATCCATACATTTACCGAAAACTGATGCTGAAAATGAGCTTCAAAGATTCCATGTGGATTTTCCTCAGCCCATAAGTGATTGTTATGGAAATTTCGTATAGACTCTCGACCAAAATTAGCTTCGTCAGTAAACAAAACTATTTAAAAAATTAGGAATTTGAGCGATTTGATGAAGAATCCATTGGCAAAAAAATAGGCGCGGAAGAAAGTCTTTAGGTAGTAGAGCTTGCACACGTTGAATATGAAACGGATACAACTGCTGTTCTTTAAGAATTCTAAATACAGTGAAGTTGCTTACATTTAATATGTTGGCAATTTTTCGAGTACTTGTTTCCGGTGACTCCGCAATTAACTCGAGAACTACTTCTTCTAGTTGCACAGTTCGTACTTCTCGAGGGCGCCCGCAGTCAGCCGTTTGTTTCTTAAATGTACCATTTTCGCGCAAACGTTGGCGAAGGCGAGCAAATATTGTGTGATGGGGTACCCTACGTCCTGGATACAACTCGGCATACAATCGTCGAGCTTGCCGACCATTTCCATTACTTCGACCATAGACAAAATGCATGTCTGACAATTCCACGTTTGTATAATTTTCCATTGTTTTCGATAAAAGAAAAGTAAATTACTTATTAACATCAGTGTTATACCAAACTAAAAGCTTAATAATGAAGAAACGCTAATTTGACATTTCGTTAAACTATTCATATTTAACAGAATGTTGACAATAGCCTACTAGTACTAGCGTCGCTATTAGATAATAATGTATTACAAAAATGAAAAATATGCGTTAAGATATTTAATTTTTTTGCATAAAAACGGCGCCCCACACGAAAAAAAGGCCAGAGATATTTTTTGTGACAAATTTAATGAGGAATTTAAAAATGATTTTTAATTTGAAATATATCAGTGGCGTACCATGTTTTTCTTTAAATGAATTGAGATCATTACCCGTATGCACGCCAATGATGAACATAAAATTCTTAATTGCATGTCAAAAAATGCGGAATAACTACCTATTAAAATCCACAAAATTTCATTTGCATATCTTGACCGGTTTCATAGCAATAAACAAATCGTCAGTTTTTAAGAAAAACTTTAACACCCGTATTCGGAAAACGAAACATTTTCAGACATACGTTTATATAGCAAACTGTCATTATTTTTCATGCTGAATCATCCCCTGAAGTTTGTCGCACTTATTTACTAACACCCTGTATATGTATGTGTGTGTATGTATGTGTGTATATGTGTATGTATGTATATGTATATTTAAATGTAGATTTTAAATTGTATTTTGTCTACTACATGTATCTTGACATATTATTATATCCTATCTACATCATTGTCTAGTGATCAAAAATGACCAATAAAGATTTATTATTATTATTATTTACCTACTTGTTGGCAAACACATTTAGAACAATTTATAGTGTGACTATTAAATGCAAAAGCTTATAAGATCTATCTATTTATAAATGATATATTTATTTGTCGCATTATATTACCCACAATTAGGTATAACATTTCCTCGAAATGATCTTTTAAAACACATATGTCAATTTATTTTAAAATGTTTTAACTATTTTTATCTAAGGTGGACATCTCAATAATTAGTGTACCCTCACGTGAAAACATTTGGCAACTGAACCTGTTTTTTTTTCAGGCAATATATTTTAACTGTTAAAATCAGGTGACTGCTAAACCAAACTTACCAGTGTTTTAAAATTAAATTAAATTGTTGTTGCCTACAGCAAAAAAAATGAGACAAAGTAAACAAGGTGTTACTAATTTGAAGCCATTCCAAATTCTAAACTTCCTTGAGAAATAGGATTGGAATGGTCATTATAAGCATCGAGACTATTTGGCAGAAGGAGATATCATAGATCTTTAAGGTTGCAGTGTATTAATACCTAACATAATATAAACAAGGTGTAATCAGTATTTAATTTTTAATAATTCAGTTTTTAAGTACTTTGCCTTAAGAATATTAAAAGAGGTGGTTGGATATATTATAAATTAAATTCTTACAAAGAGCGGAATTTCCCCTACATGTATCCCATTAACAGATTGGTCGGTTATTTTTAAAAACGAAAAAGTTACAAAAAAAGAAAACCTAATAAAAAATTTTATAACTTATCTTTTTTATGCTATTTGTTATGTATTGTTTTGTAATTTTTATATTCGCATTTTTTTTCTTATTGTAAATTTATTTTTTGTTTTTGGGTAATCCTGTTGAAAATAAAAACATATCATTATTATTATTGCTACCTGTTTAAAAGTTCACGAAACCTTGAAATACAAATACAATAAACATATTTAAGTAGGTATATTTAAAAATTAAAAAAATTAAGGAATATTAAGTTCTGAATAATCCTTAATAATTTAGTTAACTAAGTAGCTACTGTTTCAAAGTTCATCTTAACACATTTTTATTTTTATAGAATCAAAGTGCATCTTTGCATCATCTCATAAGTATATAAAAAGAATATACCTAGGTAGGTATACCTAAGTAAATTAATTTTTTATTAATGGTTTTTTTCTATTTAAGATTTTGATCTAAACAATAATCTACAAAGATACATTGATGTCTTGCAGTATTATAATCAGCCCAACCTCACAGATAAGATATAACACAAAAAATTCAACCTTGAATTTCACTGTTGTTTATAAAGAAACAGATATACACTAACAGATAATTATGTACAGGCAATGGGGCCAATACAAATAACTCTAATACCTAGTTGGTGTATATTCATATAGTCTAGAGAATAAAGGAGTGCAGTAATTTAATTTGCAGAATGTAGTACAGGTTCAAGAGGTAGACATTTTATTTATACCTCATCAATATATTATTAACATTATTAGTTTTAGTAATTTAATAAAAATATTGGTCTTGTAAATCAAATTTAAGATATTCTTCTAAAACTTCAGATATAGAAAACTTTCTATCTTTAATCTCCAAAATTAAAATTTTATATAAAACTAATATCTATTACATTAATTATACCCTTATTATTCATAGATTGCTCATTTACAGTTAAAATGAAAATTTTAATACATCTTATCAGCTTAATATTTTTTTTTTACTTTAGATTTAATCATAATAAATCTTTTATTTTGACAGATAAGTCAGACTTTATTTATTCATAGAAATAGAAATATAGAAATATTTTATTCTCAGTAATACATATATAAACATGTTTACATAGTCGTCAGTACACATAAATGGTAAAATACACCACATTTTACATACATTAACATACAGCATACTCGTATAAAATTTAAAATAAAATAGAATTTTAAAAGATCATATATATAAAAAAAAAATACAATATTAAAAATATTAGGTGACATGTTTCACTCTTACAAAATAATCGTTAGTGTTATATAGACACATGTCCAGTAATATCTTGTTAATTTGATGTTTAAACTTTTTTCCTGGTAGATTACGGATGTGAGGCGGAAGTGCATTATAGAATGAAATGCCGGGACTTGTTTATTCTTGTTCTCGTTTGGATTAGCTGATTTTTCCCTATAGTATCGTATGTATGATTGTCTATTTGCGAAAACAGGGTCATTATGCTAAGTTGCTTAAATAGTGGTTGGCATGGTTCATAATAATTTACCTGCAGAATAGAGCGAATTGCTGATTTTTGAAGATAAAAAGTCTTTGTAGTGAAGTGAATCTAGCATTTCTCCAAGTTAGAATCCCATATGTTAAATTGGAATGGAATAATCCATAATAAGTAGTTATTGCTGCTTCTGTATTAACTATATTTGATAGTCTACGTAGAGCAAACGTGAATTTTGCTTGTTGCATAAGTTATTTATTTGATAGTTCCATGTAAGTTGTGTGTCAAAATATATATGGAGAAATTTAGTGTTCATTGTTTCACTAGTAGTTTGGTTCAACCTGAAGACACATGTTTCAGTTTTATTGTGATTTAAAAATAATTCGTTGCTATCAAACAATTGTTTAGCTTCAGTCATAATCTTAGAGTTTTTGATAACTATGTCAGATGTGTTATTGCAGTGATATGAGAAATTGGTATCATCTGCATACATGGTAGTTAGTAATTTGGCATTATTTGAATTCATATATGATGGAAGATCATTGGTATATATAAAAAATAATAGAGGGCCTAGTACGGATCCTTGTGGAACACCTCTTTTCATTAATAAAGGTTTACTAAGTTTATTTCTGTAATATACACGTTGTTGTTTGTTTTGCAAATAAGAAGCAATCATCTTATTTGCAATGCTTCTAATGCCATATTTATCTAGTTTGTTGATTAACAATGTGTGACTTACACAGTCAAATGCTTTAGACATATCAGTGAATATAGCTGCGCATTGTGATTTGTTTTCTAAAGACTCCTGAATGTTATTCATTAAAGCCGGCATGGCATTTGTAGTTGTTCTCCCATGTCTAAAACCATATTGGTCCGCAGAAAATAGGTTGTTGTTTTCAAAGAAATGCACAATTTGTTTTACCATAACACTTTCAAGTATTTTAGAAAAACATTGTAAAATATGTATTTGGCGAAAATTTTCAGGTACTGAGTCATCTCCTTTTTTGCATGGTAGAACTTTGGACGTTTTAAAAATATTTGGAAAGGTACCTTCAGCCAAACAACAGTTTATCAATTCAGTAATAGGAACAACAATATTTTAATAAATAGGTATTAATTTCATATATATCTTGAGTTCTTTTTGATTTAATGTTTTGTATTATATCTATGGTGTCAGATTCAGTAAAAGGAGCTAAGAAAAGTGATTGATGTTTTTGGTTACAACAAGTTAAGTCAATTTTATTTTTATTGTTATTGAGGATGCTTTCTACTATATCAGATGAATGATTTACCAAATATTTATTAAAGGTTTCTATATCGATTTCAGATTCTACTTTATTTTTATTATTACGTCCTGTTTCATTATTTATTATTTGCCATACAGTTTTAGATTTATTGTCTGAATTATTAATTTGTTGAAGTAAGTTAGTTTGTTTTGCATTTTTTAGCAATACATTGTAGGTATTTAGTTTTCTCTTGTTTATATAATTTTTTATTGTAGTCGGTTGGTTTGTTTTTAATGACGTCCTGTAAAAATGAGATTAGTTCTTTTTATTTCATCTGTATTCATATACCTAACTCAAGTTTTTATTACATTTTCTTTTAGGTTGGGATATATTTGGAATTGAGGCATTAAAATATTTCATAAATGTATTATGAAGTGCTTCAGCTTTTTTATTTGCATTGGTTGCTTTTCTCATGTCATGCCAGGTTTCATTTTGCAGAAGATTATTTATATTATTTTGAGAGAAGGATCTAAAATGGGTTATATCTCCTAATACGGAGCGCTCATGATTTAGGAAAGTTAATAATTGAGGGTCATGGTCTGACACGCATGTCTGAGCAAAAGGAAAGTTAGCAAATATGTTGTCTGGACATGTTTGAGAGCTCTCTGTAATACGAGTATATGTAAATATTGTTTGTTCAAAATTAAACTGAAGTAACAAGTCGGTGAGTTGTCTTGTTCTGCTATCAGGTTCTAAAAAATTTACATTAAAATACCCACATATAATGATTCTACTATTTTTGTGTTTAGCTTCTAATAGTAATAAGACATTTGTTAAAATTGTAAGAAATATTTCAAAATTAAATATTGTGAATTTGACCTATATATAACAATGAATACCAGATTAAGCTTTTTAATAAACGCCCCAGTTATTTCACAGTGGATTTCTTTTGACATATTCTTAATTTCTGGAATCTCAGCGCTTTGTAAAGTGTTGTGAATATACAGTACTGTGAATATACAGTGCTTCTCAAAAGTCCCCTCCCCCTCTTTTCTTTTGAAAGAAATTTAAATTTTCAATAAAAAAGTGGGTTTCCATTTAAAAATAAAAAATAAATTGCGATTTACTGTTATTTTTAAAAAACCGGAAGTAAGCCATGATGTCACAGATCAGTTGAAGTAGTATTTGACATGACAAAAAAGTTTTCTTTCCAATATTTCAATTTACAACGAAGATAAAAGCGGATGGAATTATTAAACGGTTTGCTAATAATAAAAATGCTTAGATACGCCAGTGGTGTACAGTAAGTGGGTCTTAATAGGAATTTTAAAGCTTACAATGATTTATAAAGATCATACATTCCCATATTTTTTCCATAAACAAATTAATAGTAACATGTTTAGAAAAAATATTATTTAAATATGGCGGCCATTTTGACAGCTGACAGTAAAATTTTAATATACGCTTCTTGTACAATATTGTCCCAGTAATTCAAATTTTCAACAAAAAAGAGGTTACGACTTAAATTAAAAAATAAATTGCGATTTTAAGTTATATCCGGAAAAATCCAAAGTAAGCCATGACGTCACAGACCAATTGGATCCAGTATATGAAAGTATCTGTTATAAGCTTTCAAACAAAAAAGTTTTCATTCCGATATCTCAATTAACAACGAAGATAAAAGCGGATGGAATTATTAAACGGTTTGCTAATATTATAAAATGTTTAGATACGCCACTGGCATACGGTAAATGGGTCTCAATGGGAATTTTGAAGATAACAAAGATTTTATAAGGACCATACATTCCTATATTTTTTTTCATAAACGAATCAATGGTAACATGTTTAGAACAAATATTATCCAATATGGCGACCATTTTGAAAGCTGTCAGAAAATTTTCGATACACGATTATTATATAAAAATGTCTCAGAAATCCAAATATACAATAAAAAAAGTGGGTTTCAGTTAAAAATAGAAACGAAATTACGATTTTCTGTTATTTCCGGAAAAACCGGAAGTAAGCCATGACGTCACAGAATAATTGAATCCATCGCAAGAAAGTACTTGTTCTAGTCTTTCAAACAAGAAAAAAATTATTTCGATATCTCAATGAATATCGAAGATAAGGGGGGGTGGAACTTTCGTTACTATGGTAACAACGTTCCGATTTATTGCCAAGTGACAGTTCTTCGATTTTTAATTTGTTGTTTATGTCAAACCTGTTTTTGCAAATTTAAAAATATGAATTCAGATTGTGAATTATCTGATATAGAAAATAATGTATTTTGCAAAGTACGCCTATGGACTGTGGCTCTTCTTTTTTATTTAGACTATAGGTGCCTACTAAAAATGCTATATTTGAATGCTTTACAAAAAAATATATTTTTTAATACATATTTTGAATTAAGTATTTTCATAAATTAGTTTGAGTAAAAATAGACAAATATGTGTAATAATTTATAGAAAGTACATATTTTATAAAATTTATTTGAAAATAAATATTTTTCCTACGACCACTTAGGAAAGTGACACATATCACACTATATAGACCTATGGAAAGTGCCCTATATCACACGCGTATGAATAAGAATTTACTTTCCACCCAAGTGAGAATATGCTACTTTCCGCAGTAGCTGTCAGAAAATGTCAAACACATAATTTCTATTTTGATCTATGTAATGTCCATATTAATACTAAAATCGATATGATTGTTAAATTATTGTAAATTAGATCCTAGATATTTATCTTTAACAATTATTTTTAAAATAATTTTAAAATAACTAAGATATATTTGCTTTTTATTCTGGTTAAACACATAAGCGATTAGATCAATCAATTACCGTAAGGCCTGTTAGCTCAGTTGGTTAGAGCATCAACTTTGCAATTTGAGACCGTCCAACGACCGCGATCGAATCCTGGCTGTGCCAGATTTTTTTTTTTATTTTTTTTTTTATTTTTTTTTATTTGTTTAGAAATTATGAAAATTTAATAAATACGATTATTGTTGATTATTTTTTTAAATACATTTTAATTATTATAATAATCTGGTTTTACATTTTTTGATGAAATTATTTTGTGGTCGTAGGAATAATATTGTACATCACTTGTGTGAAAAGTGATTTTCCACACTCGTGTGATAGTCGCACTCGGCTTACGCCTCGTGCGACAATATTTCCCACTCGTGTGAAAAATGTCACTTTCCACACTCGTAATGTAATATACTATTTTTATGATGGAAAATAAAATGAAATATCTATAAAATAATTTAAACCACATGCATTATTTCCATAAAACAGTCATAAATAAATTTAAACTTTATTTCCTATTGTAATTTTAACAACTCACTTAAAATCATTTGTTTAATTGAACAATAAGAATAGGCAATAAATGTATCTAATCAACACTCTAATCAAACACTAGAACCGTGACTTTTAAGAAATGTTAAATAAGTATGTATTATAGTACACTATTTTTTCTTAGAGGGTATTTTACTAAGCCTAAGCCAAGAGACGGCGGTCCCTTAATGTTTTGAAATTGTTATTCGGCAAAATCTTTGGTTTAGGTGGACTTTAGGATCATGAAAGTTTAGAAATAAATAAATATTAGTGCATTTATTGAAAAAATGGATTAATTCAATTTGAATTATTAGTTAAAATAAGATAATCTTGCACAAAGACGGGTACGAAACAAACACATTTACAATGCGATTATAATATAATTTTTATACCAAATATTCATTAGATTTTTGTTAATTGATTAAACAAAAAATTATGGCCGAGCAATGATTTAAAATATATTTTTTTGGTCTTTTTGAAGTCAGGTGTTTTGTCGTTAATCGACTGTAAGAACAAAAAGACAAAAAAAAATACATTTAGCACGAGATTACAAATACAATTTTTATACCAATAATTTAGTAGTTCACCACTAGCTAGCTATAAAATAAATAAAAAATCATTAAGACATCTAAATATAGTTTTTAGATCATTAAAGTCGAGCGTTTCCGCAGATAAATATTACTTAATAAAACCAACAAAAACAAACATTTAACACGAGATTCCAAATACAATTTTTATACCAAAGATTCAATAAACAAGTATCAATAAAAAAAAAAAAATTATCAAATAGTAAGACCTCTATTTACATTTTTTAGGTCTTTAAAAATGTGAGATTCCGCGGATAAACCTTACTTTATCAAAATGACAAAAGCCAATATTTAGCACGAAAATCCAGGTATAATTTTTAGTATGAATGATTCAATACATTATTATAATTCAAAAAAAATTATAAATCATTACATAGCAAGACCTCCAAATACGTTTTTTAAGTCTTTTGAAAAGTGCGGTTCCGCGGAAAAACCTTACTTTATCAAAATGACAAAACCTAATATTTAGCACGAAAATCCAGGTATAATTTTTAGTATGAATGATTCAATACATAATTATAATTCAAAAAAAATATAAATCATTACATAGCAAGACCTCAAAAATTCTTGAAAAAACTATTAGTAAGCAAGTGTATGAATATATTTTTACAAATGGTATTATTGGTAATACTCAGTCTGGCTTCAGAAAGGGATTTAGTACAACTACCCTTTTATTAAATGTCAGTGGCCACACAATAAAATCCCTTGATGTAGGGCTGACTACAGCATTAACACAATTCGACTTTTCGAAAGCATTTGATATTCTTGACCACTTCTTATTGTGGGCTAAACTAAACTATTATGGTTTTGATTCTTCCTTGAGATTCTTTAAATTTTACTTAAGTAATCGACTTCAAAAAGTATTTCTAGATAATAGTTCAACAAATTTTTCATGTGTAACCGCTGAAGTCCTTCAAGGCTCTGTACTGGGTCCCCTACTTTTTCTAATTTACACTGCCGACCTAAATTCAGTTGTAAATTACGGTAAAATTAAAACTTTTTTCTATGACACTCAACTATACTGCACATTTGATCTAAAAAACTGCACTAGTGTTTCTTACTATACAGGGTGTTAAAAAAAAAGTGTCACAAAATGAAATGGTGAATAGTATGACCCAAAATAAGCAGAAAAGTCTTAATAAATATATGACCGCAAATTAACGGTTTCGGAGATACGGACCATTTTGTGTTTATAACAATTTTTTATTATTATAAAAAAACAATGATATTTATGAACAATCAATAACAACATAGAGTTAAATGAGATGTTCAAATACTGACGTAGCGCTTCCCTCGCATTGCCATTTGCATGACCGTACATAAAATGCATGTCAGCTAATTCAATATTAGTGAAAATTTATAAAATTATTCACCCACAACAAAATAATAACTGTAAATAGTATCTATGAAAAAACATCGGTAGACTCCGATAAGAAAAGCAAGTTTTTGAGAATGAAAAAAGATAATCAAAAAATGATACGAAACACAAAACACTCCGTATCTCTGAAACCATTCATTTGCGGACATATGTTTATTAAGACTTTTCTACATATTTTGGCCCATACTACCCCCCGTTTTATTTTGTGACACTTTTTTTTTAACACCCTGTATAAACAGAGACTTAAACGAAGTGGCCAAGTAATACAAGGAAAACGTAAATTTGCGTAATTAATTTGGGAAATTTAATCGAATGCGATCTGTTGGTTACTGACTAATTCTCGATTTTGATGTTCATTCAGTACTCATCATCGCAGGTGGCTGAGGAAAGGGTCTCACTCACCGGCGGTAAAACAGATTTCCACAGACAGCAAAAGACATCCCCTACTATAATAAATATTAGATAATAAAAATATTAGATATTAAGTTGAAATTTGCATTTGCTAATATTTTGAACTTTTTCATTTCTAGATATTTTTTTCAGGTTTATCATTTAACTGAAGGGAAAACTAAAAACCAACGATTTTTTGATGAAGATCTAGACGACCACCAACCATTCCCGACCCTTCAGCAAGCTCTAGAAACTCTCGACACCCATACCGGTTTCAACATAGAAATAAAATGGACCATGAAGTTGTACGATGGTACATATGAGCTTTACCATCCTACGGATCTCAATTTGTACCTGGATACCATTTTGGATGTTGTACTGCGATATGGTGGTGATAGAAGAATAATTTTTTCCTGCTTTAATCCTGATATTTGCCAGGTTATTAGAATGAAGCAAAATAAGTACCCAGTCATGTTCTTGACCGTTGGAGAAAGTACTGTTTATTCCAAATACAGCGATCCGAGGTGTTGGTCTATTGAGTCAGCTGCTCGGTATGCCAGAATGATTGAAATATTGGGAATTAATGTGCACACTGAGGACCTTTTGCGAGATTCTAATTTGGTAAGTACTTTTATCTTGGGCACGGAAATTTGGTAATAAGAATTAATGTATACTACTTTAAATATTTGGTACTTTTTGTTATGTATTTGATATAACTTAATATTCGTTATTGTGTTGGGTTCAGTGTGGCGCTAGAATCTATTAACCATTTTTTCTTAATGTTTCTTACTGTCAAAATTATTATTTAATGAAACATGACTTTTAGATTTTCTTGTTTTTCTTTTACGTCTTGGTCACATTTGAGTTTGAAATTCTTTATTTTTGTTGTAAAAATCTATATCAAATCATAAGAAATAATACTCAAAAATTTAGTCAACGCAAAAACAATAGCTTTTCTAATAATTTACTTGGAAAATGTTCATATCGTTTTCTGCATAATTAGTCTATTTGCTTGCTCATTTTTTTGTTTTTAATAACCAAACTAATTAGATATTTAGAAGTTAATATACCATTTATTTTAGACGTTTAAACGTATTAAACAGTTATTAAAAATAATTAAATGAAATAGAGGTACTTAATTTACTATATAGGGTGTTCATTAATGATATGCGAATATCTAAGGCTGTGAATCTACATGAAGAATTAATGATAATTTGCTTTATAAACTATGATCTAAAAATATTAATACGGGATCCTAAAGTTTTAAAAAAAAATTAATAACTTTGAAACTGCTTGAGATATTTCAGTGATATTTAGCATGCAGTACTTATATCTTGAAATCTACGAATTTAACTAAATAACTGTGGTTTTTAAATTTTTTTTCTCGCATACATAACATTGCAAAACATAGCTGGACGCAGTTTACATAGTAATTAATAATAATTCTACATCAGGTTGTTATATTGCAACTTTTGTTTATCCTCTTGTTTTCATCTATGGGACAGATACTTAAGGACAGAGTATCCTTGGGCATTAGAATGGCGTCTGTAGACCAAAAGTTAATTGTAACTATTTCCGTAATTATACCCTATATCGTACTATTTTTTTTTAATTGTAGATAAAGGTCCAACTTAGGTGGTTCAGGCATTGCTTTTTTTAAATTAATTGTTTTTAATTGCAAACGTGTGGTATAAAATGACCTATTTTTAGACCTTTTTCATTGTAAGAATAAACTACAAATTCAATAAATTTTCTGAAAATGAAACCTTGAACCACCTAAGTTAAACATTTTCCTATCAAATCTTTCAATCGGAAAATACGAAAAGGCTCAGACCTCTGAAATAGTTATAAATGAAAATTGGGTTGCATTTTATGTGTAATCCATTATTAAAAAAAATTTGGACTAAAAATGGCGTCCTCACTTTCCGAAGATAATCAATAATTAGTTCATCCCTGCTTCCATAGATGGATCGAAAAGATATTACATTTCGTTTCTTTTTTTAAATATAATTGTACTATTTAAAAAAAAAATAATTACACTAAAACGAGTTAATAAAACGACAAAAAGAATATAGAATGTGTGATATTAATTTACAGTCGAGCAATGATCGCCTGGTTGAATTTGGTTACGTTGTTGTTAGATGAGCAGCTGGGTTTAGATACGAGGGTTTTAATAATAAGTTAAATTTTAATAATAAATACGATGTACTCTTTTTTTAATTTTTGAATATTTTAACTTTAAAGTAGTTTATATTACAGTATCGAAAATGAATAGAGTTACTATTATAAGCAGATACAACAGCGATAGTAACAATAGTAGTCTTTTTATGTTGTGGCAGTTAAGATTCGGTATCGACGGAGAGTTAATGCATTAGTCACTCTATTCTTTTCGTTACTGTGGTATATAGATATTATAATAGAGATAAAATAGAAACACCTATAAATTAGATCACTTGCTTTTAAAAAAATTATCCCAACGGGATACTGTATGAGTAAATAACAAAAAGTTACATCAACGATATAGAAAAAGATAATCTTCACGTAGGTAACTTCATAATCGAATGTGTTAAAATTTTAAAGTGTTGAAAATAAATAAAACCTTTAATAAAAGTACCACTTTTTAGTTTTAATGAGTTAAATATATAGAATTTCAAAACAAATCAAAATAAATTAGATATACAATATTAGCAAATTAGCTAGGTACCTGTATTTCACGAAATTTTGTACAAATAAGTAAATTAAATAAAATTAAAAAACTTAAAACAAAAACATTTTTATTAATTTTAAAAAGATAATACATAATTTATTTACTCTTCGGCGGATCTCTGCACTTTAATTTTCTACCTCTTCTATTCAAAATTATTTCCGGGCCCACACAATCCTCATAAAAAACTCTCAGTTTCTCCATTAGATTTAAAAAAAAAATCAAAATATATATTTTCAATAAAATGAGGATTCTCATCTCCTACATAAACTATAAAGTGGCACATTCTTCTTCGTGAGATACCGAGTTGTCCTTGAATTGTGGTTTTCCTTCAAATGAATTTCACCATTTTTAATTCTTAAACAGGGAACGATTTTTTCTCTACGGTCTCTCTTAATGAAAGATTAGATGTGACTACTTTTAAAAAACATTTAACTCGACAAGTTCATCAGAATTAATTAAACCTAGAAAATAGAAAAAGTTATTAAACTATTGTTATAATACGTAAATAATTATCGCTCATCAGGTGATGCACCTAGGAACCCATATTGCACATCAACAAATAAAGCCCTTGGTGTAAAAAGGATACAAGCCACATTAATTAAGTTTTGAGAAAATTGAGTTTTAAATTTGTTTTAAATCTGTCAAAGAGAAATAAAAAAAAATATTTAAATATAAATACCTATTACGAAAAATAGAATAAATCATAAATATAGTTTATCTCATATAGGGAACAATATTTAAAAACATTTTAAAAAACTTTGAAACGATTTATTTGAAAAAAAAAATGAGGCTTACGTCTTTGTTACATAAAAATATTATATCCTTATTTATGTTTAATAGCTTCATCTTTCGGATTAAAGGTAAATTAATTTGTATATAGCTAGTGTCATTGTTAACAGATATTTTGAGCCAAAATGGTCACTTCGCGACAAATTGTGGCTTGCATCCTTTTTACACCAAGATTTTTTTACCAAACAATTGCATGGAGTACGGGCCCTTCCTTTTGCAACTTCCCCAAAATGAGAAGCCGTTAGCCGAAATCTTCTTTCCTCCAAGTATCTTGGGTTGCTGAACTGTCCTATAGTTTCTTCTGATATTTGTTGTTGTTTTGCTTACTCGTCACCTAAAACATTTAAATATAAAATCATATAAAAAGTAAAAACGTAATATTCATGTTAATACCTTTAGTCGGTCAATTAATTTATTAACTTCTTGTTTAAAACATTCATCACTGATGTCTACCTCAGCAGTATTAGATCCGTACTCCTAGAAAATGGGATCCTTCTTTATTAAAGCATTGCTTTCAAATTTTGATGTGCCAATTAACTCCATTATTGTAACGAAGAGCGCTCAAAACACACCTACTTTGGAAACCGTTCCTTTGAATGAGATTTAATCGTTTTCCCATATTGAAACGAGCAATAATATTCATAAATGATTCTGCTTTGTTGGTTATTTCGTTAGCTAAAAGAAGGTGTGCTTTTGTTAAAAGTAAATTTAATGCTGTGTATACATGTTGGTGAGCTCCTGATGATGTGAATTCGGAATGTGCGTTAATATCGCAAATTTCTCTTTGGCAGTTAATATGATTACCAAAAACATGTGTTACACTATTTCTTAAATCTTGTTTAAGTTGTGCAACGCTTCCATCTTTATTACTGTAAACCGCGAATTGTGCTGCCTTTACCAATTTTTGTATGATATCATCTGTTAAATATTTCCTTGTCTTTAAATAAACGGTTTTAGTGTTCTTCTTTATGTTGTAAAGATGTTTGCTATAATTTTTAATGCAATGATTTGTGAATTCCGACTTTGTTACCTGAAATTAAAAATACAATAACGTAAACTATTTTAACATATATTAAAATGTGTAACTATCTCTACACGGAAAAATTGTTTATTATCCACCACTCAATATGAAATAGAAATATTCAAGAACCAAATCGTTTTTTTATACAACTCTCCCTACTACCTTTCAACGTAATGGAAATAAATAAAAATATTAAAAATGTAATCTTTTGTTACTGTGATGTTCATAATTCTTTTTTCTAATGTGAATGAAACTCACTTTTCTTAGAATGCAGATAGTCAAAATTAAATTATTTTTATTTCTTAATACTTTAATAAGATTTACAATCTTAATCTATCAATATTATGAATTTTAAAATCACATAACTACTTCTTTAATCCTCTAGTCTTATAATAAGTATTATAATAATAAATTGTCTAGACTTAGGTACTTAATACTTACGGAAAATGAAATCATTTTAATTTAATCGCAGTATTTTTTAAATTTGTATCTTATATTTATTATATTGTAAAACAATGAAAATGAGAGCAATTTGTTTTTCTATCTTATGGAGTTAAAAATTCTTTTAAAATCAATATAAGAGGTAAATATATTAGGTGTCAACGATATACGCCATCAAATACTATGGGATTTAAACCCGAATCGCCGAATCCAAAGTCCCAAGCTCTGCCCATTCCTTTATTAATGGTATTATATATACCTCATTTTTATAAATCTAAATATTTCGTTTTTAGCTAAAGCAAAAATCGGTCATTTAATTATAGGTGATTATAAATCTCCGTATTTAAAAAAATGAAATTTATCTTTTTTTGAAAACATGGATCTAGCAATCAGTATGTAGGTATATAGAATTAATAAATACAAATAAAAAACTCGTTTTTAAAAAAATGAAAAAATTAATAATTATATAATTACTTATTGCTTTGTAATTACTATTTAAATTAAATAAATAATATAACTATAACAGAATTCGACCGCAAATCCTTTGGAGACTCTGTCCTTAATAGATGATAGGCTCTTAACAATTAATGAAGTCGGATTATAAACCCATAAAATTTACTTTTACTTTATTGAACGTTTATCCATATATTCTCATTAAAAAAAAACAACCTCGAAAACAATTTAACTCAAAGTGCTTTTATATTTCATTATCAAATTATTATTTTGAAATGTACATATATGAATTTATCTTTTTGTGTAGGTATATAATGACTTTCATTATTATTTTTATATTTTGAATGTTATCTATTGAGTGGTAGTACTTTTTACCTTTGTTTTTATTAAGTTAGCATAAACATATTTTAATTTGTTTTTCCAATATTGATCTACAAACATTTATAAATATCGTGTTTATTTTATCTAAAAACATCTTGAAAATTGAATATTTAAGACTTTATTTATTTTTAGTACCTATCTTGTTAAAAAGTTAGGTTTAAAAATTCTATGGGGCTTTTGCCCCCATTACCCTCTTCGTATACGCGCCCCTGTAATGGAGAAAAAATTAAAAATATTCATATTCATGTAAATAACCTACTTTTTTAAAAAATAACTGGCTTTGATAAGAAATTGAAAACTGTTTATAATGATAAATATTTTCGAAAATATTTGATGGGAAAAAATAATGGTTAAGTAATTTTTTATAAATACTCTAATAAATAATCTAATTAGAAAAAAATAATTGGATATTAGACGTTGCAAAATGCCGTTCTGTGTAACGAGTGAATATTTGCTGGACGAGCAAAGCGAGGTCTCGCAAAATTAATGCAGCTGGCATTTAGTAACTGGTTGCATAAATAGCTATTACACAATTTGCAATTTGATTGATATTAATTCGCTGTATTCTGTTCACTATTCATAATTCACTTTTTCCAAACTTAAATATTGATAAATTGACCTGAGAACTTAATCCATTATTAACTGGTCGTTTGTTTAAATGGTTTCCTTGCAAATTTAACTTATTCTGTCAAGTTTTGCATATTGGATTTGATTTATTGGCATTTCTAAAAATGAATTGATTATTATTTTACCTCCGAATTCTTCAAGCATATTATCTTATCAAAGTGTACAATATTATGTATTTCATTCAAAGCCTTATTATTCTGTAACCTATTTTTATAAGTGATGTTTCCTGTTTTTATTGATTGATCCATAAAAAGGGGTCCAACATTGTAATAATAACTTCCTGTATACAGGATGTTCCGGAATAAATAAAATGATTAATTGAGATTACTAATTTTGTGAATTCAATTAATGTTTACCGTTACCAGAGATAAAGAAAATTTAAGTTATTTCCTACAATTTTGTAATGATTGATTTTTTTTAAAGTAATTATGTATCAAGGCTGTAAAACAGGCGTTTATGGACCGCAACGTGTAAGTAAGAGCCCGAGCCGCTAGGCGAGGGCTATTAACAGGTAATTATAATTTATTAAGAAATATACAGGGTGTCCCATTAGTGCGTAATTGTTCAATATTTCAATTTGTGTTATAGACACGTAAAAAAGTTTTAAATAAAAGTTGATTTGAAAGAAACATATTTTAAAAATATTTTTGAATATACAGGGTGTTGCGTTTTGCCAGGCAAATACAAATTTATGTTTTTTAAATAGAACAATATTTTATTTTTAGAATGGTTTGGTAAAACTGTATTCAACCCTAAAATGTTTTAAAAAATATTACGGTATTGCCAAGCAATTTTTTTTTTTTTGAAATTAGAGAATAATGCAGACCCCAAATTAAATTATTGTAATTTAGGTAGGTTTACATTGATTTCAAAATCGTTTAATATAAAGACATAAGCTACTTAGCTAACAAATAGTGGTTATAGAACTGGTTTATTTTACACAGAGTGTTGTGAAACATGTCTTCAAATGCAACACCCTATATATTTTAGCATTAAATTCCTTACAAATTTACCTATCCAACGATACCAATATGTTAGTCAATAACACATATTTAGGGTGTACCATTAGTGCGTAATTGATCGATAGCTGTTTTATTATTGAAAATACGAAAAAAAAAAAAAATAATAATATAAAAGTTGTATGACCATGTTTAAAAAATATTCTTAACAGGGTGCTCCATAAACGAGGGGCTGACCAAATTTATACATTTTTAAAGCAAAACGCCGTTTATTGATTATTTGATTGTTTTCACATCGTCAAACAATTTTAATATACTTCATTTATTTGCTATCTTGTATATAAGGTGTATTAAAATGCGGGATAACGATTTTCTCAATTTTTTAAATGGAATACCCTGTTCGGACATTTAACTCAATCTGGCAACCGCGCTTGCGGAGTGTTGTGATCGAGAATGCCTCGTGACGGGTCTGTGGGACGCTTAAAAAAGGTCCTTCTTTGAATCGCAAATTTTACTTTGCTGTTTTCTAATTATGAAAAAGTTTTTTCTTCCTTCGATCTAATCGTTGTTTTTTAGGTAATAATTACATTTCATTGGATGAAATTTTGATCGAACGTAACTTTCTTTTTACTGGTAATTTGTTTGACGGTATGATAACAATATTACTTTAGTATTACTCTTTAGTGTTAATTTAGCTTTCAAGAGTACCAAACGCAAAGCCAATTTGCACAGTCTTGTAACCCATAAATGGTTTTTCTCAAGTCGAATGATGAAGTTTATGCGGCATCGTTTAGTTCCTTGTTTAATATCGGAAGGAAATAAAAAAATGTATTCTTAAAATTTACAGCATAAATTGGTCAGTAAATTGTACTATTTACCTTTATACAAACAATGCTATTACAATTAGATATTACGAACAGGACCTCCTAAACACATGTTAAAATACCAAAATATCTTTGCTTAATTTTAAATTTAACATGTTTAACTAAAACTGAAATTAAATAAAAGTAAAAGTACTTACCACATTTTAATCAGCAACCATAACCATATTGTTTTGTTATTGTATCGGTTCGATCGGGCGACAGTCCCATTGTACAAATAATTGATCAATTTATGTTTTTCAAATAATTGTAGTATTTATATAAATGTATAATTTTAAAACAATACTTTCCGTGTGTTACTTTTGTTACTAAGCGAGATATGTTTGAATTATTCAATTAATCATTAATTGCTTGGCAACACTGTACCTAATATTATTTAAAAACTTTCTAGGATTGAATACAGTGACCATCCTAAAAGTAAAATAAAATACACGGTGTTCTATTTAAAAATCATTTTGTCAGGCAAAAATCCTGTATATTCAACAATATTTTTAAAACATGTATTTTTCAAATCCATATAACTTTTATTTGAAATTTTTTTGCTTGTCTATAACACAAATTTAAATATTGAACAATTACGCACTAATGGGACACACTGTATACAATTTTATGTACGACCGTTTTAATGATCGTTCATTAATAAATTACTATTATTTTTTCTTTTTTCGCATTTTTTGAGCAGGTTATTATAAAATAAATTTACTTTACCGCCCGGCGATAAAGGGTCACTTTACACCCTCTAAACGTATTTATAATCTCGACTTTATCGCCCGGTTGTGCATAAAAATTATTAATAATTTTTAATTAGACCATAACCTTTATTTCTCAAGGTGTAAATAATTGGTGTTTAATATTAAAAAGGTAAAAGCGATAAGTAACGGCTTGTCTCTAAACGACCAAAGTTCGAATCTAGGTCGCGACTTTACTGTCAAAAAATAAAAATCTGAATGACCCCGCAAAAAGCAATGGTAAATAGCTGAGAGCACACCAGTGTTGCCAACCTTGAATTACGATTTTTCCCTCCACTTACCTTAAAATTTTCCCGTTTAGAATGGGGCATGTTCAAAAATTTTGAAATTTTTTTTATGAATAATAGAGTTGAAAATAAAACTACATTTTTTTAATTTTTTTTATCTATTCATTTGCCGGAGTTATGAATTTTTTTAAAATTTATGACGTCACCGGGAATAGACCAATAGGAGCTAGCGCACAACGTTGCCGGCTAGAAGGTTTACGAGAAGTGATGTACGTTCGTTTGTGTACTCCTTCTTACTTTTAGACTTCTAAAACATCGTTAAACAAATATCTTTTAAATATATAATATCAAATGTTTTTTGAAAGTATTATTTCTGTTTAAACTTTTACCATATTTAAAGTTTCATTGTTTTAAAAGTCACTTAATAATTCAGAAAATGGCAAAATGGCAGCACTGTGTATGGCATCTGTCATCATAGTGTCTCGATCAAGAATTTATTTGGAATTTGAGTGTTTAATTTTGTACTTTTTATTTTTTTATAAATATTATGACTACGAAAAAGTGTTTTGTTCCAGAATGTGATAATGATTCACATTCATCTTCAAAAATATTTATTAGTATTCCTAGAAATTTGGAAAGAAGAAAATCAACCTTCTACTAGCGATGTTTCTCGTGAACTTTTTAATAAAAATACACCGGATTATCAAGATGTAGCAGCAATTTCTGTTAATTGTCCCCTTCAGGATATTGAAAATGAGGCTACTATAAATTCTTAGGTGTATAACCTAAAAACGCTTCTGGAAGAAAATGCAGAATCTCCTGAAAGTTTTGAAGATACCGAATTTATTCATCTTTTTGTGGAAGAACTAGTGATAAAGAAATAATAGAAAAATGTGGGTATTTAAACAAACTGGTTCCTGGATCCCATATAATGGCATATAGGGGTTTCAGAATATTCAGCTACTTGAAAACATGCACTTTAGTAAAGCCACACCTAGTGTATCACAGAATGAAAAAAGTTCTCCAGAAGATGTACAATTAAGTAAAAGAATAGCATCTCTAAGAATACATGTGGAAAGAGTTATAAGAAGGGTTAGTTAATTTAACATGTTAAAACCACATTCGTGTGTGAATTTTAAGCAAGTACATTTACTTAGTAATATCTACATAATTGCTTGTTAACTTACAAGAACCTATTTTGTAAGAGTAAATATTAATTTAATAAACTTTTTTGTTTGTTTTTTAATTTAATTTACCTAATTATCACATTTCAGGGATTATAATGAGTTTTTAAAGTAATTTTTTATAAAATTTTAACTTTTCGAGCAAATCAAAGAGGAATGAGTACCTGTATATGCATAGATTTTTTTGGGACTAAAACTACCAAAACAAAGGCACCTATTTACAGCAGTTTAAAATGAAACATTTTAACAAAAACGCCTATGTCACAGTGATAAATATTAAAAACAACCAAGTTCAGTTGAATGTGGTAGCAAAGTCTATATATTCCAATAAATCGGGTAACTACATGTGGTATCACTGGTGTTAAATTTAAAAATATCACAATTCTTGCCACCTTTTTCAAAAAACCAGAAAGAGCTTTACTAGCTCTGAACGAATCCAGTAAAGAACCTCGGATTTTCAAAACTTAAAAAAAACAATCTCACCACATTTTTGAAATATTATAGAGCTTTTAGAAAAAAACTGCTATTTTTAAAAGTACAATGTTTTGTTTAAACAGCTATGTCTCATTTTAGGCTATTGAGTATTATAAAATAAAAAATTACGGGATGCTTTGATAGCTTCAAACGAATCCAGCAGAGCACCCCAGTTTTTTTTTAAACCACACCACGTTTTTTGGCTCCTACAATATTATAAAATATTCGAAATTTGGCATTTTTAAAAAAATTCGTAATTCCATGCTGACTTCAAAGTTTTTTTTCTGAAAACAAATATACTTACCACATTTTTAGGATTTTAAAACATCCTAAACATGTGTCATAAGTAGTTGTTTTTATATATTAAAAAAACTGAAGTGTCCTGCTGACTTTGTTCCAACAAAGCACCCTGTATTATTTAAAAATAGCAATTTTTTTAGTAAAGTTTTACAATATTTCAAGAGTCTAAAAATATTCTAAAAATGGGGTGTGGTTTTTAGAAAAAAGCTTTAAAAAACCGAATTGCTCTGCTGGCTTCTTTCGAAGGTTAGCAAGCACCATGTATTTTTTAAAAATATAATATTTCAAGTGCATAAATATATGGTGTTGCTGTTTTTACAGAAAAAAACTTTATAAAACAGAGGTGCTTTGCTGACTTCGTTCGAAGCTATCAGAGCATTTTAAGTTTTGCACAAAACGAGGAGCATAAAATTTTTGAAAAGGGTATAAAAATAGCCTAAAAATATGGCATATGTTTTAACTCAAAATTTCATAGGTGCTCTGCAGCATTCTTTGGTATCATAATTATTACTAGGTTCACTAACAAAATCTATTTCTAGATTATTTTAACACTTGCTGCGATTACAAAAAATGTCTCTTTATATGTCAAAATTAGAAAAAAAATATTTATAGGAATAAAGGGCCTTATACACTGTTTATTATATGTGATATAAAAACAAAAAAAGCATAATAAATATTACAAACCTTGAGATTCAGCATATCCTAAGCATTGTGCACTAAAAATTTCATTTTTGTTAAATACAACAACCACATCATAAGGTTTTTGCTGTACTTTATGTTTAGGTGTAATTTGTCTCCTTCTCTCTTATGGAAAAAGTAAATATCTCCATATTCTTGCTTGGCAGATCTAAAAATAAAACCTGAGATAAATATGTTTTACTATAAGGTGTATTGCTTCATATAAACTGTAACTACCTACCATTAAAACAATTTATAAATAAAGTTTTACCTTTCTATCTTTTGTAAACTGAGTATTGTTAAAAAATGCAGTAATCATCTCGGTAATCATATTTTCGTTTACAATGGGAAAAATACTTGAGTCAACTTTTATAAATACAGCTGATAAATTCATATTCTTCTTCCTTTATTGGTCTATATCTCACAGGATAATTTACCCAGATAAATTCAGATTAATAATAAAATTAAACCAAAACAAAAAACTAAGGTTAGTTGTTAGGTGGTGTCAATTTTTAATGTCACTTAGATGTGCGTTCACTTCGACATTCTGTGTGTCGGTTTGTTCGTTGGCTTGGTTTTGTATAACAAAAAAAACTTCGACACAAGCTGATTGGTCTATTCCCGATGACGTATAATTTCAAATTTTAAATTTAAATTGGGCTTAATTTAAAAACTTTTAGCTTTTTTAACGAACTGATTATTTAGAATAACTTGTATAGCGACTAACTATTACAATGTAGTTTATAAAACAGCATATCTCACATGTGAACATGGCCCATTGCCACCTTTTCATTCCTTAAAACCCGGACCATTGTTATAAAAAAAAAGGTCCTCAGCTAACAGGTCCTTCTGGGTATTGAAACCCGTACAGGTGGCATCCCTTTTCCCGTTAACAAAATTGGTTTTATTCCTGTATACATATAAAAAGGATAACCTATATAAACAAATACTTTAACAATACTTTAACACTACTTTAACAATACTTTAATACTACTTTAACAATACTTTAACAATACTATAACAATACTTTAACAATACTTTAACAATACTTTAACAATACTTTAACAATACTTTAACAATACTTTAACAATACTTTAACAATACTTTAACAATACTTTAACAATACTTTACTTTAACAATACTTTAACAATACTTTAACAATACTTTAACAATACTTTAACAATACTTTAACAATACTTTAACAATACTTTAACAATACTTTAACAATACTTTAACAATACTTTAACAATACTTTAACAATACTTTAACAATACTTTAACAATACTTTAACAATACTTTAACAATACTTTAACAATACTTTAACAATACTTTAACAATACTTTAACAATACTTTAACAATACTTTAACAATACTTTAACAATACTTTAACAATACTTTAACAATACTTTAACAATACTTTAACAATACTTTAACAATACTTTAACAATACTTTAACAATACTTTAACAATACTTTAACAATACTTTAACAATACTTTAACAATACTTTAACAATACTTTAACAATACTTTAACAATACTTTAACAATACTTTAACAATACTTTACTTTAACAATACTTTAACAATACTTTAACAATACTTTAACAATACTTTAACAATACTTTAACAATACTTTAACAATACTTTAACAATACTTTAACAATACTTTAACAATACTTTAACAATACTTTACTTTAACAATACTTTAACAATACTTTAACAATACTTTAACAATACTTTAACAATACTTTAACAATACTTTAACAATACTTTAACAATACTTTAACAATACTTTAACAATACTTTAACAATACTTTAACAATACTTTAACAATACTTTAACAATACTTTAACAATAATTTAACAATACTTTAACAATACTTTAACAATACTTTAACAATACTTTAACAATACTTTAACAATACTTTAACAATACTTTAACAATACTTTAACAATACTTTAACAATACTTTAACAATACTTTAACAATACTTTAACAATACTTTAACAATACTTTAACAATACTTTAACAATACTTTAACAATACTTTAACAATACTTTAACAATACTTTAACAATACTTTAACAATACTTTAACAATACTTTAACAATACTTTAACAATACTTTAACAATACTTTAACAATACTTTACTTTACTTTAACAATACTTTACTTTAACAATACTCTAGTATAACAATACTCTAGTTTAACAATACTTTAACGATACTTTAAAAATACAAAAATACGTCAAAGCAATAACAAATTTAATTTAATTTATTTTTAAAATCATACATTTTTCACAATTTGGACTGGAGTAAAAATTCCCTTTTTGAGTTAAATTTTCCCTTTTGTGTTAAAAATTGCCGCAAAACGGGAAATTTCCCTCCGGTTGGCAACACTGGAGCACATTGTATATGTGCTACCAGAGCGCTTCTAATTTAACTGATGGAATCCGGTGGGGGCGAATCATATAATTAAAGTTAATTGCTACAAAATATTATAGAATGAATAGACCATCCAGGATATCTTGTAGCGGTCTCTAGGAAATATATTATTTTTGACTTGTCATTATAATAAAAAGTATTGAATTTGATCTAAGAAACCCTTTACTTCGAGCAATATTTGGAAATCTAAATAATTATCTATATAAAACAACTTCATTTTTAAAATCCATTGTGGTAGGTATTTGGTCAAATTCCGGATTTTTTTTTGAAAGAAAGCTCTGCTGTCAACGTATCAACTCTTATTTATTTTAAAACAACTGAGGTACAGAATAACTATTAGGCAAGTATATGTAAAACTTGCATTTTGCTGAATTTTTGAGTATATTTAGTTCATTTTAATTTTAATTGAAGAAAAACTATTAAAGTATTAATTTTATCCAACTTTATTTTGTCTAAATTCATAACCGTCATGCTGTAACATTTTTCTTGTGTTGAAAATTATGCATTTTTCTTATATTTTGAATACTTTGCACTTATATACTATCACATATTTCCAAGTATTTCGGGTATTTAATAAAACCCGTCTTTGTTGCTTATGATATGATACACATTGATTATATTCATAGTTATAAAGTTCATTAACACCAATTTTATATTTCTCATTAAATTATTCCCCATCGTCAGACTTAAATACCATAACACATAATCATCCGATATATTTTATGTTGATGCAAAAGTCCAATGGTGCAATTCGCAATTCAACACGATAAGCAAAAGTAAACATCTCTTCACTTATTATTTACCAATCAATAAAAAAATTGTACTAGAGAATGTTAATGATGTTATAATATTCAATGTTTATTAATGAAAGAAAACAGCTGATTAGTGAGAGTATTTTTATATACAAGGTGTTAGTATATTTGACCGATTACGCTCTACCCCAGAGATGAATTTTGATTAAGAACATGAAGAATTTAAACGGCTTAGTTACCGAGATACAAATATTCAAAATTTGCCATCAATAAAAACGCCTTTTATTATTATTATTTTTTTTTTCAAATTTGGCGACCAATACCTATGCTTTTTAAGAAAGTAATATTTTCACATGAACTATCTTTTGAAAAATTTAACCTGTGGCGCTCTATCAATGTTAGTGGCAACTTTTTTTATTTCTCATGCATCTGGAACAAACATTTTTTAGTATTTTTTTTTTTAATTCTTTGTTTCTTTTTAGTTAAAAAAATTTAATATCCTCAATTAAGCTAAAATGAACGAGGTTGCAAAAATATGCTTCTAAACAAGTCTGAATGTTAATTTTGAAACACCCTGTATGTTGGTATATTAAGGTGAATGCAGCAGCCTTTATAATTTTCGGACAAGGATATTTCAAAAAGTAATTTTGTTAAAAAATTAAAATTTTGGCAAAATAAATTAGGTAATATTAACTAGATATGCCCATATTTTAAAGTTTTAATTCCTTTCAGTTTCCGAGAAAAAAAAAATCAAATATGATAATGAAAATAAATGTATTCCTCAACAGCACTATTCTTAATATAATCCCGAAATTTAAACTCTTAATGTCTTGGTATCTTGGTAATGATTTTTTAAAATTCGCCAAAATTAGTGGCTAAAACGCCTCGTTAAGTGCTGCCTTCTGGTGTAACGCGCTTGTAACTATCGTATCGTACAATCTGTCATTATTCGTTTCTTGCAACTATTTACACCAGTTTACACCAGAAGATAGCACTTAACGAGGCGTTTTAGCCACTAATTTTGGCGAATTTTAAGAAATCATTAACAAGACATTAGGAGCTTAAATTTGGGGATTATTTTAAGAATAGTGCTGTCGAGGAATGCATTTATTTTCACTATGATATTTCAAAATTAAAGCCCTTTTAGTTTTTTTTCGGAAACTGGAAGGAATTAAAACATTGCCTAATTTATTTTGCCAAAATTTAAATATTTTGAGATATTCTTGTCCGAAAATTATAAGGGGTGTGATCACCTTAAGATTGAAAGAGAATTAGCTTTAATTCATGAGATGCAAAGCATCATAATTGTCGCGTCACAAAAACCACAAGAGAAAATTTTGATTCAACAGTATTGTATATTTTGTGTTGTAAAAGAGAAAAAATTAACATTTCGTTTTAATAGTTATTTTTTTAATTTAATAATCTATGTGAAAAAAAATTTTATACATTAAAAAATTGTTATATTAATATACTTATTTAATTGTACTTATATTTGTTGTTCCTTTAATACAATAAATACAATTTACCTATCTCCAATTCATCACTTTCCGTATCCATATACCTAGGGTCCGATTACAATTAGAAGAACACCGCTACGTCATAACTATTATTTCGAATTACCAATATACAGGGTGTCCCGAAATTAGACGGTAATATTTTAACAGCGTAATCTACATCTTACAGGTATTAGAAATTAAACATTAAAAAAAACCGAATTCAAAAACGTGCAGATGCCGTCACCACATCTTAACCAAATTTATATGGGACCACCCCTAAAGTACCCCCTTTCTAACAAAAAAATAATCATTGAAATCGGACACCGTGTTAAATAATTATCGCTGAACATACATAAAAAAAAATTAAAAAAAAAAAATATTGCGACGAATTGAGAACCTCCTTCTTTTTTGAAGTCGGTTAAAAATAGGAGTAAAAGTTTATATAAACATAGGTCCGAAAACGTTTCGTTTTCGAGATACAGGGTGATACAAGTGAAGTCCAGATGGCACATTTTTGTAAATATTTTCTAAAATTTCTTTATTTACCGGTTTTCCAAAGTTAAAAAAAAAATCTGATTCTACAGACCTACTAATTATTGTTTACACTTTCGAATAAGGTAACATGCTTTTCTCTTGAAACTGGCGCGTCCTAGAGAGATGCAACAAATGCAGTTTTATTATACAGAAAATATTGGTTTTCCAAATTTTATAATCAAAAATGTTAAAAACTATCAACAAAAAAAAAATTAGAGCAATTTTACCCTAAGCTCCCCCTAATTTACCCACCTAAGAAGATGATCAAAAACAGGGGTTTAGTCCAATAAATGGAGCATTAAAAGGTATTTGTACAAAATTTTACCTAGTTATCTTTAAACGTTTAGAAAATATTTACAAAAGTGTGGTATCAGGACTTCACCTTTAACACCCTGTATCTCGAAAAAGAAACGTTTTCGGACCTATGTTTATATGAACTTTTACTACTATTTTAGGATGTAGATTACGCTGTTAAAATATGACCGTCTAATTTCGGGACACCCTGTATATCATCTATAAATATCAATAAATAAAAAAATATTTGAGTTGTTTGATTTAAAAATAGTATTCCTACATTCCTATAATATTAACAAGCCACTAAACCCCCAGTAGGCGGTGATAGCCAACGAATTACTTCGCCAATTGATGATATACCTGTGTTCATGTAATTGTAATCGGACCTTACCCAATCAGCGCACGACAAACGACATTGCCAAATTTATGTAGCGAACAAGGTTCCAAATACTTTAAGGGGAGGTCGTTAGATCCGTGCGGTGTGACGTCAGAAGGGACTGGATTGCTCTTAAGTGCTAGATATGTATTTTCATGCATATAAGCTAAATAAAATTGATGCAATAAATGAACAACTTTTACTACGAATATGTGAATTAATATAATTTTTTACACAACGGATATAATTAAAAAAATCTTATATAAAGGAATTTCGTATTCGAAATATTCACACTCAAAGGTGGATATTCTTCATTTTATTTTTGAATTTTTTTATAAAGTCCCAACAAGATTATTAAAAAAAAAAAAAAAAAATTGAAGGTTTTACCATAATAACAATAATCCTAGAAACAACAATAATTAGGATTATAAAATAGAACCTAACAGTCTACAGGGTTCTGTGATTTAACTTAAAAACATTTATATATAATATGATAACTGAATCAATTTTACTATAATTTAATTAAATAATTCCGAAAAGTAATTAATATCTGTATTTAGAATAAATTTTTTAATATATTTTTTTAATAAATTTATCGAGTTTATAGTTGTTAAATAAGTTCTATACATATCCGGAAGAAGATTGAATATTTTACTACTTAAATAAACGTAATGTCTTTGACCAATACTTTTATTAATTTTTCGGAATTTGTACAAGACCTTTTTGTTTACTTCTGGTGTAATAGATGTGTTTGATTCCACAGAGAAATTGTTTATTTTTGTAAGTATAAATAATAACGGTGTAGATATAAAGATTTGGAATATTAAATTTTTTTATCTCCTCATGTCTGACGGGAAACGAATATTTTTGTTATGTATGATTTTTAAAATTCTTTTTTGTAAAATATCTAATTTTTGTATATAATTTTTTGTTGTAGCTTCCCCAAGACATTATTTCATATTGAATATGACTTTGGACCAAAGCGAAGTTTATTCTAAGATGAGTTATGCTTAGAATTTTTTTTAAATATTTAAATTTGAATAATAGTAATCTTAGAGTGTTAGTGACATTATCAATATGCTTGTTCCATCTCAAATGTGAATCAATAGTAACTTCCAGATATTTTAAATTGTTTTTCATTTTTAAAGATGAAGAGGTATTGTTATATTTTAATTCAATTGTTTTGTGTGTAGGTAAATTGCTTTCATAGCTTGTAAAAGGAAGAAAAAAAGTCTTGTCGAAATTAATTGTTATTATTTAATCTCTTTCTACTTTTAAGCTATTGCATAGATTTTTCGCGGGCTTTGAGCGCGGCGACCGAATCAAGAAATTCCGTAACTAAAATAAACCTAATACCCTCGAAAAATCGAAAAAGAAATTCCGTAACGAAAATAAACCTAACACTCCCCACTCCGACCGGCGCTGCGGTGCGGCGTTGAAAGCCGTAAAGCCTTGCATCGTCTAACGTCGTTTCAGTTCGGCAGACTTCGGCACGGTGTTTGTGTGCGTGCGACTAGACGTATGCGTGTAGACTAGCTGCTAACTGCTCATAACTGATTCTATCTCGTTTAGACACAATTTCGGAAAAAATTAATTTGAAAATGAATAATGGTCCACAAGAATCCACAACAAAATATGGGACCACCATTGACGCGGTATTTTCCAGATATTTAGAGGACATCAAGTCTCAAACTTATGTTTCTTATTTCAGTTACCATAAACCTATAGTTTCAATGATAAAAATTCCTGAATAACCTACATGTATTGTAAGGTAATTAAAATATTTTAAACAATATTAACTTCTCATTTATTCCATAAAAGAAAAAAAAAATGTTTTCTTATCGGTCACCACGCTCAAAAAGTGTAACTTGAATTAATATCAAAGAAAAAAAATACTGCTTAAATAAAATAAATAAATAAATAATTATAATTGCATAAGTTGATAAAAAATGCTATGCAATAGCTTTACCGCGGCAGTCTCCGAGTGCCACACGTATTTTTTTTTAGTTCGATCTCTGTTGTAGGCATTAAAAAAGGGAATTTTCTAGTCTTTTTCTTTTTGGGAATAGAGAAATTGGTTTTATTATTTTTTCCGCTAGTTTTAGCCAACATTTGAAAAAAAATTGTTTAATTTATTGCAAATAAGTTTGTGACTAGTTAAAATTTGATTGGTTTCTGATTGGATTTTATCAATATCTCCTTTTTTATTACCACTATTTCCATGCAGTTGATTTACTACTTTCCATAGACCCTGAGAGCTGTTTTTATTTTCTTCAATTAGCTTTTTGTAAAATATTTTTTAGCGCGTTTTATCAAATTACCAGTAATTCTGTTATAATTTTGGTATGTTGCCATTTTTACTAAGTTATTTTTATCGTTTTTGAGTTCTGGATATAATTTATTTTTTTTGTTAATGACTTTTATTATACCTTGAGCTCTCCTCTGTTTTCTGTTTTTTATTTTTTTGTTTATTTTGACTACATAACTGTTTTTCTCTATGAGGCTATTAATATTTTCAATTAAAAAATTTGCTTTTTGATTATTTGATATCTGTTTATTGTAATTAATTATTTTTTTAGATTCATTTTCTTAAATATTTACTGTTTATACAGGTAAATAGGCAAACGTGGATTTATGATCAGTTATTTTCGTATCATAGACAACAGCTATTCAATTTTCCGTTCCTTTATCCTTCAAATCACTATAAAAAATGTGGACAATGCAACTTCTAGAGTTTCCCTGTATACGTGTATGTTTATTTATTAAGATTATCGAGTATATCTAGGGTTGAAGCATGAATTTATTTTATATTAAAGAAGGCGTTTTTTAGAAATAAAAGGACAGTGCTACAAAATGGATAATGACTTTTTCTCTCGGAAAACGGTACCTTCTAGCGAAAATAGGAAAGAGTACCTACTTTATGTAAAAATTAATTGTGATCAAGAATATCGAAAAAAAAAAAAAATATTGCGATATTACACTGAGAAAAGAGTTAGATTAAAAATTTCAGTTGGATATAATTATATGTATAAGTGGAACCCTCTTCCAAAAATAGAAAACTAATAATGTTGAGAAAATTTAGATCAGTGACGGCATACAAATTTGATACAAATCGGGTCAGTACTTTTCAAGAAATAAATAGAAAATAGATTTATTACCCCATTACCTAATGGCATTTTTATTTTTCAAGATCTGTCTACAGTATTATATTGGCAGCGTCGTTTAGAATCGCCCTGTATACAAATATTTTGTTTAAATATTTAATCAAGGCGAAGTAATGAGCATCAAATTCAATGTTTCTATTTCGAATCGGCGCCACCAAATTTTTTTCTCATGATTAAAAAATATTAATAAAAAAATTGATTCTCAAGTATAAAAAAAGTTTGCCGTTGGGGAAAACAATCAAACTGATGGCAGTGAATGAATAAAAACAAACCAAAGTAGTAGTTCTGGTTAAATTGTTTTCTGCCAAAGCCATTAAATTAGTAATTTTTATCTTTATTCATGTTTTATCATCACTGCTGTGTTTTGTTTTGTATATCTATGATTATTTTTGAAGGTTTTTAAACATCATCAAACTACGTTAATTACAACTTGTAGTGAAGGTCAAATTGGGATTTCACATTAGATAAGAGAATTGATAATTAATGATTTAATAATGTCTCATTAGAAATACGCTGTATTAGTGATGACGTAATTTGGGTACCAAACAAAGTTGACAGTGACAGTATAGTTTTTTGAGTGTATTTCGTTTATTATTAAATTACAAAGTTTTTGAACTTTATATGATCTCAGAATATTTAATCACATTCGTCAAAAAAGAAACTTTACCCACGAGTTGAATACAATATTTTTTTTTATTACCGTACACATTATCCACTAATGTTAGAAATATAAAAGTTACTTTTTTTCACTAGTGCGTAAAGTACTTATAATTAAAATAAAAAACTGTTATAATTTGTTGGACACTAAATAGATATAAACAAAAATAATTTACTTATTTATCTTAGAAGGAGCATAAAAGGAGCATAAAAATGGTAATATACTTTTCTTCACTAGTGCATAAAGAGTTTTACTTTATGCACTAGTGAAGAAATGTTGTTTTCCATAATTTTTTTCTTTATATAATTTTTCTAAAATGGTTCTTATTCGAGAAATTTGCCAAAAAATGTATAATTCGAATTTTTAAGAAAATTTTTCAAATAAAAGTTGTTTGCGTTATTAGTCTCTATACTTTTTCTTTCTATACATGATTTCCTAAAATGGAAATGAAAAAATTTGAGGAAAAGTGTAAAATTTTAATTTTTCAGTATTTTTGTTTGCAATGAATATATATAAAAAAAATATTTCGAGTAAGATGTATGGGGGCGTCCATTAATTACGTGAGGTGTTCAAAAGGGGAGGGGATCGAGCTAAATCTTTCCAAATCTCACTTGGGGGAGAGGGGGGTCTTTGTAAATCTGACGTAATTTTTTTCTGGTAGAAAACGCTGTAAAATTACGTGAAAGTAAAGTTAAATTAAAGAATGTTTCTAAAAATTTTATATTACGAAAATATTCTCAAATACTAGTCTTTGCTAGTCTTAAATAAAAGTAGGTAATAGAACATATTGTTTTTGTTTTTTTTAATAATCCAACGCATTTACACCTAAAACACAAATTTTGTAAAATCTCACGTGAAATTAGGGGAGGGGGGAGAGAGTTGAGGAAAATCTTGCGAAATCTCACCAGGGAGACAGGGGGATCAAAAAAATCCTCAAAAATACCTCACGTAATTAATGGACGCCCCCTATGTATTTAGTTCATCCCTAAACATTTACAGGGGTGATACACTAGGTTGTACAAAATAACCGGAAAAGGCCTATAATTACTAGACAGGATAGTCATATGTTGGACAAATCAGATTTTTTGGAATGTATTATTTTCGAATGTTCTAATGTTCAAATAAAAAAAGAAACAACAATAAAATAAATATTACAGAATATGCAATATTAAAAAAAATATATATATAATTATTACAGCTATTGAATTAGTTTATTATTATCTGCTGCTATAAACGTGTTGAGATAAAGGAAATACGATTTAATTTTTTATTGGTTTATACATTATAAAATCTAACTCTTTTGCATTGTAACAAGGTCGGTTTTTATCTTCTATTATTTATTTAACGAGAAAAATCATAAAAAAAATATTGCTGTATTTAACGTCAGCTTATTTCTAACTACCGCGTTTAATCACCGATGCTGATGAACACGTTACCCATGATTACGTCAAACTTGAGTGAGGGTACAGCAAAAAAGTATATGAGCACCGAATAGAGATACTTACAATATATCTGGATATTTTTTTAAAAATAGTACCGAGTACCTGGAATTAACATAATTTCATATTAAGTTTCCTATATTTTTGTTAATATCTAAGCGTAAGCACAATCAGTGGCGTACCCAGGATTCATTGCTGGGGGGGCAATATGGTAAACGTCAAGTACAGCCCCCCCGCAGGGGCCGCTGGAGGCAGAAAATTTTGGGTTTGCCACGCCCAATTTTTACTCAGGAGTCTTAAAATCGTTAAAAAATCACGCCTCCGTCACCTTCTTGCCAAAAGTCGTTAAGATCGTCAAAAAAAACATTTTTCTTTTATTAATTTAAAAACTACACAAACAAAACAAAAAATACATATAGCGAAACAGGCACAAAGGCTCAAGCAAAAAAATAAATTATTTTAAAGTAACAAAAACAATTCTTGAAAAAACAAAAAAAGTCAAACTTCAATACTACTACTAAAATTACTAAAAATAGGTACTTTAATTATATTTTAATAATAAATTAATGTATTTTTCATGATAAAATAAAACATAATTTTTTATTGGTTTTCTAGGGGGACAATTTTTTCAATTTTTCATGACAAAATAAAACATAATTTTTTCTGGCTTTTCTAGGGGGGGGGGGGGGGGGGGGCAATTGCCCCCTTTGTTTATTATTCTCACCAAAACTGACTAGCTCCACCAGCTCGAGTTTGGCACATAAAAGTGTAATGCAAAGGTTCAGACTCTTTTAGTCGGTGGCGCATCCAGAGTTTAAAAAATTGGATAGGTAGTGGTAAAACTTTATTTTTTTGGTACTATTTCCCTATTTCTCTAGAGAAATAGTCGTCCCAAATATAACACAACCTTGATTAATGTTCTGCTATTTTTATTGTTGCTAAATTTATAGAATATTTTACAATTTGATTCAACATAATTTTGGCATTAATAACACAGGCCTGCGTTTAAATACTCTGTAAAATGTGAATTGAACTTTTCAACTGAAATTGGGTATTTCAGTGACGCTGATTTCAAATCTGCTTTTAGTTTTTTTTCTATCACGTAAGGTTTTTAAACAAAATACTACAAGAATGCAAAAGTAAAAATATATTCATAGATGCTTAGGATAAAAAAGAAAATAATAAACCAAGAAAACAAACAATAAAACCGGGGAAGTAGTTAAAAAATAACATACATTAATCCTTTGTTTTCTTGAAAAATCTTTCTTTCTGGAAAAGCTTCTTTTTGTGGTTTTTCGTTAATATTCTGCGGTAGGACGGTTTCTTTTAAGCATCCAACAGTAGTCGGCCATCATTTTGATATCCCAGCACCCTTGATATCGCCGTTCCATCTCTTTTATGTCCTGGTGAAAGCGCTCCCCTTGCTCTTCACTGACATCGCCAAGATTATCCGGAAAATAGTCAAGATGAGCATGTAGAAAATGAATTTTTAAGCTCATGTTACAGCCTAACTTTCTAAATTTGTCCAACATGTTTTCAACAATACTTTCAAATTCAGGGTCTTTGTAGTTTCCTAGAAACTTATTTATAACTTGTTTAAAAGCTGTCCATGCTTCTTTTTCGTCTTCCTGCATAACCGTCTCAATTTCTTATTTGTGGCCCAACAAAGATGCCTTCTTTTAATTTAGCTTCAGAGAGATCCGGAAATGTTTCACACAAGTACTTAAAGCAACCACCATTTTTGTCCAGAGCTTCGACAAATTGTTTCATCAGCCCCAATTTTATATGTAGAGGGGGTAATAAAATTTTCTCGGGATCAACTAGACTTTCCCGAATTATGTTTTTGGAGCAAGGCGTTAAATTTTTTCTTGGTGGCCAGTTTTTTTTTGGTCCAGTGGTCATCTCTTGCTCTACTGTCCCACTCACATAGGAAACATGGGTATTTCGTATATTCGGATTGTTGACCTAAAAGCAACCCTAAAATTTTAAGGTCACCACATAGAATCCAGTTATGTTGTCTGTAGTTTATTCTTAAAAGCAGTACCTCAAGATTTTCGTAATTTTCTTTTAGCTGAGTAGAATGACCAACAGGAACAGATGCATATAAATTGCCATTATGAAGTAGAACAGCTTTAAGACTTCTCTTTGAAGAGTCTATAAAAAGTCTCCACTCGGCAGGATTGTATTCAGGAGCACCTAGGTGAATAACCAAGTCAGATACATTTTGACAATATACAAGTGAAGTACCAGCTTCGGCAAAGTCATTGACAAATGCACCCTCACGATTTCTATACCAATAAAATGTAGTACCTAGAGCAATTTTTTTCTTTAAGCCTTGATCCTAAAACCTCAGAGAGGTCTTTTGAAAGTCCCATATCCCTGACTAAGTCATTCAGTTCTACTTGAGAAAATAGCTGCGGTTCACGTGTTCCTGAGGTAGATGGCTCAAAAATGTCAATTTCTGAATCTGTTGGAAGATTCTGATTCGATAGACTGTAATACTTTAGGTGGAAGAGGTACAGGTATATCAGCGTCATGTGGAACTGGTTTTATTGCAGACGAAAGATTAGGATAGTTATACTTTAAAGATTTTGTGTTATGACCTTTAATATCACAGAGACAAAAATAGCAGTGGTCAATGTGATTTTTAGGTTCTCTCCAGACCATTGGTATTCCAAACGGTAGGGCTTTTCTTGTTCCTTTAAACCAATGCTTCAAGGCTTCTTCGCAAATCTTTATCTTGATCTCCAAGTATGACTTTAAAATATGCAAAATATGTATTTTTTACGAAATCAGTAATGTTTCTTTTAAACTTCTTCACTATAAAGTGTCCACAAATCTAACAAAAGTCATCCGGCCTATTTTTACAACACCTACTAGACATTTTTTTAATAGAAAGTGCACAACGAAACACCGATAGAATTCGATAGACAACGCTTGTCCCAATACCACGGGGATACTAAATCAGTGTTGCCACATCAATTAATTTTTTCGTAATAGAATTTTGAACCAAAAGGTAATAAAATCGTAATACATAATATTTTAAAGTAACATAAATGTACCAGATCTATTATTAAATACATTTAACAATAAAACTTTAATATTATTTAGCTGAGAGAAAATTATTTCTGCTGCTGCAAAAGAATGGGGTAATGATAATAAACGATAAATAATTTTTTTAAATTTTAAACATTTGGTTTATCCAGTGAATTTTTTTATTTTATGCCCAAAATTCACCTAAGGGTAAATTTTTGTAATTTAATAAGTCTCGAAGGGGTCTACGTTATTAAAAACAATATATAAATTATGCTGAAATGTTGGAGGATGGTGCTAATCCCCTACTAAACTAAAAACTGACCCATAACAAAAAAAAAATAATACAATATAATAAAGTGACGCATATCTTGGATTTGTTGAAACAAGAAAACACAGAAATAACAACTGTATAGATTTCTAAATTTTTTTAAGTATGGGCTCTGAAGTTTAGATAAAGCCACTCATAAAATTTCGATATTTTAAAAAGTAATGGATTTTTCCTCTTTTCTTAAAAGTCGTAATAACGTACTGGTGTAACTTTTTAGTAATAGATTTGTTACTATTGTAATAGTAACGGTAACACTGTACTAAATATATCGCCGTCTTTCCTGAATAAATCGAGTATCGGGGAATCCCCAACAATATTCTAGTAACGAGGTTTTAACGCGTCTCAACGTTTTGAATAAAAATAAGGAATTCAATTTAATTTGTTTGTGATGTTCAGGGATAATATCCTTGATACTAGTTTACAAAAAAAGTTTACGTGATAGAATAAAAAGGGGGTTATTTTAGCTATATAGAAGTTGTAAATAGGTGAAACTAAAAAAAAGGCTAGATCACAAAATTTTCGCAGCCCTGTGTAATCAATTGATTAAAGCCCCAGGCTAAAGTTTTCTGACTCTAATCAGATTATTAATGCCAAAGTTATGTCTCATCAAATTGAAATTAAAATATTCTTGAGATTTAGATGCAACAAAAATAGCTGACTATTATCAAGGTTTTGGTATATTACCCTTGCTAATAAAACATTTTAGTAACTATAAAAAGTTAGGTTTACAAATTCTTGGGGTAATTACCCCCATTAACCTCGTATATGCTTCCCTTCTTTTAGTAACGTCGTAGCATCTTCTCTTTATTCTATCTCAATGACCTCGCCTGACAGACTTCTCGTAGTCGTCCGAAAAACTCAACTTTTAACATAAACTATTATACTTTAATAGATATTTTGTTTTAGCTAAAACACGCTACGGAAAACCAGCTGATAATATTTTGCTGGGGAGATCAAAATGCCGATATATCCACCATAAAACATCTAAAAGAACTAGGCCTTCACGGTGTGATCTATGATAAACTGCACGAATACAGTCCCAAGGAAACGAAAGAGAGCATCTTCATGGTGGAAGCGAGAGAAACGCAAAAAGAAATGATGGCATTGGCCGCCGCTACCTCAGAAACTCCGCAGAGCCCGCCTCCTCAAGCAATAATCAAAGAGCCGGTTTTGGACTTCGAAATGATGAGGGGCCAGTTGGGCGATGTTATGTCCACAGCGACATCTTTAGAGTCATTAGAAAGTCGGTTTTCACAATTAGAAAAAGTACAAGCTTCTGGTTAGATTTGTTCCAAGCAATTATTTTAATTTGAAATGAATGACGTAACCCCTAGTATTTTACAAATTTTTTGGTTTTGCAAAATTATTGTTTTATTTTTTATTTTTTCATTGTATTTAAATGGGTTTTTAACATATAAAAGACAAAAGTTGATATTTTCTGGGAATTATAAGACTATTTTTTTTTTTAATAATAGTTCGAGATTGTCGTTTTTTTTTATTGTAGATGATAATTATATGAGAGCATTTATTCATTTGTTGTGCAAAAGAAAAAAAGAAATAACGGATATAAAAGGTAAAATCAAAATATTGACATACTTTTATGAGTTTACAAATATTTTATTTAACACATATACATCTTGTTTTTATTATTGTCTGTGTTTAAAGAAGGATAAATGTGTTTTTTTTTTAACTAGACTACATATTTTTGAACGAATTAAGGCAGTAAATTCATTGATCCTGGGTGATAAATGTTCGTTGATGTCTATTTTGCTTTGGAGACTCAGTATACCCATATTTTAAATTTAATATTCAAAGTAACAGTAAATCAATGATTTTATATAGAATATTTATGGAATAAAAATATATCGTTAAAAAACCGGTTAGATACAAGACAACAACGTTTTCGGACACAGCGGCGCATCTAGAGTTTAAATGGGGGGAGGAGGACCGCTATGGTGGCTCCGGGGCATTTTTATAAAATTAGGTCCTTTTGTTGTGGAATTTCTTAAAAAAAGGTCCTCAGCTTTTTTGTAAACTAAGGCCTCCTTTTTCTGACCAGCTTCTAAAAAAAGGGTCTTGTTTCTTCAAAACATCCTCAGCTACCCCCCTCGTCGGGTTTAAGTCTGGGGAGGTAGTGGTTAACACTTTATTTTTGATAATAGTACGCTTTAGTAGTAGTTAGGTTTCAAAATTTTAGGGGGTACATACCCCCATTCCCCCTATATATGCGTCCCTGTTTTCGGAATTACTACTCATTTTTTCAATTGAATGTTATATTTTTCTATGAATTAAAATCTATCTATTCAGCATTTTCCGTCTATTTTTGACATTAACCTTTCCCTAAATCTTTAGTTTATTCATATTCTGTGCAAGGTTCATCCATTCCTTTCTCGCTATCTATTATACAGGGTGAGTCAACTATATCCGCTCGGATCATAGCAGACAAACTAGAAGATTTAGAAAAATAGTTCCAATTCATTATTTAACATTACTAAAGAAATTACATATTCGACTTGTACAGGGTGTTCCTTAACCATAGAACAGGTGGTTTACAGGTTCAGTGCCCACAACCAGTTTACTGGATGCATAAGTTTCTAATGACAGCCCACATCCAGTTAACTTGACACCCCTTAAATATTAAATATAAGTGTTCCTATAAACGGTGGTTTATTGCGATCAGAGAAAACAAGGAGATGTAACTACTAACAAATATCCTGCTGTACCTACTGAATAAAACATATTCTAAGGGACACAGGAGGGTATAATATCCTATTTTATTGCAACTGAACCCAAAAAATTTTGAATCATTAGTTATATCATGTTATATCATGACTTTTTTTTTGTTGTGGAATTCGAGGTTATGTGCCAATTTGACAGCTGCTGAATTATCCACCTGTAGTAGGGGAACTTGTCTTAATTGGCAATTGTAGAAACTAAATTTGCAAACCAGATGAACTTTTTTGTTACTTCATTAACAGCGATGACTTCTGCTTCTGTAATCGAAGTTGCTACTACTGGCTGTCTTCTGCTAAGCCTTTATATTGCTTCAGCTGCATATGAAACAACAAGTCTAGAAGTACATCCTCCAGTGCTGCAAAATCCGAGTCACTGTAACAGTTTAAAAGGCCTTTAGTAAAATTTGATTGATAGACTATTCCTAAAACAAGAATCCCTTCAATGTTCCCAAAAACTTTTTATCCTACATTGTAGGCTATGTCTGGCTTTGTACCAAGCATTAGGTACATTAGGGCTAATATAGCCTGTCTATATGGATATTTACTCTTTTTGTGAGCTTTCTACATTTTTAATTTTTTGTTGTCTTGATCATAGATGTGGACACTGGTCTGCAAACTGAAAAATTAAAATATTTGAAGAAGTATGGCATATAAATTTGAATTTTGCACACCCCTAAATCTGTTTTATTGGTGGACGGTATATATAGGAGTTGATTATTTCGATTTAAGTTGTTAGAAATTATTCAAATTCACCACTAATATTTTTATTGCCGAATTTAATTTAGAAGTCACTATGAAATGCCAATATGGCGGTGCGGCGTGACTTTCTAGAAAGCTGTTGCTTCGGTGATGTGAGAAAACATTCTGTTTTGAATGTAAAAACTCCAGATGGCTTGATAGCGTCGGTTTTAGTTACGTCACCATCCTCGTTCGTTACGGCAAGTCGGGATTCACGTGATATGATCAATTGGTTTTAGAAGGCTAGCTCTATCGCAAGCGAGAAAGGGTGACGTAATCATCTTGTTAGTTTCAGAACAAACGGAAAAAAGCCAAATACGAAGCTAGGCATAATGTTGAAGTTTTTTAACAATGCTCAAGGATGTTTCCTGCGTAAGCCTTATACAGTGTGTCTATTTAAGTTGGAACCTTATGGAAAAAACATTATTATTGAATTTAGGAAAAAAAGTTATTCCTGATAAAAAGTCCTGCATGATCCAAAACTTAAAATACAGTCATCACATATCAAATTTTTCAAGCCGTATACGAGGTTTGTCAAAAAATATGAATTTTGCTCAAGAGTAAAGTACGTTTATTTTTGACAAAATCGAAAATTTTCATTAGAAAAAGTTGATTAGAATTGAAAATTACATTCAAATATGCAATTACACCGATCTATCTGAAAAATCAGATTTTTTTTCTAGATTTTGCATTGATCCACCTAATTACAGTAATCCATAATTTTTTCTCTCTCTTCTCTACTATAAACATGATACGATTTCCTTTTCTTGATGTTTATGAAGAATTTAGCAATTTTCTTAATGAAATTTTTCGATTTTCTCAAAAATAAACGTACTTTATTCTTGAGCAAATTTTATATTTTTTGAGAAACCTCGTATACGGCTTGAAAAATTTGATATCTGATGACTGTATTTTAAGTTCTGGGTCATGCATGACTTTTCATCAAGAATAAATTTTTTCCTAAAATCAATAATAAATTTTTTTCCATATGCGGTTCCAACTTAAGTAGACACACTGTATATATATTTTTTTATGCTTCCTTCTCTTTTTAATCTCTATTCCTAAAAAATAGTCTGAAGATTTTATAATAATTTTAAATTATTAACATACTCGTAAAGAGCTAATATAAGCTTCTTGTTATTTTTGACTTTTTGATACAAGCTTCACCTATTCTAAACTAAATCCTACATTTTTTGAGAAACTACTGAAACGCCTGTTCTAGCATCTTGTAGCTTGCTTTAATCCATACAAACTTTCTTTTTAGTCTTCATACTTTTCTATCATTTCTAAAACCTTTTCGATATAAAAATGCATGAAACTAAAATTTATATTAGACAACGCAGTGTGATACCATTTCTGCTGTTATGGAGCACCCTGTATAATTGAATTTATTTTAGAAACGTAGTTTGTTTGGTGCTGTATAATACTGAATTGGAAAATGTTTTCTAAATCTTCTAGTTTAGTGGAAAAACACTAGCCCGCTCTATATGTTCATGGTCTCTAGCAAGTCTGTCAAAAGCGTTTCCATGTGGTATCTATCTATCTATCTATCTATCTCTTTCCCGAAAAGTTCTGCTTTAGTCTGGCAATTCATGACATTTTGTTTTTAATTTAAATGTTTTTTATTAACTTAATTACAGTGTACAATCAAATATTAAAAAGTTTAAATTTATGTTCAATAAATATATATAAAATCGATATGTAAAAATGCAAACAAAACATCTTAAAAAGTAAAATTCCTTAAATGTATTCAGCGTTTTGTTCTAGGAGTTCCTTTAACATCTTTTTCGTCGTCCGAATTTTCACTGAAATGCGTTTTACTCCATTGAACACTTGAAGTTCTTTTCAATTTTCTCGGGTCTATGTTTTCGAATATGTCTACCAGATCTACATCATCATTTTTAGAGCAGAAAAGTGCATCTTTAATCTTTTCTCCAGCTATTAGCTAAGTGCGAAGTTGTTTGTGCATGGCGTTATCTTGGCTCCAATCTGGTTCTGTATATTGATCCTCGTACTCATCATCATCCGAGTCATAACAGTCTTCTGTAGGAAGCAAAGGAGTTTCGGTTGTCATATAAATTGGCCTACCGTTATTTTGTTGTTTTCGATCAGCTAGTCTCTCCTTCTCTCTTAAAATGTTAGCTTTATTTTTAGCCAATATCATCTTTTCAATTTCTTCTTCAGTCTTCTGTATCATTTCTTCCTTTTCTGTGACTGCCTGTTTGTGTTCCTCATCTTTCAGTCTCTGTAATTTCAAATTCTTTTCTCTTTCCTTTTCTAAAAGCTTTCGCTGTTCTTGGGCCTTTAATTGCGTCTTTTTCTTTTAGTTTCTTCAGCTTGTGCTTGAAGTAAGACATCTTGGGAGGCTTTTAGCACTAGTTTTTAGTTTGAATTTTTTAGGTAGTAATGGTGTGCACAACAATTTGCGTTTTGGAGCTGGACTGGTACCATCTATTTTGACAAGAGGTATCTTGTAGGGGGTAGCAGATTCTTTAGAAGCACTGCCAAATTTTTCAAAAGTTTCAACCTTCTTTCCCAATCTGGCTTCTTTGCTTCTGGTTCGCCTTGCACTATTGTAATTTTATTTATGTTAGGGTTTTCAACAACCATGGTAAAATTAATAACCATGGTGGCATTTTGAATATTGTTATTTTCAGGCTCTTGAAAAAAAAAACTATTAAAATTTTGCTATTTCTTCCCATATCTGGATTTACATTCTGTTCGCTCTGCCGAATGATCATATTTTGTGTCTATGTCCAAGTTTTTTCTTTTTTAGTTCAAAGAACTTTTCTTCTATATAAAAGAAAGTTGATATCCGAAAAACGAAATGCAATTTTGGAAATATGAAAATAAATAATGATCCCCATTTTCCCCTATGAAATTATGAAAAATACATCCCCCTATCTCAAAAGTGAAAACTAACCAAACAAAAATTCAAAAGGCTAAGAATTAAACAAAGAAACAATGAGTGCATCGGCCAGGAGTCAAACCTACAACCTCTGGAGTGTGGCTGTCCATGCTCTTACCACTTAAAATGTCAGGACACATGCCTTCAATATCCGAACTCGTAAATTTAAAATCCAGTCAGATTCCGGCTATTGTCAACGCACACACAAATTCCAATCCCATTTCAGCTCTCTTAATCCTTTTTAAGCCAATCTTCTGTCATTGTGTAGAAAGACGCAATCTAATTGTTCTAGAATACATTTCTAAGATGCTTCATTCATTCATTCAGTGTTAAGTTTTCAAGTACGGTCCGCTGTAAACGTGAAATGAAAGAAATTGAAGTGAGAAAAAATCGGTTGAGATCCGAAAAATTTAAATGCAATTTTAAAAACATGCAAATGAATAATCCCCAATTCCCTCTACAAAATTATGAAAAATACATTTCCATATCGCCAAAGTGAAAAATGAAACAAATCAATTTTTCTTTGGTTTGTTTTCACTTCGTGGATATGGGGGTATATTTTTCATAAATTCATAGAGGGAATTAGAGATTATTCATTTTCATATTTCCAAAATTGCGTTTCAGTTTTTCGGATCTCAACTGATTTTTCTCACTTTACTTTTTTTCAATTCATTTTACGTTTACACTGGTGAACGAATGAATGAATACATTGCCGTCCTTCTACACGATGTCATAAAGATGGCTTTAAGAATAATTGAGAGAGCTATGATGGATTAAAATTTGTGTGTGCGCCGACGAGAGTCGGAGTTCGGATGTCGAAGCCATGGGCCTCAATATTTCAACTGATAAGAGCAAAGGTTCCAGATATGATGCCTCATTTTTCTTCTCTGTAATTCTCAGCTTTTTCAATTTTTCTTTGGTAGCTCTCACCTTGGGAATATGATGGTGTATTTTTTATAATTTCGTAGGGGGAGTTCGGGATTATTAATTTTTATATTCTTGAAATGGCCACTTTTCTTTTGCTTATACCAGCTTGGTTGAATAGTTGATTGGATGGATTTTGAGGGTGGCGAATTTCGGTTATTGTATATAGGCAGCTTTTTTCAACAGACTTGGTTGAATATACTAAAAAATGATAATTTTTGACTTGTGAAAGTCTTCTTCCAAACCGACTAGATTCATGCTCATTTAAATGACACTGTATGTTGTCCTTTGTCCAATTTTAATTGTAAAGTCTTCCACTGTATTTGTCATAAAATTAGTTTTACTGTTATACATTTTGAGGCCTATTTTCTTTGCTTTAGTATCAAGTTATTGAAGCATTTCTTCGCTTATAAATTTATTAGAAGGTCAGTTAGAGGACCCATTTAGAATTTACTATGAAGACGGCATACCCATACCCAGACTGTGTCTTTCATTGATATTTGAAATATCGTCTGGGAGCTGTTATATTTTACTAAGCTGCTAGTTCTAGGGCTTTTCCTTAAAATTAAGACAACGTCACCCCAGTTTAAATTTTTAAAGACATCTTCTAGTGCTTATCTCTCTATCTTAACATATCGGACAATTGGGAATTCAACTAAAAACAAATATCGGTTAAAAATATTGCGCATGCTTGATAAGTCTGGATCATGTGCTGGAACAAACTTCTTCTAAGAATACAAAAATTCCAATTTATATACAATTTGAATAATTCTCTAATTCCTCTATGTCGTCACTGGTTTAAATTCGAAGGCACACAAATTTCTTACTCAACTAACTGACCATGTAGACTTAAAGTTGAAACACAAAAGCAACCTTTGGCCATAGCAATCCTATGTTATAACACAGCAAATACGACAGTGACAGTCTACAGTCCATATTGACATAATTTGGATTTTTAACAAACCAGTGACGTATCTGCAGTACCTATATTTTTGTTTTACCATTTTTTTTATTTAATTCGAAGACGAAAAATAAAATCATATAATTCCAAGTTGAATTCTTAATTGAAGTTGGCTCTGTTCTTATATTTAAATTGTAGCATTGTTGTAGACCTTAGATAACAGATGGGATAAGTTTACTAGTTACAGTCCTGTGTATTGCTATGTCAACACATTAATAGCAATTTTAATCGACTGGCTTTATTATGAAACTATTTAAAACGTGCTCTCTGTACAAAACACCAATTTGTCACGACACTAAATTAAGTACTAATACAAGTATTAAATTAAGTACTAATTAAGTACTTTACTAATGATTAAATTAAGTACTAAATTAAATGCTTAATTAACTACTAATTTAAGTACTAATTTAATTCAAGAACTAATTTAATTTCAGTACTAATTTTTAGTACTATTTTAAGTACTAAATTACTAAATTAAAAATAAAGTAAGTACTAAATTAAGTAATAAATTAAGTACTAAATTAAGTACTAAATTAAGTACTAAATTAAGTACTAAATTAAGTACTAAATTAAGTACTAAATTAAGTACTAAATTAAGTACTAAATTAAGTACTAAATTAAGTACTAAATTAAGTACTAAATTAAGTACTAAATTAAGTAATAAATTAAGTACTAAATGAAGTACTAAATTAAGTAAAGTACTAAATTAAGTACTAAATTAAGAACTTACAAATCAATCACTAAATTTTTCCGTCTGTGAGAATACAGATTTTAAGTACCAAATTAGGTAGGCACGCATGTGCAATGACGCAGATTCTCGTGAAATTAGACAAGTATGGTTATTTTTCATTTTGAAGTTGACGGCGTTGACAGATTCAAGACAGATCATTATTATTGTATTAAAAATGATTTAGGAGTCGCCGTAACTTTCCAAAAATCACAGAACTTTTATATTTGCATAAAAATTGCTAATGAATCAATAACGAAAATGAATCTGAAGAGACAAGTCGCGAGATTATTGCGCATCCACGTTCTCGAAGCAGTTCAGGGAGACTATTCTCAAACACGAGAGAAAGTGAATTCACTCAAGATACTCATGAGAAATGTTATACGTCACTGACTTTAAAAATACTGTTTTCACGTTGACATATGACATTTCTCATGAAAATCTCGAGAGAAATAAATTCACCTAAGTTTGAAAATAGGTCTCTAGAAGTCGGTACCTAAACAAAATAAAAAAATCCACTGTCAACGTCAACTGTCAACGTTAATAATTGTTAATGTCAATTGCGAAGCATTTTGTAGTAGTAAATTTTTTCAAAAAAATAGAACAAGTAAAAAATGTATTAATTTAGTTTTAAATTTAGTATCGTGACAAACAGTCTTAAAATTTAGGTTTCGATTTAAGATTTTAGATAAATACAAGTTTAGTTTTCTTTAAAATATTTTTATATTAAATTTTTTTTTAGCAAAATTGTACCCATTATCAGTTTTAACTGTTTAGAGCATCTAAAATAAATCTAAAGTGGATATTCGGTTATAAATTCGAGGAGATATTGATAATATAAAACGACACAATATTTCAAAACACAATTTTATTTATTCAACATCTCTTTTAAGGTTTACACATTCAGCACAACGTTCATAAAGTAATTGTTAGCAATATAAAAATATTCTTTCCCCTCCACAATGTCATGACTTCATCATTTGTCTAAAATCTTTTGCCTTTCAAGTGTTTCTTAAGTTTTTGGAAACAAATAATAATCCGGAGAACAGGGTAGATGGTTAATCAATTCAATCTCATACATCTTTTGTATCGCATTTTAGCGGCATTGTCCTGTAAAAAGAAACTACCTTAAACCATTTTTTCGTGGAGCTTTTCCACAATTTTCTCTTTTAAATTCGACAACCCAATTTTTAGTGGTGGCAAATGAAGGACACTGATAATCTAAAGTTTCTATTATATCAGAAAAAATGTCTATAGGGTAGTGGCACTAGTTATGGACACTTTTAGAGATAATTTAAACATAATTGCCTGAAACTGCCACAGTAAAAGTTTTGTTTTAATCATACACATACCAAAATTAAGCAGTCGTTTTTTTCATAAATCCTAATTTGGACACTTGTAGAACCATTAATGGACATTTTTTTTTGTTTTATTACTATTCTGTTTAAAACATGATAAATTGATATTTATGATTCAAAAAATAATTAGGAATCTATAAAAGAATAAAATAAAGAATAAACACATAAACGTATACAAAATATAATTATTATCGATTTAAATTTAAAACAAGAAAATAATATCTTGGTAAATAAATAAATGAGATAAATGACTTTTATAATCATTAATATTCTTCTTCGTCCTCACTGATGCTCTCATGTTCATCACTAGTATCAATAGTGATACCACATTTTTCGCATACAAACTGTTCGTCCTCTTCAGAATCTGCGTAAGTATTTCCAAGGCTATTCATATACTTAAGGTAGTTCACTCGTAAGACGGCTTTTGTTAAGAATTCAATAAAATTGAAATATATGTGGTTAATGAAAGTGTCTTTTATGTAACTGAAAAAAAATTAAATTTTTTGACCGTCTGTGAAACGAGATATTAACAATTAAAATGTGCATAATTACCATATTTTTTAAAAACGAATGTAATGTAAATCAAGAAGTTATAAAATTTTCTAAAGAAACGCTGAATTTTTTGACTGTCTTAGTAAAAAGATATAGATTTTTAAAATAAAAATATTTTTAAAGCAATCAACGCGTTGTACCAAAATAACACTAGATCAGCTAAGAGGTTGTTATTCGCTCCGTGCGCGACAGCAGCGCCAATTTGTTTTGGTATTAAAGGAGTATTTCTGCCTATACTGACAAATACAATTTTTAATAGAATTCGTAAATAAAAAGTATATATGTTAGTTTTAATAAAAGTATATGGATTTATAAAACAATTAAAACATTAATTTATTATTATTATATATTTTTCACGCTTAAATTGAAGAAAATTATGTATAATCATTAAAAATCAATAATAAAATATAGGCAGGCAACAGTATTTACTGGAAAATGTATGAGAAGTTGCCTAAGTCTAATAAGTTGTCATTGAAGAAACCATTTATAATAGCGTGAAGTTAAAATGTATAAAAAGGATCGCTACTTATATTTTCATTTTTGTTCTAAAGAAAACATAGAATGAATGATTAAAACTGGTTTCCGATCAGTAAGTCACAAAATTGCATACCAGCCAAATATTATAATCAACGGCAGAAATCTTGAAATCTAGTCCTTGCTGAATGAACATTTAAGAATAAAGGGATATTAAAGAACATCGTAAAATGATAATTTATTGTTTATTTAAAAACTTTCTAGTTTCTGATGTCTACTATTTCCAGCATTACTGTTATTATCACAAAAATAAAGGTAATTTTTCTTCTTATTGTACACCTATCCATTTATTTCTTTGATTTAATTTCCACTTTGTTAGTGAAATTTGTTATATAAGTTTCACTGTTTTTTTTGCTAGTATTTGTACAATTTTCAACACAGCAACTCCGGTTGCTTATTGTGTTGTTTTTACCTACTTTTTTGAAAAAAAGTAAAATGTATACGTGTATTTGATATGCCAAAATTACAAAATATCCCCCTAAAATGCACGAATTATCCGCAGCTAGCGCTAGTATCGCTTTTGCTTCCCTTTCCATGACTTCGCACGGAGCGAATAAATTCGTCCACTGTCTTGGAGAACTGGAATCAGCGGTTCTGTTTGAATCAAAACAAACCCTTAAAATTAATATGAGGAAGTCACAAATTTCTATAGCAAACCATTCCTATATTTATGAGGTTGCCGGATGGTTTTTATTAAAATCATAACATATCCATGTATATAAGCTTACATGTGTTTTGTACAGTCTCTTACAAAAATAAAATTGATTAGCATTGATAATCTCGAACTATTGGTATTCACCATTAAGCGATATTTTTATGTACGACTGTGAACTACCTTAAGTGGAACACACATTTTATGAACCTTATTTGGGCAGCTAATACATGCTGGTCCTTCCATGCTGTTTGGCACTTAAAACATTTCCAGTTTAACATTAGGATTCTAAAATCTTTACCCTGTGTTTGAGTTTTCTTTTTTACGCCTTTTGGTTTTTTGACTTGTAATTTTTTTTCTTTTTGTTTTTCTTCTCTTGCTTTTTTCTGGCTTTCTTTTTCTTGTTCTTTTTCTAATTTAAGTGCTTCTTTCTTTTGTTGTTCATGTAACCAAAAATCAGATGTTATAACTGAACGTGGTTTTTCCCTCATTTTTTTCTGAGGCTTTTGTTCTTGGGCCAAAAAAGACATTTTTTAAATGGAGATTCACCTGTGTGCTGTGTTCCGTTAACGACAATTTCTCGGCAATATGGTTGAAAATAAGCATTATAGAAGGATCAATTGTTTTTGATGTTAAAGGCTGCATTATCGGGAGTATGTTGGTTTTTCTTTTCAAATGTTATGGCTGCATGAATTTGATGATATTCTTCTGGGGTTATGTGGTTTTTATCCGACTCAGCTGTAACATGTAAATTCTCAATTACTTCTTGCCAGATTTCCTGTGAAACTTCAGAGGGTTTAGTAACTTCTTGAGGAACGTGTTCTTCATTTTGGGTGTCTTCGTGGGTGTTATCGTTGATTTCTAATGAGAAGTTTAAAGATGTATTTATGTCAATTATATTACCATTTTTCTCTGAGACGCTAGCACTATTCAATTTTTAAATTCTTTTCCAGGTATTAAACAAGTCTTCTGTTGACTCAGGTCTACTCCATTCGTCTTCTAAAATGTGTTCCTTCATAATTTGAAGTACATTTTGCTAAAATATTACCTTTAAGCAGTTTTTAATGTCATCATTCATCACGAAATCTTGCTTATTGGTATCGTCTGCTTCTTTTGTGTGTTGTTTGTGTAATATTTTGGAGTAATCCACGTTGTTTGCATCAAAGGGATAAAGGCCACAAACTCGAAACCCATTTTTAATCGTATCCGGAGACATGGCATCTTTTAAAACAGTTTCCAGTAGTTTAGCAACATGATGTCTCATCAATTGCTGGTTTTTATTTTCAGTGAGCCATTTTCTTACATACATTTTTTATTTACTTTTTAGTGGATAAAAGACCGTCACATCGAGAGGCTGCATTACATGGGTAGCATTTGGAAAAAATGCTACTAAAATCATTTCTTTTTCACACAAAAACATACTGAGGTGTAGAGTTAAATGGGACATCGCCAGCCATCCATCCTGATTCCGATTTTTGGCAATTTCTGAAGGCGTTCTCTTGTATGGATAAACTACCATAGGAGGCGCCATGTTTCCGGATGCTGAAACTGTAATCAGTACTGTGAGGTTCTCTTTTTCTGAAGTTTTTGAAACATCGTATATATTTTTAATTCCCTTTAGGGCCAAAACTTTGCCAGTTTTAGGGCATAAGGAAATTGCTGTCTCATCAGCATTAAAAATGCGTTCTCCATTTTCTAAAATATGATAGTAATCATTTTCCTTTAAGTAACTGGAAACCAGTTACGTATATCGCCGTCAGTAAGCTTTCCACGGTAGCCTGTTAGCTTTTCAGGTGTTTTTAGGGAAATATTTGGATGCCTCATTAAAAATGACAAACCATTTTTTCCCTGGAATACCGTCAGAAAATGGATTCTTACGGCCTAACTCTTTTATAAGTTTTGCTACGGTATCAGTTAAACACTGTTTTGTCACGGGAAAGCCGGCCCTTGCAATATCAACAATCCACGTTACAATACGGCCTTCCTTCTCAGATAAAATCGTTGGAAGTCCCATATTGCAAATTTCGGGACTGATTCCTTTTAGTTTATTTCGCAACGTTATTCGTGGAACACTGAATCTTTTACTTGCGGTTGCAATGGGAATGCCTGCCTTTACTGCGGCTAATGCTTCTGCCATATTTTCAATGGTATATTTCCTAAATTTCTTTTTATCCATTATGTTGAAATCTGAAAAAAATTAATGAACCAATCATGGACATACCCAATTATCCCTAAATGGACAGTATGTCCAACACTGGATTTCTTGTTAACAATTAACTGTTATTTATATTAATCAACAGCATTTTTTATAGTCATTTAAACTCAACTAAAATCAACTGAAAGACATTTTTTTCCTTAAATGGACATTGTGTCCATTTAGGGTACTTATATGAACTTAAGATCCTATAATGGACACCTAACCGAAAATATCTAAAATTTATGCAGTCCTCTTTGTTAGTAAATAACAAGGTTAATACATACCTTATACAAACAACACCACAAACAATAAATCTTCGGGAAAAATAAAAACTTTGTGGTTGGTAGCTTAAATAAATTATTGCCGTTCTTATTAATTGCGTTAACGAATGTCTCTAAATAGGTTGATAGTAAACACGCGATCATAAAACGTTCGGATTTTTAAACATGGCGTCCTCTGTTAGCAGAAATCGCAAACAAAACATAAAACTATAATTTAACAAAAGATATTAACGTATTTACAGGTATCTTCAATTCATAAGTATCTTAATACCAGGCACTAAATTGTAAAGGGTCCATTACTGGTCCCTTGTCCAAGACTGGTGCCACTACCCTACTTAATAACTGATCGAAATCCAATGTTTTCAGTCTAGCTTTTTCTCAGACATACTGTTCAATAAATCACAGTTCTATCATCGTTCAACTCATAGATGTCAAACTCTGACACTTTATTTATAAAACGTAGTTGAAACCATAGTAACCACAATTTTTTTTACTAAAGTCTATTCAGATTTCATTTACGCCGCGTCAAAACAATTTCTCCCATCCAGTAGAACAAGAACAATAAAGAACAAAAGTTATCAAAAATACCAAAGGTTTCTTTTTAAGATGCACAATTTTAAATCAAATATCAAATACCTCTTATATTTAAAGTTTTTTTAATGCTTTTAGTAGATATATATTAGCTATTAAAGAATTTGCAATTATTTGGACACCCTGTACAATATAATTTTATAATATGATTGTTTTAATGCTTTGTATCACAGTAGACATATGTAATGAACTAAATATAATGCAACCATCTCTTTTAAAGTCAAATACATTTATTAATTTGTATTGCAGGTTAACGCAGTTTATGTCGCTAACCTATCTTCGTCCAGAAATGTCACTAAAGTCTGGGAGACCGTGTATGGCATTTATTTTATAGTTTTACTTTACAAAATATGTTTTTATCGTAATAAAAAAATAATTTCACAATTACACTCTTTTATTTTACATTTTTGCAAGACGGAAAAGTAAAATACGGCCCTGCTCAATTTTAGCGTCCACCTGCTTCTGTTTACATCAGACGTAAATTAAATTTGAATAGACTTTAGAACCTTTTCATGCTCATTAGATACCAATATCCCCTCGTACGCCATATACAAATATATTTTCTATTTATCTGCTCTGAATTGATAAAATTTCTGAAATATTTTTGCTGTGGTTATTTAAGATCTATTGTTAGAGGCTCTTGCAGACTATTACTACATTTTTTTTCTTAACAGCCTAATTCACAAACCATTTCTAAGCTTCAGTAAAATTTAATAATTCTCTAATAGAGTTGGACTATATTTCACGATCAGTTATTTAGTCACTGATATTAATTAACGTATTCACAGAATTATTTAAAGATCGCTATTTAAGGATTTGCAGATCCTTAAATATTTAAAGATCCTTTGTGGATTAGGCTACATATATTCCAAAATGTTTCCTTAACAATTAGTACCAACTTAAAAATAAAGTATATTGTAGAGGTACTTATCTACTTTTAACTATTGCCCTTCTAAACTATCCTTTAAATTTATATAATTGTATAATTTGAGGAAGCAGATATTATAAACATATTTTCAGAAATATTGTATTTTTAAATCTAGTATTATATTGTAGTTTCTTTAATAGACATTAATTATGAATGAGTACCTCATTTAAGAAAACAATATTGAGGTAAAACAAATGGATAAAATGTTTTCGAATATCTAATTTTTCCTCTTTACACCAATTTTTCTTTTATGCAGTTTTTAAAACGTTAATTATTTAAATTTTAGTTTAATTTGAAAACAGTTGTGTTTGATACTCAACTATACCGGGTGTTCAAATTAAAGTGTTACAGTTAAATACCGTCGAAAATATGCATTTTAGAAAAAAAAAAAAGCGTCAGACAAAAATTTTATAGTTTTTTGGAGGAAACATTTTGGCTAAATTCATTTTTTTATAGCTGACCATAATATGTACATATCAAGGTGGACTTTGTTTTTTCAAATGGGAATCCCATTTTTAATTTACGTATTCTTAAAGAACATAAAAAAAATAAGAAACTTTTGATGGAAATATTTTTTTATTGGACTTTTACTTTTTGAGAAACAGCTACTTGAAAATTTTGCTGGGCGAAAAAAAAGTTGGCCATATTATGGTTTACATATAATAAACGATTTTAGCCAAAATGTTTTCCCTACAAAACTATAAAACTTTCGTCTGAAACGTTTTTTTTATAAAGGCGGTATTTAGCTGTAACACTTTAATTTGAACACCCGGTATAATAATATATAGAGTCTGCATCAATACTTGTATCCCACGCGATGTAAAATTCTGTCAAATACGCCAGTGACGTTGTTTCGAGGTTACTACTGAAGTTGTTAATTTTACTTTTAGCCAACTGGCTAAATTGGGATATTGGTATTGTTGAAAACTCTGTATAAGATTGTTTAGACAATAACTTATATTTAGATAGGTATTGTATATCCAATCAATATTGAATCTATTTTTTCCATTTTCGCAATTTAGGTATTGTTAACATTACTTTGAAGTCGTACGGAAATTTACATCATTGTCTAGATCTTTTCAGTTAGATTTTTTCTATATCAAGATTACCGATGCTTCGCCACGTTTTTCTTGACCGTTTTCTTTTCCTTCAATTTGTAACCACACCGCTTTCCTAGTGAGATTTTCTTTTCCGTTTAAACATGTTACAGCATCCTCACTTCGATAGGTACAACGTTTACTTGTGCTTTTCTTCCTTTATTATCCAATATTCTGATACCTACTTGAAGGTTGGACCAAATGTAAGAACAGTGAAGTAGTTTACGTCGCCGCGCTGCTCACAATACCATGCAAGTTGCCGCACATCGATACTCCTCATCTTAAAACATAGACTGTACTGTTCAAGTCGCCGATGTTTTTTATTTTAGCTTGTAAAACATGGAACTTTCAGTATGATTATCCGATACATCTTAATTATTCTTTGCCATAACTAAAGTGTGACTCGCCGTTTTCTCTCTTCCAATTTTTCCACTCAGTGTTTTCATGAGAATATATCGATTTTTGGTTTTACTTTGTCCTTGCTGAAGATATATAATAGCGCCAACGGGGTTTATTACTATTCATTCAAGAAATTACAGTAATTCCTCCATAATCCATCCCATATCCTATACTCCACATTCTATATTAATTATGCTCATTTCGATAAATCTTAACGTGACAGCCTTTTTGATGATCTTTTCTGCATTTTATAAAGCCGCTTGTTCATAAAAGGAGCAAATACAAACAAGCAAGAGCTATGGGTCGCTCGAAAATGTCCACAGACATGTCAAAAAAGTGGACATGTCCAAACAAACTTCTCAAAGGTGGAATAGTGTTGTGCGCATGCGCGAAATTAAATAATTTGGGTGAATTTCTTCTAAACAAAGTCAAAATAGTTAAAAAACAAAAAACAAATGACTTCGCATTAGGTTGTTTAATTTAAAGTGTCTACTAAAAAGTATAAAATAGCGATGGTGCTCGTGTTGATAAGTATCATGAACGAAAAAACCTAAAAAACTACACTGTGAAAAGTGACTGAGCTATATACATGTTTGGAAAAAAGTATACGAGCCATAGGGTATAGGCACAGCGAGTGCACGGCCATCTATCTTTATACTTTGTTCTATACTATATTTCAATCATTTATGCTTTTAAGTAATTGGTTTAAAAGTTTTTCACATTTTTTGTTTGAAAAATTCATGTATTACTGTACAATTTTAAAAGTATCACACATTTTCACGTTTTATAATTATCAGGGCATAAACTAATTGACAACATAGAAATTAAAAACAAACTGAATATGACTTTAATTAAAAGTTGTAATGCAACAGATAAAAACAACAAAAATATTTTTCATGTGAATTCAACAAAATATAAAGACGACCCTTGGTGGTTTGTATAAGACGGTCCTGACCTTACACCTTCATGTGGCTTTATATTATTTAATCAGTTTTCTTACTACTTGTCCGCACATGTTACGGGCATATCCGTTGGAAAAGTCCAAAAATTACTTTTCCTGAAAAGACTCATCCCTATTATTTGTTCTTTCCGCATTTTAAACACGAAACAAGCCGGCACTGTGGCGTACCAATAATTTAAACTTTGTCAATTATATTCACCTTTTAAAATAAACGTTTGTAATAGCAAAACTGCAAGAACAAGATATAGCTTGAATTAAAATCGTTTAAGTACACAGTCAAATATAACGTGGAATCATATAAACATAGAAAAAACAGTAGTACTATCTTTTATCTTTCTATTAACACAATGCCTCTCACTCATGCGTTGTAACTAAGTACCTTATACGTTTATTATTATTGTTCTTGCAGTAAAGCATCTGCGTTTAATTCGACAGGTCGTGGGATCGAGCCCCGCGTCTGCCTGTGATATTTTCAGAGGGTTTCTCATAGCCATAGGCAAATTCTGGGCGAGTAACATCCTCTCAAAAACCTACCATCATTCCTTTAACCCATTTCCTCAGACCCGATCCGTGATACTTCCAGCGAGGCTAAGAGAGAGATAGAAAGAGAGAGAGAGAGAGAGAGAGAGAGAGAATATATGTTTATTGTCAAAGTTAAAATACTTATTGACAAATACAATATTGTTATTTATACAAATGCCGCGTTTGAATATCCACATCGGATGCATCTGAGATGTGAATTTTTTATCACGTGATAGGGAATTATATCTGAATGTAGATGTAATAAACAAACGCTCTAGACTTTATTGGTCACGTGATAAAATGACAATGACAAGTTAGAAGTTTATACTTTTTAAATTTGACTTTTGAGACTACAAATCAACCTAAATTTGAAATCTAAACAAAAATTAAACAAACTAATCACTTTTATATTCATGCTAGCCTAAACCACTATATATTAAACTGGAAGACCAAAGCCGATCAACAAAATCAAGCCGCATAGCGAGGTGATATTTGACACTTCGGCGCCCACATGTGCGTATCAAAATGCACTAAAAAGAATCATCAAAATTAAATTTAACACTCATTACATTCAACTAGACAACTTTTAATTTATAAAATCACTTAAAAATTGATTTTTGATTAATACGTAGCTGAAACAAATGTTCCAATAATAATTATTAAAATAGGGCGTTATTAATAAAAAATAATATAATTTATCGTGAAAAACATGACGTAGAATGCTTAGAATTGACAGTCTGGCGCACAAATTGTCATGCGCACCGACCGTTTTTTTCACCCATGTCGGCTTAGAAATTAGGAGTAGGGGTTTATGTCATATAGCCATCCAGTTTAATATCAAGGTCGGTGGCCTAAACAAAGAATAAATTGACAAACTTGACTTCACAGAACACTTACTTTTTGGCATGGAACGAACATCTCGTTTACATCTCATTTCAAATCGAGATATAAAAAATGTAATCTGAACAGGTACATCTCGGATAAACAAACGCAGGTGTAGATGTAGTAGATGTGTGCGATGTGGATAAAGAAACGCTCGAGATATAAAAAATGCATCGAATGTGTATTTTCAAACGCGGCAAAAGCACAAATAAATAAATCATTAAAATATAAACAAACATTACTATAAATTAACATTAATACATACATCTAAAATAAAATAGAACAAAACAAAATAAAACACATATCACAGTGTCTCGTCATTATAAAATTTTGTAATATACGAGGGCGGGTCAATAAGTCCGTGACTTTTCAAATTTCCCGCCTCTTAATTGAAATGGCAACAATGCTCCCGTCAACAGTCATCTGTCTGTTGACTCTTGTCAAAAATTGAACAAGCTGCAACATTTAGTTTGTTTTTGACAGCCGTTAATATCAGACTACCTCGTTGACTGAGAAGAAAATGGAAAAAAGTAAATTTTGTGTGCTCATAAAGCACTATTTTTTGCGGAAAAAATTCATTACGCAAAGCAAGGCTAAGCTTGATAAATATTATGGGGACTCTGCACCATCCATTTCCATCAGGGTTACCAGGTTTTTGAAAGAGATGACGGACAGACAGGGAATTTTAGGGGAAATAGGGGGAAGTAAAAACTACTCTGTCTATTTTCATTTTTTTTAATCAAAATTACTTATTTTGTAAAAAATCCGTACCTATTTTTTGGTAAAGATAGACTGAGGTGTTTCAAATAATAAGGTGAAAATGTTTTCTGACTTTAGATTTCGATTTGCGATTTCTCAATTTTCTAACTTTACATTTTCACCTTATTATTTGTAAAATCACCTCAGTGTATCTTTACCAAAATTAGGTAAGGATGTCTTGCAAAATAAGTAATTTTGATTAAAAGATTAAAAATAGACCGAGTTGTTTTTACTTCCCCCTATTTCCCCTAAAATCCCCTGTCTGTCCGTCATCTCTTTCAAAAACCTGGTAACCCTGATTTCCAGGGAAAAAAAGTGGTTTACTGAATTCCGATGTGGCCGTACAAGCACGGAAGATGCCGAACGTTCTGGACGCCCAGTTGAGGTCTCCACATCGGAAACAATATATGAACGAGTTTTTGGTGGGTATGTCAGCCAATAAAGTCATGGCGACTCTTTTTTGGGATGCACGCGGTATTATCCACATTGACTACCTTCAAAAAGGAAAAACAATCAATGGTGAATATTACAGCAACTTATTGGGTCGATTCGATGAGGCATTGAAAAAAAAGCGACCGCATTTGGCCAAGAAAAAAGTCCTTTTCCACCAGGATAATGCACGGGTGCACACATGTGCAGTTTCCATGGCAAAAATCCATGAATTGGGCTACGAATTGCTCCCTCATCCGGCCTATTCACCCGACCTAGCCCCGTGTGACTATTTCTTGTTTCCGAACTTGAAGAAATGGCTCGGCGGAAAGAGATTTGCCTCCAATGACGAAGTCATCTCACAAACAAATACCTATTTTGAAGACCTCGACAAATCATATTTTTCGGAAGGGATAAAAAAACTGGAGAAATGTTGGGCTAAGTGTATAGAGCTCAAAGGAAATAATAAAATAAATTTTTATCTAAAAACCTGTGTTTCATTCAAAAAGTCACGGACTTATTGACCCGCCCTCGTAATAAGCCCTAGTTAACAGAAATCTGAGCAGCTTTCTAAAACAATTCTGTGACTCAACATCTGCCAAAGTATGTGATAGCCTGTTGTAATCTTGATACCAGTATATAAAAGAGTCTCAAGTTCAGTTTTGGGAACAAGCAAATTTAAGTTACCCGTTTGGCGAGTTACACGGGATATATTCGATTTATATTTCGACTTGTTTTATGGATCATGCAGCAAGTTTCTAAGATAAATAATGACGTGAATGTTAATATTTCTTGTTTTAAGAACAGCGATCTACATGAACCTAATATGTGTGCGCCACATAAGAACCTTATTGCCCGTTTCTGCATTATAAACATGGCAGAACAGCATAACGTAAATGGGAGGCAACTAACGCATAATATGCAGTTTTTGCTGCACAAACTCCTAATTCATGAGAGGCAGTTCTAATGGCATAACAACCCAATGCGAGTTTTTTTAAAAGTGGCTTCTCAGTATCCATATCTATTGAAATATCAGGAATATTACAGTTAAAGGTTAGTATTTTTTTTTTAATTTATTGCAAATAATTTGCAGTACACCATGTTTTAAAGGATTTGAGGTCTTTACTAATATTTGCATAAAGAATATTGACGTCTTTATTATGCCACAAGATAGTAGTATCGTCAGCAAATAGAGTGAAACTTCCTGAGATATTTAACTTACCTAAATCATTTATATAAATTAAAAACAGGGTGGGCCCAAGAACAGAACCTTGAGGGACACCCCATTTTATATCACTTGTTTTCGAGTCTAAAACAGTTCTGACTGTTTGCGACCTAAAAGGTAGGATTTCATCCAATTCAAGGCCATACACTTCAAACTTTCGCAGCAGTACTCCGGTTGGCACAGTCAAAAGCTTTAGTCAGATTGCAAAATACTGCAGCTACTGAAATTTATACTTGCATACCGAATTGATTTATGTCCAATATATTATTTTGATCTAGATATCTAACTAGTCGAGTTTTTACAAGTTTCTCAATAATATTTCCCAGTGTCGGAATTAGAGATATGGGCCTAAAATTAGACGGCTCAGTCAAGTTTCCTCCCTTATATTATAGAACCACAACACTCGTTTTAAGAAAAGGAGGAAAACTACCTTCATTAAAACTTTTATTAAAATGGATAAAACGTCTAATGCAGAGGTAGGTAAGTTTTGAAATATTTTTACTGACATTCCATCATATCCTGATGTGTCATTACAAACTTTTAATATTTCTAAGAAATTTGTTTCTCTAGTGACCTTTATTTTGCTGACCGGCTGATGGTAGTCCAGTCAAAGAGCTCATAAATTGTTATTAGAGAAAATATTTGGAGGAGATACAATAAATATAACACTCATAGATGTGTCTAGACGATGCGTTAGGACAAATTATAAAATACTTATATATGTATAAGATAAATATAATACTCGGGACGAAAATGTAAAGCTGGCTTTTATATGTAACCCAATTATTTATCTCAAAGAAAACACTTTAAAAATAAGTTAAAGATATTTACTCTTAGTTCACAAATTGCTGCATAAAAACTTCACATTACTCTGTTTCAGGACTTAAGGTCCCGAAAATGAAAATTCTTCGATCTCAGTCCTCGCTCGAGTCTCTTTTATTTCTCTCTATATAAACCCAAAATGTACGTAATAGTTGTATTTGTAAAAATGTCAACACTACCTTGAATTCTCTAGTTCAATCTAAGCCAGCTGTACTCAACCTTTTTTTCTTTCGGGCCATATAAATTGTATGTTATGCTACACGGGCCACAATATTTTTGGGTTATAACTTTTTGAAATGTAAATAAAGACAATGGGTGACGATAGGGATCTGTTTTAAGTCCTCATGTTGTTTTAGTTGTTTTAATAAGTTTTGAAAAGTCGCAAGGACAATTTTTTTCAAAAAAGGACTGTAGATCAACCATTTCAATTCCTAATAATAGTGTTTGGGGCTGCACAAAAAAGCTTGGAGGGCCCCAGTTTGAGTATGGCTGATCTAAGCCATTGACTAGAATAATAACCTAATTGTTTATTTTTTGCAATACCTACGTGTGTTTTCTTTTGAATGTTGCGTTAAAACATTTAAAACTGCTTTTTTAGAATTTTAAGTAAATTCTTTATATTTTCAAATAATAATGCCAATTATTACAACGGTTCCATCGGTAGGAACAGTTATGGCAACATTATTTTTATAGACTATTTTGAAAAAAGTAAAACAAATTCTGAGTATTACGCCAACTTGATCAGTTGTACCAAAATATTCACGAAAAACGTCTTGCTTTGACCAAAAAGAAAATTCTGTTCTACCAGCACAATGTACCTTGTTACAAATCTCTAATTGTCCTGGCGAAAATCATCTATCTAGGTTTCAAGTTGATGATTTTTTATGCACCTTATTTACCAGATTTCGCTCCATCGAATTTCTTACTTTCCGAATTTGAAAAAAATTCTTGCTGGTAAAAAATTTGCCTCTGATTTAGACGTGATTGCTGCCATACAAACGAATATCTATTTTGAAGAAATGGACCAATTACCTTACAAAGATGGCATAAAGGCTCTTAAGTACATGGGCGCCGCCAGACGAGGGCAAGGGGGGACGCCTAGTCTGCCCCCTTAGATTTATGATTTATTTTTTTTGCCATGGCCTTCAACTACCTGCGATATTTTGGGCCTGCCTATAAGACTGGCCCCCTGGAAATTTTTTGAACGGCGCCCATGCTTAAATGTATTGAGCTACACGGAGAAAAATAAAACAGTTAAGAGGGTAGCCATATTTGAATAGTAATTATTGAGTACGAAGGTAAAGAAAAAAAGGAAATTCCTTTATATTTCGCTCTACCTTTGTACTCAATTTTTTTTTTGCTTTTTTCTTGCTTAGGTTGGAATCTTCATCCCATAATCTCATCTCATAATGCTACATTTTAGCTATTGATAGATTTAACGAGCGTTCTTGCAACCGGTAATTAAAAAATATGAAATTAGTTCTCGATAACTAGGAAAATACTGATAACAACAATTATATTTTCAAGGTAAGTGTAAGAGTAAAGTTTTATAAATATTTTCTTAGTTACCTGAGATATAACATCAAATCTATCTACCTACGCTTTGAAATTGATCTGAAAGTTGATGTTTTAACAGCTTCTTCGCTCTAGAGTAGTAAGAAAATATTTTTTTATAGATACAACTTTAAGTTAACATTCATCTGCTCCAATTATTTTATATTCAGCTCCTAGAAAAAAAATATAAATTTCAACTATAGACCATTTTTAAGGAAATTGAAAAGGACACTGTATAGGGACATACACGCTGCTGTTCAAATTAAGATATGAATAGAAGCTACTGCTTACCAATTTTAATCTTTTAGTTAAATTATATTTTGAAAAAGGGAATAAAAAATTAATGGTGTGTTTTTATGATCTTTTGTGTGTTTCGAGTAGCTTTCGATATATTTCCTAAAGCCGCAATATACCACTATCCACTCTTGATACATAATATGTGTGTTATAATAACAATATAGCGCAAAATAATAAATAGCGAAAGTGACAATGACGCTGGTTTGGAATTGCACATGTTTTTTTTATATATATAAATTAAAAATATGCTAATTTATTGAAAACTATCACTTCAAAAGTTAAATTCATTTTGTATGATACCTCTGTACCCGTTAGAATCTCAGATAAACAAAGTTGTCATGTAAACTAGACAGGATGTCACAACATAAGTTCTTAGTTTCATTTTTATTGAGGGGGACAAGATAATTTTGTCCTCTCAGTAAAGGTCGATTTTTGCGCTGACACTAATGAAACGTAGTCATTCCTCAAACACACTTGTATGGTTTAAAAATATGATTCATTATTGGTTAAAATATACCTATACATTATTCACCTTTTTATGACAAAAGTGATTTTTATCAATGGCCGAACTGGTTCTATGAAAATCTTAATATAAGCTAAGTAGGTAATTCTTTTATGTTATTTATATACATAAATGCAATTTTATTGAGCTAATTTGCAGGATACGCTTACTGATTCAAGACAAGGAAACTTGCTCCATGAAGACTGATTTGTGATATGACGTATTAGTGATACATTTTATTCTAAATATATAATTTGTACATGTGATATGTTAAAAAAGTGATATATTAAAAGCTCGTTTTATTAAACAGATGTTTTATTATACAGTATCAGAAACAAAACATGTTTGTCGTATACGAATCTTAATGAACAAAAAAAATGCGGTAAAATTATACATCATTATAATTATAAAAGCAGAACTCTGCTCGCTAGAAAACTAAATTCGATAGAAAATTAATGTCTTTTAAATAATGGCATGTAAAAACCAGAATAGTTACAAAATGAATTATGAGGAGATAAAAATTATTTATTTATTTATGGTACAATATCCACGGGCCAAGCCCAATAATAGGATAAGGTTAGCAATACAAAAGATTTAGCTAATATAATATACGGAGTGGCCCAAAAGTCTGGAAACGGCCAATTATCTCGTAAATTGCTAGTCCTAATTGTACACAATTTGGGGTACACCTATTTTGGGATACGGAGATTACAGATTTGATATTTGCAATGTTGCCAGATTTGCCGTTTCTCTTATATTATTAGTCACTTTGGTTTTTCAAATTCATCAGCCTGTATATTTAGTCATTATTGGATTCTCCTATTTAATAGGAGTTCAACCATATGTAACACTTATGATTTGATGGTCTGGAAGGTCTTAAATAAATAAAACAATCATGGAGAAATGTGAGAGACGCATTCTACCGTAGATTAGGGTACTGTCAATTCACAACTGGAGCACATTTTGAACACTTAAAAAAGTAACTATTATGTTACGTTTTAATGTAGTTGAAAATAGTTTGTATTAAAAAATTTATTCAGACAATTAGGCGTTGCCAGACTTCTGTTTTATTTTTTTAAGACCTTCCAGACTACAAAAAATCATAAGTGTTACATATGGTTTAACTCTTATTGAATAGGAGATTCCAATAATGACTGAATATACAGGGTAATGAATTTGAACAACCAAAGTGACTAATAATATAAGAGAAACGGAAAATCTGGCAACATTGCAAATATCAAATCTGGAATCTCCGTATCCCAAAATAGGTGTACCCCAAATTTTGTACAATTAGGACCAGCAATTTACGAGATAATTGGCCGTTTCCAGACTTTTGGGCCACTCTGTATAACAAAATTGATGTCGGTAATAAAAATGGCAATCAGTTGCACCTAAACACTCACTGAAAAAAAAAACCATTCAAGGAAAAAAATGGATGTTTACGAACGACTGTACCGTTAAAGACAAATACAATACTAATCACGAAAAAAGCAAAATAAAAACAAAAAATACAAGTGGTAAAGTGCTATCGTTAATAATTAATTATGGACACATTACTTAAATAGAAAAAAGTTGTCTAAGGGGTCTATTCTGTAACAATTCCTTTATATTTAACGGCCTTTAAAAATATTTTCTTCTTTACTTCTGTCATTATTTAAACGGATCTTTAAAATACATGACAGAAGTAAATTAACGCATACGAACATATTTTTAAAGGCCGACAATATTTTTAAAGGCCGTTAAATATAAAGGAATTGTTACAGAATAGACCCCCTGCTAAAAAAATGTCAAGCTATGATTCAAATGACAAATAATTATTGATGAGTTTGTTAAGTGGAGAGGACTTGGAAGCATTTGTTCTGTATGGTAAGCTGTAAAATAGGCTATGAGTTCTAGCAGTGATCCTGGGAATTCTGAAGTTGAGAAGACTTATTATGGCTTCACATTTAAAAATAAAATTGACTATTTTGTATAAAAATATTACGGAGTGCATAGATCTACGACAGACTAAGCTGCAAGTTTTGAAACGAATTAAAAACTGTTCCTGTGGGAAGCCTCTTGGTGGATAACTACTGTCAAGTATGTAACTTGCCGATTTAAAAAATCTTCGTTGAACTCGCTCGAGACTGGACATGTACACTATTATTCGGGCTCCAGATAACAAACGCATATTCCATTTTAGATCTGACAAACACTGAAAATAGAAGGTTAAGTGTTTCGATCCTATGAAATTGTTTACAGTTGCGAATTATAAAACCTAATGAACGGTACGCAGAGAAAACTGTTTTTTCCATATGCAACACAAATAATAATTTTGGATCAAAATATATGCCAAGATCCTTAATAAAATCAGGTCTTTCAAGAACAACGTTATCTATTGAATAGTTAAATACTATTGATGCCTCTTTACGACAGAATGACATTACATTACAGTTAAGTGGTGGGAGATTATTATTAGAATACTAATGGCCCCAATACATAGCCTTGTGGTACACCTGACGTTTGATGGAAGATGTTATATTTGTGGCCCAACATTTAAACATATTGAGTTCTTTCAGAAAGGTAAGAATAAAAGAGGGCAACTAGAGAATCCTCAGTCCAAGTGAATTAAGCTTATTTAATAGTAATCCATGATCTAATTTATCGAAGGCTTTAAAGAAGTCAGTGTAGATTACATCTACCTGACTTCTCTTGTCTAGTGCATCGCATATATATTGCGTTTTGCAAAATAAATTGGAAACTGATGATCGTCCAGTCATGAAACCATGTTGTTCTGGGATAATAAGTAGATTGACATGATGTGATAAATAGTCGTGAATTACAATTTCAAATAGCTTAGCAAAGTTAAACAATATGGCTATCGGGCGATAGTTAGCGATATCATTTCCAGCGACTAGGAAACTTTTTAGATTTAAGCATCAAATTAAAAATCACAGATAAGGGTTTACTAAGAAAGCTGGAATTAAGTCTGGACCATTGGTCATCTTAGGTTTTAATTTTTTTGCGTTGATCTCTATTTCTTTTTCTGTAAATTGTTTTATATATAATACATTGTTATTTGTTAATGAGTTTGAAGTGGAATATGTAGTCGCCGAAACAACATTTTTTTGAAAAGAAATCAGCAAAGCCATTGATGACTTCTTGCGGTCCATTATAGTCCGTACCATCTAAATTCATGTCTTGGGGAATTGATGATTCGCCTTTTTTGGATTTTATGAAAGACCAAAATTTGGAAGGGTCGAGAGCGATATTGGATTCGGTTGATCTAATATAATTTTGGTAATGTAATCTTGTTTGCTCTTTAACTAACTCTGATATTCTTAAAATTGACATAATCAGCTTCATTACGGCTCTTTCGATATTTTTTCCAGGCCTTGGACTTTTTTTGGATAAGGGCAATAATATAACCATTAAACCAAGCAGGATAATGACGTTTGATTACTTTTTTGAGTGGAATATTTCAGTGGAACATGTCGTTTAATAAATAAGAATAAATCAACAGCTGTATTAACATTGTCACAATGTTCAAGTATTGACTAATCAGCGAAGGCCAAGTCAAGATACAACGAGTGTAAATTGCATTTTTTAAAGTTGTACCCAGCAGTAGAAGTTGAAGAAGCTGAAGGACAAGAATTTTGTATACTTACATAACTCAATTGTTAGAGCTGGATGGTACTTATCTTCTAGAACTAGTGGATCAATAGATTTTGAGACACTGCATCTATTATTAGAAAGTACAAGATCTAGGATTCTATTATAAAAGTTGACACACTGATTATACTGTGATGAATTAAGATAGTTTATAAAATTTATTAATGATTGCGATTTTCTACCTCCTAAGGTAGTACACTTGATGGAACAAGTATATTCTGGAATGTTGAAGTCTCCTACTATTAAAATGTTTTCATTATAGATTGTATAAAGTGACTCTAAGGCATCAAATAGTTTATCATATTCGTCAATATGAGTACTTGGTGGAACATATATACTAAAAATATACATGTTTTTTTTAAACAATTAAAAACCGTGTAAACGTATACAACAATATAAAAACAATTCAATGAAAAATTGTATTAAAAATTCCGAAATACACGGTGTCTCGAAATAAGTGTAATCTATATCCAAAAATAGGAGTAAAAGTTCATATAAACATTGATCCGAAAACGTTTCGTTTCCGATATACAGGGTGTTCAAAGTGAAGTCCTGATGGCACATTTTTGTAGGTCCTAAAAACTAAAAATATAGTAAAATTTGTTTATTTTTAAATAGAACACATGTTGCAATTGATTTTATTAATTTATTTACCTATTTAATGATGCGATGCATGCCAACTTCAAGCGTGATCAAAAAATTTGTTAGTTGTGTCATTCTTCTCTTCTATTAAGGTTGTAAATGATTTTTGGCCTCAGCAGTCAACATTATGGCGTAATTTTTTGAGCAACTGTTACGACTTGTGACCAATAAAATGACGTGTTATTCACGTGATACATGACGTCAGTATGCCACAGACCAGAGACGTAATGTACCTCGTCAAAATAACGTGATAGTATATCGTCAAAATGACGTGATATCTCGTCAGAATTACGATATTTTTTGATAAGGTATTCTAAAAATAATAGTCAATAAAATTTTAAAAATAATTAATATATTCAAAAAAGTCATAAAAACAATAAGCATAAAACTGTAAGAGAAACAAATATAAAATATATGTAATAAAGAGAAATGTTTACATATCTAATAACGAAATAAATATAAATTTTTAATTCCCTAAAGTCGTAAACGTATTTAAAAAAAAAACTTAATTCATTTTCCTCTTCCATATCCAATCTACACTTTTTGGGTTTTTATTTGAGACACACTTTAATGATAACTTCTGTGTCAGTGGTTGTGGCTAAAGCTGATGCAGATTTGTTTCAATCTGTTAAAAAATTAATAACCTTTATAGTCTATTTAAAAACCAGGAGGAGTAATTCGAAAAGCCTTACTCACACCACTAAAAGTAACTAAATTAGTTACTAAAGAGCGTGTTCCGAAATAGTCGCGTTCAAAATCTCTAAAATAGTTGTCATTATCGGTCCGACTGGTCCTAATCAGCGAACGGCCAATGAGAGGTCAAGACACGAATAAATATATGTCTAGGAGTCAACTTTTTATTGGTCCCAGACAGTGAATTTTGAATATTTAAAATATAATTATGCTGTCTTGGGTTGTGTCTAGAAATACTATACTGTGATGAGGTTTCATAAAATTGAATAACTCATTTAAGTATATGATAAAAGTAACGGCCCCAGGATTGATCCTTGCAGACCTTATGTAGTTATAAGAGGCCATTAATAGAATATTTATATTCAGTAAACATTATTTTTACATTAGTGGTAGGATACGTCAAAGATCCGCTTGTGTCACTTTTACGTTTTCTCAGCAACTTACTTTTTAATGATACTTTAGTCCCAATTATTGCACAAATAGTACAACACGAAACATATAAGGAACGTTCTGTTTCAACCATAACGTGTGAAATCGACTAAATAATATAAAAATCTCGGTCACTGGTTATTCACTTATTGAAATGGATATCGTGTTGGGTACTTTTAATTATGGCGGATGTCCCTAAACTGTACGCCAGTGTAAGATAATAGAAATATACTCGTATTTTGTTTCAAATAATTTCCTCTCCATTTTGTATAGATTCATATTTCTTTAATGATATATAGCCATTTACAGACAGAAATAATACAGTTAGATGGAAACAAAAAAAGAAAAATGATGATCAGTTGTGATATTTGCTTTTAATCCTAAGCGGAAATAATAAAAAATAAACCCAATAATTCTAATTATTATTACAGTAAGACATATTTTTTTGCACTATCAAAGAACAATATCAAAATACATTATCAAAGAATATTATTAACGAACATTATTAATGGACATTATCCAAGATCATTGTAAAAGATTATAATCAATGATATCAAATAACATCAAAAAAAATTATCAGAGAACGTTATCAAAAAACATCTAATAACATTATCAAGAAACAATATCAATGTACTTTATCAAATAACATCAATGATAAAATTTTAAAATGATGTAAAATAGGATGATTCCCGAGGTTAGCTGTTTTTGATGTTTATTTGAACTTACAAAAACTTATCTACCTACACATCTGGTTTTTATATAAAGGTATCCAAGAAACAGTAGGCACCTATAATCCTACGTCTGACTGAAAAACGTGGCATGTCGGCTTTTTTGCTTACTAGTTGTAATTAGAGGGGAGGGTAAAGGTGAACAACATGTACGATGTCCCGGTTATGGGAGCGGTCGTGGAACTTGCCAAATTCAAAGTACATTTTTTTTCTTGTGGCCAATAATAATAAAAAAATCCCTTTACGAGAACTTAACGAAATTAGAGATATCCTTAAACGCGTTTTTTCTTAATCTAAGCATTTTTATGTGTGTCGGTAAAGGGTTGATATATTCCCATAACAATCAAATTTTGACATTTTTTTCTTGAAAACCCTGGATGAATAAAAGTCTGAATGCAGTAGAACTAGTGTTGCCAATTCTGGGAATCAGAAATCCGAGAGAAAAGAAAAACAAAAAATAGTAAAGTGTAACAAATAATTACAACAACTAACTTATTCTTAAGTATGCAATTTTACAATATTTTTGACCCGATATTTTTTTTGTAACGTTGTTTTTTACACCGCAAGCAGCTGGAAATACTTCGGCATAGGTAGACCGAATTAAATAATTTTTACTTTCCTATCTGAATACAGATAAGGAAAGTATAGGAATCATGATTTTTTCGACCTCCAGTTTTCGACGGATTTTTACGTTTTGCGGTCCCCTGAATCCATTTTGACTATTTTCAGGATGATGTATGTGTGTGTGTGTGTGTGTGTGTGTGTGTGTGTGTATCCACCATAACTCCTGAACCGATAAAAAGAAAAACACCAAATTTTAAACTTAAGCTTTATTCCGGCGTCCAATGAACTGATTAGATTTTGGGCAGAGTCGTAACATCTGAGGGGGGGGGGGTACTTTATTGGTGGTCATTTTTATATTTTATGGAATATATCTGTTATTTACGTTTGGAAAAGTTACTTAAAATATTATCAATATTTTTTGTTCTTTACAAAATTTTCCTAAGATGGTCCGTATTCGAGAAATTTGACAAAATGTCAAAAAATAATTTTTTATAAAAATTGTTAAAATAAAAGTTATTTGTGATATAATTCTCTATAATTTTTATCCTATACATTTCATACATTCTAAAATGGACCGTATTCGAGATATTTGAGAAAATGTGTAAATTTCCAATTTTGAAGAAAACTCAAAACGGATAAAGGAAAAAACATTAAATTTTAAACTTTAGTTTTATTTCGGCCTGACTGAACTGATTAGATTTTGGACAAAGTCGGAACATCTGGGAGGTACTTATGGGAGGCCGTTTTTATATTTTATGGAATATTTCAGTTATTTATGTTTGGAGAAGAAAATTGTTTAAATAAAAGTTACTTCTCGTATTATTATCTATAATTTTTGCCTTATGTCAAATTTTCCTGAAATGGTCCGTATTCGAGAAATTTGACAAAATGTGCAAAATTCTGATTTTTAAGAAAATTGTTAAACTTAAAGTTGTTTGCGATATTGATTTCTATAATTTTTGTTTTTACATGATTTTTCTAAAATGGACCGTAATGGAAAAATTGGAGGAAAAGTGCTAAATTTAAATTATTCAGTATTTTCGTTTTCATAATGGGTCCTATGATTGAACGTTTACGTTACCCGTGACGTACATGTTAAACCGACTTTTAAAAGTAACGAGACAAGTTCGTATGATGCAAACCTGTTAAATTAGAACATAACAGGTGGAAAATAACAGTAATGTGTTGGAAAAAGTTTTTCATCGTACGAACTTGCCTTGTTACTGTTAAAACTCGGCCTAACATGTACGTTACGGATAACGTAAACGTTTAATCATACGACCCAATATCTATACAAAAATGTTTCGGATTATGTGGAAAATGTATATATTTAGTTTATCCTCTAAACATTTATAGAGGTGCTACAATAGGTTGTACAAAATAACCGGAAAAAGCCTATAATAACTAGATAGGAAAGTCATGTGTTGGACACATCAGATTTTTTTATTTCTTTGCCTGATTCATCCTAACATTTTTCAAAAAAATTAACCCAAACGCGCCTACTTAGATCATTTATATGCTCGCAATAACTTCACGTACTTCTACTTTAATTATTATCATACAGTTTATTCTCATGCATTTAAAGGCATGTTGAGAGAAGAACTCTTTTAATTCAACCCACTCAATTTCATTATTCATAGTTTAAAGATTCGGGAGATTTTAGATACATTCCTGGAGCCTGGAGATTTTGAAAATGAAATGCATTTTTCCGGGAGAATCCAGGAATTCCGGGAGAGTTGGCAACCCTAGATAGAACCCCTAAATAGAAAAACCTTGCAGGGGACTACTCTTATTTGATAGTCATACAAACATTTTGAGAGTAATTAAACCACTTTTCGAGTATTGGTTCCGATTTTACATCTATTTAAAACAAAAACAGGTCGCTTTTTTTACCAGATTTCAAATTTGCATATCAACCCTTTTGGCGATACAAAAAAAATGCTTATAATATTACCTCAGATTCAGAAAAAACGCGTTTCAAATTAATTTTAGCGCGCCTGTCATTTGTCACCTAGAAGTAGGATATTTGTTTATTTACACTTTGTAAATTTTTGGCGGGCTTCTGTGTTTGTGATTTTTTAACTGTTTTTAGTTGTAATATATCATTATAATGAATTCAACAAAATTAAAACACTTCTTATAAATAACTGAAAAATATTTATTTTTAAATTTCAAAGTGTATGGAAGCGGTGCTTTCCCCGCTTCCATGGACCGCACGCCCCTAGATAATTACCTTTACTTTGAACTTAACAGGTCACACGTCAGCTCTCACCACCAGGACAGAATAGATATTGATTACCTGAACCTCCCCCCTTGTATCCAACTACAAATAGCAAGCAAAAAAGACGACGTACCTTTATGAATGTAAATCAGTGTTGCCATTCTAGTACAATTGTACCAGGTAGATCTAGTACATTCTCTGAGAATCTAGTCCTCTAGTACATTTGAAGGAAAATCTAGTACTTTTATTTTTTCAGCGTATGTTTTCATTTGACGTGTGAAATATATTGTTGGGGTCTTTCTTGTTTGTTGTGTTCGTTTTCTTTATAAACCTTTTTTTGCTCTTCAATGATCACACTTCACAATTAGATATATCTGGTACATTTTATAGAATCTGGTACATTTTTATGTAATCTGGTACATTTTTTAGATAAATCTGGTACATTACAAAAATATATTCTGGCATCACTGATGTCAATCCACACAAAAATAGATCTCGTCTTTTTTTATAACTTCCTTGATACGTTTTTTATATTTAATTTTTGCTGACAAAATTTTGATTAACTAACTTTCACTTATCGAACTTGCATTCTATTAAATAAATGTTAATAAATAAATAAATAAATAATAATTTTTAAATAACATTATTAGCTATTTAAATCGAAACTGAATAATTTTTTTGTCATTGTAGATAGAATCTAATCCGGCACATGTATTATGAGAAAAAAAGTAAGAAAATAGGTTAATTTTCAGGGAGAGAAAAGTTACAGCGTGCTATCATGAAAACTAAAAGATCTGCTTGGTTAAGTCACACACGCAATTTGCTATATGAGCCTATAAATTCATCGCAATTATCAGAAATTGCCCATTAGAGTATCTCGTATCTCCATAGATTGTGATAGTTTTAACATAATGCGGCTTGATAGGTTATTAGTTTTAGTGATAGTGTGTAGTGTTAACGCAAAAAATCAGACAGATGAAGTGATTAGTACGAAGGAAACGTTTAATAAATTGGAGCTACAGGATTGCGTGAATTCGGATTCAATGTAAGTTTACGATATTAATTATTTAAAGTTGTCTTACGATTTTTTAACAAACATTAAGTTTTACTTTTTGGATTGTTTTGGAAGAAAAATAAACTCAGGAAAAATATACAATATAACAAATTCAGTAAAAATTATAATAATTTTGGATTACTTAAGAATACTAAAATGAGTGTTATCAGTAATTTCTAGTTTTAAAATTATTTCTTCCTTTTGGAAACATTTATGGGAATCGCATCATCATCGTCGTCAGGATTTTATTTATTTATTTATTTCAAAAATACATTACAGAAAATAAATTACAATACCAAATAATGTAAAAAGGTAAAATTGTATAAAAACACTCATAAACTAGACATAAAATATTTCTCTAAAAACACAAGTAATAGTACAATAAATAAATATGTTAGATACTACCGAACTTAAGTGTTCTTTTTAGAGTAAGAACGTTTATATTAAAAATGTCACAATCGGAAAATAATTTATTATAATTTTGGCAAAGTCGATCAATAAAAGCGTTCTGTCCATAGTTGGTACGATGTCTTCTGACTTGAAACAGGGAGGTGTGTCGTATTCGCCTGGTAGGCACCAGAAAGTTGATTTTCTTTAACAAGGAATGGCAACACATCGTGCCATTCAACAGCTTAAAAAGGGATAGAAGAAGAGATTGTTTCCTTCTATCTTCTAGGTTGTGTAGACCGCAAAGAATTATTCTCGTTTCATATAGCCTAAGATTCGAAGTAAGGTCGACCTTCACCCATCTGTTTACTGGAAGAAAGTTTGTTTTTATGAAATAAAATATATTTATAAATATACCGCAAATGGGTTGCCTAAGAAAATACGGTCCAGACTATTTATTTTCCTAAAGTAAAAAAAAAAACGACACCTTGTAAAGTATTCCCCAGATGCTTCTACTATGCCCAAACTTTAATCAGTTCACCGCAGGATGGATTAAAGCTTAAGTTTAAAATTTGGTGTTTTTCTCTTCATCCGCTTCTGAGTAGTCTTCAAAATTCGAAATTTGCACTTTTTCTCAAATATCTCAAATTACGTCCATTTTAGGGAAATCATGTATAGGAACAAAATAATAGAGAATGACATCATAAGCAACTTTTATCATGATTCCCATACTTTCCTTATCTGTACACAGAAAGGAAAGTAAAAAATGGCCGTGACCGTATTTTCTTAGGCAACCCATTTGCGGTATATTTATAAATATATTTTATTTAATAAAAACAAACTTTCATCCGGTAAACAGATGGGTGAAGGTCGACCTTACTTACGGATCCTGGACTAAAAGCAGATATCTTGATATGGAAACCGAAATAGTAGATATTTGGCGAACTTGCGCTGTACCCTTTCTATCCTATTTATGTGACACGTGTAATTGGGTAGCCAGATTACAGAACAGTATTCTAAAATGCTTCTGACTAAATAGTTGAATAGTTATGTAATAGCCTTGGTGTCATTTATGTGATGTGAACACATACTTTGATTCAAAGTATGTGCATGTGAGTGACGTTTAATAAAAACCAAGCATTCTAAAAGCTTTGCACACAATGTAGGTCTTTCCTTTGCATCGAAAGTGTAGCACTGAGCTACACCACTTCTGCAAATATCGTTCCATCCATACTATTTGTATAAATGGAACGATATTTTCAGAAGTGGTGTAGTTCAGTGCTACATTTTTTATGCAAAGGAAAATACCTAATAGAGTCGGATATTCAGGTTAAAGGATAGACTTGTATCAAAGATGATGCCGAGATCGTTTACCGAAGAAGAATTTTTTAATATTGACCTTGTAAGAGTTCGGAGTAGAGTTGGGAGATCTTATGAAGTGGATTGTAGCACATTTATTAACATTTAGGGACAAATGGTTTAGTTTGCACCACTTAGTGAAGCGATCGAGATCCGCTTGTAAGGCAAAGTGATTACTAGTCTTTGTGCTAAAAAACTTAAGGTCGTCTGCAAATAAGAGGCAGTCACTGTTTTGAAAACAATCTGTTGCGTCGTTCAGAAACAATAAAAATAAGACAGGGCCAATATGAGATCCTTGTGGAACACCTGATGTCGCTGAAACTTTATTAGAGACCGAGTTTTGCACAGTAACACGCTGAGAACGATGACTTAGGCAAGAGTTGAACCAATTAGGGTAATTACCCGAAATACCAATGTCTGCTAATTTTTTAAGAAGCAGTTCATGGCAAACACTGTCAAAAGCTTTAGACAAGTCTGTATAGATAGCGTCAACCTGATGACCAGCTTCGAGAGATAGGAGAATACTTATTCTTGATACACGCCAAGATTTGTTGCAGTTGAGCGTTCTTGATAGACATGTTGGCATGGAGAAATGTTATTTTTATATGTGGCAAATACCTCGTCAGTCAGGATGAATTCGAATAATTTAGGTATCGTAGATGTTATACAAATGCCTCGATAATTTTTTATGTCAGTTTTGTCTCCCTTCTTGTAAATTGGCACCAAGTTAGAGAATTTGCAAACAGTAGGCAATGTTCCACTATCGAACGATTTTTGTCGCAGCGGCCCTTTAATACGGATGGTGGTATTCCGTCAGGATCTGCATTTTTTGGTGCATCTAGACGTTTAATTTTACTGTAAGTGTATAGAATCGATGAAAATGGCACTGATGGAACTGAAGCAAAATCGGTATTGTCTTTATCTAATTAACACGTTAAGCGCCACTAATATTTGTTAGAATTACACTGCGGTTAGCAGTGACTGACTGTTTACATTTAGTAGTCAAGTTCTTCTGACAGTACATGTACTTTGCTATTTACATTTGACCACTGTGGTCTGTACGGAAGTATTCCATTTCTCAAACATACAACTTTGAGTAACATCGCTAAAATACAGGTTTTTTTTATGTTTTATTGAGTTTTATTTAAGAAAACTTCAGAAAACATAATTAAATGAAAATATCTAAAAATGATGATATTCTTACCAAAATAAAACATTTTTAGTACTGTAAAGATCATAAGTAAATCAAAATAAGTAGCAAAAATGTTTTAGTGTTTGTGACTTGCTGTAAATCCTTCTAGACATTAATGTGGTGGATTTTCATAGTCAACATAATATGTAAAGCCGTTAAGATATTGGCGTGTTCTTTCTGTATCTGTAACGTGGGTGGGTTACCCCCACGGCACTTAGGCCTCATGAGGTCCATTGTGCATCCTCCTGAGATGATAGGCACCTCCTAGCTCGTAGTTGATAACGTCGCCAAGAGGTGCTTCTCTTATATCGGTAGGTGTTATCCGATACTCGCCGAACACAAATCTATTAAACGAGAGCGTCGAGCAATCATAAAGGATATGATCGATGGTCTCATCTTCTTGTTCGCACCCTCTGCAAAGTGCGGATTCTGGCAGCCCCATGATATGGAGATGCTTCCGTACTTGGCAATGACCAGTCAGAATGCCTGTGACTAGTCAGGATAACTTAAGAGCTCCCTGGCAACTCTGCTGTTTTTTGTTTTATCCCATCTTTCCTTGAATTTCACAAGGACATGTTTTTTGATTAGGTTTGTCACTACCAATTTTGTCAGGCCAATAGAAGGGCCAGGTCCAACAAGTATTTGGTTGGCTGCTTGCTTGGCTAGTAAATCAGCAAGACGGTTACCTTTCGATGAAACGTGACCTTTGATCCATCTTAAGGTGACCACATTGTTGATGAATACTTCGGCCAAAGCTTCGTGACATTCTAGTACTAACCCTGAGTAAATTCGTGGTCTGTTCAGGGTGAGTAGTGCTTGTTTGCTATCTGTATAGATGAACATGTTCCTTCCAGTGCTCGTGACCTTTATTATGACTTCCAATACATTTTCCACCAGGCCACGGCGGTCTTTGGTACCCGCTTCAATTTTTGTATTTTTTTTAAAAACTGATAATTTTTCGTTCAGGGGTAATTTTCTCAGATACAGGGGTGTTAAATAATTTTTAAAAGATTAACTTTTTGAAATAGCATATTAGGCGTGGCGCTTGACGTATTAATAATTAAATATAAATTATAATGAAAGTGATCCACAGAAAATGATGATTCTAAAGTATGCCTTGAAAAAATTTACGCATGTCGAAGCGGACATTTTTTTAAAGTGTCTGTTGGAATTTAATTCAAAGTCGTTCGTAGTTATCACGGTATTGGTCTACTTTAGAAACGCAAGAAATAAAGAAAGTTAGGTAATTAAAAAGTTCAAATACGAGGACTGGCATTAGTCGAAAAGTGCTGACATTTTAAACATCACTTTCCCGAATAGGTATATTGATCGAAATGGACCAGTTGCATCGCCACCAAAGCAAAATGTGTTTTTGGTTTTTTTTTTAATTTTGTAAATTTTTAAACCTTTAAATTTTAAAATTATGGTACTTTTTAATTTTTTTTAATCACCCTATGCAATGCCGTTATGCAACAAAACGAAAATGCGTGACTGTCCGTTTGCAGTGAAATGCCCTATATATCTAATGATTAATAATTATTTAAAAACAACATAATAATTTGTTTACACAAAAAGTTAAGTTTAAATGAAAACCGCTCATTACTCCTAAAACAGAATATATAAAAATTCAATAAATAAAAAAAAATAATCATAAATTCGGAAAAACAAGGATTAAGTGAAATAGTAGTTTGTGGAATAAGAGGGATATGATGAAAATTTACAAATAAAAAAAAAATATTTTAGGTTATTAAGACGAAAATAACTAATTTTAAAAAAAATTCATGAATTTTAGTAATTTGTAAAATAAAATAAACATGAAAAAAAGATATATTTTAATTAGTTCCAGCCCAGATTCGAACCCGGGCTTTTCGCGGGAAAGGCAGAGGCTCTGCCTTCATCTTCAACGTCACTTTTAGCATTTAGGTTCCAATATTCGTAATTAAATAATTTTCATACAGAAAACTCAATTTTGACGTCTATAGAAACGTCAAAACGCATCTTTTCTTGGCTAGTCTGGCAAAATAACTAGAAATGGCTAGCCAGTAAAATAATCGCATTAATTTTCCGCCATAAGGTGCACCACTTAATTTTGACTCTTTCACAATTTATTATTAAATTATTTTTGTTGCATTGTTCATAAATAATAGAAACTTCCTTATTCTGCTACAGGTTATGTGTTTACTGATATTTATCTATGATTGATGTAGAGTAGACAAGTTGTAGTCATTTTTTCAAAATAAATTATAAAGGTAAGTCACATGCTGTAATACACATTACACATACATGTTGTGTGTGTTGCCGTCAAGTAGTTATATATCTGGGGTGGGATTTCGTTTCACGATTCGATTCGAATTTGATATCAAACTCCATATAAAAGCAATTCCGTATAATGAGTAGTCGATTCGATATAAAATCGTTAAAGTTGGATTGACATTAGGTATGAGGTCGAATAATAAGCCTGTGGTTTAAAATTTTAGGGCAGAAAGGAATCTAGTTTCCAGTGCATACTTATGACTCTGGCAATGCCTTTTCTGGATAACCTATCGTGCCATAGAGGTCTTTTATATTCTTAGAATATCAATAGAACAATTATTTATTATACAAAACGATACAACATAAATATAAACAATGCTATGTTCTCTATATTCAGCTGAAAAAGTTCTCCACGACGATTTTTAGGAAGTTCAAAAGGATCGCTTCTTTTTTGTAGCTCATCCTTTCTTTAGCCTAATAATAATACATAACATTTTTATAATTTAACCCAAGATTTTCGAAGTCAACACAGATAGAGACTATAGAATCGCTTTTCATAATTCGATCAAATTATGAATTGGATCGAGATAGAGTTACTCGACACAGAACGAAATCCCACCCCTGTGTCATTTTCTAAAACATTTGTCATTTTTGTGGTTGGTACCAATGCGGACTTGCTTATTTAAATTCAAATTTCTTTTAAAGAAATAATAATCATTTTACTTTAGTGTAAGATAAAGTTTTCTGTTGGTTCAGGATAAAAAACAGTATGTAAACCACGACAGTAAAGTGGTTTTACAGGCCTCGCAAAGTGTCCAGGCTCGGCTTCGCCTGTCCATATCTTTACTCGGCCTGGATAACAGTCACTTTACTGCCTAGGTATACAATATACTATTTTTTAAATGTGGACTAAATTAAAATAAAAATTCTATTATTTATCGATTCTACATTATTTTGACAGAATTGTCACTTATTTAAAATTTTAAAAATAATAGTAATATTATTTCATATTTTGCTAAATTTGAATACCATACTGTAAAATTACTAATTAATTTCAGAGTCTCCTGTCTCGCTTCGAAAGCCGCTTCAGAGATAGAACATTCGATGAACAAAAACATTCCCCTTTTTGGAGACGTCAAATTGTTGAGAAATAATGAAAAAATTTTCTCGAGAAGAGGCAGAGCCCTAGATGGTGTTGACAGATTTTTCAGAGCTGTGTCAGACTTTATAGATACTCACACCTTTTCTATAGATCTGACGAATTCAAGTGCTAGGGCTCTGGATGAAGATGAAGATGATGATAAAGAACTACCAAAAAGAGGAGGAGGGGGAGGAGGAGGTGGTGGTGGCTTTGGAGGTGGTGGCTATGGAGGAGGCGGTGGAGGAGGCGGAGGCATGTTTAATATGAAAGGAATGCAGAAGGAAAAAAGGTAAATTTTAAATATCAAAATAACAATTCACTTTTGGCACCAAAACCTTGTGGTATACCTGACGTTTGATGGAAGATGTGAAATTTGTGTCCCAACATTTGAACATATTGAGTTCTTTCAGAGAGGTAAGAATAAAAGAGAGCAACTAGAGAATCGCTCAGCCCAAGGGAATTAAGCTTATTTAATAGTAATCCGTGATCTAACTTATCGAAGGCTTTAGAGAAGTCAGTGTAGATTACATCTACCTGACTTCTTTTGTCTAGTACATCACATATATATTGCGTTTTGCAGAATAAATTGGAAACTGTTGATCGTCCAGTCATGAAACCATGTTGTTCTGGGATAATAAGTAGATTGACATGATGTGATTAATAGTCGTCAATTACAATTTCAAATAGTTTAGCAAAGTTAGACAAAATGGCTATCTGCCGATAGTTAGCGATAATTTCCAGCGACTAGGAAACTTTTTAGATTTAAGCATAAAATTAAAAATCACAGATAAGGGTTTACAAAATGAAGATGCACAATCTTTTACTAAGAAAGCTGGAATTAAGTCTGGACCATTGGTCATCTTAGGTTTTAATTTTTTTGCTGCGATCTCTATTTCTTTTTCTGTATTTTTTATACATATATAATACATTGTTATTTGTAGTCAAGGAAACAAAGTTTTTTGAAAAGAAATCAGCAAAACCATTGATACGTCTTGCGGTCCATCTAAATTCATATCTTGGGCAATTGATGATTCGCCTTTTTTGAATTTTATAAAAGACCGACATTTAGAAGGGTCGAAAGCGATATCTGATTCGGTTGATCTAATATAATTTTGTTAATGTAATTTTGTTTGCTCTTTAACTAATGCTCTGATATTTTTAAAATTAACATAATCAGCTTCATTACGGCTCTTTTGATATTGTTTCCAGGCCTTGGACTTTTTTTGGATAAGGGCAATAATATAACCATTGAACCAAGCAGGATAATGACGTTTGGTTACCTTTTTTGAATGTAATTTTTTTATAGAACATGTTTAATAAATCAGAATAAATCAACAGCTGTATTTACATTGTCACAATGTTTAAGTATTGACCAATCGACGAAGGCCAAGTTAAGATACAACGAGTGTAAATTGAATTTTTTAAAGTTGTACCCAGCAGTAGATGTTGCAGATGCTGAAGGACAAGAATTTTGTAACTGTAACTCAATTGTTAGATGGTACTTATCTTCTATAACTAGTGGATAGATAGATTTTGAGACACTACAACTATTATTAGAAAGTACAAGATCTAGTATTCTATTAAAAAAGTCGACACACTGATTATACTGTGACAGATTAAGATAGTTTATAAAATTTATTAATGACTGCGATTTTCTACCTCCTAAGGTAGTACCCTTGATGGAACAAGTATATTCTGGAATGTTAAAGTCTTCTACTATTAAAATGTTTTCATTATAGATAGTATAAAGTGACTCTAAGGCATCAAATAGTTTATCATATTCGTCAATATGAGTACTAAAAATATACATGTTTTTAGAAACTAGCTTTAATTTTATAGCAATTATATCAATATTAGGTATTTCTTTAAATAAACCAACTGAAGAATTATGATCAAATAGAGACGCGTTAAGATATTTTTTAGTTGCTAATAGGACGCCTCCACCCCTTGTATTATTCGTAATAGCATATTTTCTATCAAATCATCATAATAACATCATAATAATTTAAATTTAGCAGCTCGCCATTATGGAAGTCATCATTAATCCACGTCTCAGTAAATGCATAAATATCAAATGGACATGCCACTGATGTATTAAGGAATACTTCATTTAACTTTATCCGAATTCCCCTTAAATTTAGTAACGTATTGGTATGTTTTTAATTAGAACATCATCAGTGTTTCTGATTATCGGTAGTTGCTATGGTGGAGAAAATATATTAGATTTGTGTTTATCCAAAGCAAGTTTATAAACAGGACAGTTTTTATCCCAAGCAGCGTGAATGGCAGAAACTTGACGCTCGGCACGTTTATTATAATTATGACAGTTGATACAATATCTGTCTGAAGTGGTAAAATCTTCCAATTTGTGGTTTTTTGCGCATAATGGACACCGAGGAACAGTTTTTTAATATATGGTGAAAACCACAACATTTGAAACAACACCGTAAATCAAGGGCATCAAAAACACTGCAATCATCATAACGTACGTACAGCTTACCTTGAGATATAACTTTTTTTAATCACAGCTTGAAACAGTCGGTTATTTTTCTTTAGAGGGACAATGAACACTAGTTTAATATTGCTTTCAGGGCTAAATTCATTTTTATTCTGAGTCTTGAATAAATGCAAAAGATCTTTTCCCCTTAGACATTTCACCATCCCAACTATTTTAAACCTTGTATTGAGAGCAGGTACTTCTTTGATTGTGTAACTCATAGCAAGTTTCTCGTTAGCCAATTCTTTAAATTTGTCCATTTCCTTTCATAACTAATAACGAGACCACCATTTCGTACATTCTTAACTTTGGTTATAGCCACATTAGAATTAATAGGACTTATGTTTTTTAGCATATCAGTCTTGGTCACAGATGTCTTGTTTTGATTTCGGCTTCATAACGACTGCAGATTGTTTTTGAGCATTTTGAACAGCATATGAGTAGTTTGGCGTATTTAAAGAGCTGAGATTCATTGTATGATCACTATTCTCACAGCGAACTTTAGATGTCAGCGTTTGTTCAATCTCATAAGATCTGTTTTAAATGAATTCATTTATGTATCAATTTCAGTTGTTTTGCTTCTTACTACATCTTCTATCTTCTTAAAATTTTCAATATCTTGCGAGATTGATGATAAATTATCAGAATATTGTTGGATAGTTTTGGTTTCTTGAATGGAGCATTTTGTTTTACACGAATCACACATAAGATAGACGTTTTTATTTTTTGTATATATGTAAGGTTTGCATCAACTTTCGAAATAATTTTGAGTTGCTAAAGTAAATGTACAGCATACAGTTAATTATCTTTCCAGTTACTTGTATTTAATTGTAAAATTAACCGTTTCTCGTTTTCAGATATTATCAGTACGCCTTCATGGTACTACTAGGCATTTTCGGTCTAACTGGACCTTTAGTGATGAAAATTCTGGGCATCATGGCTGCAAAATCGCTTTTAGCTGCCAAAGCAGCTTTGATTATAGTAGGCAGCGTTGCTCTTAAAAAACTGTTCGAGAATAATCATCATGAAAAACCCAAAATCAAAGTAACTACCGTACCGATACACGAAGAAGACGATGAACACGACAGATTAAGTTATTCTTTTAATCACATTCCTTATGGATACGCTTCTTATGGATTTAGCCCTTATTATCATGAACCATATTCTGCGCATCATCCGGGAAATAGTATAAGCGATAATAATGATTTTGAACCAGTACTGTATGGTAAGAAAGCGGTTTCCTGATTCCCAAGCCTTCAAATTTGTAATTAGTTATTTTAATTTATTATTTATTTATTTATTTATTTTTTAATAAATATTATTACTTTTTAAATATACAATATTTCTTTTCTTTCTTTATGAAATTACCTAGGTCGCTGTAGAAGATTAACAATGGCGATTCAGGCTATTCCACGAGTATTACTGTGTTGTGACGACAAATGTTGTAGGTATACATATTATTAGTATGCACCATCGAGACAGTGTTGCCAACTTTTTGGATACGTAAATCCGTAGGAAGGGTTCGAAAAATCCGTAGAAATCCGTAGATTTTTCTTTGCTACAAAATGATTGATTAAAATATTTTTAAAATAAAATAAAGATGTTTGTCTTGTCGACTTTACATAAAACTAAAATTTATGTATTTGCAATAAAACAATAATACATATATTAGGTACTTTTTTTTTAACTGATTATTGGCTTAAAATTATTGTAAACAAAAATATATATCCTAAAAAAACTAAAAAATAAAATAACCTTAATTCTGATAATAGAACTAAAATCTGAAAATAAAACACAAAATACTTTGGATAAACCTAAAAATAACCAACATTAAGTCCTTAGTTATCTTCTTCTGAAGAAGAAAGTGTAAAAGGTTGATTTTCTGGACGCTGATGTCGATATAAATTGGAAGAAAATTTTACTTATCGTTAGTATAATTTTCTTGGTTGTAGGAAATAATATTTATGTAATAATTTTAATTTCCGTTTATCAATAAAAGTATGTTTTAAAATTTTTACTGAGCATGTTTGGGTTTATTTGTAAAAATCCGTAGATTTGTGTTCTATATCCGTATATCCGAGAACAGAGTTAAAATTCCGTAGATCTACGGAAAAATCTCTCTATAACTTCCATTATTTTAATTCTATTACGGTTTTCATATTGTATATCTACATGAATATTACTGTTTGATCAAAACTCCTACTATTCGGAAAATGGCAAATATGATGAAAATAATAAGTTCTGACAAAGTTTACATAAAGGCTAAGGTTCTAGTAATCGATGCCTTCAAAAAAAAAAAAAAAAATATCATGACACAAGAGCAAGGAGAAAATCAATAATTTTTAAAAAGAGAGCAATAGTGGTTACAAAAATTTACACAAAAATACTTAAGAGAAGGCTACAATTCTTGAAAACGCCAATGAGGGAAGAACTAAAAACTTTTTTTCTATATTATTATTATGACGGTGTCATAATTTGGCAATAATATAAAGATGAAGTCCAAACATAATTTTTATTAACCTTTCACTGGGAATTTCTTCTGCTATTTTTACTTTCCTATCTGTATACAGATATAAGGAATCATGATTTTTTTCGACCTCGAGTTTTCGACGGATTTTTACGTTTTGAGGTCCCCTGAATCCGTTTTGACTATTTTCGCGATGATGTGTGTGTGTGTGTGTGTGTGTGTGTGTGTGTGTGTGTGTGTGTGTGTGTGTGTGTGTGTGTGTGTGTGTGTGTGTGTGTGTGTGTGTGTGTGTGTGTGTGTGTGTGTGTGTGTGTGTGTGTGTGTGTGTGTGTGTGTGTGTGTGTGTGTGTGTGTGTGTGTGTGTGTGTGTGTGTGTGTGTGTGTGTGTGTGTGTGTGTGTGTGTGTGTGTGTGTGTGTGTGTGTGTGTGTGTGTGTGTGTGTGTGTGTGTGTGTGTGTGTGTGTGTGTGTGTGTGTGTGTGTGTGTGTGTGTGTGTGTGTGTGTGTGTGTGTGTGTGTGTGTGTGTGTGTGTGTGTGTGTGTGTGTGTGTGTGTGTGTGTGTGTGTGTGTGTGTGTGTGTGTGTGTGTGTGTGTGTGTGTGTGTGTGTGTGTGTGTGTGTGTGTGTGTGTGTGTGTGTGTGTGTGTGTGTGTGTGTGTGTGTGTGTGTGTGTGTGTGTGTGTGTGTGTGTGTGTGTGTGTGTGTGTGTGTGTGTGTGTGTGTGTGTGTGTGTGTGTGTGTGTGGGTGCGTGCGTGCGTGCGTGTGTGTGTGTAGGTCGCATAACTCATGAACCGATACACAGAAAAAGACCAAATTTTAAACTTAGGCTTTATTCCAGCGTCTAATGAATCGATTAGATTTTGAGTCAAAACATCTGGGGGGGTACTTTATAGGTGGTCATTTTTATATTTTATAGAATATATGTTATTTACGTTTAGAGAAGAAAATTCTTCAAATATAATTATCTATAATTTTTGTTCTATACAAAATTTTCCTAAAATGGTCCGTATTCGAGAAATTTGACAAAATGTAAAAAAAATATTTTTTTTATAAAAATTGTTCAAATAAAAGTTGTTTGTAATATAATTATCTATAATTTTTATTTTACACATAATTTTTTTTAAATGGACCGTATTCGAGATATTTGAGAAAATGTATAAATTTCGAAATTTGAAGAAAACTCAAAAACGGACAAAGAAAAAAACATTAAATTTTAAACTTAAGTTTTATTTCGGCCTGACGTGAAATGATTAGATTTTGGACAAAGTCGGAACATCTAGGAGGGTACTTTATGGGAGGCCGTTTTTATATTTTATGGAATATATCTGTTATTTATGTTTGGAGAAGAAAATTGTTCAAATAAAAGTTACTTCTAATATTATTATCTATAATTTTTGTTTTATGTCAAAATTTCCTGAAATTGTCCGTATTCGAGAAATTTGACAAAATGTGCAAAATTCTGATTTTTATGAAAATTGTTGAACTTAAAGTTGTTTGCGATATCGATCTCTATAATTTTTGTTTATACATGATTTTTCTAAAATGGACCGTAATGGAAAAGTGCTAAATTTAAATTTTCAGTATTTTCGTTTTCAATGAATATATCTATAGAAAAATGTTTCGAGGACAATGTATATATTTAGTTTATCCTCTAAACATTTATAGAGATGCTGCAATAGGTTGTACAAAATAACCGGAAAAATCCTATAATAACTAGATAGGAAAGTCATGTGTTGGACACATCAGATTTTTAGATAATGTTTTAATATACGATCTGTATTTGTTATATCCTAGACAATTCAATCACTTTTTATATAATAACTATTCATTTTCATAAATAGGTAATGAAAAATCACGCCTTCAAAAAAAAAATAATCCCTAGAACCCGAACTTTATCACAAAATCACTTAGATAATGGAAATGGAAACAGAAACTCAATTTTCTCTCTAGGCGATCTGATTGAAAAATAGTATTATTCATTATCGCATCTACTGTGTTAGCATTTCTTGGGTTGGCTATCAGGGCGATTGATGGCCAAGGGTTATAAGGACGGATAATGGACCAAATTAGATTATCTGCCGGACAGTGGCCAGGCATGAAACGCCAATATTTCTCCGAAATGGTACCTATGAGAAATTCATTTGGTCGTATATTTGAATCAGACTAATTGGTTTAGATTGTTGGACAGTCTAAAGGTAAACACAAGTAACAAACGGAGAAAAAGTGGCGCAAACGATTCCTAGGAAAATGTACTATGTTTACACCATATACAGTATTAAAAAAATACATTTTAATTATAATTCAATATAGTTTACAGTGGCGACACAATCCGTTAAATTTTGAATTCGCACGACCTTTTGTTCATACATTTATTTATTTAATAAGTGCCGGTCTTTTCATCTTTGAGTAAAGTGAAAAGTAACTACGTGCTGATTAGGACAACTTGATACTTTACTTGAAACTCTGGTCTTATCAACTACATACTTTGATTTTCTTTTACTATACCACTATACGGAGAACGGTCGCACTGCGCAGCTTTCTGAGTGCCTTTTAAAAGGAGATAGAAAACTCCGCCATTTTGATCCCTTATTACGTGTTGCCTACATCTTGGCGCAATATTTTTAATAGGTGCGTTTTATTCATCCGCTTCTGCTTCGGAATTGTCGGTTTTCTTGTTTTAATCTGACAGGTTAAAACGACTAAACCGACAATTCCGGAAGCAGAAGCGGATGATTAAAACGCACCTGATATTTTGCTTGCTGCTGTCAGTGTCAGTGAATTATAGGTTCTTTCGTTCGCTATTGGTGTAGTGTCCACCAGTGTAAATTACACCAGTTACACCACCTTATTTACCCTAATTTACTTCCTCCTTATTTCTTATACACATCGTCGAGTGTAATTCACTCCTGCTAAATAGCCGGTGGAGAAAATATCCACCAGTGTACACCACATCGCCGACAGGAAGGTATAGTGGGTTTTACACCGGGCCAAACGAAAGGTATAGGTGTGGGTTGGTGTAGTTCATTACTAACGAAAGGTTCTTTCGTTCGTCCCACTGGTGTAGTTGTAGGATTTTGAAAAGGCGTCATAATGTAAGAACGCTGTGGGTACCCACTATCCCCCAAAAGTAAGCCATCACCCATTTCTCGATTTTAAAATGCCATTTTTGGAAGCATCAGCCACTACTTGAACATTTAATGAAAAGTAACCTTTACGATTCCTAAAAAATTCAGCGCGTTGGCCTCCTTAAAACAAATAATTGTGAAAAATATTATTTCAATAATACGTTAAGTTCACATTTACCAATGGACTGAAAAATTCTTATGTGTGTTCCATCGACAGCTCCCAGAACACAAGGAAATCGGGCAATGTTTTAAAACCCTCTCATAACTTCAGATACATCATCATCTGTTTCTGGCATATAAATGAACTGTGGTCTTAAACTAGATATGGCTGTTTTTTTTTGTGTCATCGGCATCAACTGCTACGGTTATTAGCCTCGTGTTCTGTGTAGGCTTTGTTAGTGTTTCCCAGCGCCACTTTAGGAACAGCACTGTTAATTAGTACCCAACAGTGAATGGTCGAGTGGGGAATCCTACCAAGGCATCATAATTAATTTCAAATAATTAAATTAAATGAAAAAATCCCTGCCAACGGATATGGCTGACTTTTTTTATGAATCGAGCAGCTGTGCTCTTGTGCATTTTGCCAAAGTCGGCAACCGTAATGTAAAAGCTAGCAGTGGCATAAAATCGTAATGCAATTAACAGTTGTTGAAGTGGCGAGATCGGATTGTTTCTAAAGAAATAAATATTGATTGTTATAATAAATAATATATACTACATGTATTTAATACCTATTTGACGGTGGTTGCAAATCATCTTCTCTTAATTCGAGTATATATCTAATCGTTTCTTTGCTGAACCTAAATCTTTCAATACATTCTTCATCTGTTAATTTGTTAAATAAATTATAGTGACGCATTCTATTTTTATTTCTGTATGTGCGTTCTCTAAGAAGAACGTCTACTTCTTCAATTTCTTCATGTTCTTGCAATAATTCCAAATCTGCAAATATGTCCATTTTTTAATATCTGACACTTCTAACTAAATTCACGATGAATGACGTTCCTAAAACTTAATTATAACCTTAATTTATCACTACTTGAAACTTATTGGTTACTTCAAGTGGCCTCTAAGTGTTTTTTTTGGCTTGGACTTTTGTCATTTAGCCAGTCACTTAATGAATATAAATAATATAATATAAATAATACAATAAAAAATAAATGGTAAACAACAATGGCAACAAAAATAATCCATCGGAACAAAATCAATCTGTCACAACAAAACTAATCTACCGCAACAAAACCAACCTATCACGTCAAACAAAAATTAAAAAGACAATACTTTTCAAAGGAAATAAACAAGGACACTCGTTTCTCGTCCAGGGACCCATCAGGACATTTTTTTTTCAAGACACACTAGAAATAGGCCACGGAGTGGGTAGGGTAATATAACAAAGGTAATTAGGATATATCAAAAACAAAGGTAACAAATCTACTACAATCTTATATCTGCTTTAGACAGAAATTCTATCCAACAATCAAAATTTTCTTTTTTAGATGAAGCCAAAATTGACAATACATTAAACGGAGCAGTTATATTTACGTTGCACAGTTCTTTATATAATTCATTTGACAGATTCTGATGAGTTGTACATTCAAAGAAAATGTGATCTAAATCACCTATAACTCCACAGTGTTCACAGTTGTCACTAGGTATAACATTTATACGAGAAAGATGTTGGGGATACCATGCATGTCCAAATTTGAGTCTAATTATTGTTGTGATAAATCTGCGAGGAATATTAAACTGCTTGTGCCAATATTTTGTGGGTATAGTCGGATGTAACAATGTATATCTTGTTGGGTTAGTGAAAAAAAATTCACTCCATGAATGCGACCACATTAATCGTAGTTTGTTTTTGAGAGCAACAAAGTAATCACCCACGCATAAGTTGTAGTCTGGATGTGGATTTCCAATATTAATACTATCTTTAGCAAGTTTATCGACATGTTCATTTTCTGCTAGGCCTATATGAGCTTTTATCCACAAGAAACGAATTAGTGTACCAGTTAGAGATAACTCTGCGACAAGTTTTTTAATTTTAAAGATGTATGGGTTACAATTAACAGTTGGGAGTTTTGTATCTTCCAAGGCCTTTAAAACAGATAGAGAATCGGAAACTAGCACTGCACTGTTGTGATGAATCGATTCGACATATAGTAAAGCTTCATATATATATATAGCTACATCTTCGGTACTAAAAATAGAAAATGAAGAGTTCAGGCTGTGTGATTTCTCTGTTTCTAGATGGAATATAATAAGCAAAACCTGTTCCAGTGGAGGTTTTAGAAGCATCAGTATATATGATTAGAGCGTTTTCCCAATTAGATAGAAATGATCTTAATATATTTCTACTTATGCGTACATCAGTGTCATAATATGGTTGAATGATACGATTTTTGTGAAGAAATAGAGGATAGTCAACAAGTTGTGTTAGATCATCAGTTTTATATATGCTAGGCAACTGAGTTTGGCATTGTTGAAACACAGTGCCCAATGGTGGGGAATTTTTTAATTTCTAATATTTATTAACACGGCTAATATTTCTAAAAAGTTCTATGTTTTGAAGGTGTACTTTTGCCAGAAATTTCTCGCTAAGATATGTCCGTCGATACTTTAGTGGAGGTTCAAGTGCTTCTACGTGGAGAGGATTAATTGGTGTTGATTTCATTGCTCCAAGACATAAACGTAAAACTGTATTTTGAAATACATCTATTCTTTTTAGTAAATTATTACTAGCAGATTCATAAAGTATATAAATTATCTTTGATTTTCTCTATATCATTATATTGAGGTTTGTATGGGTTTGCGGGAAGTGGTTTGGAAGGTCCAAATTGAAATGGGAAAATGGGAGCGATATTAGGGGATAATGCAATAGGTGAACCAGCTTTTCTTTTTTTTTTCTATTGTCGTCAAGACTGCGATTAGGTGTAATTTTCGGTTGGGACAAAAAACTGTTAGTATGAGAATGGAAGGTACTTGTGCTTGGTTGTGATAATATTGGCGGATTCCGCTTAAATGTTGGGAGGGGGGGGGGGGAAATTTTCATCTCTGTTTTCTAGAACAGAGAAGGTGTTTCTAGTAGCGAGACCTGCAAAAGATGAATCACAATAGGCTTTAGCTTCTCTAAACGAAGTTTTCTGATTTATCATAATATTTTTGATTTTCTTTTGATTTTCATAAAATGGACAAGTTTTATCAACGGATACATGTCCACTAATTTCACAGTGAATGCAGAAATTATCTTTTGCTTCACAATTGTGATTTTCAAATTTATCTGAACCGCAGTTAATACAGATAGTACGCGAGCATTTACATTGTTTAGAAATATGTCCGAATTTTAAACATTTGAAACATTGAGTAACTCGTCCTATAAATTGTTCCACGGCAAAAAATACTCTATTAACTGCTACCTGATTAGGTAAAATATTACCTTCGAAAGTAACCAGAATCATCTGTTTCGGTTTAAATTCCACTTTACCATTTGATTCAACCCTACGGTGTAAACGTTTAATATTTAAAACTTTTGATTGACATTCAATGTTTTCAGATAAGTATTCTGGATCATATTGTGTATCAACACCTCTTATTATTCCTTTGATTTCAAGTAGATGATTCGGTATATATGCCTTTAAATTTTCAGAAATCAAATTAGGATGTCTAACTAAATTATTTGCGTCATGAAGAGTTCTTAATTCAACTTTTATGCGATTTCTACCAATACTTTTAATTTCTACAATGTTAGGTACTTTTAACTGTTTATGTAAAATATGTCCTATTTTTAATGGATGTAAACGTCCCAAATTATCATTATTTGTACTCTCTATATATACATGAACATTTTTAAAATTGTACTTATCTGAGGCGGCATTAAAAAGTCGTGTTCCGTTTGTTTTTTGTACTTGGTTCACTATTTGAGAAGAGCGGCCACTGCTATCGTTTTCAATGTTATTATCCGAAATATCCATTGCTGGGTTGCCCGGCTTGTCGGAACTACTACCATTATTACTATTTGAATCGTCATTGTCATTATCCTGCACTAATATCACATCTAAGTGTGTCTGTTTGGGGTTTGTCTCCCCCATCGGGGAGCCTTTTTCAATGACCGTTTATTCGGAAATAAATTTGTAATTCACTAATCAATCACAAAAATTAAATAAATCCGATTGAATTATTTAGATTTACTCGAGTGTAATGATCGATCGTCACTGAACATCAATAAATTACTAAACAAATAATGACATTTCACAAAAAACTAGACGACTATGGTTTTTCAAAATTGATAAGAAATAATTTCTTTCTTATTCTGTCTGCTAGACCACAACCACCATGTACCAATTGGAATCAACATGTGATAAATTTTTGGAATCAGCTCAGCTAGAGTAATCCGAAAATTGAGACAAAATGGGGGTGTTCCATTTAAAAAAAATGACGGTGACGTCATTACTCGAAAGTAATTCACCCTGTATATTAGATTATTATTTTAAAATACGGTAAATTAAAATAAAAAATCGACGTGTTTCAGGATTATTCCTTAAAATGGTCTGTTTAGCTAAAAATGAATTTGTTCCATACTTTACGGACACACTGTATAAATACTCGTTTTAATTTACGTAACAACGATCTCCTAATATTTATATGAACTATGTGGCGTTCCAGACCTGCCTAGAAGATTCTAGACGCTCTCTTTATTCAACTAAACCATGTATCGGCATCGCGTCTGAAAAGTAAGTAAATACCTTATGTGTATGTCAAAGACTCTAATAAGCCATAATTTAAATATGAATACACAAGACATAAATAAAGTATTTTTGAAAGTGCTGTATCTAAAAACAATTTCAAACACCTATCTAAACCAAAGTTATATTCCACTTAACTTACTTATGACATATTTGATTTGTAAATCTCATTTTAAACAATCGTTTTATATTTTCCATGTTTAAACGTCTATATAGACGTCTATATAACAGTATAAAAATCCCTTAGATCAAAAGCATTTTTTGGTTCTACAACGGTTGATATACAAAAAAATTTACCTCACCGAAATATCTTCCCAGAATCGTGCCTGATTATGAGCTATTTAAATTTACCGCACCACAGTACGTCATTGCGCGAATTCGACGAGGTTTCGTCGGTTAATTATCATACCTCTGCGCTTAACTCTTCTTCTCAAGTTTCAATGGCATCCTTGACTCTAATTTGACATTTCTTAAAATGTCAAAAAATGATTAGTATCGTTTCAGTTTAGTATTTTTTACCTAATAACTTTTTTTTTTATTATATTTTGTTTGAGAAATTAAAAATGGCTCAAAATTTCATGGAAATATTAACAAAACAAGAGGATTTTTTCCCGACTGATCCTCCTCATGGTATGAAAGATTTTCAATTCGATGAGTTAACAAAAAAGCAAAGAGAACATCTAAATAATTTTAAAATGAAAACAATACGTGAAAACCATCGATACCTAAAAGAACATCCAGAAATTAAAACAGTTGTTAAATTATTATTTCATGCAGTTCTAAAGGAAAGACCAAATATAAAAGTGTGTGATTTTTTTGCTAAATATGTCATAAAAAATTACGGACTCTTGAGTACTATATTAGTGCAAAGGGCATCTGAACCTACGGCATCCATAAAAACAGTAATTATAGACGATTCGAAGGAAAATATTATTTCCAAGAGTGATACAAAACAAACTTCTAGTCAAGTTACAATAAAGCAAGTAGAAACAGTTGTATACAGAAGACACTTAAGTAGTGGTAAGTATGAGACGAATCTTAGTTACTTTATAGTAAAATAGATGTCTATAAAGCTAGCATGGCATAGTCATAAGCCTGCAAAACGACCTATGCCATATTTTTTGAGTAATGTTTTTTCTATTTTTGTGCTATTTAGAGCGAAAGAATTAATTTTTTTGCTATACAGTAGAATCTCGATTATTCGGGCCAGTCGGGACCGAGCCTTTGCAGATAATCGAAAACACGAATAATCCAAAAACCTCTTTTAATTTTTTAATAATTTATGTCAAAGGAACAAAAGAAACGCAATACATGTTACACAAGTATTAGAAATTAAAAATTGAAAAAAAAAAGACTTCAAAATCGAGCAGATGCCATCACCACATCTCAACCAAATTTATATGGGACCACCCCTGAGGTACCCCCTTTCTAACAAAAGAAGACTCATTGAAATCGGAGGTACTTATTGCGAAGACGCCCTTTTCTTAAAAATACAATTTTTTTTACGAAACTTACATTTTAGGCTTTAGGAAGGAGCGTATTTATCAAATATACCATCGGAAACCCCATAATTTAACGTTTTTTAAAAAAAATTACATATTAAAGGCTTACTTATTCATTAGAATTTAAAATTATATCTGTCATGTTCTGTCAATTCAAATATTCGCGGTGTTGCCAAGTGTAATTAAAATCAACGAAAAAGAAATTACCCTATTTTTTAAATAACATTTCCATACACTTTAAAAAGCACTTCTTTAATTTATTTTCAGTCACATCTGACGATTTATTTAACCATTTTGATTGAATTGTTGTGGTACATAATAATTAAATATTAATATTACATCATCTATAAAGTAATAAACAAGTACTTTTCAAAAACTTTTAAACATAATTTTAGTATTACTTAATATTAGGCATTCCAAACAAAATGGCTGCCCGTTTAAAATGACAGGCCACTGATAGGTTATAATATCGCAACACTGTGGGCCTGGTGATTTGATAGTCAATGCTATAGACAGTTATATAGATTGAATATTCATGTTTTTCAAAATAAACATAAGCTGATGTCTTGAAGTAAAAATGTAGGAAATTATACTTTTAATATATTCTAAGGTTGGATATTGGTTTTAAAACACATTTTTCCTAAATCGATTCAAATTAATGGAGACTTGCCAGGCAGTATGGCCGCTCGCAAACAACACGCTTTGAGCAATCTTTATGTATCATTGACTCCGTCAATGACAACAGGCCCACACGGTTGCCATATCTAAACTTTGATTTATTTTATACATTTTTTTATCCAAAACACTTTTTGTAAACCTATTGGAATTCAAAAAAATTAAAAAGTTCCTTGACACACCTACGCCATAAAAGCACGCTTGTCCTTCTACGTCCTAACTATCTTAGAAGCGATCGTGTTTGGTTGATGTTTCCAAATTCACAATGCCCTTTCTATACTTACACCGTAAGAGCACGCTTCGCTGGTAGCACCCACCCACCTGCTAACCACTAAAGGAGTAAGCGAGCTTAGCGAGCGCGCCCGGCCCGCCATTTTTACACCTACACCATAAGAGCACGGAACGCTCTTCCCATCCACTTCCTAATCATTACAGAAGAAAGCGAGCGAAGCAAGTGCGCCTGGCCAACGTTTCGAAATTCGCGCGACGAAACGTCGACCGGGCGGCGATTTTACGTTTCCGTGTTCAGTTCAAACCGACGCGGTCTTGAAATAAACACGGGAAAGTAATGCAATATTTATAACCAAACCCGTGTTGATATCGAGGCGCCAGACAATGAACCACGCACGGATTTGTTTGGAAACAAGCCGTATTTGCTCACATCCAAATCCGTGTTGATCTTAAGGACGAAATCGAAAAATCCACGTCCAACCTACAGCAATCGCTCCTAGAAAAAACATTAGAACCTTCCTACATAATAAAAATTATTTTGATTTGTTTGTGAAAATAATAATTATTTAAATATAGGTGTGTTAGCAACAAATAAATAAATAACTAGTACCTCCTATTCTTTGTTCTGTGCCTAGGTAGAAAACCCCCAAAAATTGCTTAAAACATTTTAAAAGCAATACAAAATTTTTCGTTTTTAACTTTCTGTAATTTGAACATGAATCGCCACATTTTGAGTTAGAGGCGGCTGTGACGTTCATTGATTTCAATAGGTATTGTCAACAATGCTCAATAATAAAACAAATAAAAAATAATCTGCACCAGACACAAAAAGTATCGCATAGTCTAATAATTTTAGGTACCTACTACTAATTTTCTACTACGAAAGATGTATTAAACTATTAAAACATGTTTTCTATTCGCTCCGTGCGCGACAGCAGCGCCAATTTGTTTTGGTATTAAAGGAGTATTTCTGCCTATACTGACAAATACAATTTTTAATAGAATTCGTAAATAAAAAGTATATATGTTAGTTTTAATAAAAGTATATGGATTTATAAAACAATTAAAACATTAATTTATTATTATTATATATTTTTCACGCTTAAATTGAAGAAAATTATGTATAATCATTAAAAATCAATAATAAAATATAGGCAGGCAACAGTATTTACTGGAAAATGTATGAGAAGTTGCCTAAGTCTAATAAGTTGTCATTGAAGAAACCATTTATAATAGCGTGAAGTTAAAATGTATAAAAAGGATCGCTACTTATATTTTCATTTTTGTTCTAAAGAAAACATAGAATCAATGACTAAAACTGGTTTCCGATCAGTAAGTCACAAAATTGCATACCAGCCAAATATTATAATCAACGGCAGAAATCTTGAAATCTAGTCCTTGCTGAATGAACATTTAAGAATAAAGGGATATTAAAGAACATCGTAAAATGATAATTTATTGTTTATTTAAAAACTTTCTAGTTTCTGATGTCTACTATTTCCAGCATTACTGTTATTATCACAAAAATAAAGGTAATTTTTCTTCTTATTGTACACCTATCCATTTATTTCTTTGATTTAATTTCCACTTTGTTAGTGAAATTTGTTATATAAGTTTCACTGTTTTTTTTTGCTAGTATTTGTATAATTTTCAACACAGCAACTCCGGTTGCTTATTGTGTTGTTTTTACCTACTTTTTTGAAAAAAAGTAAAATGTATACGTGTATTTGATATGCCAAAATTACAAAATATCCCCCTAAAATGCACGAATTATCCGCAGCTAGCGCTAGTATCGCTTTTGCTTCCCTTTCCATGACTTCGCACGGAGCGAATACCTATACGTATAGACTATACCTACTTCTTACCAATTTTTTCGTCATTATTTTATGTTGATATAAGTATACAAATAAAAATTAGTTTAGTTAAATCACTATTATATTACTAGAATATTTAACACAATTCATTGCTCTAAACGTAAGTTATGCGATCTTTTTTGTGATGAGTACTTTTGCAAAGAAAAATTAGGTCATTTACGAATGTATTGTCCTTTTTGTGTAACGTCTCCATGTTCAGTACCAAGATGTTTTTTGAAATGAAAACGAAAACGTGAACATGTACCTCCATTCATTTCCAAACAAATTCGTGCGTTGTTCATTGGCTGACACCTCGAAATCAACACGGGTTTGCCAATAAATATTGCAATACTTTCCCGTGTTTATTTCAAGACCGCGTCGGTTTGAACTGAATACGGAAACGTAAAATCGCGACCTGCCGTGCTTTTTCTATGTGTTCATCCCACGTGCATCCTGACAAGTACAGTAGAGATCAAGCGAAGCAAACATACCCTTTTTACATCTAAAACATTTCATCCTTACGCATGCGCAGATGATAATACGAGTATATAATGAGTTTTCATTTCAATTTGAACTGTGTCCAGGCCGTTGAAGTCCATGCCGGTCGGCGTAGCCAGGTATGGGTTGGTATTTTATGGTGACAGCGAAGCCGCCACCCTACGAGAAGTCGTTGCTTCGTCTTCTTGTTGAATATTCACGGACCGACATGCGCATGGAATGTGTTACTAGAATACTACTTTGTCTTCTGTCGTGGTTAGGAGGTGAGTGGGACGAGCGTAGTGTGCTCTTTTGGTATAGTTGCAAAAAAGGCGCGCCCGGCCGACGTATCGAAATTCGCGTGAATTTCGAAACGTCGGCCGGGCACGCTCGCTTCGCTCGCTTGTGCAGTGGTTAGGAAGTGGGTGGGACGAGCGTTCAGTGCTATTAGGGTGTAGGTGTAACAAGAGCGTGCAAGTCCGGGCCCGGCCGACGTTTCGAAATTCGCGTGAATTTCGAAACGTCGGCCAGGTGGACTCGCTTACATCTGTAGCGGTCAAACCAAAAGCGCCCGCTTCTAAGGTAGTTAGGACGTGGAAGGACGAGTGTGCTTTTATGGTGTGTGTCAGGGAACTTTTTATTGTTTTGAATTCTGATAGGTACAATAAACGGTTTAGATAAAAAATTTATCAATTAAATCAAATGATCAGTATGTCAGAAATATACCAGGCGCACTATTATTTCAAAATAACGCAAGGATATATCGAGCTAATAAAGTTAGCACACTGCAGTTTTAACAGTTTTATTTCAAATTTAATAAAGAACGAAATAGTATATTGTACAACAAGTGTTGAAAAGTGCTATTTCACACGAGTTACACACTATACTTTTCCTACGGCTGCCACTTTATTATCATATATTTTTAATGGTATTATTGTTAGTAAAGCAAATCTTATTTCAAACGACCAGAACCGATTTATATTTATTTATAACCATACAGTTATACATACATATATTTACAACAATGAATAATAACAACAATGAACAATAACAAAAATGGAAAAAAAAATTTATTCGCTTATTAATAGTCTTCCCTGCTGTTTTATTTGAAATTGTAATTTACTGTTATGTTAGAACAATTTTTAAAATTTATTGTAGGACAGTCCTGCCCTTTCAACACATTTTCAGTTATAGTTATGTTTTTTTCGTTTGAACAAGATGGCTCAGAATACTGAGGATCAAAAGGATGTATTTTGTGTAGCTGGTTATCTGATGTGCTTTCTTCTAAATTATGATCAGAAGGATTTACTGATCCGACAATTTTTTTGGAAATTTCAATTTTATTCTGTACGGAATCGTCTATGTATCCCTCAGCGACAGTGCTAGAACGCCATCCTTCATGGCGTTTGAGGGTTAGCAAATCGCCACTTGCATTAACTAACATTGTAGCCGATGATCGACGGAAACAATGGCCAGTGTATTCCTGGGGGTTTGGTAGTTTTAAAAAAGTTGCTATTTCTTTAGCCATACTTCCGATTTTATTAATTCCTACTACCTGTTTCGTGCATTTTCCATTTTTGTAATTTAAGAAAAATCTCTTTTCTGTAATATTAGGATGCCGCAGACTAGCATATTCTCTGCAAATATCATAAAATCTTCCTGTTATAGTAAAAGATCGAGGTATCTTATTTTTAGTATGTCTGATTTTAACTAAGAAAGCGGACTTTAGATCTTGCATATCATCGATTTTCATCTGGCACAATTCCTCTCGCCTACAAGCTCCGGCTAAGCCAACAACAACTACGGTCTAACAATTAAAAAACTTGATTAGATATTTTTATACTTTAAATAAATCTAAAACTTACCTTAGTTAATATACATGTTATCTGGAGCCGTATTCAGAAATTTACGAAAATCTTGGGATGTCAGAATTCTTGATTTCTTTGGCACAAAATTTTCTGCTTGCCTCTTCAGATAAGCTAGTAACTTATGATATTTCGAAATATCATTACTGTGTTTGAGGTTTATAGTGTTTTTCAACATTGCGACCACATTGTTGAGGATTTATATTTTTGCGCTAATTCTTCAAAATAAACAAGCAGAACATTCTCTGATAATGATTTTAGGTTTCGTTCATTCTTCCATTTTACAAATGTTTCATAACAACTTTCATATCTTTCATTTGAAATTAACGGTAGAAGATTTTGCGTGATTTGGGAGACTCTTTCAAGTATTTCTGGAGGAGTGCAGTTAAATTCATCTTCTATCATCGTGTAACACTGCTTTTTTTCTAAATTTGCAATAAATTTGACTTTATTTAAATGAGAACTGTCAGTAGTGACAATAGCCGCATGCTAGATTTCATCTCGATTCATTAGTTTTGTATTATTTTACTTTTGACACTGCGTGTGAAAACGTTTTCAAATGCTGTTTGAATTTGACGTTTTTCGAGGGAAGTTGGTTGTGCGTTTTTGTGTATATTCTAAACAGCCGTAGGAAAACTTATTTAAAAAATATATTCTTGCGTAATTTTGGAGTAATGGTCAATCCAGTATATTTCTTATTAACTTGATTTAATTCATAAAATTTTATTCAAAACCGTTTTTTAAACCTATCAGGAAACTAAATAGTAGTATGTTAAGTTACTTTTTGTACACTCTGTATATAAATTTCGACTGATACCTTAACATATAAAATTTCTCATTATTTCTTTAAAAAAAGTATTTAGATAACAAGGCCATTGTATTTAAATTTTTTACCTACTCCTTACCTTTTTATTTAAAAAAATACTTGTGGCACTCGGGGACTGTCGCTGTAAAGCTATTGCATAGCATTTTTTATCAACTTATGCAATTATAATTATTTATTTTATTTAGGCAGTATTTTTTTTCTTTGATATTAATTCAAGTTTTTTCTTTGATATTAATTCAAGTTACACATTTTGAGCGGGGTGACCAATAAGAAAACAATTTTTTTTCTTTTATTGAATAAATGAGTAGTTAATATTGTTTAAAATATTTTTATTATCTTACAATACCCATGTAGGTGATTCAGGAATTTTTATCATTGAAACTATAGGTTTATGGTAACTGAAATAAGAAACATAAGTTTGAGACTTGATATCCTCTAAATATCTGGAAAATACCGCGTCAATGGTGGTCCCATATTTTGTTGTGGATTCTTGTGGATCATTATTCATTTTCAAATTCAATTTTTCCGAAATTCTGTCTAAAAGAGATAGAATCAGTTATGAGCAGTTAGCAGCTAGTCTACACACATACGTCTAGTCGCACGCACACAAACACCGTGCCGAAGTCTGCCGAACTGAAACGACGTTAGACGATGCATGGGTTTCAACGCCACACGCCGGTCGGAGTGGGGGGTGTTAGGTTTATTTTCGTTACGGAATTTCTTTTTCGATTTTTCGATTTTTCGATTTTTCGATTTTTCGATTTTTCGATTTTTCGATTTTTCGATTTTTCGATTTTTCGATTTTTCGATTTTTCGATTTTTCGATTTTCTCATTATTTTATTTTTTTTTATTTAAATCGTGTTTAAAATGTTACTAACTGAATATCTTGGCAACACTGCCATAGAAATCGGAAAATCTTGGGTAAGAAACATCAAAACATTGTAACTTTGATTACATTTTTCTCAAAAAATAGTGGATTATCCGATTTGCTTTTTTTTAATTTACTATATAAAATGGATACTTTTTATTGTTTAATTTTTTTTTTCAAATTACAACGTACTTAAAGGGTTTCGGACCCTATTTAAACATAATGAAAATAACTAGAATATTATCACTAGTACAAAATGTTTGGGCTATTTACTTTTTCTCATAATAATTATTTATTTAGCAGGTGCCCAAAAATGGTTAGAAGCACAAGAAACAAAAATTGTTGCTGAGGAAATTTTGAGTGAAATACTCAATGTCATTTGTAAAGATGATGTAATCTCACAATTCCAAACTTATTTTGCTGGAAGTAAAAGAGTATAACAAGTACTTTGGTCGACAGTATTTTAGCACAATAGACAATGAATAATTATTGGATATGCCATGGCCATCATTTGACACAAATTGCGTTTTAACTGCATGGAGTACGAGGATATTTTGATGCACTAGATACTTGTAAATGGGCGTCAATCATTTATGGTTTATTTTAGTAAATTTTTATATATCATTAAATACTTGTATACTTATCTGAGAGTGCTAATAGACAACATATTATACTCGTATAACAAAAACCTGTGGGTACGCAGTAACACAATGTTACTTAAATTGAGAATATTTAAAAGATATTTAAATAATTAGAATAGTGGGCTCTCCAAATATTTACAAATTTGTAAGTTGTGATTGTTTAGATAATAATATAACATAAAACAAACAGTTAAACAAAAGAAAAGTAGAAAAGTTTCAAAGAGTTTGAGAAAAAAATATTAAATGATATATAAAAAAAAAAAATGAATTCATAAATCAGTTTTCGATGAGATCTTGTGAATGTTTAAAGTTACTGGTACTGTACAGGTTTGTCTATTTTTTCATTCTGATTTATTCAAAGAGAGGTGTCGTTTAAAATTATTAAAATTTTATTCAAAATAAAATAATTTCTATATTTGTTATCTATTTTAACAGACTAATATTTCAGAATTAAAAGTCTGAATCTGAACTGAACAATATCTCGTCTGATACTCTCTTTGAATAAATTGTTTATTTTGGTAGATATGTTTAGTGGATGATATGATCAATATATTATTTTAGCCTCTTAGTGATAAATACATGAATAATTTATATTTGTGTTTCTATTTCAAATACGGAGGGTTCCACAAAAACACAGTTCTTTTTTAAATGGCATTTTGTATTTAATTCAGAGTCGTGCTTATTTATCGCGCACATTACTCGTGTACTAGATACTACTTGTCATTTATCTACTGTTATTCCGAACACTAAGGTCTGTATTTATAAACAGAACTTACCTAAGTCGGACTTGGGTAAATCGACCTTGGACTAAAATCGAAGTTCGGTTACAACGTCTCTAATTTTTTAGTTGGTTCTGGTGTTAAGACTGGAATTTAAAGATGGATATTAGCAAATCTGTAACTGTTACGTACATTTACGGATTTGTTACTACCCATCTCTAAATTCACGGGATATAACCGAACTTCGATTTTCGTTCAAGGACGACTTACCCAAGTCCGACTCAGCTGAGTTTTGTTTATAAATACGGACCTAAATAAATAATTTCGTAACTGGTTACAAAAATAATTATTTAGAAACCTTAGGTGTAATTTTAAAAAGGTTTACTTAAAGACCTTTATGTAACGATTATTTAAAAATTTTGTATATTCTCCTGCACTAATCACATATCTATCTAGTCTAGGAATGATCTCCCAGTTGCTCAAAACTACCAAACAAAGTTACGTTTCGCTGAAGTACAAATTAAATTTTAACAGTAACGTAATTGAACTCTGAATAACGTTTTATAATAGTCTCTCTCGGTATTCCACTTATTTTCAATTTAATACGTAAACCACGAATGAATAGGCATGTCATTTTCGAAACTACAATGGAACGCTTTTCATTTATCGTTACTCTGGATTCATATAAACTATATAATATATGGTCCAGGGAAGTTAGAAAAAATAGCGAACATTTTTAGGGATAGCAGATATCGAGATGCAGTTTTCTGCATTGTGTTCAAGAAGGTACCAGGAAAAAGTCTATATCGTCTGGTTTAGCCATTTTTTGAAAAATGCCCTCTGGGCCGGAAAATGCATTTTCCAATTGCATCATTACTTGCACCATAATAGGAACGACTGGAAACTCGGAAAAATGGCTCGGAAATCGATACTCTGAGGTTTTCGGAGCTGCCTAACTCAATTCTGGCATTAGAATTACCCGGGGGTGAACGAAAGTGGCTCTGTGGGGGTGCGCAGGGGGTGAATTGGGGAGAAATGGCAGCGTGCAAGAAAATCGCTCCAAACTCGTTACTAGGAGGTTTTCGAGGATGCCGAATTCAATTTTGGCATTGGAATTACTCGGGGGCGGCTTTGCTGGGGTATCCAAGAGGTCATTCCGGGGGGAAATTGCATAGTCCATGGGAAGCGTTCCAAACTCGTTACTCGGAGGTTTTCGGATATGCCAAATTTAATTCTAGCATTAGATTTCCTCGGGGGCGCTCGGGAGTGGCTCCGTGGGGTTGTCTGAAGGTGATTGGGGGAAATGGCAGCGTTCACTAAAATTAGAGGAGGAGGGTATACTTGTATTTATCGTGGATGTACCTCAAGAACAGGTGACAAAGAAGGATTATTCACTCTTGTGAAATATCTAGTGAGGTATGTATGAAACATTGAGTGTGAAATAGGAATTGACCTTTCCATAACATTGTAGTACAATGATTGTATGTATTTTTCAGACTTGAATTGTGGCTTTAGGCAGCAAATAGAAAGGACTTATTGGGAAAGAGTATTGAATACTTAAGTAAACATTACAAAATTTGTGAACTGCACTTCCAGGATAAATTTGTTTTATCAGTCAGGAGCAAGAAAACGATTATTTGCAAATGCATTCCCATCAGAATTTCCTCACTCAGAACCTATGAAAAGAGTCACAGTTTTGCAAGGTTAATAAATAAAATTTATAGTTAAATGTTACAAAAAGTTTGCTACTTGTCTCGCTTATTATTTTTTTACATTACATTTAGTAGTTTAAAAAATAAAATGATAAGTACTAATAATCTTAGAATATCATTATTATTTTATAAACATTCAAGATATAAAAAATATAAATATACACATACATTCCATTTTATAGAACTGCCTCGGAGGTAAACTGTACTATGTCGACATACAACAACTTATGCAAATTAAAATAAAGTAGTTTTATCAGTTAGGTTAGTAAAAAATACAAATATTGTGACAATAAATGGGGTGTCTAAATGCATATCTAGTTGAAATTTAATAATTTAACATTTAAAAAACAGTTGACTAGAATGACAAAGTGCAGTTTACCTCCTAGGCACAAATATATTCACATTTTATGAAATTATTTTAAATTTCATCTGGCTAAAAAGTGTGACTTAAACATTTAAATCTGACAAATGATGCACCTTCTTAAAACTAGTTGATCTGATAAAAATTTGTTTTTTCTTTCTTTTTTTTAGAGGAATTTGTTATTCATAGCGAAAAAGGCAAAGACAACTTGTGCCTACCCTCAACTTCAGCAGAAGTAGAATCTATTGAACAAGTTCATAGTCAACCATCTGTTCCTCTACCTTGTGCAACAGCACAAATTCAAACGAGTACTGTATTATCACTCCAAGAAAGCAGAGACTGCGACTGAAGATAGCAACGTTAAGGAAACGATTGTTCATTGCAAAAAAGAAGAAAAATCCAGCCTCCGAATATACATTGAAAGATTTTCATGCAATGTGCAAGTAATTTTTAAAAAAATCTTTTGCAGATATTGTAATTTCGCAGAGCTTATTACATAGGATGTAGCTATTTTAATAAAGCTACTTATCTATGTATTATAAATTAGGTTTGCTTTATAAATGTGTGTAAACTATTTTAATTTTTATACACTTAAAACGATTTTGTTATGTAATGAATACTATGTAATAGCTTTAACAAAATATGTCATAGGTGTGTGATCCTTTTTTTAGACAATATAAGTCTAATTAAACATGTACGTTATTTGAGTACATAGTTTCTCAAGTGTTTTTTTTTTATCGTTTTTTATAATATATTTATGTACTATTATCAGGTATATATTTGTTTCACTATTGTTTTTTAATTTCATTTTTAGTTTTATTGGTATTATAAATTATTATTAATAATAAGTATCTTTATTGCATATGTAATAAAGAAGATTCCATTTAAAAATTCTATTTTAATAAAATACATGCATAGATTGTAAACTTATCAATTGCATAAATACACGTTTTTTATTTTTATTTTGTTTTTATTTATAAAATCCCTAAAATACGCTTTAGCTAATGATTTTTTATTAATTATCCCAATTGATTTATACTTATGGATCATAAATGACTAGTAAGATTTGTGACACAATATTAATAGTTCATTATGACAGGGTAAAATAAACTATTATTTAAAATTTTATAATTTTCATTTTTGAAACATCTGTCGGAAGTGCTACAAATTGAAAAATATTTAACTTAAATCAAGAATAGTTTAAAATTCTTTCATGCAAATTTTCATAAAATATGACACATAATTCTGTAAAAGAGAAATGTAGTTTTCGCAGTGTAGGTTCAGTGAATAGCTATGTACTGTGTACATGTGAATAGTTATGTTTTCTTAGAGTATCTCTGTGGTGGAACTATATATCTATGGGTGGAACTCAAGGTTTAATATTTCTATCCCTTCAACTAAGTTCCGACCATTACTTTCTTTTCTGTATTGTTCGTTCTTTCTTCTGTGGTAATGGCACTGGTGAAATATCAGATGGCGTCACACACAAACCAGAGCTACTTGCTAACTGTTGTATTCCAGATTCTGTTGAAACGCTTTTTAAAGACCGACTCGGTATTCCTTGTTCTGTAGAATGTTTAGCTTCGGGCTCTGCTTCATCACATGATTTTTACTGAGGATACAGCTTCATCTGCGGATAACACGTCACTTTAGTTTAATTGGTGAACGGTGGGGTTTTGTAATTGTTCTTCCTGTTCTGCAGCAAGATAATCTGCTTCACTAAAGGCATGTCTATCAAAAGGGTAGATACCACCTATTTTAAAACCGTTGGCCGCTATCTCGCGGGTTTGACACTTGTGATACGCCTTTCCAAACAATTCGACGATGTGATATGCAGTTAAAGACCTATTGTTTTCACGAAGCCATATGCGTACCTCCTCACTATAATATGACTTTAAAGGGTCCATAAATGATCTGTTTACAGGTTGGACCCTGTGAGTACAATGATGGGGTAGCCTTAGATAATATATGGGGTAGCGACATCAGCGTGACGTGATTATCCCTTGCCATATTTTTTGTGCGGCTGTAGGCAATTTTAAATCAGTTACCAGAAATGTGACCAAGCCAAGTGTGGTCAAGGTTCTTACGTCATTGTAATGACGTTCTATTTTTCCGAATTAAAAATGTTCATTTGGTATTGACACTAACTTGACAATGCGCATGACTATCGCATGACATTGTCAAATATCGCGAATTTTTGTTTGTGTATTTATGTATAGTAGTTAGGATTTGTGTTGAATTTGTAAGGATAAAAAATAAATATTTGTTTTGTGTACTGATTATGGATGAAGAGAAAATTGGTGTTGTAGTTGCTTTGGCCTCGGAAATTTTATGAAACCTTTTGCCATGTTCATCAATAAATCTTGGCTATCTTGAAAATAAATTGGCTTTCCATTTACAAAAACCTTAAATACATCCATATCTAGGTACTCAGCTAAGGTTGCCAGACGTGTCGCTTTAGGCTTAATTATCCCTCTTTTTAATTTGGTGGCACGCGTCACGCCAAAGTACGAAAAGTTATATAAAAAGAAATTTTTTACCATTTTTTTTTTGAGAAGTTCCTCAGAAAAAGGATCTGATTGTTTATAAAAATGTAAGCGAAGGACCTTCAAGTTTTACATTTGTCATTTCATACCTGTGATGACCACGTTTTTAGTGTAGTCATGTTAAACTTGACCATTTCAAGAAAATATTCAATATGATGTCATTGTTTTTGATTTATATCGGTGTATTCATTCATATTCAAGACATATTATTTTATTTAAAATCGCCTTATAATGCCCGTCAAAAATTAGCAAGATTGGCGACTTATCAAATGGTTTTGTGTATGCAATAAAGTATGTGGCTCAAACCACTGTGTGAAGATTAGTTTGAATCCATCCAGACGGATATGCTTTGCCTATTAAACCTAAAGGTGTGTCCCTCATTAAAATGTCTGTCATGTTTTTTCTTGGAAACATTATCATTGGCGGTACAAATATACCAGCTGGGCTCATACATGCTACCACTGTAGTGAGAGAACCTCTTTCCGCTGACGTAATTGCGCTAATTTGCTTTTTACCGTGTCTAGCAATAATTTTTGGATATTTGCTCTGGACTATAGACTAATACCTGTTTTGTCTACACTGAAAATTCAATCAGCCGTAAACTTCTTTGTTTCGTAGACTTGTTCTAAAAGATTATAGAACTCATCCATACGTTCTTTTGTAAATCCAAGGACATAGGCGCCGGAATTCAAAAATCGCTTTGGGTGCCCGGCTTCTATGCGGAAAATGGGGGCTATCCCCCCCCACCCTCCACAACTCACTTAAAGACACCACCGGTTTTTTAAAAGGCTATTTTAAAGTTGATTTTATGAAAATTTTCTTCAAAAAAAAAAAAGGTATTGTCAAATGGCAATTGCTGGATAAGCTGGAGGCTACCACCTAAAACGGGATATCTGGCAACCCTATATGCTCGGTGCAGCCACCACTGGTATTTTGAAGGTATTTTTAAATACATTATAACCCCCAAATTTTAAATCGCCATTGTCTTCGTAGCCATTATCTTTTAACGATTTTTATTTTCTGTAAAAGCCTACCAGTTAATCGAGTAAATGCTAGAAATGCTGATTCTGGGCCTCCATGCAATAATAGAGGTTTTGTTCAAAATGCTATCGGACATTTTGAAGCATCTATAGGGTTATTTGATGACATTCATCAATTATCCGTCGTTGTCGCAGATTTTCCAGTTATGTTGGCTGGGTGGCATACATTTTAGTTTTTAAGTGGCCCCATAAAAAATCCAATGGGCTTAGATTCGGAGACTGTGGGGGCTACTCAATACTTCCTCTTCTTCCGATCCTGGAAACCTGGAAACGCTTGATCCAAATACTAACGAACAGTGGTGCACCGTCATGGTGGAATATTAAGTTGTTTGCTATGTACTGATCGTCATTTTCAATCAACTCTAGTAATGCTGGATAAATAGCGTTTTCTAATAATTCCAGATACATTTCTGCGGTTAAAATTTCTGGTAAAAAAGGGGTCCATTATACGGTTACCAAAAATGATAGCCCAAACATTCAGTTTTTCCGGATGTTGCGTATGTACTTCATGAAATATTCTGGGATTTGAATCGGACCAATAACGACAGTTGTGACGATTTACCGTACCATTTAGGAAAAAGTGCATTGTCTGAGTAACACACATTGAAAAAAAATTGCTGATTATTTAATACCCGTCCAGTCATAATTTCACAAAATTGTAATCGCCTATCAAAATCGTCTTCATTAAGTTATTTTACCAGATGTATTTTGTAGGAATAAAACTTTCAATATCTTCTGAATACTACGTCTCTTAATTTACTACAGAAGTGTCCATTTCACGTTATTTGTTAGCTACTGACCCCGTTTTCCAAAATGTTAGGACTAACTCCAAAATGTAATTTCGATGGACTTGTCGATTTTGATGTTTATTGTTAAACAGTTAGGCAGTTCTATTAGCACATTTATTGTTTGCAAAAAAGTGAAATTATTTGCACCCTCTTAGCAATAGAGTAAACCATTATCACTAATATGCCACTTTTATGCCGACACTACAACGAAATAAACTAAACCTTACTACTTTACGGCGACAAGAATGTCATCTGATAAGAATAATTGAGAGCCACAGGAATAAAAGTAAAATTGTTACAAAGAATTCCTTTTTTTTTTAATAACAATGTAAAAATTATGTTAAACCGGTTTTGTACTTTTGGTCAGCCACTGTATGGGCTACATAGATAGTAGCGATATAAAACTCGGGGGTTATTATCTAGGTAAAAATACCTTCAAAATAACATATCATTCGACCAATCTTTCCATTTCCAAGGACGTGGCAGTCGGCTTCCGCGTAGACAAAATATTTTTGTTTCGTGACAGAAACCCCTTTAGCCAATAGCGGCCAGTTGCATTGGAAGTAAATGGGTTTGAAATGTTATTTCTAACAGCAAATTGGTAAGCTTATCTTTTTATGTCCATTTGAGTTAATCTGTAAAATTTGGACTCCATTGTAAGCGCATATTCGATTAAAAGAGAATCAAAGTGTATTAAAAACAGGTTTCCCCCCAAAATTTTTACGAACAAGCTGTTAAGTTGGTGTATCTTTTTCAGCAACAAGTCTAAATAATGTAGTTCTTGGTACCTTAAAGTATATGGATGTCTTAAAGTATCCTATTTTTTTCTCCCTTACTGCCAGCACAGCAGCGGCCATATCTTCTGGATTTTAGTTTTGCCTCTTTTTAGGAGATTTTTTTGGGTGGCATGACTAAAACAAAATTAAAAATTAAATATTACAAAAAAGATTGCTGGAAAATAGATAAAGACTTGACTACAACATTGCTGAACTAAAACGAGAAAAAACAAGAAATATGCTTACACACATACATAGGGATATTCTATATATAATGTAAATCTACATACAATCGAAAAACACTACCCCCTTTTGGCGTAAAAAGATGATTATAATTTGGAATATTCCAAATTTGCATCATGCAGTATTCCAAATTAGCAACATGAAGATTTACGCCATAATGCGTCGCAAAAAATAAATGCTTTAACAAACAGAAAAAATATAGATAACAACTTAAAACGTAAGCCTTTACTTACCTGAGGAACCAATAAAAGTTAATTTAGAAACAAAAATGGATGCGATGATTGCCGATTTTATTTCCACTTAAAAAGTTTTAGTTACGCCACAATAAATTTTTCAGATGTGTTTGCCCTCTAACATCAATCAAAGTAACTAGAAAAGCAGTTGTCCACTAAACGCTAGTGGTTTATGCCATATTTAACGAGATGGCGCCACGCATTCCATTAATAATTAAGTATTCCAAATTACCAATAGTATTCCCTCTACAGTATTTTCTCTACGTAAAAATTTTAAAACGTGAAATATTTAGCCACACTACTGATACTGAGTTTCCCGTCGATTTTAGAATCGAAGCTTTTAGTTTAAAATAACAACATGCCTTTTATTTACTTATTCCGGTTCATGAACCGTCCGTTTCATAGCGGATCTCCCCTATTGGTTAAATAGACAAAAAACAAGTAATATAAGGTACATTTTCAATTATTTTCAAGCTAAATAATAGTATTTCTGCCTTTCATTAAAACAAAACGTTTACAATAAAAAATCTGCATAGTACAATTATAATTATAGAAACGAACACCCGCTATAATTTTTCATTTTAATCTTTCCACATTTACAAGAATTCCAAACAGCTGTTTTACGTCCCCATAGTTCATTGTCATAAAACCTATCCGTATATCGTGAAACTTCATCAATTATCCTAAAAAATATGTAAACATATGCAGCTGTTTCTTAAAATAACACCTCGCTTCCTAAAGTACACTTAAGCGTCGCAACGCCATATCAAACTTCCGCCGCGAAGCGACGTCGAGTTATTATATTAGGGACGAACGCTACCAATCATAATTTCGACTTATTATATTATCTGAAATATCATAAGCGACACAGGATTGGTCGCGACGAAGCCAAGGCTACCAATCATAGAGAAATATGAAATTATATTGAAGAGGGGTGGACGCTAAGACGACGCTAGGCGTCGGCGCCGTTTTTCAGCGGTGTGTAGAGTATTCGAGGGCGTGCATGTAGGTAATCATATTTTATAAGATAAAAAGTTACTGCATTCCAATTCAGGGCCGTAACCAGCAGATCGGGGTAGGGTATGGGAAAAAATAACCGAGTTCCGGTTACGGATACTTGCAATGTATCAGGATACTTTTTAAATAGTATATTATGTTACTAGGAGTAGAAGGCCAACATTATATGTTGAGCCCAGAATTTTGCACAGCTGAGGCGTTAGCCGAAGCTGTGCAAACTGGGCGAAACATATAATGGGCCTTCTAATCCGAGTGACATGTACTATTTTTTCTTCAAGCATTTAAATAAGAGTATGGATAAAAAAATTAAAATAAAAAAGCTGAAATTAATAGAATATCTGTAAAACTAAATAACAATTTAAAAAAATTATGTACCTACCTTAGTTGCTAAATATGTCTTGTTTGGTGCATTCTTAAGAAAGTTATCAAACTCCTGTTTAGAAAAAACTTTTGACTTCTTCTGTTTGTAATTATCACCTTTTCGTTTTAAGAAGGCAATTAATTTTGAATAGTTTTCAATTTTTACATTATGTTTAATATTTAGTTTTGATTTCAGCATTGAATACTGCAACCACATTGTTGAACTTTTGAATTTTTCAGACAAATTTGTAAAATATGCGATCAGAACATTTTCTGAATAAAAATGTACGTGATTTTTTTCACTTCATTTCACAAATTTTGTGTAAGCATAATCGTAAAATTTCTTCGATTTCGTAGGTATTAAGGTTTCTATCGAAGATTTCGCTATTTATAGCAATTCGGGAGGTGTTGATTGCATTTCTTCTTACATTTTCTTTTTACTTGAAAAACACAGGTATAACGAACGGGTTAACACTATTTTTTTTATATTTTAAATCATACACTGACAAACGTCAAATTAAATAAGTACTCAAATGACAGTTCCAGCCGACTTGATTGCAACGTTCATAATAAGCCATTTAACATTAGGTTTGTGCTTTTGTATACTAGTACAAAAATGAAAAATATTTGTACTAGTATAAAAATAGGCTACTTCTACAACACGTGTACCTTGATATAATGTAAACATTATTATACGCTTGAAGAAAAAATATATTTTACCAATCTCCAAACAAACATTAAAAATATGTGATAAAGGCTCTTTAATATAGGGTGTTACGATTTTTAAAATATCACTTTTAATTCCATCAATCCTTGGTGCTTTTTTGTTTTTAAATTATTTATTATATTTCTTATTTTTTTTTATCAGTAAGGTACAATACAAAACTAATTAGGAGACATGTTTTTGGACGAATATACTGAGGGTTTTGTATAATTTGTTTTGCTAGAGTTTCTCCTATTTTTACAAATATTTTATTAAATTGATAAGTTATTTGGGTTGAATCTGTTTCCCACTTCACTCTTTATTGATTTTTTTTATTACAATGTGACATACCATTAATAATTTTCCAAAGCTGCTGTGATTCAGATTTATTTTTATTTATGAGATTTTGATAATTTTGCATTTTTTAATTAAATTTGTTACATTATTTCTTACATTTTCACTTTTTAAATTTTCATTATTAGGATATCTTTTTACTTGTTTGTGTAGTTTATTTTTATTATGAATTGCTCTGACCAGTTCAATAGTTATCCAGGGTGTAATTTTTGAATTTTTTCTATATACCTTGACGTTTTTTGTACACTTATTTTTGTGGGATGTTATAATGTCCACGATTTTTTTTTACATAGTCAGGTTTACTGATGTCAAAAATATTATTCCAAGAAATCTGGTAAAATTGGTTTTTTAATTTTTCATAATTAATATGTGGTTTAAAATGTTGTATACGATTAGACATATTTTTGTTATTATTAAAATTGTAAATTAACTGTAACGCCGTGGAATAATGATCTGTAATGTTAGTTTTTATTATTAAAGGTATAACGTGTTCCAACATCGACTGGTTTTTTACTTTTACAAAAATATGATAAAGACCTTTTCTTGTAGTTTCTTTGAATCCTTGTTGGACTATTTATAATTGAACTATAATCAAATTCACTAAACACACTCAGATAGTCATTAGTGCATTCCGTGTCTACCATTAAATCAATGTTGATATCACCTAAAAAAATTTGACAGTATTCATTATTCTTATCATTTTCTCGCAGAAAGTGCTGCAAAGTTTCAAATAGAAGAAAAAGGTTATCATGAAACATTTAAGATTCAACTAAAGTTAAATAAGTTATTGTAACATAAATAAATAATTTCTGTCAAAATTTTTGGAACATTCTGTATAATATATAAATCTTTGGGACATTCTAAAGTTATAATTTTTTTTAAGATTGTTTCATAACAAACAAACTTTTCTCGACAATCGAACGTCAACGTCTTTCAGTATGATAATGATAAACTACATTTTCATCAATCTTAAGATTAATAGTCACTATTTACCTGGTACATATATAGATTAAAAAACCGAGTAACAAAAAAATCAGTTAATAAAATTTTAATTATGCTTTCATAACAGAAAAACCCCAAAACTCGAGTTCGGAAATACACCCTTCAGTGTATTTAAAATTAGAAAAGAGTAATAAAGTGAAGTAGAGTTGTTGAAAGCACTTAACGTCTCCTTCGCCTCTCCTCTGTCTCCCACGTCTCGTGGAAGTTGGATAGCACCTCTTTCGGGCCCTCGGGGAGTTGACAAAGCTCGAGAAAAATGGAGCGCTTTAGATGCGATGTCCAGTCAAAGGAATCGTCCAAGATGGACTCGGAGATAAGATGTTGATATTGCATTTCTCATTCTTTATAATGCAACAGGAGAATTCGTCTTTCGAATAGGATTTCTGGAACGTATTTGGCGATTTTTCGTAATATGGAATTGGATTTTATCCGTACATAGAATATTTGATGGGCGAGTTACAGCAAGGTATTAATGGAAAACTGAACTATGTTTTTACCAAGGTAGCAAGTAACGCTTTAGAAATATTTAAAAAAGTTAACCTGTACATTTTTTACGTAATACAGTGTGTGCCATAAAGTTGGATCCATATGGGATTTTTTTAATGTTACGATTGGAAAAAATGTCGTATGGCCAAGTTGGCTAATAACACTAGTTTTCTGTCAAATTCACATAAAAAAAAATCCCGAATTTAACAGATAACTAAATATATTTTTCTACACACATATTACAAAACGAAAAAATATGCTATTGCGTTCAACTGTACGAATATATTTCATATCGATTCTAGGTAGTGAAAACATTGAAAAAAAAAAAAAATGAAATCCACCAATCACAGTTCATATTTTGGACACCCAATTACTATTTTTTTTTTAATTTGGTGTCATCGGCGTCTACTACTATGGCCATTAGCCTCGTGTTCTGTGTAAGCTTTGTTACTGTTTCCCAGCGCCACTTTAGGAATAGCACTGTTAATTAGAACCCAACAGTGAATGGTCGAGTGGGGAATCCTACCTATGCATTAGAATTAATATTTAATTTTTTCTAATTAAATAAAAATTCCTGCCACCGGTGGGATTCGATCCTGAGACCTTCCGATCTCAGAGTCATGACTCTAACCACTGAGCCAACCCATCCCCCTCCCAATTACTATTATTTTAAGAATTTTAAATAAGTGACAATTCTGTCTGTAAGTATATTATTTAGTTATTGAGATTAAATATATATTAACATGAGTTATTTTTGTGTAAAATCGATAAATAATAGCATTTTTATTTTTACTTTTATTTGCTCCACATTTAAAAAAAAATAAATTTTAATCAAACTAAACTCCTGGACAAAATTAACGCACTACTTTAATTAATCTAAATATTTATAATATAAACACAACATAAAACTAAGTTACATTGAAATAATGATATGTAAACACCTAAAAATTAGTCAAATATTTTTGCTGGAAATGCATAAATAAGCTAGCATAACTCCAAATTGAAAAAAGAAAAAAAAATCAGTAAAAGAGAATAAATGAATCTGGGTCAACCCTAATACCGCGTAGGCCCTCCTCTACTTCTTATCACTGCATTCATGCGTCGCGGCATTCTTGATATCAAATGTTCAACAAAAGCTTGCGGTATATTCTCCCATTCTTCAATAGCGACCTCTATGAGTTGGTTGTGATTAGAAACAGGGGGTCTATGACTTCGAATCCTCTTTTTAAGATAGTCCCATAGATGTTTTATAGGATTCATATCCGGAATGTTAGGTGGCCACTCTAATAAAGAAATATTAACATCATGTAAGTAACCAATAAGCTGTCTAGCCACGTGGGGACGAGCATTGTCCTGCATGAATAAAAAATTGGGACCAACAAACGGAGCAAAAGGCATTACATGTTCGACAATAATGTTGTCTAAGTAATATTGGGCATTCATAGACCTCGTACGTATAGGGACCAACTCCGTACGAGCATCGATTCAAATTCCTCCCCAAAACATTTTAGGGCCACCACCAAAAGGCATTTAGGAGAGATATTACAGCTGGTAAACCTTTCTCCTTGTCTTCGCCTGACACGCTCACGTCAATCTGGAGCTTTAAGGCTAACTCTAGTTTCATCGGAGAACAGAAACGGTTTCCAATAATGCATGGTCCAATTCTGATGTAGTTTTGCAAAATTTAATTTCTGAACTTTGTGTTCTCTGGTAAGTAAGGGTTTTTTGGCTGGTCTTCTGTTGCTTAATCCTGCTTCATGTAAACGTCTTCTAACCGTTCGAGACGATATAGCGATATTTCGAACATCTGCTAATTCATTTTTAAGCAGATTGCTGGTTACTCTCCTGTCTCTAAGAGCACGTTGTCTCAAAAAACGATCATCAATTTAATTAGTGCAACGTCTAAAACGAGGTTTAATACGAATACTGTCAAAACAAGGTATTACGTGACACCAGCTAGCTTAAAAAACAACTGTCATTGTCAAACAAGGTCCATGGCCTACTTGTCGTACAGTAAGTTATCAATAAATAAAGTATTATCGAGCAAAATATAAGTGGTGCGTTAATTTTGTTCAGGAGTTTAATTTAATTACGAGTATTAAAACTAAAATCCTAAAAGTAACAGTGGAGCTGAGGACAAAGCATCTGATTCTGCCTTACACTCGAATAGCTCGGGTTCGAATCTGGGCTAGGGATTAATTTGTTTTTCATGTTTATTCATCAATTATTTAAAAATTATTTATTTTGTCTCAATAATTTAAAATAATTTTATTGACCAAAAAATACAATAGAGTGCAATTGTACATATTTTTGTAGTGAAGAATATTAATGGTTTCGATGAAATTGTTAAAAACTTTTATACATTTTATCTGGACTCTTAGTATACATCTGTAAGGAGGGTGAATTGCTCCACAGCATTTGGGCCTCATAAGTCCTACTGTGCACATAGAAATTATTATAAAATAGAATAATTTTAAAAATTCGGAAACAAATCTCAAAAATCCCCCTACGAATTTTTAAGACCATCCCCTTTCTTCTATACACAAATGCCCTTACCGCTAGACCAGTAATTTGATGTACTAGTTCGGGCCAGACGCCGTTTCAAACTCGTTCTCAAATTTTCAAATACCTCTATACAGCATCGGTATATATGAGAAATGTTTTGATGAATAGTAAAATATACATATATACATATAAAATATTAAAATAATTTTTTTTATGTAAGACTGGCAGTATAGGTAAAATAAATTCAAAAAATATGAAACTAATGTATAGGAAGATAAAATATCATTTTATCCTTATATTTTTTACATTTTTACTTGATTTTTTGTTTTGTTTCGTTATTTGTTTGTTTTTGTTTGTTTTTGTTTGTTTTTGTTTGTTTTTGTTTGTTTTTGTTTGTTTTTGTTTGTTTTTGTTTGTTTTTGTTTGTTTTTGTTTGTTTTTGTTTGTTTTTGTTTGTTTTTGTTTGTTTTTGTTTGTTTTTGTTTGTTTTTGTTTGTTTTTGTTTGTTTTTGTTTGTTTTTGTTTGTTTTTGTTTGTTTTTGTTTGTTTTTGTTTGTTTTTGTTTGTTTTTGTTTGTTTTTGTTTGTTTTTGTTTGTTTTTGTTTGTTTTTGTTTGTTTTTGTTTGTTTTTGTTTGTTTTTGTTTGTTTTTGTTTGTTTTTGTTTGTTTTTGTTTGTTTTTGTTTGTTTTTGTTTGTTTTTGTTTGTTTTTGTTTGTTTTTGTTTGTTTTTGTTTGTTTTTGTTTGTTTTTGTTTGTTTTTGTTTGTTTTTGTTTGTTTTTGTTTGTTTTTGTTTGTTTTTGTTTGTTTTTGTTTGTTTGTTTTTGTTTGTTTTTGTTTGTTTTTGTTTGTTTTTGTTTGTTTTTGTTTGTTTTTGTTTGTTTTTGTTTGTTTTTGTTTGTTTTTGTTTGTTTTTGTTTGTTTTTGTTTGTTTTTGTTTGTTTTTGTTTGTTTTTGTTTGTTTTTGTTTGTTTTTGTTTGTTTTTGTTTGTTTTTGTTTGTTTTTGTTTGTTTTTGTTTGTTTTTGTTTGTTTTTGTTTGTTTTTGTTTGTTTTTGTTTGTTTTTGTTTGTTTTTGTTTGTTTTTGTTTGTTTTTGTTTGTTTTTGTTTGTTTTTGTTTGTTTTTGTTTGTTTTTGTTTGTTTTTGTTTGTTTTTGTTTGTTTTTGTTTGTTTTTGTTTGTTTTTGTTTGTTTTTGTTTGTTTTTGTTTGTTTTTGTTTGTTTTTGTTTGTTTTTGTTTGTTTTTGTTTGTTTTTGTTTGTTTTTGTTTTGTTTTAGTTTTTTGTTTCTTCAGTTTGTTTTTGTTTTTTTTTGATTTGTAGTTTTTGTTTACTACTTTTCTTTTTATTGATTTAATCGAAAAATTTGTAAATGTCAATTTTTGGTAATTTTAATATTAATTCTTTGAATTATTGGTTGAATTTTTTTTTAATTCATTGTTACGTTTAGAGTTTTTAATATTAAATTTAATGTTGTTGCTAGAAAATTGAAACATTCTTTGTCCAACTGATTTGAACATACAGGTTAGTTTCTCTTTGTCTCGTATTTTAATCATGTTAATAGTGTTCTTTGTCAAAAAATATGTACTGCAGACCTGAAAAAAGGATAGTTGATGGCAATCTATTATTTTTGAGTCTCCATATAGCTGGTCACTTGTATAAGGACGGTCTTTATTATGCGTAGTTCTTAAGAATCTTCTTTGAATAATTTCTAATAAATTCAGGTAAGTTCGAGCTATGATTCGATAGCTGATCTGTGATTCTACTAAGCTTTCATATATAATTTTCTTTTGTTTAAAATATAGAAACTCTGAGATCTGTCTGAATTGATAAATTATTGATCGTAGTGATTTAAGGAAAAAATTGATATGAATATTTCACCTTAAGTTGCTGTCGATAAAAATTTCTAAATATTTTACTTTTTCTGGATGGAAAAAATGATGGATAGTAAGAAAACGGTAATAAAATTATCCTCATCATAAAATAGATTTTACAAATAAATTAGGAAAAAAATTGGTCCTATTATCGTGCATTGAGGGACACCATATATAAGTGTCAGCTCTTCACTAATATGTTGATCTACTGTTGCTTTTTGTTTTCTATGAATCAAATAACTTTTAAACAGAATATGTGCAGTTATTAATACAACACCAGAAATTTTATTGGAAAAGAAACAATAATATTAAAATAACACAAGAGTGTCAAAACTTTTAAAATAGCCAACTGTTGAGTCCTCGTTTACTTTATAATAACATTCACCCTGTAAACTTTAAGAATCCCCATTACCGTCCATCCATCCGCATTAGGAAGTGACAGAGAGACAGGATTAATAATCCCATTTTATCTTCGTCATCGTCTGCCGCCACCAGGAAGTGGGAAACGCGCGGGCAGAAAGTTCTAGTACGGTCCCGAGACAGAAAATATAGCGATGCTGACCGGTCCCTCATTCTTTAGACAGAATCGGATTTCCTTCCAAATTAATTAAATCTTATTGTTATTATTAAATGGTTTTATATCGATTACTATGTAATTATTAGTTAAATGTAAGGCTACTAAAAATTAAAACAGAAAAAATACGAAAGAAAATCGAAGAAATTTTTTGGCAAGACAGAAAATAAAGGTAGTAGAACATGCATTTGAAAACATAAAAGAAATAAATGTAAAACCTTGTACCCAGATAGCACAGGACGTGCTAAGGACGTCCATTACATGTCCATTTATCGTCTGTACGTCCAGGACCAATTCTGGACGTTTTAAGTATGTCCAGTTTAGTAAATCCTCGGAACGTCAAGAAAAAGATATCCGCAGAACGTCAATTCTACGTTGCCTTACTATATGTCCATGGATTCACATTCGCGTTGTATTATTATATGGTTATATTACAAAAACAACATATATAATGAGATATAAATAATTATTAATTAATTAATTATTATTGTCCCAATATTCAATTGAATGAAGGCCAAATAGGCAAAAACGAAGGACATTGTTGACAAATGACATTTTTTATTTTTATTTATTTAGATTTAAGCACTGAAATATTCACAGGGCTCAGGTTTTATTAAAAAAAAAGAGAAAAACATGGTGTTCAATGTTCGTGATTCGATGGTATATACATATTATACGAGTACAAGTTGTATCATTCCGCCATTTGACTGTGATTCGATTCTGTAAGTTTGTGGTTGATTAATATTAATTTTTTGCAGTTTGTACCATTTTCATCTCTGAGAAAGGTGGAAGTTGTCCAGTGAATACTACAAAGCTAAAAGGTTAGTGAATTTATAATTTCTAGCAGGGCAAACTTAAACAAACAAATTTTAATATTGATCTGCCTTTCATTTTGAATAAGCGATTACATTATTTTTAGGTTCAGCTGGAAGGCAAATATGTGCAAATCAAGAAAAACAACTGACTGCTGTCAATCCAGGCATGGTTGAAAAGAGCAATGTAGAGGAGTTTTCCAGTGAATTCTACAAAGCTAAAAGGTTAGTGAATTTATAATTTCTAGCAGGGCAAACTTAAATAAACAGATTGGATTTTCATATTGATCTGCCTTTCAATTTGAATAAGCGAATAAATTATTTTCATGTTCAGCTGAGAAGGCAAATATGGCCAGAACAAGAAAAAAACTGAACTGCTGTCAATCCAGGCATGGTTGAAAAGGGCAAAGTAGACGAAACAATTTTAATAATTTTATTTTTCATAGGTTATTTGCTTCCAAATAAATTCGTTTGAAATTATTCATTATTTTCACTAATTTTCTTAAACATCCTGTTATTCCCCATTTGATCTTTTGAAAATGTCCATGGAATGTTCTTAAATGGACGTTTTTAAGACATCCTGATTATTAACAATGGACGTTCCAAAGACGTCCACGTCCGTGACATGGACGTTGTAAGGATGTCCTGAATGTCCAAGTAGGACGTTTTTTAGAACGTCCATAAGACGTATTTGTACTATCTAGTTATGGCATAGACATATTCAAAAAACGAACGAAAAATATATATCTGAACAGAACTGGAGAGTGAGAGAAAGGGTGGTCTACGATAGATGACAAAGAAAAATAAATAATTTGGAATGGAAAACTTTAAAAACTAATTAAGTGGTTCAGTAGCAGTAGGAGATCAAAACATTTTAACTGTTTGTACTAGACGTAACTGCCAAATATTTAGGGCGTCATCCTGACAATGGTGACGACAGGGATTCAGTTAAAATATTTTTTCCGAGCTCCTAAAAAAAAAAAAAAAATAGAAAATGTCCTTAATAGCTATTTTAATAAACTCCTGGTCCTTCTGGTCAAGATTCTTAAAAAAAAAGGATTCTCGGCTTATTTTTTATAAAAACCATGTCCTTTTGAAGGACATGTGCTGTAAAAATAATATTTTAGGCTTTAAAAAATCTCAGACAATTTGTTTGATAAAAAAACTTTCCTTTTCAAAAAAGGACAGGTGGTAACACTACTCCATCTCCTTATAAAGCTTGATTTTCTCTCAAGATTTCAATATTATATCGTTTTCTGTTTCTGAGTTAGGATTTTTAAAATATTTCAACCCCCCTTATCTCCCCATTTTTATTTAATTGTTCATTCACTTATAGAGCTCGATTTATAGTTTCAGATTTTGTAAAGGTTTTGTCCTTTTATAGAGATTAATTTTTCCAACAAATTTCAAGTTGATTTAGGATTTTTTTTAAATATTTTAACTCCCCCTCATATTTCCCCATTTTTATTTAATTGTTCATTTCCTTATAGAGCTCGATTTATACTAACCATTTCATGTAGATATCGCTTCTGGTTCTGATTTCTATTTTTTTTTATTTCAAACCCCTTGACCCCGATTTAATTCAGATTTTGTGAAGACTTTGTCCCCTTATAGAACTTGATTTTCCAAAAAATTTAAGTTGATATTATTGTTAGTTTTTGAATTAGGATTTTTTTGAAATATTTCAACCCCTCTTGACCCCCATTTTCATTCAACTTTTTTCAGAATTAGTAGGCTTCACCTCCTTTTCGTTTTTGATTTTTGATTTTTTTAATTTAAACCCCTTTAAATCCCTCATTTTTAATCAGATTTTTCAAAATAAAAGGGCTTCTCCTTAGAGATCTTGATTTTTGCTAAAAATTTCTGGTTGATATCAATTTTCGTTTTTGAGTTTTTTTTTTTATATTTTAACCCTCCCTTAACCTCCTAAATTATTCAGATTTTTTTCAGAATCAACATATTTCATTTTCTTATATAGCTTGATTTTAATTAAACATTTCATGTTGATATCGCATTTCGTTTTTGATTTATGTTTTTTTTTATTTTAACCCCCCTTAACCCCCCAGTTTTCCCCTTATAGAGCTTTATTTTTCTTGAAATTTTCAAATTGATATAATTTTTCATTTTTGATTTATCGTGCGGTAAAAAAGTGACATCGGACGGATGGACAAAGTAAATCTATAATACTCTTCACAGACTAGTGTGTGAACAGTATAATAATAATAATAATAATAATAATATATGAAGACCGGTTGTTTTGAAATTTTTTTGCTTAGGTAACTTTGGCACTCTGAACCACTTAATTTATGATATTATTAACAAAACCAATAGGAAATATTATAAATATTGTAGCGCAAAGCCAACCCTGTGCTTTGTTTATTACCGTATCACGACAGGAAGTTAGCGCTGGCCATATAGAAACAAACGCAGTCATAGAAAGGCAGTTTTAGATTGTTCTGGAAAGCCGATAAAGTTCTGGTATAGAGCTGGCTTTATAGAAATAGCGCGAGTTGTCGACAGACAGGAAGATTCAAATGAAGTGTTGGACAGTAAAGACAAATTTTAATAAATAAATTAGAATTGTGAGTAAGAATAGTGTCTAAGTATTATATAAATTAATTAGCACGTTATAACTAAATTGTAAATAGAGTTTTTAAATAAATAAACTATAAATAAATTAAACAAACGTCATAATATAAATATTATATATTCATTAAGCATACGAAGCATATTTCAGCGGCAAAGTAACTTTATCTAAACTGACCAACCAGTCTACCATAATAGAATAATAATAAACAGCTCCACACATGTCTTGTAGGTTCATGGATTAGTTACAGTTACCGATTGGTTCTTTTATTGCTTTCTATTTTTTGATTCTATTTTCTAATTTGTAACATTTGGTCCTCTTAAGTGTTCACCCACTTCGTTCTCCCACCTTTCATTTGATATTCCTCATCTCTTTTTCTGCCCATGACTTTGGTCAAAATCATCTTTGATATTCTTTGATTTTCCATCCCCTATCCATCTGATTCTCTAAATTTTCGCTACTGTCGTAATATAGTTTCATGACCTTCTTATTTGTTTAAGAGAATTCTAACTCAACATTAAAAAACGTTATTAACCTGAAATTTTCGTCTATTGATTCTGAAAAATCTGATTAAAATTTGGGGGTTAAACTATGAAAAATATCATATAGAAAGCCAAACATTATATATCGTTATTCTAGTTTTTTATTGCAATTATTCATATTGCGTTTTATGTTAAGCAGACAGAGCTGTCGCATCGTTTGCTGTATTAGAAAGAGCAAGACACTTGCCAAATTGAGTGGGGATGATTTGTGCAAGCAAATTTTTAAATATATTTAAAACATACATCTAGTAGTAAAACAAACTACTCAAAAGGACCCCGCAATAATCTTATGGAAATTGGGTTTCTGTCAAATTGTCTGAATTTTTGATATGTTGTAGATTTTGTCATCCTGAACAAAAGTCTCCATGGACACAAAGTGTCAAAATGAATATTTTGGCAGCTACGAAGCTGCCAAAGCTCCCCTGACCCGTTGCAAAACTATTCATTTTCAATACTATTTACAGATGTCAAAAGCATATTTTAATTATTCTAATATATAGGGTAATGTTTTTGAGGTCACTGGATTCAACCCTCATGTCAGATTGGATAAATTGACCGTTGACAGCTGTCAATTCACTGTCAACGAGGAAAGATAATATTTACTTCTCTATTCTTCGTTGACAGTGAATTGAAAGCTGTCAACTGTCAATTTTTCCAATATGAGATTAGAATTGAATTCAGCTCCCTCAAAAGCCCAAACTCTCAATGTCAACACGGAGAATATTTACTTTTCTATTCTTCGTTGACAGTGTATTGACAGCTGTCAACGGTCAATTTGTCCAATCTGACATGAGGGTTGAATCCAGTGACCTCAAAAACATTACCCTATATATTAGAATAATTAAAATATGCTTTTGACATCTGTAAATAGTATTGAAAATGAATAGTTTTGCAACGGGTCAGGGGAGCTTTGGCAGCTCCGTAGCTGCCTAAATATTTATTTTAGCACTTTGTGCCCATGGAGACTTTTGTTCAGGATGACAAAATCTACAACATATCAAAAATTCAGACAATTTGACAGAAACCCAATTTCCATAAGATTATTGCGGGGTCCTTTATTTAACCTGGGTAAATTATTCGTAGTAACATGCCCAAAAAACAGAAAAGAAGAATAAATCTAATTGATAATTAAGGGTGCTGAAAAAACCATTAAATTTAATACGATTTTAATTAATACGTAATGAAATATATTAATGAATAAAGAAAAATGATTTAAAGGAAGGACCTACAAATACAATACAGTCAAAAATTGCGGATACGGTCCCGAAGCAGAGAGTATAGGGATGCTGACCGTTCCCCCTGCCTCTCGGTCTTTCGGACGTCCATCCGAACCCCTGGGAAAGCGATGCGTGTGTGCACTGCCAAGTGTTTGCTCAAAGATGTTATTGATTTTCAAGTTGTGCGGCCGAGCGCACGGTGTCCCGTTCGTTTCTCTTGCCAGCGGCGGGGATTCCCATAGGAATGATCAGAAACACATATTTTATTTTTTTATTGTGTTGTCCTTTTACTTTTGTTTTGACACACAGTTGGGGTCGATTATTTATTTGTTTAACAGGATAATACTTAAGTATTTATAACATTTCCGTCAGTATTTGATAAAAATTATTCTAGTGGTCCTAGCACATATTATCTTCTTATCTCGACACACATACTGTCATATTTAAGTCAATCACTCTTACTTTTTCGGCAAATGCTTCTTTAATTTAATTCTGCGACAGTCCTAGTGACCGTTAAGATTAGGCTCACCTCGCCTATAACTGACAACCTCGGTTGCCTGGAGTTGATTATTTATGTACACAAACATTTTGATTTAATATGTAATTACACTTTTATGTCTGTTTATTTAAATTGATGAAACCAAAACCAAAGGTTCCACACTGGCCACCCTAGCAACTTAGGTTGCCAGGTAGTTATGGTTGAGAAACGCTTAATCTTGCTAATATAACATTTAATGGTATCAGGATAAACTAGATAATGTACCCAGACAACACACCAAATCCCAGAGATATCCACAGAATATCTTTTGTGGATATCCAATATATCCACAGGATATCAGAAATATTCCGTGGATCTAATATGGATATCCAAATGTCCGTCTATATCCAGAATATAGAAGATATCCTATGGATATTCAGCAAAATAGCTAATGAGTATCTTCCAGACAATACAAGAAATCCCAGAGATATCCACAGAATATATTTTGTGGATATCCAATATGGATATAGAATTCAGATATTCAGCAAAATATTTTATAGGTATCTTTAGTAGAGGTTCATAAGTAACCAATTATTATTGAATAACCTCGAAAGAAAATAGAGATAAAAAATATTTCCAACAATCTGCCTTTGATTTTGCCCACTATAAGGGCATTAAGGAGAAAGTTATCCTTATTAGGACTCTTCAGCAATAAATGGAAATTCTCGACTCCAATCTCTAATAGAGTGTGATTGCCAAAAAAATTCGATCGAACTCATTTACGGCGGGTTGAGCATGAGTAGATACTTAGGAAGCAAAATCAAAAATTACATCTAGTAGATATCCACGATGGTTTGCGTCCGCGCTTAGACTTTGATATATTTATATTTATAGTGGATGTCCATGGGATATAGAATACACCTTAAAAAAATTAATTTTAAATATCTGAACGGTACTATTAGCCACAATGGCGAGCACAATGGCGTAATTTTTTAATAATTTGCTATATAATTACTATTATTTATGGACATTTGCATGTCTATAAATTACATTTCATGGATATAAAATAGATATCCACCATGGACTGGACATTCAGTGGATATTGGGATGTTCATTAGATATCCAAAGGATTTGGTGTGCTGTCTGGGTAGCAGTAGACTTGAATTACAATAGATCTGTTGAACGACTTTACCAATATGCCTAGTGCCATCTCTAGCTTTTTCCCGATTGTTCTGAAACCAACAAGATGATTACGTCACCCTCTTCCCTCTTGAACAATCAAATAATTTTCTATAAAATGCAGACGTTTTTCGTCACAATATATGTTGAAATAATCATTATATAATTTATTTAGTCTTTACATTTATGATATACACTTACTCCAAAATAAGTAGTTGTTATAGTAATGTTTAAAAAAAAAGTAATTTTTTCAATTAGATTAATAAATCCCAAAAGTCGTTCTAAACATTTTATTTACTTTTAAAAGTATATCGTCCACAAAATAACGATAACATCAACAGGTTATGGGCCCAGACATCCAGGCGAACTAATTTTTTTAAGAAAAACGTTTTGCAATTTTTTTTAAAAAATGTGGATGTTGCAAACGAAACATTGCGAATCCAAGTAGGAATATTGGAAGGAAACAGCAATTGGTCCACTTGGAAATACAAAATGTGCATACTGAAGCCGTTAGAATTCCTATTTCTTCTAACTAAATCTCAAGAGGGTAGGTGATACTAATAAAAAAAAGAAAACTAAATAAATATTTAAAATTACTAAATAATAAATTGGTTATTGATTTTAATTACTCGTACTTATATTCGAAGTATTAAAATGTACATTTATATATCACCTTTATGATAGGCCTTACTTATTGCTAACCCTCCGACAGTTTTCCAAGTCTAGAGTCCCTTGGTTGAAGGTAATTAAATACTTCAAATATCTGTCTTAAATGAAATAAGGAAAATAACCTATAATTATAAATATTCTTACTTGCTGGCACTCCAGGTTCCTAGAGGAACAGGCACGGAACCGTTATCCTAAGGTAGGTATACATACACACAAATGTATCCTAGAAAAAGAGAGTATCACAAAATAACCTTCTTGTAGTGACCAACTGGGAAGATTGGGGGTACCGTATAGTAAGGGGGCAAACCCATACTGGGGACCACTGCCTGAGGACCTGTATGTCACGTTGAGATAGGGCTGGTCCTTGTCTAAGGTAGTTCCAGAGCGGTAAGTACAAAACTATGCCGAATAGCACCTGTACTAATAGTAAAAATAAAAAAAAGGTCTGCAAAGAAAATACATATATGTACACATCAAAATATTATTTTAGGACTAGGTGAGCTGCTGCAGAAAAAAAAAGTTAGACACCTGAGGATGTTCGTTGACCTTATAGAGATCCACAATAAAGTGTTAATTGATCCCACGCTTAATTCTATATGGGTTACTAACTCCTTTTTAGAAGGACCGTAGAAAAAATGTTCAAAAAAACTAGGGAGGCAGTCCCTAAGACAATTTGGTAAGTCATTGAGAGGTCTTTTACTAATTGGATGCAACTGAATAGGATGAATCTGTTCATTTGGTTGGCTAGATCTCCAAAGGGGCCAGAAAAGAAGAATTGTATTGTCAATTTAATTTGACAGGTAATAAATCAACAAGAGTATAAAAATAATAAATATTTATTATAGGTTATGGGCCAGCTAACCAGATATATTCAATAAATCGTACTATACTTTACTAGTACTAAACAGATTGGCGAATGTGAGCGATTAAAATATTTTCAACCCTGAGAGGAGTCCCTCACACCACAGATGTCCTTGAAGGTAAACTGAAAAAAACCTGTGACTTCCGATGATACTCCAGCACAAAAACAAATATTTGAGAAAGAACTCGAAATATTTATTAAAGCAGACAATTCCGCACTTCCAGCTCTTACCACGAACATAACGGAAGAAATATTACAGAAGGTAATGAGATATTATTCTACCGCAAGATACGTAAGGCTGGAACTCCACAGACTATTTGATACCAGAACAGAGGATAAAATGAACGATAGTTGCATGGAATTCTTCAACTACCGGAAACAATTGGAAGACGATATTGTAATTCACATGTCCAACCTGAAAATTCTGTGGAATGAATTACAATCTGAAACTGTTGACGATAAACTAGCATTAAACAGTTCCTGCGCTTGTGACTTACCCGAAATGCTACTGATCTGCAAGATTCTGGCCACATTACCAGAGGAATATTTTCCCTTTAAATCCAGCTGGATGCTAATGTCGAAGTCCGCTAAAACCATTTATAATCTCACATATCAAATAAGTGCATACGGAAAGGCATTATCAAACAAAAGTGAATTTATCCAAGAAGTTTTAGTTGCAGAAAATAGCACCAGAAGATTAAGCGCACGCAATACAACCAATAATATATTCTGCAATTATTGAAAAAAGATGGATATAAAGTCAAACAGTGCACAAAGTGGAAAGCTGATGGAAAACCACCAAAACCTAATACGATGGCCAACGGAAACGCACTAGAAAACGCTACTGACACAAATGTAACGTTATCTGCTTGTTTCTATATCGGGACCACAAATCATATTACTAACAGACGTGACGTATGAATCTTTCGAGTACTTCGGAGATGGCCGTAAGGTGACAACCGCTAACGAAGACTCTGTAGAAACTATTGGGAAAGGTAGTTTATCGATTAAGGCACAAGTCAATGACCAGTAGAATAGCTCAAGCTCTCAAACGTATGGTACGTACCTTCCATTAAGAAAAACTTGTTCTCTGGCTCGATCACGAATCTACTATAATCAATTATGTTTATTTCTAAAACTAATAAGATTTCAACAATTTTTTAAACAAGTTAGAATTCCTCATTAAAGTGTCAGTGGAAAAAAATAACAGAGTCTACACGAAACCGATGCCCATTTTTTGCGATTGTTTTGCTTTGATCTGCAGCATTTTTAGTTCTACAAAAAAATAATTATTAACTTATCATTTTAACATTCCCATCCATAATAGTTTTATTCCATTTTTGTTTTATTTTTTAATATCAAAAAATCAATAACAACATTAAAATAATAAAAGTTTTCATTTCTTGAACTCCGATTCGCCCCGACAATGAGCTGTCCACTGCTCTCACACATAACACACATACAACCCATCAGTGCGCTAAATTGAAATCTTTCAGAATTGCCTCTGCTGCCAGGAACAGCATCAGCAGGAGCAAGCAGAGTCCTGCCACCCGCGCTCCTCTTACACCACTCTGCCTCCCTCGCTCGCCCGCCACAAGTAAATATCGTTCCTCTTCTATAATGAGGTCCAGTGAGTGTCCGGTAGAGAGCGTGCGCGCATCTCGCGACTTCAGACTTAGCAAAAATTCGATATTAATATCGGAGGCTAGCAGCCAGCGTCGTCGTCGGGGCGGAGAGAAGGATGCCTGCAATGCGCCAGATCTACCAATAGCAGATCGCGAGCTATGAATATGATGGATTTATGGAAGTAATATGCAGAAGGTCGGCCATTGGTTCGTCAGAGTTTCAGGTTCCCCTCGATGTGAGACGACAGAGGGGCTAGAAAGTTTTCATTGCATTACGTTTTTTTCTTTCTTTCATATACGCCGTTTCAGAATGGAACATTGTTTTGTTTCTCATGGAAGACATATTAAATGTTTTGGAGGATTTATGTATAAGATAGCTGTATACTTTGTTCTACTTTTCAAAACTTTGCGGATATAAGAAATTTTTCTTAAAGAAAATTATTTGGGTCTAAAATCCTACTGACTGCGCCGATCGTGAAAGTAGTAGACAGAAAAATATAGATTAGAAATAATTATTATTAAACTACATTTCTTTTCGACAGTTTGTATTAAACGTTTATCAATAATATAATTTTATAATATACCTATACAGGGTGTTTGCAAAGTTGAGTCATTTATTTTAACAGCTTGTAGAACTCGTCAAAAGAAGTCAATATACCAATTTTACTTATCTAGGTATGGCTATTTTTTTTTTGTTTTACGGTTTTGAGAATGATTTTCGGTTAGTTATTGGTATCAAGCGTTTAGTTCGTATCACTTTAATTTTTTTGATATTTTGTACGGAAAAATGGCCCACGTTTATGGAAACAATGAACTAGTGGACATAATACTAACATGCGAAAAGTGCCAACAAAATGTAGCCGCAGCATGTCACCTTTACGCGGAAAGGTTTCCATTAAGAAATCATCCGGCTCCACGGATGTTTGTAAAGTTATTCGACTTTGTGAGACAGGATACTTGAAAGAACAACAAGGGAGCCACGCTGGAAGACCTGCTCCACCTGAAATGGTAGAAATTAAGGAAACTATTTTGGAAATGGTGGAAGATGACCCAACAATAAGTACCAGAGCCATAGCAACTCAAGTCGATGTTTCCCATAGTAAAGTGTGGAAAACAATACGACAGGAACAATATTATCCTTATCATTATCAACGGGTACAAGCATTACAACCTAAAGATCATCCTAGAAGAGTTGAATTTTGCCAGTGATTTTTACAACAGTTGAACAGAAATGAAGATTTTAGGAAATAGTAATTTACGTTACAAGACCGGAAAGTAGTGTTTTATAGGTCGAGACAAGCAGATTCCAGGGCGAGCCGTAGGCGAGTCCTGAAAGCTTGGTGAGACCTGTAGAACACTAATTTCCGGTCGTGTGACGTACAATATTTTTTTAAGACCGACTTTTTAATGTAAACTAATTTTTTATTTATTTTATTTTATAGTTATAATTAAGTAATAATCAACAAATACTACATACAACTAAACAGAAACTAGATAATGCCTAAATTGGCCAAATACATTATTTTTGAATATTTATGTTAAATGTACAATTGTGAACGATAAATATCTGAAGGGAAGATGTGTCTGAAATACTGGGAATTGTTATGTTTTTTGTAGCGGGACTAACAAAATTAGTTTGCTGCATATTGTTTGTGGAACAACCCGCATGGATTTTGTTTGCTACATCAATTTTGTTTTTCATTGAATTTTCAAGGTAACCTGCTACGATTGAGGATTTCCATCCTCCGTGCCGTTTTAAATTTATAAGATCACCCCCTCCATCTACTAGCAGAGTCGCTGAGCTTCGACGAAAGCAGTGACCTGTGAATTCGCTTGGATTTTCCAATTTAAGATAGGAGGCGATTTTGCTAGGGGCTTTTCCCACAGAATGCAAACCTACTGCTTGGGTTGAACACTTCCCATTAAAAAAAAAAAAATAGTCGTTTATGGTTGGTATGCGGTGGCCTTAATTGCAAATAATTCCTATAAAGTTGCAAATCTCTTTGGGAATTTACAATAAACGTTCTGGTGGTATTCGTTTTGGTTATGGGGATTTTAACTATCAACATTGTTTCCTTATCCTCGATATCATTAAGTGTCATATTAAAGAGTTCTTCGTGGCGACATGCACCTGCGGAACCAATAATTAAAAGCACCTAGAATAGAATTAAACTTTATTGTAATCAGTTTTTACTTCGTTTCTTTGATTTTAAATTACCTTAAGCATAAGATATTCGATATCGGGAGCATTGTTTAGAAATGTTTCGATTTGTTCTCTTGACATCATCTTAGAATTCTTTGCTATATGACCAACCGATTTCTTTTTAATAAACGCTATCAATTTGAAAAAATTGTTGATATTTACATTATCTTTTACAGTCATCGTATATTTCAGCATGCAATATAGGCTCCATAATGATGAAGGAGCCAGTTTTTGTGATTTTTCGGAAAAATATGCCAAAAGCACTTCTTCGTTTACATTATTTACTTTTTTTCTCGGCACCAATTTTTAAATGAATCGTATGTCTTTTCATAGCGGGTTTTTGATTTTATTGGTAATAAATCGTAAATAGCTTTCTTCGCTTGTTTCTAAAATATCTTGTGGAATTTCATTTTCAGCATCTGAATCCATATTATTTGTAAATTTGAAAACTCATAAATCAGGTTTGACATAAACAATAAATTAAAAATCAACGAACTGTCACTTGACAATAAATTGCAAGGATTATCAAACAGCGATTGGACAAATTGAAAAAGAGGGATCGGTAAAGACTATTTTTACCGGTCCCTAGAGTCTACTTTCTGGTCTAGACCGCCAAAACGTTACTTTCTGGACGAAAAATTGTCCAGAAAGTGTATATTTTCTGGTAGGTCTTAAAAAAATAATTTTAGCTACAGACGAATCCACATTTACACGAAATGGGATATTCAATTTTCACAACAATCATGTTTGGGTAGTAGAAAATCAGCATGTCGTAAGAAGATCTAATTTCCAACATAGATTTTCATTAAATGTTTGGGCTGGTGTAGTAAATGGCATGCTTATTGGACCATACTTTTTTCCACCTCGGCTAACCGGTGACATTTATTTAGATTTTCTTCGACACCACCTGCCAGAATTATTAGAAGATGTTCCACTGAATGTTAGGCAGGATATGTGGTTTCTACATGATAGAGCTCCACCGCATTTCAGAAGAGGAGTTCGTGAATATTTGAATGAACAGTGAACAGGGAGGAATGGACCCGTTTCTTGGCCTGCACGCTCCCCGGACCTAACGCCGTGTGATTTTTTTACTGTAGGGTTATTTAAAACAGTTAGTGTATCATGATGGAGGAGTAAATACTGTGGAAGAACTTCAAGACCGTATTGTAAATGCTTGTGATGTTATTCACGGACATCCGGATTTTATTTTTGAGGCCTGTCAGGAGTCGTGGGTACGCCGAGCAAGACTATGCATTAATGGACAAATGGTGACAATTTTGAACAATTTTTGTAAAAATGGAATACATTTTACCGATAATAAATATTTTTAATTTTAAAAAACCTTATTATGCAACTTTTATTTAGGTGATTTTAGGTATATCGAATTTTTTTGACGAGTTCTACAAGCTGTGAAAATAAATGACTCAACTTTGAAAACACCCTGCATAAAATAGTATAAATTTATTAAATATCAACAGACAGAAAGTTGGCAACAAACTATTTGTCTAAAATGCACATAAGATTTTTTCTACGATCACACTTTTTTAAGAAATAAATATAAAAACTGAAAATGTGTCGTAAGCAGTGTATAATGTGTTGCCTATGCCTACGTTAGAAAAGACTGCGCACACCGCTTATGGAAAAGTGGCGACCTGTTAAATGACATACATTTTTGATATGTTGCAGTTAGCGACCTCTTAAGCAATAGTGTGGGACCATTCAAATTATATGACTGGTCTTTGAGATACAGGGTGTTAAACTTAAGAAATACCATTTATTTGATAAAAATTATATCGATTATAATTTTTTGTACCAAATCTTATTTTAACATCTTTTGGCATTCTACGAATATAAAAAGGGATCAAAAATTATTTCCCTTACAGGGTGAGCCACAAATAAGCAAGGACATGTTTTTGTTAGTTACTTTTATTGTTCTAGAAGGTGAAAATATTTACTAAAAATAAATTATTGCTATATTTATCATGTCTAATGATAATACAAGATAATACAAGAATTAGGTGCCATTTATACAGGCTAATTCGTAAATATTGACATAGGCCAATATATTTCTTTATAAGTATTAATGTGAAACGCATTATTTTTAAGGGAATTTTGTGTATTTACCATATGTACAATTATCCAATTCATTGACTATAGGGTGACCTAATAAATATATTGATAGTTAATTTACCGAATGTGTGAAAAAAAAACAATTTTTTTAAGCACCATATATTTTTTGATTGGTCCTGTAAAAGTATACATATTTTTTCACTGGCGTATCATCCATCCTGTAAAAGATATTTTTTTAAATTATAGCTTTTTCTATGGTATTTGAGATAGAGGGTGTTAAACTTAGAAAATTACTCTTTTTTATTACCAGTTACTACAGGGTAAATCGTGAATAAGTAAGGGCATTTTTTTATTACTTTCATTGTTTAGTAGAGGTCGAAAATATGTATAAAAAATTCATTATTGCAATAATGATCATTGTTGATGATAATACAGGTGCCATTTATACAGAGTGGATCGATTTTTTTTAATGAATGTGACACTCAATATTTTTAGTTGATTTTTATTTGTTATATTATTAACATGTGTATAACTATCCAATTTATTGTTTACATGGTGATTTAATAGATAGATTAGTTTATCGAAAATGTTTTAAAAAATTTGATAAATCACCCTATATTTTTAGTCCTAAAAAGGTGTTTCTTTACTGGTGTATTAACCATTCTGTAGAAAATAAATTCTCAAAAATTACAGCTTTTAATGTAATAAATTTTGATAGGTATTGATCAGAAGAACCTTTTTTTTTAGTTTAAGGTTTAAGCTGTCTAAAAATATTATTGTTGTGTCTTTATCCTACAGGGTCAAACGCGGATACAAGGAGGGGTAATAGGGTAATTACCCCCCCCCCCCCCTCCAAGCTGCTCGAACAAATCCAGGAATTTACTAAATTGTAATCTAAAAACAACGAGATTTTACGAGGAAGCAAAAAAAGACACGATGACTCACGAATGAAGAATAGAGAAGCACAGGCTGGCATAGAGTATTTTGTGTTATTTTTTAAATAAACGAATGATTTTTTGATAAAATTATCTACCCCCCCCCCCCCCCAAAAATCTTCCCAGATCCGCGCCTGTACAGGGTGTAAAAAATATTAGCAATATTGTATTAAAGATAGTCTATCCCTGGTAAACTGAATAAGCTAGGACTCGTCAGCAAGAAATGGACAGAAATAGACCATTAATCACATCCTTACTACTAATCACGTAAGTAGATATTAATATTTAACGCTTTTCTAATGGTACACTTTGATTTTCTGCACTCAGAATTTTTTTATGTTTACCCTGGATACATGAACTGTATTTTAGCTTTGGAAAGGAGATTCGTTGCATGTGAATTAAACGCTGACTACAAAAAATATTGTTTATTCTATCATTGGAATATGATAATAATAAAAATGTTTGACAGTTACAAACCTTCATTACCTAAACCTAATAATACGATTGAATAGAAAATTAAAAGACCTTTAAAATGATGTAACACATGAACCACATTTCTCTTTAAAAATTATAGATGACGTAGTATAGAAATATAACTATTTAGAAATAAGGAATTGAATCGTATTATTAAACGAATATTCTGTTTTGTAATATAGTGCACTTGTATTACTCTTAATAATAATATATTTATAATTAATAGAAAGAATGAAAGAAACATTTAAGTCCAACTGACTGCGCCAATTATTTGTAAAAATTTTATAGACGTACAACTTAACGTCGATGCACGTTTACAGTAAAAATGTTTGTTTTTTATTAGCATAGAAGAAAGAAACTCCTTATCAAGTTGTCACATATCTGCGGTAAACCGTTAGTTCACTGTGCCACCAAACGCTTCGCTATACAACATCGAAAACCACCACTTGCATGTCCTCGTTTACCCTTTTCGCAGGCATCGTCAATGACCTCAATCCCGTTAAGACTTCTTTCGGTAAGTGCAAGTCTTTGTACAATTTGCGACTAATAAAGCAATTCTGCGTTATTTTTTAAACAATTTTTTATAGATGGAACGATTAACCCATAAGGACAAATAGTAATTGCGTAATTATTTAATATTTTAATTTGTGTTATAGACACGCAAACTAAATAAAAGTTATATGAATTTGAAAAAAACATATTTTAAAAATATTTTTGGATATACAGGGTGTTGATTTTTGCCTGGCAAGTAAATATGTATGTTTTTTAAATAGAATAGTTTAGTTATACTGTATTTAACCCTGGAATGCTTTTACATATATTATAGTGTTTCCAAGCAATTATTTTTTTTTTAAATTAGAGAATGATGTAGACCCCAAATTAAATTATCATAGTTTAGGTAGGTTAACAATAATTTTAAAATCGTTTAATATACAGACTTATAAGGTTGAAAGCTAACGAACAGTGCTAATAAAACTGGTTTATTTTATACAGAGTGTTTTGAAACGTCTTAAATATGGCTATTTTTAAGTTCAATTTATTCTATTTTATCAAATGCAACACCCTGTATATAATTTAAGCATAATATTCCTTATAAGTTTGCCGATACAACTATACAACGATATGTTAGCCAATAATACATATACAGGATGTCCCATCAGTGCGTAATTGATCGATAGCTGTTTTATTAGTGGAAATACGAACAAATTTTTACTATAAAAGTTATATGACCATATTTAACAATTATTTTTAAGTATACAGGGTGGTCCATAAATAAAGTATTATTTTTTTTCGTATTTCCAATAATAAAACATCTATCGATCAATTACGCACTGATGGGACACTCTCTATATGAGTTATTGGCTAACATGTTGATATCGTTAGATAGGTAAATTTATAGGGTATTTTATGCTTAAATAATACACAGAGTGTTGCATTCGAAAAAATTGAGTAAATTGAACTTAAAATTAGCCTTATTTAGGACATCATTTCAAGACACTTTGTATAAAATAAACCAGTTCTGTCACCACTATTCGTTAGTTTAGTATGTTATAAGTCTGTATTTTAAAATCATTGTAAATATACCTGAATTATCATAATTTAATTTGGGGTCTGCATCATTATCTAATTTCATAAAAAAATTAATTCTCTGGTAACCCTGTAATAGTTTTTAAAAAATTCTTGAGTTATATACAGTGTTACCAAACCATTCTAGAACTGAAATAAAATACAGGGTGTTATATTTAAAAAATATACATTTTTATTTGCCAGACAAGAACGCAATACCATGTATATCCAAAAATATTTTTAAAATACGTAGGTATTTGATTGCGTGTTAATAACACAAATTGAAATATTGAACAATTACGCATTAATGGGACACCCTGTATAATTATTCATGTTGGTAACGAAAATGAACTCATTGATGGTGCTGTATTTGCTTTAAAAAGCAATCAATGTGATTATTATGGTGGGACGGATAACGAGTTCTTTTTTTAAATATTTTGAACAAAAAGTGATTCGATGACCATTTTTTATCGTAATGGACAATGCTTCATATCTTAGCTTATTCAGTCACCATGTTTAAGCTGAACTTCTGAACCTTGTTGGTGAATAATGGAAATCCATTTTTTATATATTTTTTAATTGAAGTTATTTTTTAATAAGCCTCTTAAAATATATGGGATAATGTCCTACCTGAACAATATGGACATAAAATATTACGTTTCCCTCCTTGCTATGGTGTCTTCAATTCAATAGAATTGATTTGGGGCATCTCAAAACAGTATTCCTCCTGAGTTAGACATTTTGTTACATCTTGCATCTTGTTTGTGTTGAAGAAATGCCAATAAAAAAGAAAACATTTAGTTATACTAATTAAATAGAGCTATAAACAAAAGCCCGCTCAGTTTTAAATAAAATAAAAGATTGCAGGTATCTATATTACCGACGGAGAAATAGTTGGACAAAATCCCTTCCATAAAGCGCTGATAGCAAAACATGTTGCCATATTTCTACAAAGAAACGGCAACTCTCAATTATCCTTTCTCCATGTCTCAAACTGTAAAAATTCGAGTGTAATGTAAGATCCAAGTAATCACTTCGAAAAAGGAAAACCAGTGTTGCCAGAGTATATTTTTGTTGTGTACCAAATTTGTCTAAAAAATGTACCAGATTCCATAAAAAGGTACCAGATTCCATAAAATGTAACAATTTTTTCAAATTGTGTGGTGTGGTCATTAAATAGTAAAAAAATAACACGAACACAACAAACAAGGAAGACCCCAACAATTAGACATTCCAAACAAAATCGCTGCCAGTGGATTTTGACAGGTTATGATTTGGTTATCATATGGCAACCTTGTGGAAAATTGACAGGATCAGTGATATAGATAATTATATAGACCGATTATCCAGTTTTTTGAAATAAACAGAAGCTTATGCATTGAAGAAAAAATGTAGGTAATTATTTTTTTTTACCATATTCATGACTAAACATTGATTTTAAAACACCTTTTTGCTAAACTGATTCTGATCAATGAGCACCTGCGAGGCAATATGGCCGCTCGCAAAACGACCCGCTTTGAGCAATCTATACAATTATATATGTATCATTGACCCTGGAAATAAGAGCAGGCCACAGGGTTGCCATATCTAAACTGTCAGTCTTCACTTGTTAGCAGGACGTTGGAATGCCTAATATATTTTACACGTCAAGCAAAAGCATACGCTGAAAAAGAAAACGTACTAAATTTTGCTTTGAGTGTACTAGAGTACCAGATTCTCAGAGAATGTACTAGATTCAGTACAATTGTACTAGATTGGCCACACTAACGGCAACGAACTGGGGCCCAATTCTCGAAACATGCGTTAACTGCCGCATGCGCTAAGTAACGTATGGTCGTTAACGCATATGACAGCAATTTAGTATTTCTGAACACCATGCGATAATAGCGAATCAAGTCGAACGTGTTAACGAAGAGTCTTTGATTATGCATAGTCTTAACCAATGAGGATTGAGAATACCAAAGATGGTATCACTGAATATGAGATAATTGCATTGACATGTCAAAATTGCCAAAAATGCAAAAATTATAAAATTAAATGGATTGCAGGTGTCTAATAATTTTTAGTTTTTGGATGTTTTTACTGTGATTATTTGTATTTTGGACTTGAGAATTAGAGTGGTTTAGATTTAGAATATTAAAAATGGAACAGCGTGGTTCACGAATAACGGAAAAACAGCGTGAAATTTTAGTAGAATTTATAACATTGTTTAGTGCCTGTAAAACTCCTATTTCTTCTATATCATCCATACTAAATAAAATATACCAACTAATAAAATGTTCAAAAAAGTCAAATTAAAAATAAATATTACCCAATAAATCACAAAACAAAACCAATAGATACAAACATGAATCACATATGATAAGCATGATTAATTGACAATTATAACCTTACTTTCACCTAAACGAATGCGACAAAGTAGTTGTCGAACGGTCATGAGCGCTTTTTTTTGAAAATCACAATTTCTTAGCGCATGCGTTAATAAATTTGACGAATGCCGCCAGTTCAGGAAAACACTTTCATCAAGTCGCATACGTTATCGCTAGTTAACGAAGGCGTCAGGAATTGGGCCCCTAAGCTCCGCTCCCACATACTTTGATTTTCTTTTACTATACGGAGAATGGTCGCACTGCGCAGCTTTCTGAGTGCCTTTTAAAAGGAGATAGAAAACTCCGCCATTTTGAACCCTTATTACGTGTTGCCTACATCTTGGCGCAATATTTTTAATAGGTGCGTTTTAATCATCCTCTTCTGCTTCGGAATTGTCGATTTCTTGTTTTAATCTGACAGGTTAAAACGACTAAACCGAAAATTCCGGAAGCAGAAGCGGATGATTAAAACGCACCTGATATTTCGCTTGCTGCTGTCAGTGTCAGTGAATAGTATTTTTGAAGTCACAGTTTATTGCTAAAGAATCAGTTAATTCACTCGGACCAGTTGAAAGTTCCAAAATAACATCCACTCCAGGCATACAAATTCAGGATACGCAGAAGACTGCTGTTTTATTATAGGCGGTGTCATATATTGTATTATCCGAGTTGCACAGTGTATAAACTGAAACTTTGAGACAAAAGTGCCGACGCAGAGTGAGCGATCTGATTCTTTAGCTGTAAACTGTGTCACATGGTTCAAAATGGCCGCGCCCTATGTTGGGCGTATCGGACCTCTCTCTTGCCTCGTATAGTAATCAAAGTATGTGTCCGCTCCTCTATTCACTGTCAATATATGAACTTGGCGATTCTGTCGTACTACAGAAGCAGTGTTGCCAACCTTGAAGTAAGCCGTTTCCCTCTTCTTACCTTAAAAATTCCCACTTTTATGAAAAAATTCCCTCCTGTTAACAAAATCCGTTTTATACCAGAAATACAAGCATATACATATTTTCCAAAAAATATTTATTAAAAGAAAACGAACGTACATAACAAAGTATAAAAGTATAATCTAAAAATATAAATCTTTTAACAAAACTTTAAAAATATATTAAAGAATTAACAATTTTAATTTTATTTGTTTTTAATATCATACATTTTTCACAATTTGGACTGAAGTAAAAAATTTCCGTTTTGAGTTAACTTTTTCCCTTTCGTGTTGAAAATTCCCGCAAAACGGGAAATTTCCCTCCGATTGGCAATACTGTACACAAGTGATTTATTTATTGTGTTGATTCATGGTATAAAAAATAAAGTGTTGATTAACACTTGCGTGTTTCGAAACCAGGGCCGGCCCAAGATATAAATTTTAATAAAAACTATGAAATAATTTAATTTAATTTTTTATACTGTATGGAATTTGACTAATTTGATATTATTAATATAAGAAATGCATTTTAAATTATATTTTTCAATAGCTTTAGAATATGTACACACCAGTCCTGGATTAATTAATAGGCCGTATAGGCCGCGGCCTAGGGGCGGCAGCGGCCTAAGGGCGGCAGCGTCCTAGGGTCGGCAGATTTCAGAGAACGCTCACTCGATTTCAGATGATAAAAGTCAAACAAGTTCACTGATTTTCTCATGGTTTTTATACTAATACGTCAAATCCCCATAGAAACCCATTCCTATCGAAAATTATCAATCCTAGGTACCTACTAGAGGTGGGAAGTTCGAATCTTTTTACTGAATTAATTCATTTGATTCATTCACCTAAAAAGATTCGTTCTTAAAGATTCGTTCTCAAGTGATTCACTTTAGCGAACCACGAACGATGTTATTCCGCCGATCCGTCGAAGGAAATCAAACCGAACGTTTACGAATTTGAGAACTACCTATTTACTAGGTCGTCGAGTGGCGTTCAGTCTGTAATGCGTAAGAAAGAATGTAATGATTTGAGTGGTGAGATGCTTAAGTAAAATAATTAATACCGGTTTTATTTTAATTTGATATTTTAAAGTATAGCGAATTAATATTTCATAAAAAGAAGACAGATGGAAATTTAAATACTATAATAGTAGGTTCATCCTTGTCCGTTAAGATAAACAACAGTAACATAATTTTTTTTAATGCTAAATATAGCCAAAACTAGCGAAAAATTATAGATATATGATTCGTCATTTATTGCTTTACTTATTTACTTTGATTAAAATTTATTTATCAGACAACGCGCATAAATTGTTTACCTAAGTTTAATACACCTCTGGTAAAGTGAGAAAAACATTACAGACACATACCGCCACCGCCTGTAAGTTCGAGTTCTTGTATTATGTTGTAGAACGTAGAACAAAAGCGACCGATTTGCCGATGCTGATTTAAAATACCGAATCTTCGAATCAGATCCGAATGAACGAAACAACCAAACTCGGAATTGGGCGTTCTTGATCGATCACAGAGCCGTCGAACAATTGACTCAAAAAAGATTCGAATCTTTTAAAAACAGGGAATTAATTCATTCGAGTCAGTGCACTGATTCGTTCTTTTTGAACGAATCGTTCGCGAACGACACACCTCTAGTACCTACTGTTATTGTACCTATTTTATCTATATTACGACGATTTGGTTCAATAATGTGTGCATTTTCACAGTCACATTTCTTCTAATAAAACAGCGCATCGCACTTTCCACTCCGGCTACAAATTGTTCTTGGGAAAGGAGTTTTTCCTGTTCAAAACGCGTGAAAAATTATCAAAGGTCTTCTCTATAGAAGCAGAGATAATGAACACTATAAACTATGATGCTATTGCAGATGATTTTGCTATTAAAAAGTCCCGTCAAATTTATAATTCTTGTTTTAGTTCCTTCCTTACTACGAATGGAAAATAAAGTGGCCTATACACTCGTAAAAAATATTAATCCGGCACTGGTACACACATAGCTAGATGCACGAATTGAATTTGTCTAGTGATGACCTAAGAAAAACTATTATATTAACCTATACATTAATACATCAAGATAAGAAATGTGGTAACTTATTTCGTACTCAGGGATTACACAGAATGATGTAGATCTCAGAGTAGAAATATGGGTATAGATCCAGGATAGATTAAAGGAACCAACTTTTCCAGAAGGTGTTGAAAACTGAAGAAAGATTCAAGTGCAATAAATTGTATAATAAAAATATGACTAAGATAAAAAAAATGGATTTGTAATTTTTTAATTAAATTTTATATTTTTTATTTATAGCATTTGCGGATTATCTGCAGGAATGCCGTTCTTTCATCATGGCTTTTAAATCTAATCTAATACTAACATAAATTTAATGTTCTACCTAATTCAGTTCGATTCGTTGTAGCTATTATGTTAAAGCAACTTCTTAAAGGTTAAAAGAGGAGAGAATCGTTCGACCAGAAGCAAAGAAATCTCGCTTCGTTTTCTGGTTCAGGACCGACGTTCGCAGCGGCCGTGGCGTCCACATCCGCATGATCTGCATACCGACGTCGCGCCACGACGCCCTTTTCTTATGCGTCCTCTTGATCTTCAGACCTTTTCACTCTTATCAACTTCATTTCGTTTCGAAAGTTCCGTTTCTACCTACTTAATTTCCCGTTTAAGAGACGATGCTCAACAGCATTTTTGAGGTCGAACCGAAAAAGTTGTAGTATTTTCATTTCGTTTGTTATGAAATGTTTTGTAAGATATCAAAATTTTATGAGTGTCAAACATTTCAGCCATTTATGCAGTATAGATTTATTTATTTATTTATTTATTTATTTATTTATTTATTTATTTATTTATTTATTTATTTATTTATTTATTTATTTATTTATTTATTTATTTATTTATTTATTTATTTATTTATTTATTTATTTATTTATTTATTTATTTATTTATTTATTTATTTATTTATTTATTTATTTATTTATTTATTTATTTATTTATTTATTTATTTATTTATTTATTTATTTATTTATTTATTTATTTATTTATTTATTTATTTATTTATTTATTTATTTATTTATTTATTTATTTATTTATTTATTTATTTATTTATTTATTTATTTATTTATTTATTTATTTATTTATTTATTTATTTATTTATTTATTTATTTATTTATTTATTTATTTATTTATTTTAATAAAGAATACAAAAGGGACGAACCCAGGAACAGTATTCACTATTAGCTTAACATTATATACAAAAATTTCAATTAATCTATTTCAAAATCAATAATAATAGAACACAAGCATTTAAATTGTATAGTCTAAAAAGAATTTGTTTAAAGTCTTAGTAAACGATTACAAGGAACAAGAAAAAATATCCAGATTTAAAAGGTTTGATAATGAGTTATATGATTTACAGCACCTAGCTGTAGGATAGTTTATATGATAATTAGTTGTGCTTGAACTTTGTAACGGTTGGAACTTAGTGGGGTGTAACGGATAAAACCGTTATTCGTTATTTCAACACAATCACCTCTACTCAAACGTCATTTGTCGTTTATGTCTTGTGTCAAAAGTTCGTATTTCATTTGATTTGAATTGGTCAACGAATCAAGTTGATTTTAATTTTTAATATATCTTGGTCATCCGATGTGCTAAATAATTTTTATCTATCGTAAATTCCGTCTGATTTTGTAAGGTAAGTTTTAATACTGATATATTGTTGAAAATATATATTTTGTATACGTTTTATATAATTTTATATATTATTTTTTTTGGAATAAGATATTATGCTTTACTATGTTTGAATGTATTAAATAAGATTTTTCCTTTTCATATTAATTTTAGTCTCTGTGAAATTATTTATTTAATAGTTTTAAATTGTTCATTTAATAGTTGAAGCATTTTATCTAAATCCTGTTCAAATTTCCTATTTCCTGTCATAACATTTCCCTTAGTTTTTAGCATGGCTATATCTAGACGGTTTATGGAGATTCATATCTAGACGGTTTATTTCGATTTTTATCTAGACAGTTTATTTGGATTTACATCTAGACGTTTTGAATTCCTATCTTGAAGTTTACGGTTTTTATACCTAGAAGTTTGGTACAATCTGAAGACCGTTGTTTGGTTCATCTATAGAAGATCTACACGTTTCAAGTTGAAGAATTAAGAATAAGGATCCCGAATCCCTTTGAAGAAGGCCTGAAGAAAGAAGGCCTGAAGAATACCATGCAATAACATTCCTTGTATTACTACCTCCTGTTAACAAAAGATAAGTGTTTTTTTTTAAATAAAACAACTTAAATTTGAATTTAGTTAAACTATGTGAATTAGAATTTGCTACTACCTTATCTAAAATTTGGTTTAAATATAATTTGTTAGTAATTTTCTATATTTTTATCACTATTCTAAAGTCAAGTATAGTAAGTTTTAAATATAGTGGTGCCCAACTTCTTTTTCAAAGTTATTCGAGTTATTGAATAACCTAATCCACGCCCAAAATCAATTGAGCTTAAACACATTATAACAAATAGATCAAATAACAAGTATCAAGTTACAAAATGGCACCCAACGTGAGGCCAATTTGTTTCTAGTGAAATAAAATAGTATTTGTTTTCTAGTATTGTGGGTTGGAACATTAAATGAATTCATGTTTACGATCAGTGGCGGTTTGCCTGTAAGGGCATTTGGGCACGTGCCCTAGTTTAATAAACAAAAAAATAAATAACTTACATATTTTATATTTTCCTCAATGCCTATTATTATTTTATCTAATATTCAGCGCAAACCGCGCTGGCATGACACTGAACGAACGGGCGTTGAGCGACGTTCCGACAATTTCGAAATTAAGTGGGCACAGGGCACAGTAAATGTATGCCTCTGTTGTTTTCTCTCTCATTATGATGCGAAAAACAAGGACAACGACAATATCGCTTAGCAAGAGATGAACACATGGGATGGATTACACGTCACAAGCCAGACGCTGTCCTCATCGCGACATGCTGTACCCATGGCACAGATTACCTAGACCAGATACGAATGTACGCAGCGGCATATTTACCGGCTCCCTCATAAAGGCGATGCCGGTTTCGGCTTAAGGTGCGCGTTTGTTGGACCATGATAATAATTTATTTATCGTGATTACGAGAAAACGTTAGTTGGACCATTAGAATAGTTAAGAAATAAAACTACAAAGAAAAATAACTATTTTTATATAAATTTTTCTTTTGGTTTTGTCTGACTTTTTTGAGGATTTCAAATCTCTGTTTGCTTATTTAAGAGTATAAAAAATTCTAAGTCTTAGAAATAATTTAATGGTGTGCAAATTGTTGGCAAGGATAACCAAATTCTATTTTGCTCATCTCAAAAAGGTATGCGTTGGAAATTCCAGGCTTAGTTGACAAACTATCAAATAGAGATATACATATTTTTTTTAATTTGAAAGTATAAAAGATAAATTTTTCGGTGGGAGATTTTAAATTGCCAAACTCCTTTTCTTCAGAGTCGTATGCCTTAAAATGCTCCTACACGATGGAATTTTACATAGAAGTTTGTCAATACTATTTATGTTTATAAAGAGGATTTGATTAAATGTCTCGAAGAAATTATGATCACAGAATTCGATAAAAAAACTATTAATCAGACTAAAGGGTTGATAAATTTTGAAAGACAGATTTTAGTTTCTGGTTATTTTTCTTCAGCAAAATAATGCCAAATTGCGATATACTTTTTGATCAACTGCAGAGTAGACAGCTCGATGCTCTCAAGGTTAAGATAAACATATCAAATTTTGCAGCAGCTATTCAAAATATTAGAAATAATAAAGACACGTTAATTCATGAAGAATGGCAATCACAAGACCCACAAGAACTAAACTTAAACGACAACACCCAATCAGGTCCAAGTACAAGCAAGAAGAGACGGTTTGTTGAAAAGGAGGACCCCATTCCTAATTTAAGGATATGTAAGGAAATTTGTGATACAATAGTAGTGCAGGTAAATGAACGTTTTAGTTTTACTACCCACCTAACAATTGCAAGTTTATTTGATAGTGAGAAATTTAAAGACTACCGAGGTTGTTTTCCAAATGAGGACGTTAAAACTGTGTGTAGTTTATTTCCAAACGTAAACAGCTTAAAATTCAAAAACGAACTGTCCATACTTTACACCCCAGATGACTTTGTGCAACATAATGGGGCCGTACCGTTATTACAAATGTTTTTTGAGAACAATTTGACAATTACATTTTCGGAATCTGTGGAGCTGCTAACTATCCTGTGTACAATTCCCATGACCACAGTGGAGAGTGAAAGATGTTTTTCGACACTAAAACGTATTAAAACATTTTTAAGGAACACTATGTGCCAAGATAGATTGTGCGCGTTAGCCATGTTATCCATCGAAAAAAAACTTATTCGGTCCATTCCAAATTTTAATAATCTGGTCATCGATCACTTCGCTAGCCAAAAATCCAGAAGAATTGACTTCAACTATAAGAAATAGTATACAACTATAGCGGTACCTAGCAGTTAGTCTTCAATTTTGTAATATTTAATTTGTTTTTAAATATATTTAATTTTCATTAAGCGGAAAACTTGTTTTCCTAAGAGAAAAACGAATCCCGGGATTCCTTTCTAGTGTGTGCCCCACTCCCGCTAGTGCCCACGAGCCGCCACTGTTTACGATTGAAGTAGAGTCAATCAAGTTATTATAGATTTTGTACATTTGTCTTCTATCTTCTAGTGATATTAATCGTAAATTTTGCTTAATAATAGATCGATTACTGATCTGATGCAAATAGAATTTTTTATTAAGATATTTAATAAATTTCTCTTGTACACTTTCAAGTTTAGTTATGTAAATGTTATATTGAGGATTTTAAATAACAGATCCAAAACTTAACACGCTCTAAGACATAAAAAGTGTGCGGACTCTTTTGATTTTTTTGAAGTCTTTAGACGTTCGTATAATGATGCCAAGTGCCTTCTGTGCTTCATTAATTACGTTTGATTAATATGATGGTCAAATATTAGTTTACTGTCATAAAAAATGCCAAGATCTTTTACAACAGATAATTTATCAAGAGGTGTATTTTATCAATGCTATAATTATTCAGTAAAATATCTTTGTTTCTAGAAAATGTGATGTGGTGACATTTGTTGAGATGAAGCAATTACGGGTGTAATAGGAGAATAAATTGTCAAAATCATTTTGAATCTGTAAAGATTCCAAATTCGTAGCAACAGTACGAAAAACCTTTAAATCGTCAGCGTACATAATAAATTTCGAAAAGGTTAAATAATTGCCAATATAATTATTGTAAATATTAAAAAGCAGCGGTCCCAGATGATATTCCTGCGGTACGTCAGTTGTAATAATACAAAATGCAGAGCTATACATGCCAATTTTAACAGCTTGAGTCCTATTACTTATATAAGACGAAAACCATCTGAGCAAATTATCATGAATACCAACCTGAGCGAGTTTATGGAGCAGTATATTATGATCAATTTTATCAAACGCTTTACTGAAGTCGATATGAATGGTATCTATTTGCAATCCACGGTCCATTCCATCTAATAAGTGTTGTGTGTAAATAAAAAGGTTACTTTCGATGGACCTTTTTTATTAATCCGTGTTGTACGATATTAATAATATTTTTAAGATCAAAGTCTAAGAAGTCTCACAATTTTGCAATAATGCATAATTTAGAGATAGGACAGTAATTTTCCGCTAGGTATGTGTTACCAGATTTAAGAATAGGAAAATTAATGCTGATTTCCAAATATCTGGAAAGTGACCTTCTTGTAACGATTTATTGAATAGGATAAATAGAGGCTGCGCTATTTTTTGAGAGCAATTCTTTAACAGACATGTGGGGATTTTATCAAAACCCGGAGCTTTGTTAAGAAGTTGTTTAATTTTGTTAATGATCTTGATATTGACATATAATAACTAGGTATATATTTGTTGTGTGAGTTATTAAAAGGTACATAAGTTTGGTTTAAGGGCGGGTTAAATACATGGTTAAAATAGGTAGAAAAAGTATCGCAAATAATTTGACCATCTGTGATCATTTCATTATTATGTTTTAAAGCCGAAATAACAGATTGTTATCTTTTTTTGATTTTACAAATTGTGATATATGTTTAGGATCCGTTGAAATAAAAGTCTCAATACGATTCACATAACTAGATTAATTAAATATTTAGATCTTCCCCTTAGTAGCTTAAAAGTTAAATAGTGAACTCCATTTTTATATTTTTTCCACTTAGAATGATAGTTTTTCTTTTCTTTGATATTTTTAAAAGTACTGGAGCTATACTACTGAAGAAATTTAAGGAAGATATGGGATATTCTTGGAAATAATGTTTTCAAGTAAATAATAAAATCTATTGACACTGTTTTTAGTATCCAATTTATCAAACTCCTTTTCTCAATCAATTAAATCAATATCTGTTTTAATGTTATTAAAATTAGCTTTTTTAAAATCATAATCAAAAGTGTCGATATTTAATTTCTTGAAAGAAAGTGTGTTTTGCATTACAAAACTGAACTCCAGAGTGGTATGGTTTTTATTTTCAACAACAATTGGATCTGTATATATTTTTACATTTTGAATTAGAAAATTATTAAATTAAATTAAATATTATTTATAAAAGTTCTGTTTATATTGTTAAATAATCTTTCCAAATACCACGTGAGGTAAGATTATTAAATTTCACAAAATTTTTCCCGAAATACCACTCGGCTGACGTCTCGTGATATTTTAACGTAAGAAACACCAAAATGTTCTAAGCTTCAGATAATTTGTAACGACTCAATATTTCTAAATTCTAATCTAGTTTAAAATTTTTAATAGTTTGTTTATTTGACAATATCTGGGTAGATCAAATTGAAAAATAATATTTAAAGATATTTTTAATTTATAGCAAATTTTGAATTTTGATTTAAAACAAAATTTATTAATTAACGAAAGCTCTCTGTAGTAAAGCGTTGTCGGTCGAATGTACTAACACCCTGTATATTAACTTTTATTTTAACAATGATAAGTATTTTTTTTCTAAAATTAAAACTAAAAGTTTCAGTTTATTTTTTTTATTGATTCTTATGAGTTTTTTGTTGAACTTTATTTCTTGATTTCCTGCTAAAAGAAATATTATTTCCTGATGTGCTGCTTAAATAAATGTCCCTCTCCACTGGTTAATTGGACATTTGAAAAGGCGATTGTATTAAATAATAGTTGAATTAAACCAAAATTGTGTTTTAATTTTATTCGTGTTCCTACTTTGCTGAAAATAAAACCAAAATAACAAACACCTGTTAGATAATAATTATAGTTCCTGCAAGTCGATTGTAATCGCGAGGAACATTATAATTCCAGAGTACAGATGTCAATAGTAGTAATATATCGATTGAGGGTGAGCATTTGTCATAGTGTGGGCGGCCTGCTATAGCTATATGTATAGTCGACAGTGACCGGCCAGCGGTCAGCACCCCCCTGGGTCTAGAGGGGCCGGTGGGGGCGGCTGCAAGGGGAAACTCTCTGATCAATACCCAGGTCTACCGCCGTAGTGCCAACAAAGCAACTATAACGGATCCTGGACTATTGTTCATCAGGAGATAAAATGGGAAAATGGATTTTCTCTCGGCGCTCTCTTTTCCAAATGCTCTGTCTCTCTTCGGACGGTTCGCCGTCTTGTTTTTCTGTTTTATGAGCAACTTTTTTAGGTAAGTAAACGGCGGACCCAATTATCTTTATACAAGGATGATTTGAAGTGACACCCTTTTCCGGTACACAAATAAAATATTTTCTTTTAAAGGTTGATTTTTATAATACGTTATTATCAGGTAATAATCTAATATTAAATAAATTTAAAGTGAGACAAATGTTGTGATAAAAATGTGAATCTATTTTAATTTAAACAACTTATGAAGTAAAATAGAAAATAAATTGGGAAGATTTGTCACACAAAATAATAAAAGCGGTAATTTTCTCTCGGAAAACTATTCCTTTGGCTAATACAGCAACAGGAATTGAATCTTGTCTAAAGAAAAATAGCAAGATAAAAAAACATTTTCAACACTCATACTAACGGGGGGAGGGGTTGCGTCAGTGGTAGAGTTTCTGCCTCTGTGTTTTTTTATTTAATTTAATTATTTAAAATTAATTCTGTTGCCTTGGTAGGATTCCCCACTCGATCATTCACTGTTGGGTTCTAATTAACAGTGATGTTCCTAAAGTGGCACTGGGAAACAGTAACAAAGCCTACATAGAATACGATGCAAAATAACTATAGTAGTTGAAGCCGATGACACAAAATAAACACTCTTGCTAAGAAGAACGTATTCTTGGATTAATTTCGTCCTTATTGGGATTCATCAACGAGAAATAACCATCGGCCAATGAGATTTAAGACATTGAGATTTAACGCATTTGGAGATTCTACTTTTTTTATCCAACAAAGTTTTATTTGTAAAAAGTTTGCTGTTGCAATTTTTTCTTTGAATTTTTTGTCAGTGCTGTAGATTTGAAGGACCAATATTCTAAGGAGAAAAAAAATATTAAAGCGACTCCCTTAAAAAAAGTTGGGAGGGTTGGGTACCTTTTAACCTCCCCGTATTTTTTTTTGATATCAAGAAATTTGCTTTATCGATTTTAAAATCAAAAAGGACTATGAATTTTTAATTTTTTTTTTATGGCGAAATGAATTTTGTATCCTTCTTAGTTAATGAGCTATGTGCAATTTTCTAGAGCAATTCGTCCGTCCTGGACTTAACATATCAACAAAACTAAGAGTAGGTCAGGAGTTATTGTACAAAAAACGCATATAAAAATCAGTGGTGTGTCTAGGGCTGTGTTTGAGCCGTCCCTGCAAAAACTACCTCTTTTATATATAATTTTATATTCAAGAAGGAGGAGGACATGTTGAACATTTACTAAATTAAATAGTTTATAAAATATGTATATTAATTATTGTCAAATGTTTATTTGTAATTGTTAATTTTTTATTAATTGTTTAATTAAAAAAATATGTTTTTAATTACTATTAAATTTAGTAAATACATTTTCAAACTAACGTGTATTTTTATCAGTGGCATGGTGAACGTATGAGGACGGGTTGCACACCATTTTTATGGCACCAATCCAATATAAATACCTTTCGTATAAAAATATAAATAAAGGAGGTAGTTTTTGCAGGGGCGGCTCAAGCACAGCCTTAGACACACCACTGATTTTTATATGACAACAGTTGCCTTTTCTAATACCACAATGTGGATGTGATGGAAGGTTATTTACTTCGATGGTGTTCAGAAACCACAAGAGAGCAACACTATGTTTTCACCCACCTTAAAAAATAGAACCATGTAAAATCATTTAATGCAATATTTTGAGCCTTTTAATATTGTCAGGAATTGAAACATTTTTGCCTACAAAATTTGGAAAACCAATGTTTTCTTTATAATAAAGCTACTTTTGTTGCATTTCGCTAAGACGCGCCATTTTCAAGAGAAAAGCATTTACAAATTTCATGATAAGTTCACATTATTTTACTCGAAAGTGCAAACAATAGTAGTTGTGATTGGCCAGTTCTGGACGGGAGGTAATTATATACATACTATATACAAGGTACCTACATATGAATGGAGTATTGAAAAGTACTTGCTATGCTCATTATACATTAAAAGTTTCTTACTATGCAATTAGACTCAGTACAGTGAGTTTAGAATTGGGAAGTACTTGTTAACTAAATCCCCCACTTTTTCCAAGTTCCTGCCTCGATATTCATGCCGTGTATGCTTGCGCCCGTCCAGTTCCTCACTCTAATCATGGTGGTCGAGAGTCAAGGATGTGCGGACTTCATCCCCCATTTATGTCTATTATTTAGAATGTACTTAGGATACAAAATGCTATATACGCTACAATAGTAATAACCGAGAGGTACTTAAATTAAACTCGTTACACTTCATGACATGTATAGAAATTACTATATATACAAGGTAGCTACACTCATTACATTTCAATGTGTATGGAGTGATGAGAGGTACTTATCATACTCATTACACATGGTGTATAGGGTAACTGAAAAGTACTTACTATGCAATTCATATTCATATTATACAAGCCTGAGAGGCACCGCTAATTTTGTGAATAATGGGGAACTATCCCTTTCACCGATGTTTACGTCTTGCGCGTCTGCTGGAGACTAGCGCTTCACTATAGCTATGACGGTTGAGAGTCAAGGATGTGTTTAGGTATGCTCCGACGTATTTCCCCTATGCTACAATAGTAATCATTGAGATGTACTTAGACTAAACTCATTACACTATATGCTATACATAGTAATTACTATCTAAGAGGTACTTACTATGCTCGTTACATGCTACCTGATATACATAGTAAATACTTACATCTATATATGTATGAAGTAATAACACCCATTACACTATGCAATTACGCTCATTGGGAGGTACTTGCTAATTGCGCGAAGGGTGGGGGTGGGTACTTAGGATAATTACTAATTACCTCCCATTACCTCCCGTCCAGAACTGGCCAATCACAACTACTAACAATAATTAGTAGGCCTGGAATCCAATAGCTGCTATTCAATTTTTTGAGATCTGTGATAAACAAAAATTGGCTGTCAATTGAGTAATTAAATGCGCTTTTTGTGTGAAAAAGATATTTTTAATAGATGGAAAGATTTTCAAATAGAAAATTGGCAGATATTCATTTTGTATGTGTTTTGTGTAATGAAAAGACAGAAGCGGCGGTACAAGAATACCGTAGACGGTTTCCTAACCAAAGAATACCGCGTATTTATTAATACACAAGAAATTTAGTTGACCATGGTTCATTTCAAACATGATCGATAACAAGGGAGACTACAGGAAACCACAATTTTGAACACGCACTTAATTTATTTAAAGTGAACCCAAGAAGAAGTATTCGAAATTTTCCAGTCTTTCAGAAACACCACGAGCAAGAGTAAGTAATAATTACTTCACTTTTTCTTTATATTATTTTATAATTCTTAGTTTTTATTGCTTAAATTTACACATAAAATAACACAAACAAGTTTCAGATTAAAGGCATTTGTAAATTCTTACTTTTGCTTACTTGTCTTTTAAAAAATATATTCATTTAGGTTGAAGAAATGTTAAGAATGCAGGGTATTCATCCCTATTATTATCAGCCTTACGACCCCACGACTTTTTATCACGAATGGAGTTTAGTGAATAGATAAGAAATCAATAGGAACCCGTTCCTTTTATTATGTGGAGCGACGAGGCTACATTTAATAGAGATGGTTTTTCTAATATTCACAATCATCATTTTTATTCACAAAAAAATTATCGTCGATTTTTTCAAGATAGACTTTCAATTAATGTATGAGTGGCAATAATAATTAATGACAGATTAATTGGGCCGATTGAAATTCCTCGATTTCCACTATAAACTTTTTTCTTTATTTAGAGTTGGTTTTGCTTCTTTTTTGAATACCATTTTTAAACTGGGGTACTGAATATGTAAGTATTTATCAATACCAACTTGTAGGTATCCAATATAAAAAGAAAATAAAAAAGAGCAAACTAGGTTCTAATTTAACTAGGATCGACGAAAAAAAAAAAAAGGTAAAACATGGTTTCAAAAGAAGAAATAATTAGTATATTCTATTAAAGTAAACTTTTAAAAGTATTTTATTCTAGAATTTATGAATCATAAGTTGTTTTGTTTGTAATTTCTATTGAATGAATATTAATTAACATTTTAAGGTTACCTAAAGAACATAATTTTTATTTCCTGGTCTAATTGTTCCTTTCCCTGCGTCTATATCTCTTCTACCCGTTGTCTTGTTTTTCTATTTTATGGGCAACTTTTGCGCGGCCACGGTCCTTCACGACCCATAAAAACTAATGGAAACACGTTTCCTGATTAACTACGTGATTATTCTCATTAGTAAACTTTGAGACTTCATCAAATTATATCTACCAGTTTAGCACCTTTGTTTCGTACGACTTTCACAGATTGATCGTAAAATGTAAAATTGATATCGATGGCTAAAGTAGGTAATTCTTTGCAAGGACGAGTCTAAGAAACACGCCAATAATAGGTTTTTGTTCATTTAACTGCAAAGTTTCTACTTTGTATAGAAATTTTAGTCAATGATTTTGGGCAAAGGAGAACAATTAGAAAACAGGAAAAATTAAGTGATGATATCAAAAGTAAAGCACAGATTCGTCAAGAGATGAGCGATATGTTTTATAACTATTATAAATTGATTGATTGTGAGGATTTTTTAAAATAAAATTGCATGCTGGGAATACTTCGCGATATTATGTGTCTCGAGAATACTGAAAGCTTTAAATTTGTGCAATGATAAAAGGCGGCACCCTACAGAGATGTTTAAGAAAAAAGTTGTGAATCCCTTCTATTTACTTAAACAAAAATCTGATGTGTCCAACACATGACTTTCCTATCTAGATATTATAGGCTTTTCCGGTTATTTTGTACAACCTATTGCAGCATCTCTATAAATGTTTAGAGGATAAACTAAATATATACATTGTCCACATACATCTACCTTGAAACATTTTTCTATAGATATTCATGGAAAACGAAAATACTGAAAAATTTAAATTTCCTACAATTTTTTCATTACGGTCCATTTTAGAAAAATCATGTATAAACAAAAATTGTAGAGATCGATATCGCAAACAACTTTTATTTCAAAAACTTTCATAAAAATCAGAATTTTGCACATTTTGTCAAATTTCTCGAATACGGACCATTTCAGGAAATTTTTACATAAAACAAAAATTATAGATAATAATATTAGAAGTAACTTTTATTTGAACAATTTTTTTCTCCAAACATTAATAACAGATATATTCCATAAAATATAAAAACGGCCTCCCATAAAGTACCCCCCCCAGATGTTCCGACTTTGTCCAAAATCTAATCATTTTACGTCAGACCGAAATAATCCTTAAGTTTAAAATTTAATGTTTTTTTCTTTATCCGTTTTTGAGTTTTCTTCAAAATTCGAAATTTACACATTTTCTCAAATATCTCGAATACAGTCCATTTTAGAGAAATTATGTATAGAATAAAAATTATAGAGAATTATATTACAAACAACTTTTATTTAAACAATTTTTATAAAAAATTATTTTTTTTACATTTTGTCAAATTTCTCGAATACGGACCATTTTAGGAAAATTTTGCATAAAACAAAAATTATAGATAATTATATTAGAAGTAACTTTTATTTGAAGAATTTTCTTCTCCAAACGTAAATAACAGATATATTCCATAAAATATAAAAATGACCACCTATAAAGTACCCCCCCAGATGTTCCGACTCTGCCCAAAATCTAATCAGCTCATTGGACGCTGAAACAAAGCTTAAGTTTAAAATTTGGTGTTTTTCTGTGTATCGGTTCATGAGTTATGCGTTATACAGACACACACACACACACACACACACACACACACACACACACACACACACACACACACACACACACACACACACACACACACACACACACACACACACACACACACACACACACACACACACACACACACACACACACACACACACACACACACACACACACACACACACACACACACACACACACACACACACACACACACACACACACACACACACACACACACACACACACACACACACACACACACACACACACACACACACACACACACACACACACACACACACACACACACACACACACACACACACACACACACACACACACACACACACACACACACACACACACACACACACACACACACACACACACACACACACACACACACACACACACACACACACACACACACACACACACACACACACACACACACACACACACACACACACACACACACACACACACACACACACACACACACACACACACACACACACACACACACACACACACACACACACACACACACACACACACACACACACACACACACACACACACACACACACACACACACACACACACACACACACACACACACACACACACACACACACACACACACACACACACACACACACACACACACACACACACACACACACACACACACACACACACACACACACACAGACATCATCGCGAAAATAGTCAAAACGGATTCAGGGGACCTCAAAACGTAAAAATCCGTCGAAAACTCGAGGTCGAAAAAAATCATGATTCCTATACTTTCCTTATATCTGTATACAGATAGGAAAGTAAAAAGCAACAAATTTTCATAGATTTAATACAGAATGGAGCGTAAATGTTTTTAATTCCTTTTAAAAATTAACAAAATAAATACTTACAAAATATCAAAGTTTCTTTACAATAAGTTTTGTATATTTCCTAAAAAATTGTATAAAATAAATATTTGCAAAATTCGTTTACAGGTACAAAAGATTCTTATTTAAATTTTTTTTAATCTATTGCTACAATTTAAAATTTTTTGTTTTGAACATGTATTGCGCAGTATCGGATAAACATTCGTAGAGAATAGGTGTGCGAGCAATTTTAGGACACATTACTTACACTAGTTTTAATTAATTTTTATATTTTTTGCTATTTTAAAAACAATATTCCTCGCCGATGGGGGACGCACAACACAGGACGCCTATGGGTGATTTAAATAATAGTGCCAGTGGCGCAATTATCGATGTAGATAAAGAAATGGACCTGGATTCGGATACGACGAATGTCCACCTCCAAAAAACTACAAGAGATAAAACTGTTTAATGTTAATTCAGATAAGTACAATTAAATTGAAAGTAGCAATAATGAACATAATATAAGCCCATTACACCATAGATTAGGGGAAGTGAATAGATGGGAAACTCAATGGTAAAATTCTGAGACGATGTGCTGCCATCTATCAAATTGGAGTGGTACTAAAATCCAATATGTCCGCCGTGCCGGCTTTTTGAAATTTAACTTTCTGCTAGCTAGGCAAAAATGTAATGAAGAAAATCAATCAAAAAATATAAATTGGAAAAATATTTACTAGTTTCAAATCATAAATCATAAAAAACCATATTACTGTTTTATGATTTGAAACTAGTAAAATATTTTGCCAATTTATATTTTTATTTGATTTTACTTCATTATATTTTTGCATTAATTTCAAACTTGAAATAAAATTCAAATTATTTTTTTTTAATTTTTTAATTTTTTTTGTGTCATCGGCATCAACTGCTACGGTTATTAGCCTTGTGTTCTGTGTAGGCTTTTTTACTGTTTCCCAGCGCCACTTTAGGAACAGCACTGTTAATTAGTACCCATTACAGTAAATTAAAGCCGCATCATATAATTTGTCTATTTAAACATGGAAATACTCAGACAAATATGCATTTACACCATTTAAATAATTATTTATAAAACAAACCTATCAAAAATATTTTCTGTAACAAAATCGGCATATATAAGTGCTCAAGACCTTTATAAAAGTTTTGCGACTTGGAGTGGCAAATAAGTTTGAAAAAATTGCAGTTGAAGCATCATCCTTTTGGTGTCTTACTATCAGGGTAAATTTGAGTGTGGATAAAATTTCCCTTACGCCTACTGAGTTGAGACGCATTTCTTCATCTGATAATTGTTTCATTGATTTATTTGTGCAGCACTTGTAGTTATCAAATTCTTATTCATCATCTGGGCACTGTGACTAATGAATTTAACTTTCGAGCTTAAATTAAACTTACAAACGTTTGGACACTTGAATCTTTTGGGGTGTTTTCTTGTTTGATGTCAATGGCATTGAATCAATTTTTGATACTGATAGCTCAAATATTTCATCGATCTACAGGGTATTTTGGAGGGCCAACATTTTCTTTACAACAATGATCATTTAAAAACTGAAAACAAAAATAAATTTAAATAACAAACCCATTATTTTAACACTGAATCTAAAACAAGTTTGTAAATATTACTTACCATTGGTGCCAGTGCAAGATACATTTTTCTTAAGACACTTATTACAAATTGTTTGGGTATCCTTAATATTTAATATGTGGTATAAATTGCATCACTACCAATATTTGGAAGTGCTTTATTGTTCGTTGCTGAAATCCATCTTCCCATCTTTTGAAAACCTGCTTGAAATTGGAAGCTGTTGAAAACTAAATTTAGATGAATCCAAATCCAAATACACCTTCAAATGCAACAGCCATTTTAATTTTTCTAAGTTTGAAGTTTTGACGAGCTGACAACTGACATGACATTTCGAAACGAGTGCCATCCCGTTAATTGGAGTGGAAGGTACTAAATTACCTTCCTCATGTTTTTCCATTTGAGTTACCACCCCCTGCATTACACCCTATGACAGTAGGTCATATATTACAGACATAAAAAATTAAAAATAAATAATATTTTAGAAATTAAAAGTATCGGTAGAAACCGCATTAAAGTTATACTAAAGTCTGTACTAGATGCTAATAAATTATATACAAACACTCAATTAATTACAGAAAATTTAAAAGCGTATATCTCGAATCACCTACTTCAAGTTAAAGGTTTAATTAAAGACGTTGATTCAAAATACGACATTGTATATTTAAAAGAAAACATGACCTCTAGTTCTCGTATTTTTGATATTAAAAGGTTGCACTGAAAGGTTCAACGGGATGGAAAAATTGAGTATGTATCAAAAAAAAAACTATCGTAGTAACTAAATTCTGTAACAGCTAATTTCGTATATTTTCCAGTTGAAAAACTTATTGGTAGAATTACGCAGTGTTACAAATGCCTTAAATTCGGTCACATTTCCAAGCAGTGTAAAGGCACTGACGAATTATGCATACGTTGTAGTGCTGTTAAGACTGACAATCACCAGTGTACTGAACATAACATGTTATGTATACATTGCAGAAGCACAGACCACATTTTCATTTCTAAAAAATGTCCTTTATATGAACAACAACAAAAAAATTAAAAATATTATGATTGAAGAAAAAATTTCCTTCTTAAAAGCTAAAAAATATTGTAAATCTTTATATTCTGGACTCACATGTATAAACAACCGCAACAATACTTCTCCTGGTTATGACCAAATTAAATACCTTATGCTCTGCAATTTATCAGACACATAGAAGCATTTAAAAAATTATTGTTGTTCCCGTACCTAAATCATGGAAGAACCATAACTTTGCTGAATCTTATAGACCCATATCATTGCTTTCATGTGTCCTTAAAACTCTAGAGAGGATGGTTAAGTTTAGGTTTGAATGGTGGTTAATGAAACAAAAGCTTCTTCCAGAAAATCAGTATGGTTTCAAAAGGGGTTTTAGTACAATGGATGCCTTAAGTACTTTGGTGGTAGATATTCAAAACAATTTCTCAAGAAACAATTATTTACCTGTCCTTCTCCTTGACATCGACGGTGTATATAATGCTATGTGTTTGCCTCTCCCGCTAGATAAAATGATTAAAATATTTCATATCCTAAAACAATTTGCAATCAGTATTATAAATTTGTACACCAACAGATCAATTTATTTGCGAACAAATCAATCTGTCCTAGGCCCTAGACTTAATAATAAAGGGTTACCTCAGGGATCTGTTTTGAGTCCTGTTTTATTTAATATGCACACAACTGATTTACATAATGTTCAAATAATCATTATCATTTAATATTGTACATAATATGCCGACGATTTCTGTATTTATACTGAACCCAAAAAATTGAAACCGCCTTAGAAAATTTAAAAAATATTTATTTAGTTTTACAAAGACGGTTGACCACAATTGGCTTTGAATTATTAGTTAACAAATCTATGATATGTATTTTTACAAGACACAATTCACCTAATATGAATAACATCATGTTTGGACCCGACGATTTCATGATTCAAAAGGACGCGAGGTACTTGGGTATGATTCTGGACAGGAAGCTGACGTGGAAATCCCATATTGATAATACGCTGAATAAGTGCAATAAGAGAGTAAGTTTTTAAAAATCGGTTAGTAAGACTTGGTGGGGTACTGATATTAAAATTGCTCAATTATTTTATAGAGGTTATATTCGCTCTATCTTACATTTCGTTCTGCTAGTAATAATCTATTAAACAGAATCAATATGTTTCAAAACTCTGCTCCAAGGACAGTCTTAGGTGCCATGAAGTATACTCCTATTAAATCCTTACACATGGAAGCTCTGAAACCTCCTTTGGAAATAAGAAGAAATTATCTCAGTGAAAGAATGTTAATTAAAATCTATACCAATACCTAAATTATTTCATCAGATTATTATATTAAATAGTTATGATTTAACTAATAAATATTGGGTTAAAAAAATGCCCACCCCTTTGTCTCGCTTTACAAAACAATAGCAATATTGTAAGTGCTCTATATAAAACAACCCTGAAATTAATGATTTTTTTAGCTTTTATTTAGACGCTTTCTTTAATTAACCAAACTATAAAGAAAATATATCTATAAGTAGCAATATATTATTCTCTATTTTAAGTAATTTTGAAGATGCCTTAATATTATATACAGACGTGCCCAAATCAGCTAATGGCGTAGGCTTTGCTTGCTTTGAACCTAAAGAGCACATAGAAAAATCTTTTAAAATTAGGCAAGAATGATCCATCTATACTGCGGAAGCTGCGGCTATCTATGAACCACTTATTTACGCACAGGGCCGCCGAGAGCCAAGCCGGGCCCCAGGACAATTCTCTAAATCGGGCCCCATGATAAAAAAATCTTCTACGTGAATACAATTTTTTCTAAAAAAAAAAAGGTCCTCACATCAAAATACTATTTCTCCCTCCTTCAATTACTTCTTCTTTTAAAAAAAAATTCCTCACATCAAAATACCATTTCTCCCTACTTCCATTACTTCCTCTTCTAAAAACAAAAAAAGTCCTCACATCAAAATACTAACTCTCCCTACTCCTTCTTCTAAAAAAAAAGGGGCCTCATTCGAAACTTCTCTATGCTTTTCCTCTCTTTATATTTAATTTTATTTTTAATAAACTTAACTTTTCTCTCTCATCTTGTGTCGAATTTCTCTTGCAGAACGAAAAAACCTGTTGTCGGGCCCCCCTAACAGCGGTGCCGGGCCCCTATTTCAGTCCGGGCCCCGGGAATTAGTCCCGGCTACCCCCCCTCTAGTCGGCCCTGTTTACGCCTCTTCCTGCAACAGAGAAACGATTCACTCTCTGTTTTAACATCTATTAAAACAAATGGGCATACTAATACATCGACTTGTTCTTTTGTAATAAAAATTAAGCAACTTATCCCAACATTGCCAGAAAGAGGCCAGAACGTGCATTTTATTTGGATTAAAGCTCACGTTGAGCTAAAGCACAACGAACATGTAGATTTGTTGGCCAAAAAAGGCTCTGTAACAGGTTCTAATACGTCATACAATTGATCTGTTTCCGATGTTACTGCAATATTAAAAAGAAATCAGTTCTATAAGTGGCAACACTTGTGGCAGGAAATCCAATGAGGTATACGATCCTTCAGTTAAACATTCCTAAGATCCCTTGATACAAGCATTATAAAATACCGCGAAAGTACATATTGACAATCATTAGGATGAGATTTGTGCCTTTTATCCTAGCCATTTATACAAAATTAAAGTCTCTGAAAGTGACCAATGCAAGACGTGTAATGAAAAAGGAGATCTAGACCATATCTTCTAAAAACAAACAATTCACTGACAAGCTATATAACGACCTGCTTAAATGCAAAATATGCTACCCTTGGAATATCCAAAGTTTATTTTCCTCAAATTCTACAAACATTTATGACTGCTTGATTAAATTTTTAATGGAATCAGGTATACACTTGTGATTAGTACTCGTTACCATTGTTTTCTTTCCTATTGTTTTATTTTACCCCCCTACCGAGACCTAGTGTATGTCTGTTTTTTTAATGCCTTGATGGGTCCCTAGGCGAAGGCGAGTGTCCCCGTTTAATCCACTTGTTGTTATTTGAAATTAAGTATTTAATGTTTTCTCTTTTTCATTCATTATTTGTTTGTTAATTTTCGTCTTCCATTTTGTGACTGGCTGTATGACAAAGAGTCTATGCCAAAAAATAACATGTATTGCGAATATAAAATTATACATTTTTAAAGAATATTAATTTTAGCTTTAAAATAAATTTAACCAAACGTGGTACAATAAAATAAGTATCGATACAGTATGTAAAATGTATCCAATTTTAAATAAATAGGTAACTGTGATTAAATTTCGTAAAATTGTTGTATTTCTCATGAATCCTCATCTAAATTATTTAGTTGATGTCACTGAATCCACTACTGTAATCCTGCATGAAACATCAATTTTCTAATTCTAATACTGACCGGTGGTCAGTTCCCCCATCACCCACCCCTGCAAGTTATCGCCTAATCTCTTAGCTTGGGAACTAATCACACAGTAGAATAGAACATACAATACTCAGTCAACAAATATTCCCTATTCTTCTCTTGTCTAAATTACCAACATTTATGTGTATTATTATTAGAAGTTTGGCATTTACAGTGATTAATAGAAATGTTATATGGCATTGAAGGTTGCAGTGGTAGCTAAAGCACGTCTGGATATGATGGGTTCAGTTTAAGTAAGAAAAATTATCTTTGTAATTGAGAACGATCGAAAATAGTGTTAATGGCTTGTAATTAATAGAATGTACAAACGTTTCACTCAAAATTAGAACAGATGTTTATTCCTAAAGTTGCGAATATCTTTAAGTTGGTAACTTACTTAATTGCAGATTTTATTCCTTGCATAAGAAAATGAAAAATAATAAAAGTCATAAATATATTAAAGAGTCAAAGAAAATACAGTTCCTTAATTATCAGGACACAAGGGCAGATCCAGGGGAAAGGCTATAGGGCCTTGCGTTCCTAGATTAATTTTTTTACAATCCATAAGCCATTTATTAAAAAAATATGCTCTAAAGAGGATAGACAATTTCAAATACATTTCCAGGAAAATCAGTGTACAATTATCTCATTATTTACCACAGGTGCTATTACACATCAAAACCAAGGAAAGATAGAAAACATTGCGTTTTTTAAAAGACACAAAGAGCCGAGCCCGGTTCTTATTAAAGAGACCCGTCAAGATACAGCCAGTGATATGGCAACCTAATATATTCCTTGATTTAACAAAGCAACCGCGAGGAAAATTTAGTTGGAATGTCACAATATATTTGTATGTCATGTCAGCGGCATTGAATGACATTTTTTTGTGAATATTTATTTTATTAAAGAAAAATATAATTAATTATTTAAAAAGAGTCTACAAATATGGCGCAAGGTTTTGTGGGAGATTCGGAAAAGTGTTACAATCGTCCTCATAATGACTATCAATTTCAAACGCCTAAAAGTGATTTAACCGAAGAACAGAAGAAGAAGTTTTTTACTTTTAAATTACAATATTTAAGGGAAAACCACAAGTAAGAATTTAGTATTACTATTAGTAAATCATCAATTATAGTCTAGAGAACAAAGGAGTGTAGTAATTTAATTTGCAAAACGTAGTACAGGTTCAAGAGGTAGACATTTTACTTATTCGCTCCGTGCGCGACAGCAGCGCCAATTTGTTTTGGTATTAAAGGAGTATTTCTGTCTATACTGACAAATACAATTTTTAATAGAATTCGTAAATAAAAAGTATATATGTTAGTTTTAATAAAAGTATATGGATTTATAAAACAATTAAAACATTAATTTATTATTATTATATATTTTTCACGCTTAAATTGAAGAAAATTATGTATAATCATTAAAAATCAATAATAAAATATAGGCAGGAAACAGTATTTACTGGAAAATGTATGAGAAGTTGCCTAAGTCTAATAAGATGTCATTGAAAATACCATTTATAATAGCGTGAAGTTAAAATGTATAAAAAGGATCGCTACTTATATTTTCATTTTTGTTCTAAAGAAAACATAGAATGAATGATTAAAACTGGTTTCCGATCAGTAAGTCACAAAATTGCATACCAGCCAAATATTATAATCAACGGCAGAAATCTTGAAATCTAGTCCTTGCTGAATAAACATTTAAGAATAAAGGGATATTAAAGAACATCGTAAAATGATAATTTATTGTTTATTTAAAAACTTTCTAGTTTCTGATGTCTACTATTTCCAGCATTACTGTTATTATCACAAAAATAAAGGTAATTTTTCTTCTTATTGTACACCTACCCATTTATTTCTTTGATTTAATTTCCACTTTGTTAGTGAAATTTGTTATATAAGTTTCACTGTTTTTTTTTTTGCTAGTATTTGTACAATTTTCAACACAGCAACTCCGGTTGCTTATTGTGTTGTTTTTTGAAAAAAAGTAAAATGTATACGTGTATTTGATATGCCAAAATTACAAAATATCCCCCTAAAATGCACGAATTATCCGCAGCTAGCGCTAGTATCGCTTTTGCTTCCCTTTCCATGACTTCGCACGGAGCGAATACCTCAACATTCAATGCTTATTTGTATACATTTGATCGGCCTAATAAAAGTTTTTTTTTAAATTTAATCACGCCTCCATGGTTTTTACTGTAATAAACCTTTTGTTTTGACAGATAAGTCATACTTTATTAATTCATAGCACTATCGTATGTATTTAAATTGATTCGAAATTTTGTATTAGTATATATTTTTTACAGTTATATAAGGTGACGGTAAACAATATGGACACAATAATTTTCACTATTTTCGCACAATTTATTAATGCAAATGATACTACTTACTATTTTTGATCAATTTAACTGCGGCAAAAGCAAAATATTCATAGTTAATATAAAAACATTGTGTATTGATCAGAAAATAAACTATTTTTTTTATATAACCTCAATTTTCTTAAAAGAAATTTCTATTATTTTCTATAGCTACGTTACCAATTTTTTAAGTGCCTGTATAATATAATAACCAATCGATAATACTGTCAATGGTAACGTACGACAATGGAGCGTCAAATCAATAAAAAAATATTAATTTATTTCGTTTTTTTCCCTAAAAAATACATTTTTACTTTTAATTTCCTGCCATATCCGGCGATTTATATATCTATTTTGTTTGAATTATAGTACATATTGACTCAATATTAAAATTACTATATCTCTAAAGCTCTTTTAGAAAACATAATTTTATTACTCTGTTATCCAAAAGTTTCTAAACTTTTTGAAACAATGACATTTTATTATCTTATTCTGCATTGTCAACCAACGACTTTAACAATTAAAGAGGATAGCTGAATTCTTTCAATTTCTGTCAGTCGTGACGTCATCCCTAAACGCTTTCAGCGATTTAGCCAGAACTTATTTAAAATAAACATAGATACTTACACCTTTTTTATTCTATTTATTTTTAAACTTAAAGGTATTTCAGGTATTCAAAAGATCATTTAACCAGAGAACAAATACAAATATTTAAAAATTTTAGAAATAAAATAGATAGGACCCCGCAATAATCTTATGGAAATTGGGTTTCTGTCAAATTGTCCAAATTTTTAATATGTTGTAGATTTTGTCATCCTGAACAAAAGTCTCCATGGGCACAAAGTGCCAAAATGAATATTTTGGCATCTACGGAGCTGCCAAAGCTCCCCTGACCCGTTACAAAACTATTCATTTTCAATACTATTTACAGATGTCAAAAGCATATTTTAATTATTCTAATATATAGGGTAATGTTTTTGAGGTCACTGGATTCAATCCTCATGTCAGATTGGACAAATTGACCGTTGACAGCTGTTAATTCACGGTCAACGAGGAATATAAAAGTAAATATCCTCTTTTCACATTAAGAGTTGGGGTTTTTCAGGTCGCTGAATTAAATTCTCATGTCAGATTGGACAAATTGACAGTTGACAGCTATTCCTCGTTGACCGTGGACAATTTGTCCAATCTGACATGAGAATTGAATCAGCGACCTCAAAAACCCAAACTCTCAATGTGAAAAGAGGATATTTACTTTTATATTCATCGTTGACCGTGAATTGACAGCTGTCAACGGTCAATTTGTCCAATCTGACATGAGGGTTGAATTCAGTGACCTCAAAAACATTACCCTATATATTAGAATAATTAAACTATGCTTTTGACATCTGTAAATAGTATTGAAAATTAATAGTTTTGCAACGGGAAAGGGGAGCTTTGGCAGCTCCGTAGCTGCCAAAATATTCATTTTGGCACTTTGTGTCCATGGAGACTTTTGTTCAGGATGACATAATCTACAACATATCAAAAATTCAGACAATTTGACAGAAACCCAATTTCCATAAGATTATTGCGGGGTCCTTTAAATACTACCGCCATGTTATCTATAAATATTTATCAAATAATTATTTAAGAAATTTGACATGCTAGTTATAAGATGGTACATTCTTTTTTCCGAAAACAAAGTTCTACACCTAAAAACTACACTTATAAATAGAAAATAGCCCCAGTCTTCCAATTAAATCATATTTTCACCTGCAAAAAATAGTACATGAATTAAATTTTGATTTTTTGTGAATCTTTTTTATTCAAAATTTAATCTACGTAATGCGTAAATATCATTTTATATGTTGTGACCTTATTTATATTATAGAAATTTATTTTGCAAAGTACGCTTATGGAATGTTAGGTTATACCCCACTTTTCCTGCACTCCTCTTTCATTCAGACTATAGCCCAATCTGTTTTTAATATTGAATACAAACTTTCCATTGTTTATTTTGTTGGACCTTTATTTATAATTTATAACAGTTCATAAGTTGGGTAAAAATACTCGAAAATCTGGTAAATTTCTCGCCGTTGGCAACACTGTTACCGTAATTACACTAGCGAACCTAGCGGATTTTTACTCTAAACCCTGATCAAATTTAATCACGTTTTTATTTTTGTTTAAATAACTGTCATCCATCATCGGGCTTATGCCATATACGCCATTTTACGCACTTATCCATCCAGGATTTCTTTTAACTTTTTGGCAATCGTCAAAAACGTTACCTATGTCTTATAGTGGTTCTTCACTAATCTAACGAAGTATTTTATTTTGTGAGGGCTCCAGAACTTTTTTGTGATGAATTAATCTGGTATTATGGATCACTCGTTTATCTTTTTCTAAATACCTTACCAATTTAATAACCTTATTAATGTGAGGGACAAGGTAGCAAAATTTTCTTATTTTATTTTTGTATTTACAGGTATTTGAAGGAACATCCAGAAATAAAAACATTAATTAACCTTCTGCTTCATACTTTAATGAGGGCCCGTCCTGAAGAAAAAGACATCCAAGAATTCATAGCAGATTTTTTAACAGATAATTTTAGAAAAATAGAACGTTTGCTTTACAGACCTCAAACGAAGGAAGAAGAAAAAGAAGAACCAGTACATCTCCATACGAATCTGGTAAATATTAAACAAAATTGTTAGGAGGAGATCTCATATTTTTTTATATTAGATCATCATCATTATTTGACTTTCTATGGTGTGATTGGTTACATGTACTCTCTTCGTATTTTTGGTCCGTTTTGTGCTATTAGGACTCTATATTAATTCTCTAATATTTGGTTGTAATTCCAGCCCAAAGCTTCTTTAAAATTTGCTTTAGCTGATGCTTTACGTTAGAATTTTGCCGAATGTGAATCAGGTCTAGTTAGTTGTGTGTTTTTATTATTTATCCATTTATCTAAAAAATAATACATTTATTGGAAGTCTGATACTCATTTTTAACATTCTTTTATGTAAATTTGACAATTCCTAATTTAATTCTATATCCAGATTATTTTTATTTTATAAATCTTAAAAATAGTATCAAATATATTTTGTGATATGGCGCTTACAAAGATAAAACCTATAAATTTGTATGTTTTAATATGTAGAAAGAGGACTTACAAATCTCACTTCAGCGAATACAAAAAAATTGTCGGACAAAAACATAGAGATGCATGGAGATCCTACCGTGAAGAAATCGAAGATTTCCCACAGGCAGCGAGGCTTCAAAAAGCTCTCTCAAAAGATCCACACTGAAGCATTGGTGCGCTAATCAAAGAGGATAGTACGAAAACTGCCAACCTCGAAGAGAGCATCAAACTTCTGCTGTCAACACACTTCCCTGGCTGGGTCATCATCAGAGAAAGAATATAATCCATCTGTCTATGATTGGCAATATCCAGCTTCTCTCTATTTAAATCGCTAGGACCTGACGGTATCCATCCAGCCCTACTTCTGTGGGGTCTTGAAGAACTCACACCGCACCTGGTGAGTATATTCAGATCCTCGTTGTCTCTGAGGTATATCCCCAAAAAACGGAGAGAGGTAAAAGTGGTATTTATACCCAAACCTGGAAGGATGGATTACACTGTCCCAAAAACATACCGACCAATTAGTCTGACATTGTTTTCAATGCAGACTTTGGAAAGACTATGCGAAAGGTACATAAGGGATGCGATTATTACAACACCATTACACCCAAACCAACATTCATACATTCCAGGCAGATCTACTAATTCAGCCCTTCATCTAGTTGCTGGCCGGATAGAAAGATTCCTGGACAATAAGGAGTCCGCCATAGGTGTTTTCATAGACATATAAGGTGCTTTTGATAAAACCACGCCTCCGCACGGTTGGAATAGAATCTGATGTAGGATCTGGTGAGAAGAGAAGTCGCTTTTGTCAGGAGGCGCTCGATACGCTCCCACTGCTTCAAGCGAACATGGACTTCATCTAACCGTGATATATCTTTCATAAGCCATATAAAGTTATAATAGAACAAAGGAGCCGGAAGTGGCAGGTACGATTTATATCTACACCGACGGTTCTAAAACAAAACAAGGCTCAGGATGTGGAATATAATCCAGATTCTTAAACCTAAATATAAAATTGGCTGTGAGCAATAGTGCCAGTATAGTTCAAACAGAGCTAACGGGGATTCTCATAGCAGCAAAAGAAATAATCAGAAACAATATCACTGGAAGGAACATGCTCATCTATACAGAATAGCAGACAAGCACTGCTTGTTAAAGTAATAGACAAAATACGTAGATCAACTTTTAATAATGGCAAAATATAAAAATCCAGTGACAGTGACAATATATCTGTATTTATCTTGTTTTTTAATAAAATCAAAGTTAGCACAGTGAAGTAAAGCTCTTTCTGCACCTTAACATCTTTTCTCTTTACAAACTTGTGAATTACTATAAGTCATTGGGCGCGTTCAGCCGACGTAACAGTTGATTAAAACCGAAAACATGTTTCTGATATGGTGGAAGTCAACAATTAAAAGTACCTGAACAGTATAAGTTGGTTCAGCGGTTATACAATACACATAAACGTGGTGACCTCTAGTGATGATATAAATAAAATCATTTTCGGTTACAAATTAAGATCATGTAAAAATATACTAATCATAATTAGTCATAACGGACATTATTCATCATGGTTTAACTTTAGAATTTTAAAACAACAAAAATCATGTTCAAAGTTAAGAAATCTGCGGTTATAATCACATATAATCAGCTTTATCCTCATAGAGTGGTTAATAATCAATAAAAAAACACTACAAATCTCTAAATTAAAAATTGCTTAGTTTGTAACACTGAGTACAATACTTTGTTTACAAAAGTCACCATAGAATTTTCCTGGTGCCGATGTTGAGCAACGGTTGAAAGTAACCAAAACTCAACAAGTGACGTTCAGAAGACCCAATAAGCAACCCATATGCAACTGTTGCGTCGGCTGAACGCGCCCATTGTGACATTGATAACCCCATCTGTTCACACAGAGCTGATAGTCTGAAATTCTGAAGCTATTTTCTTAACTTTTAGACTTCCAACGGTTACCAATTCACGAACAAAGAAGTGTCTTACTCTAATATGCTTAGTTCTATTATGGTATTCGTATGGAGAGTTATGAGCTAATTTGATGGCAGACTCATTATCAATATATAATTTTATTATCTCCAGTACATCGGTAATTTCCTTTAAAAATCTTATCAGCCAAATAGTTTTACGAGCGGTTTCACTAGCTGCAACTATTTCTGCTTCGGTGGTGGAAATTGCAACAGAACTCTGTTTTTGACTCTACCATGAAATTGCATACATACATAACACTCCAGTAGTAGAACGTCCTGTTTGCATATCACCTCCGTGATCAGCATCGCTGTAACACTCCAAAATTTTATTTCCGCCTTTTTTTTATAAATAATTCCAAATTTGACTATTCCTTTTAGATATCATAAAACACGTTTTACTTTGACAATATCTTCTCTGGTTGGATTGTCTAAATTTCTCGATGCTAGTCCAACGGCATATGATATATCTGGCCTAGTGCCGACCATTAGATATGCTAGTGCACCAACAGCTTGTCTATATGGAACATTTTCGTTGGTTTCTTTATTGCTGAGACTCGTTGAATCTTTTAGAATTGGGGTTTTTGCAGATTTGCAATTGGTCATATCAAATATTTCTAAAACTTTTTTCGTATAGGCTGTCTGATTGATTTCAATGAAATTCAATTCCAAACCTAAAAAATACGAAGCTGGCTTAGTTGTAATTTTGAACTTTTCTCTCAGCTCTTCAAGAAATAGTTGAGCACCAATTTTGTCATCTACACACAAAGCAATTATAAGCTTCCTCTTATCTTTACTTTTTATATATAGACATGGATCAGCTTGGCTCTGTATAAAGCCGACACTCACCAGAAATTTATGAACACATTCATTTCAACACCTTGGGGCCTGTTTAAGTCCGTAAAGACTTTTATTTAACTTGCAGACCTTTTCTATCCCATCACTAAAACCCTCAGGTTGTCTCATAAATATTTCTTCACTAAGAGAACCATTTAAAAATGCTGTTGAGATATCAAATTGAGTAAGAACCATACTTTCATTGGCTGCTTCACTTAACAGAGTTATAATTGTGCTCATCTTAGCTAATGGACTAAAAGTTTTATCGTAGTCAACTCCCTTCTTCTGTGAGTAACCTTTAATTACCAGTCTAGCTTTGTAGCTTTCTATGGTACCATCTCGATTTGTCTTTTATAGACTCACATACATGGAAGTGCTTTCCTATTTTTTGGTAAGTCTACTATCTCCCAAGTATTATTATCCTTTAGTGATATCATTTCACTCTGCATAGCTTCTAACCACTTATCTTTTTGATGACAAGTAATGGCTTTTTTAAAACATGATGGTTCATGATCATTTTCTTCTATCTCCCCTACGGCTGCCATGATCAAGTCGTTGAATCTTTCACAAGGGCGAATTAATGAACGGTCTCTTAAAGTTTGCTCACTTTTTTCTTCTTGTTCGAGGTTGTCTTCAATTTCATGATATTTATTCTGATTCTAATCATATTCTTCAATCTCGATATTATCGTCTTCATTAATGGCTTCTGCTTCTTCAATAAAGGACTTATTAGCTATTTCTGGTATCTCATACGTTTTACTTATTAGTAGCAGTTCCTTAAAGATAACATTTCGTGATCTGATTAGTTTATATTTCTCTTTATTCCAAATGCGGTAACCACATTCATCGTAGTCAATAAGTATCCCTTGGTGAGCTTTTTTATCCTCTTTGCGTCTTGTCTTCTTAGATATATGGACGTAACATTGGCTTCCGAGAATTCTTAGTTGCTTGATTTATGGCTTTCTACTGTGCCATAACTCATATGGAGATTTTTCTAAGGCTGTAGGTCCTGTACGATTTAAAATGTAGACTACTGCATTAACAATTTCAGCCCATAAACCCTGAGGTATTTCATCATGTGCATACATTACAGCACGTGCAGCTTTTACAATTGTCCTATTTTCACGCTCACTACAACCATTTTGTTCTGGTGTGTAAGGCATGGTTAGACGCTGTTTAATTCCACATTCTTCTAAAATCTTATGTACATTTTCATTATCAAACTCACCTCCATTGTATCTGAAAATTTCTTTTATAATATGTCCTGCAGCTTTACTCTCGGCCAACATTTGCTTTAGTTTTAAGTGTATTTCTAACTTTTCTTTCAAAAAATACACATAGCGATAGCGTGAATAATCATCCTTAAACAAAACAAAGTAAGGAAATTTAGAAATTGAGTGTAAAAATGGACCACATACATCTGTATGAATTAGCTTTCCGCAGCGCGTTGCTCTCTCTCTTGTTCCAAATTTTAGACGATGAGCTTTCCCATAGATACAACCTTTACACATTTCTGAATTGATATCTAATTTTATACCTAGTTCCTTTTCTACTATACGTTTTACGTGCCTCTTATTCTAATGCCCCATTTGCTCATGGTAGAGTTGTAATAAGTCTGACTTTGATAAATGGTTTACTTCAATCGCTGTTTTTACAGTTTTTAAATTGAGTTTGTAGAGTCCACCATATCTATTTCGATTACGAGTCAGTAAATTCTTGCCATTTTCTATTAGCTAACAACTCTTTCCATTGGAAACAAACATACTATTCGTCAATTTGTCTTGTGCTGCCAGAACTGAAAACAAATTTCTTTGAATACAAGGTACATACCATACATCACTTAACCTAATATATTTCAGTTGACCATCTACTTTAGTTTTTACATTAGCTGTAGTGACCATATGTGAATTATTAAAGTATTCGAATGACTGAAACAGATCACCTCTGTTCGTAATATGGCGCCATTGTCTACGTACCAGTTCTCATCCAGTACACTTTGCTCAGAATAAGAAGTCAACTGCAACACAGTAAGATTCACATTGACTGCATTTGACTGTTTCGATTTCGTCTGAAATCCATTTTCCACATTTCTTAACTCTATGACCAACTTCTCCACAATAATTACATTTGAACTCTGTGATCTTCTTTTCCTTTTTCATAATACTTTTTCTATTCTTTGACGTTTTTATTACTAAAGCTTCCATACCATTTTCCACACTTTTGCATGATAGAGCTCTTTCATATGTACAAAGTCGACTCGTTAGATTCTCTATAGTACGATCCTGCTTTTATATCAGCATCCAACTAGATTTAAAGGCGAAATATTTTTCGGGTATAGTATCCAAAACTTTACATATGAGTAATATGTCAGGTAAATCCGTTTTTTCAACCTTTTCTAGCTCAGTCTTTAAATCAAACCAAAATATTTTTCAACTTTGATGTATGGGTAGCGATATCATCAGCTGTTTCTTTCTTATAACCAATGAATTTCATGCATAAGTAATAACTGCGGTCTTCTGATACACCATCAAATAGCCTATGCAGCTCATCCCATACTTCTTTAGCGGTAGAAAATCTGATAACTTTTTGTAATGTTTCATCGGACATGTTTGTAGTGAGTATAAGTAGGCTGTACTGTCTATTTTCTAATGTTCTTGCAACTCTGCCTCATATTTACTGACATTTTTTACTGAAGCTTCTCCTTCTGACTAAGAAGGCTTCTTAAGTTTACCTAGGACTGCATCGTAAGTACCTGAATTACCTCGTAATAGGAAAGTAACTTTATACCTCCAGGTAACCCAGTTAGCTTTATCTTCTAGTTGACCTATATCTAGTTTTACACCGGATGTCTGCATACTCATTATTTAACTTCTCTTGGAATTAATTAACTTAACCATTAACGCTCAACTTTTAATAATGACAAAATATAAAAATCTAGTGACAGTGACAATATATCTATATCTATCTTGTTTTTTAATAAAATCAAAGTAACCACAGTAAGGTAAAGCTCTTTCTGCACCTTAACACTACTCACCCTGAACAGACCACGAATTTACTCAGGGTTAGTACTAGAATGTCACGAAGCTTTAGCCGAAGTATCCATCAACCGTCTTGTTGATTCACTAGCCAAGAAATCAGCCAACCAAATACTTTTTGGACCTGACTCTTCTATTGGCCTGACAAAATCGGTAGTGACAGACCTAATCAAAGAGCATTCCCTTGTGAAATTCGAGGGAAGATAGGATGAAACAAGAAACTGCAGAGTTGCCAAGGAGCTCTTAAGTCATCCTGACAAGACTGCAGCAAACAAATACATGACTAGACAGAATCTGCGCCTAGTCACAGTCATTCTGACTGTTCATTGCCAAGTATGAAAGCATCTCCATGTCATGGGGCTGTCAGAATCTGCACCCTGCAGAGGGTGCGAGCATATCTTTTATGATTGCTCGACGCTCTTATTTATTAGAAGATTTATGTTCAGCGAGTATCGGGTAACACCGGCCGATGTAAGAGAAGCACCTCTTGGCGACATTGTCAACTACATTAAATCTGTAGGTTGGCTCACAAGCTAGGAGGATGCACAATGGGCCTAATGAGACCTAAATGCCGTGGGGGTAACGCACCCTCCACCCGATACAGATACGTAGAATTAAGTTTTAGTGGCCTTGTATGTTTATAATAATCTTGAGATACTCAAGAGAGACAATTCTCACCTGTTTTGTCGAGTAGCTATAGGTTGTTTAATATAAATCGTACAAGGAGTAAGATATGTTTTAAAATTATTATTGTACAGTGATTTTGTAAAAAAAAGAAGAGGAGGAACCACCAAGAATGTCATATTATATTGCTAGGTGCTATAGGAAGCTTTACATTTATTTGTAGTGTGTTTGATACTTCGAAAGGTTTGCTTGTCTTTGTCCTGAAACTAAAAGGAATTGGGTCAAACATTTGTATCTAAAAAAACGACTATAAAAGGATATATTCAACTAACCTAGAACCTTTTTTTTATTTATTTTGGCTTTGAATTCAGTCATTTCTGCAAGAAAAATTGTCTCTGAGGTATTCTACCATCCGGAGCAATTGAACTAAAAGAGCTACCAATAATAGTTTCGCTAATGTTTTAAACTATCTTTCTGTCTCAACTTCATAATTCCAGTAATTAAAATCTCGAATAGTTCATGACTATTTTTGTTTTGCAGCTTCAACCCTGTCAGAGTATTCATAAAATTCCGGTGCCACCGCGGGATATAGAAGATACATTTTTCATGATGGCTAATGTCCACGAAGAACCTTTCGTTTCATTTTCATATGAGATATTAAACGTAGTTTAAAAACTTTAATTTTCGTTTTGCAGAAAAATCAGTCTGGTCCAGGACTTCATGAATTGCATTCTGAGACTGTAAATGAATTAGAAGAAACGATCAAATCTCCACTAACATCTAAAAGCAGTGAAGTTTTCATTGCTTTCTCATATGACATACTAAACGTAGCTTGAAAATATAAAAATAACTACTTAAGTCAGACTTCAGAATGTAGAATTAACACACAAAATAACCGAATCTACTTATATTGACGATATTTACTGGACATTGCTGCAAAATTTTAATATATTATTGTAAGAAGAAATGCTATTTTTATTTTATAACATTCGCAGAATACCAAATGGTATATATAAATGAAGAATCATCCTAAAAAAATGGTTAGTAGAAAAAAGGGTTGTGTATTTTGAAAGTATGGTGTAAGTGGAATATATAGAGCTAGCAAAATAAAATATAATTCTAGTAAAACGTTTTAAAGAAACGATTTAAAAGGGATTAAAAAAATCAATAATAGAATAAATTTGTATTAAAAATGTTTTAATAACACCTAGTATATTAGAAAGGTTGACAAAGCTCTATCAAACTAACACAATACAAAATTTAAAAAAAAATACAACGGCTTTCAAAATTAAGAAATAATTTTAGTATTATAAGTTTTGAAAATAAACTTATCTGTAGAAATTTAATAATTAGTTCGTTTCCAAAAAGATAGAGGGCGTCGAAAATTAGTTTTTTTCTGCATCCTGACATTAATAAGTGAATAAGTGGTTTTAGCTTAAAGAGTCCATTATATTACTTTAATTTGTTTATAACTTATATCAATTGTGACAGGCTTCGGGTTCACCTACAGTGAATCAGCGAGTCTGTGTGACGCCATGATGGTGATTCCCGAATAGGGGTTGCTCAGGCGCCAGTTTTAGTATCACAGTTTGCTCTGCGACCCTGTAGTACACCAGAGTGTACTCAAGGTAAACTCAGTGGAGGTAAAAATAATTCCAGGCAGTCACTGCTTGGTAGCCACCAACTGAGTAGTTCATAAAAATAAAAAAAAGAGTAGTTACGACACTCCCTGTATACGGAAAATGAAGTTTACTATGACCACAGTTAACCCACCTACATTGTAAGTTCAGAAAAGGAAAACCTACTATAAAATGGAACAAAGTTTTCGGAACCCCCTTGTATCTTGGTCTCGAACAATCGACACTGGCAATTTTCGTCGAGTGAGAATGATATGAATTACGCGGTGTTTGGACAACGAAGGCGATGATGATAGAAAAGATTATTTTGAGATTTGCCAAAGCCGATCAAAACGGCGTGTGAATTAATTTTACAGAAAACGTCGGGTTTCGTTCAATAATTAGTTGTGGACGGGAAACGGAATGATTCAAATTGAATGAATAAATAAAAGAAAAGAAACTTACATGAAGTGAGGCGCGAAAATTAATTTAGACGTCTTTTTGGGAAATTAGATAACGCCGTCGTGACAGAGATCACTCTTAACCCGGGGACAGATCGAATCGTCGAAAAAGAAAATAACGGGCCGTTTTTCTTCAAAAGTAATAAATAAAAAAAAATTGAAAACGGGTTGAACCTCTCACTTCAATGTTAACTGGGTGCTTTCTAAGAGAGATTGGCGTCGAAAATGAGAGCACTCAGAGTCTAGCCTATATCCGGCCTCAAATAAAAAATTGCCAACGGTTTCCCACTAAGGGATGAAATGAAATATCCTGGGTATGAATCAAAAAAATTTTCACTTGTACGGGTGTCCCAACTAATTGTAAGTAAGAAAGGCGGTTTCCTACTTTAGAAAAATAAAAGGGGTTGTTCAATATTCTTTCAGTATTACGGTCACTTACAGAGTACTTCACTCGTCACTGCAGGAGAGAGAAGAGCTTACGATTGCCGGAAATCAAGAAAGCGTAATTCATGTAATTTGTCAATAAATGTTTTTTTTACGTAATATTTGTTCTTCTGCATATTTAACACGTGAGTCGAGTATTTACCAGCCTATTTTATGACAAATTTACTGTAGTACTGACTTACATTTTTTTCATAGTTGATCGGGACGTAGTTTAACAAAAGTCGGCAGGAATATTCATCCCCTCTGCTCCTCTATCGATACACCACTGAGCAGCTTTCCCATTTTCAATAAATCGTCAACAGAATATCCCTTTGTTTTTCTGTTTGAAACCAAATAATCGAATTTTCTTTCTTGTTAATCTTTCGACCGCGCATCAATTCCGTTTATGTGGCAAGAAAGCTCGGAAATGACAGTAGACCGAGGTAGTTTTCTTAACAGATTCGGGTAAAAGTATCCCGAACAGCTGCAAATAATATTATTTCCAACCTTTGTCTGCAGTTATTCCTTACACCTACAATACCTTCCAAAGTTTTACGAAATAATTCCAAATTCCAGATAGGTCTACGGTACAGGAAGTTTATATTTTTACCTAATGCTTGAATAATGGAGATGTGCACAGACAATATTTCGGACAGGAGAAAATATAATTACACTATTTTATTAATGAGAAGCAGATTTTATTTGTAGTAAAAGTGAGGAAATAATTCCAAATTTCTCCTACAATTATAAAAAATACGCTATAGTAAAAACAAACCAAAGAAAAATTGAAAAAGCTTTGTATTTAAAAATAAGGACCATTTTTTTAATAGTTTTATTAATAATTATAAGGATGTTGTAAAGACGGAACGTGGTGTTAAAAAACATTTATTTTCAAAAAAAAAATCATTTTATAAACTAATTATAATACAAAATTTAATATAATATAAATAAGATAACAAATCTTTGCTAAATAATTAAACAACAAACTAGATATTTTCGCTGAGTTACAGTATTCAAGTTCTCCGACTAGAATTATTCTATTTTTAACTTTTTAATTTATGGCGAAATTTAAACTTTCATGTACTGGATGTTATGTTCTGATTAAACATTCTGGTGTCTCTCAATTTCATCTTAGGGCCTGGAGATCGATTGTTTCAGGCTGATTTGAGTGACGTTGGATTCTTTGGTTCCTCTTGTTGCATATTCGGTGTCCAAACCATATACAGAAGGCTACGATTCCTATAAACACTGCAGTTACCCCATTACATTGTTCGAGGTGAACCATCGGACATTCGGTGGTTGCAGGGCTATTAGCGTTACATTAAAAGTACATTGCATGCGAGCTTAAAGAGCCTAAAATTGCAGCTTATTAACGTAGATGAGATGTTTTTGTGCTAGCTGAGTAATTTGCTCATAATAAAGCCATTTTCCTTACACACATCATTGGACAACAAGTCTAAAAGAAAAGATAATAATGTAAATCGAAAATATAAAATTGAAAATAACATTTTTAGGTTATATTAGTTTAAAACAAACGATTTGCTTCTTAGTTTTTGGAATTCTAAATAATTTAATGTTAATCGGACAACGTAGTAAAGAATTATCGCTAAAAATTCATGAAAAATGAAGATATTGAAGAATTTCTTATGGACGACATCATTAGATCTTGTCCAAATTTATATGGGACCAGCCCTGGGATATCCCTTTTCCAACAAAAAAGAATCCTAAAAATTGGACAATGTAGTAAACAATTATCGCTGAACCAGTACAATCGGACGACTTGTTATTACGACAGCTTTCAATCTGTAGCTGTTAGTTCTTCTTTTTTGTGTGTCATCGACTTCAACTGCTAAGGTTATTTCGCCTAGTATTCTATGTAGGCTTTATTACTGTTTCCCAGCGCCACTTTAGGAACAGCACTGTTAATTAGAACCCAACCGTGAATGGTCGAGTGGGGAATCCTACCAAGGCATCAGAATTCATTTTAAATAATTAAATTAAATGTAAAAATTCTGGTCAACGGTGAGATTCGAACCTGGGACCCTTGGATTCACAGGCAGAGGCTCTACCACTGAGCCACCCACCCCCTGCTGTTAGCTCTTGTATTTATTTCTAATAAAAGATTTGCCCCTGTTGTTATCAATATCCAATGACACACGACAATGAAAGAAGAATATTTTTATTCAAGATTCAACTTGTAAGTAATAAGAATACGACGATGATGTATGACTACAATAACAATAATGATTCCGAAAGATGCCTATGCGTTCTTAGACTTATTCTCAATACTGAACTTATGACTGCTGCTTTCCCGTATTCATTGACATTTCTTTAGCCAGAGAAGCAATGTCTCTTTTCCTTCGACTCCCGGGTTATAACAATTTCTGTACTAACCAACTACGATCCCTTTGACAACGCAGCAGCGTGTATTCTATGACTCTTTAAAGATTTCTACCATTTTCTGTTTTCTATTCCTTTTTTGTGATTTTATATGAATTTCTATAAATATCCGACTGTCTATCACACTTTCAACGTTTCGCTCTTCCTCTTCTTCTTCAGCTTCTCCAGTGGTTTCTTTGTTCTTTGTTTTAGACCTGCACTGCTCTCTACATAATTTCTATTTGTCAGTATTCCTTTATAATTTAGGCCTTTTCAGCTTCTCGTATCAATAAATTTCTACGATTTTCTACGAATATCCGACTGTCTGTCACCCTTTCAACGTTTCATTTTTCTCTTCTTCTTCAGATTCAGCAGTGGTTTCTTCATCATCGTAAGTCTTCACTGCTCTCTGTATGATTTCTAAGTATTCTTCAGTGCTCCTCCAAAGTTTAGGCCTTTTTGGCTTCTGGTATTAATAAATTTTATGTTTTTCTACGAATTTCTTTAATTTTTTATGAAAGCCTTTAACACTTCAAAACGATGTATTATTAGTGGAGATATACGTTAATGCCCTTTTGGCTTTGATGGCAATTCTTTCCCTGGAATTGACAGCAAGATAACAGTTCAAGTTAAAAGCCAATAACAACGATCCGTTAATAGCGTTTTGTCTTTGAGTGTAATTCTTTCATTGAAAATGACAGCTAGATGACAGTTTACGCTGAATGCTGTTTGTCTCGTTTGAATCGGAGCAATTAATAACAGATATATTCGTTAATGGATTTCTGGCTCTGTTTTCTCGTTTACCTCGTATATTTTTCATTGTTTACGTCAACGATTGCCGCTATCTTGGATTCCCGATGTTAACTAACCGCGAGCTAATGTTATAATATTTACTGATAAGCCAGACTTCGATTCTCGACGCGTGACCTTAATATTAACGTTTTTCGCTATATTTCACATTAGCGATTTCCCATGTTAATTTACATAAGAAATGGCCCCGAACTGTTGTTGCTCCTTTACTTAACAAATTTAGCGTTCTCAAGAACCTCCCTATATTTATTTCCTAAAATTTCCAGTTTTTTGAACATTTGCGAGAGTCCCTGTAGTTAAAAATATATAATTATTTACTGAAATTCGAATCCAGCTTTAAACGTTTAAATTCGGGTAAATTATTTGGTCATTTTCGCAAATGTCAAAAGGACATTTTTTCCGTCCACCGATTTGTAAATAGTGGCTGCTCCCACACCGAACCACTCGTAAACCGAACTAGTCCGAGCGTAAAGTATAAAACCAGGCTCCTCGAGAATTCTTTCTCTTTCAACTGCTCTTTTTCTAGTGCCGAAATTATACCGTCATTTTTTTTTGAGGCCGCCTGTGTTAACCTGTGAAGAACTAAGTTAGGAATCTTTCACTAGTAACCTTTCTATAAATATTTATTTAATGATCAATTGCCGCCAGTTAAATATTAACATGAAATTATCTGCTATGGTCCGAGAAAAATTAGTCTACCAGTCCCAAATTTTAGGCCGCCTTAAGATTTCTGAACTTTAATAAGAAAGGCCAGTCAAGTATTATTGCAGTCTAAACTCTATTCAACTTAAACTCAAGCAACGCGTAAACACAATAGCCTCTTGACCACAGAATGATACGCACAAGCCCGACTGGTATTGGCCAGCCCAGTGATCCGATTTTAAAAGTTTCCCTACCCACTAGTTCAATGTGCTGTGGTGAGGGAGCTATTGTGTTTACGCGTAACTTGCGTTTAACTTGAATAGAGTTTAGTTTCAGGGACAAAAACTTCTTAGAGTCGAAATAATAATTAATATGCCAACCCTATTCAGAATAGTGTTTTGTGAGTTCTGAAGTTACGTAAGAGAAGTAAGTGTTATCGCAATCTTACTTCGTCGACTTAATTTTTTAATATCCAAGGTACCCCGAGTCAATAAACTTTTTGCGACTCCGGCAATCAGTCAAATCGATAATTTCCGTTGACCCCAATCCCGGGGCTATCTCAGTCCAGCTAGCACCGTTTTATTAATTTATCAAAAAAAATTAATATCGCTTTTCAATAGTAATACCAATTGAATTATTTAGGATAGTAGAATGACATGTTGATTTTGTAATTACTTCCATCACATTAAGTATATTATTAATTATTTTTTAGTAAAGGTGCGACAATATTATTACTTTATTTATTGAAAATTTATATACAACGAATGTATGTACTGCTTATTTATTTCTTATTTGCTTATGCCAATTTAATGATTTCATTTATACAATAATAATTACTGAGGCCCTTCCTATGGGGCCGCCTCAGTATTGCATTCGTGCAGACGAAAACATTTTCTGGCCCCCATTTTTTAAAACTTTTTTTCATGTTTCTGATCATTCATTTCCTAAAGTTTAAAAAAAAATTTTCGTCTGGTCGTCCCTATTAATTTTCAGAATTTTCGGTTCATCCTAACTACTTTAATATCAGTTTTCTTAAAATCCGCCTATGCATTCCTTATGTGACAATTTTAGGAATTCCAGTTATTTCTAACGTCAAAATTCCTAACATTCTTTACATTCCATAAATTGCAAACATTCTCTAACGACCTGTCAAACAACAGCTGTTGATAGTAAAAGTGAAATTTCTAAGGCGGGTTGAGACCTTTATACTTGCAACCATAGCCATTTTGTAGCTGATTTTCATTCGAAATTAGTCGCCAAGACTGCCAATTTATGAAAAATATATAAGCAGTTTCTTAAAAATTACTTATTTATGGTGGTGCGATTAAGCGTACTACTATTTCTCCCCTAGCCACAAAATCACCTTCATCAAATTTACTGGTTCTCTGTCGCAACCCCATAGAATAATTAACCGGCCATTTTATTTGGCAAAAATCAGAATAGGTGTACGATAAATTGAACGTCAACGTGACAATAGTATTTTGAAATATAATTTCAATTTTCAGTCTTTTTTGTTGGGTTTTCTCGTTTAACTTTATTTTTAGGTTCCCTTGTGTTATTTGTGTTAATACTTTCGAACTACATACTAGTGTAGTCGCATTAGTGAAGTGTCTTTCCAATGGGGGAGGCACTCTCCCCGGGAACTCTTTTCGGAGTCCCTAATCGTGTTGTTCTAAGTGATGATGAAATGATGAATGATATTAGCAATTTAACGCAGATGGAATATATTCCAGCAACCAAAACCCTAAGAGGTGATAGAGAAATAAGTGATACTATGAGCGGTAATGTAATCAAAAATATAAATGAAGCAAATGTAAGTCAAATTAGTTCTATTAATAGTTCTTTTATTGCAAATTCAACAAATTCAACTAGCAAAGACGGAACCAATGTTACTGATAAAATCTCAGAAATCAATGGTGATAAACCAATTAATTCTCCTTCAATCAACAAGAGAGAAATATACTTATTCAGTCCAACTGATTCAGGTCCGTATTTTGTTTATATTGAAAACAATTCAGAAAATTTTGTAGGACAACTAAGACCTATGAAAATAGGAGAGATTATTTACAATGCTCATCCAGATCTCGACAACCATATTAAAAATATCGACTCAGTTGGACGTAATAGAATTAGAGTTAAATGCAAAGATTATAAAACAGCCAATTCGTTAATAAATTCTAACCAATTAAAAAATTATAATTTAAATGTTTATATTCCCCGTTTTATGCTCCACCGGCGAGGTATTATTAAATATGTCGATCTGGAATACTCAGATGAATATTTAAAACACAACATAAGGGAACACGACATGCACTGCAAATTCAGTGTCGATTCTGCTAAACGGTTTTCTAGAAAAATAACAGAAAATAATACCACAAAATTTGTCCCCACTCAGACTGTCTTAGTTACCTTTAAGTCACAAACTCTGCCAAAGTATTTAGAAATTAATCATGTTATATTTGAAGTAGTTCCATATGTTGAAAAGGTGGTACTTTGCTATAACTGTTTTAGGTACGGTCATTTGGGCAAATAATGTAAAAGTTCCAAGAGATGTGTAAAATGTAAACAAAACCATGAACCTGATATCTGTCCTGAAGTCAATCTACCCCCTCAATGTTTTAATTGCAATGGCGCTCACTATACCAATGCCACTAAAGAATGTCCAGAATTCTCACGACAAAAAGAAATTAAAAAGCTCATGTCACAAACTAACCTTTCTTATAAAGATGCTTGTGGAAAAACACCTAAAGCGACTTACGCTTTAATCACTTCAAATGGCTCTTCACAATCTAGACCCTTTTTTAACTGTAATTCATCTCCTAGACCTACCCATTTTACACAAACAATTTATCGGGATAATAAAAGGGCTCGCCCACAATCTCCTGATCCTATATTAAACATACACAAACAAATTGTTACTCCTGTTAATGTCCCTTCTTCCCCAGGAGGTATTCTACAATCTTCATTGTATTCCGCTAATTTACCAAAAACATTAAATCCACTTGTAAACCAGTCACAAAATAGTGTAGATATTTTAAACACTTCCCTAGTCTTAGACATAATTAATACTATTGTCAATACCCTTAAAAACAAAAATTCATTCGATATACAAGAACAAGATATTTTAGATACAATCAACTCTAAACTAAGAAACATCTCTTCAGTCTCGACCTTGTCAAACATCCACCAGTTTCGATCACATTAAATATTATTTTTTTAAAATTACATTTCAACCATAGCGATATCGACAAGGTCAGAATACACTTTAAACTAGTTATCTGCTTTCCCTAAAATACCCTATTTTAATATAATACTAAGAGTAGACTATAACCAAAAAATAACTTCCGTTTCTTCATACATTACACTATGTGTGCAGACATAAATAGACTTTTCACAATGGTTCAATGGAATTGCAGATCAGCAGTTGCAAATAAAGCAAATTTAGAACATTTACTACATAATTACAATGTAAACATAGCTTTACTGTCAGAAACGTGGTTTAAACCCAACATTTATTATAATTTCGCTGGTTATAACTGTTGTCGAATGGACAGGGATGACGGTAAAGCAGGTGTAGCCTTATTAATAAAAAATAACTTATCTTACTTAGAGATTCCATTGGCAATAATACCAAAAATAATGGCTACGTGTGTGTGTGTTACTATAGGGAATTTTAAAAAATTACATATTGTTTCAGTTTATATTAAACCGTCATCTAAACTTACAGTAAATCAATTTGTAACTTTTTTTAATAACATACCAAAGCCATGTATTGTTGGTGGGGATTTCAATGCTCATCATCAAGCATTTGGCTCAGAAGCAGAAGATACCGAAGGTAAAAATTTACTAGAGGCATTAAATATATCTGGTCTAGTTTTTCTAAATACAGGAGAGTCAACTCTCATCACAAGACCAGGACAAAGAAATAGTGCGATAGATATCACCTTTTGCTCTCAAAATGTCAGCCATCTTTTTGACTGGGAAGTAATTCAAGACCCACATGGATCAAATCATTTACCAGTCCTTTTAAAGTGTTCTGTAGAATCTACGGGATTAATCCCAAAGTCCCATAAAATTTGGAATATAAATAAAGCAAACTGGTCGGTCTTTAGTAATTACCTAGATGATCCAAGAAAGCAAACTGTAAATGATAGTTACGATAAGCTAATTACTGATATAAATGAAGCAGCCAGTATAGCCATTCCAAAGTACAGTTCAAATAAGGCATACAAACCAGAAAAATGCAAACCGTGGTGGACTGAAGAATGTAATAGGGCAGTTGATAAAAGAAAACTACTTTTCAGAATATTCAAGGAAAATCCCAACGTAACAAACCTTTATAATTACCAGAACCAAGATGCAGTCGTAAAACAAGTAACTAATCAGGCGAAAAGGAAAAGCTGGCGGGAGTACTGTAGTAGTTTAAATAAAAATACACCTATGAAAGAGGTCTGGTCAAAATTAAACAGATTCAAAAATCGAAAACAAACAAATAAGATTGTAATGGAATGGGGCGATTGGGCAGAAGATTTTCACAATAAAATAGCTCCCAATTGGGTTATTGAAAAACCTATGGAAATCCCAATTACTTCTAGGAATAATCATATTCTCAGTAGTCCTTTTTCAATACAAGAACTAAATCGAGCGTTAAAGAAAAATAATAACACTTCTCCAGGAATAGATAATATCCACTACCCGATGTTGTCAAACCTCCCTGCGATAACGAAACAACGCCTTTTAAATATATTAAATGACATCTGGACAAATAAAGCAAAAATCCCTGAAGTTTGGAGCAAATACCTTATAATCCCAATACACAAACCTGGGAAACCAATTGATTCTGCAGAATCATATAGACCTATCTCACTAGCGTCCTGTATCTTAAAAACTTATGAGAAAATAATTAAAAATAGATTAGAACATTGGTTGGAAAACCAGCAATTACTACCAACATTCCAGTACGGTTTTAGAAGAGGACGTTCAACTATAGAAGCAAGTGCCATATTTATTTCCGATGTTCAGAAGGCATTTACTGTAAATAATTCAATTTCAGCATTATTTTTGGATATAAAAGGGGCATATGATGCAGTTAATTTACGTATTTTGGCCGGGAAACTTCTAACAATACTTAGGTATTCCTGAGAGAATAACGACTAACATCATCATGCTTTATGAAAATAGAAATTTATATTTAAAAATAAATGGACAGATTGGTCCTCCTAAATCAACTTCCCTCGGTATCCCTCAAGGTAGCATTCTAAGTCCCCTTCTTTTTATATTATATACATCAGATTTTAACTTCATTATGCAACCCCAGACAAGAGTGCTGCAATTTGCAGATGATTTCTGTATATATTCTGAAAAAAAATCAATTGAAAATACAATAGTAGATTTACGAATAGCATCTGAAAGGGCCACACGTTGGGCAAGAAGAAATGGTTTCGAAATATCTCAAGAGAAATCAATTATATGTACTTTCACTCGTCATCGGTACCAGCCACCAAATCATTTTAATTTAGGTCCACTTACGATTCCATGTAAATCATCTGTTAGATATCTTGGGGTAATACTCAATCAAAAATTATCCTGGAAAGATCACATTAATCATCTTGTTAAAAAAAGTGAGAATGCTATAAATATACTTAGAGCCTTTTCAAATACCAAATGGGGAGCGGATCCAAACATAGCCCTGATATTCTATAAAGCTCTCATCCGTTCAGTGCTTGACTATGGATGTGTACTATATGGAAATGCTAGTTTGAGTCAACTACAAAAAGTGGAAGTGATTAAAAATAAAAGTTTACGATTATGCCTAGGAACCTTACAAAGTACTCCTGTAAATGTATTAGAAGTAGAAGCAGCAGAACCACCACTAGAGATTAGAAGAGAATATTTAAGCAATATTTTTGTATCAAAATTACTGTCTCAAAACCGTACTAGAGAGCTGCAAGAACTAGAAGCTAAAATAAATTATCCATATTGGAGACGTAAGAAGAAACCTCTATTAATATTAAGTTTACAACGACTAAATAATGTTCAGACCTTCCTTTATAAAAACAACAAACTTCCTTGTTATAACATAGAATATAACCTTCTTGATCTTCAACTACAACTTTACTACTTTCAGTCAGAACACGTGCAATGCCGGAACATCATAAACCACATTACTAACAATACCATAAGTACCAGATGGCCAAACGCAGAATATATTTATACAGATGGATCAAAAATTGAAGACAAGACTGGATGCGCTTTATACCATTCCAACGACAATGTATCACGTATGTTTAAATTACCATCTCAAATGTCCATTTACACGGCAGAACTTATAGCAGTATTAGAAGCATTAAAATACGCCATTAATCATGATAAATCAAATTTCGTAATTTTAACAGACAGCAAAAGTGCTATTGATTCTTTAAAAAATATACAAATTTCAAGTACATTACCAGTAGTAATAATGAAGATTTTAGAAACAGCTAGAATTCTCCTAACTATGAGGAAGACCTTTTCTTTGGTTTGGATCAAAGGCCATCAAGGTATCATAGGTAATGAAAAAGCAGACCAGTTTGCAAAATTAGCTACAAACTCTGGAATACTATTAGATGAACCACTAATGCCATCCTCGGATTTAAAATCTTTTTTTAAGAAAAAACAATTAGAAAGCTGGCAAGAATTATATTCCAACTCAATAGTAGGAGTACGGTTTCGAGAGATAAATCCCAAAATTAGTAGAAAGCCATGGTTTATTGATATTTCAAATCGCCATATGATTAAAACTATAAATAGAATAAGATGTAAACATGGGTTATATCCTGAACACAAATTTAAGATAGGTTTGGCAGATTCCCCATTCTGTAGTTGTAGGCAATTGGGTAATTTACAACATTTAATCTTTAGCTGTCCTAATTTTCAAAATCTAAATGAAGAATTTTACAAGAACCTGCAATTAACAGGAGCAACACTCCCCACCAACTTAGATGCGCTTTTATGTTCAAAAAATATAAAACTGTACTATGTTATATATGAACATTTGAAAAAAATGAATCAAGATATTTAAAAAAAAAAATACAGATATATTAAAAAAAAAAAAAAATAATAATAAAAACAAAACAACAAAAAAAAAAAGAAAAACAAAAAAAAAAAAAAAAGAAAACAAAAAAAAAACAAGAAAAAAAAAAAATAAAAAAAAAAAAAATATATATATATAAAAAAAAAAGAATTCGTCGCCTAAAATATAATTATGTATAATTAATTGTATCACAACTGTTTTAACTGTTGTTTAATTGTTAATATGATGAAAATTTTGTACTTTTAATAGATTTTAGGTTCCTTCATTATTAATTATTGTATTGTTGTAATTTGTGAAAATTGTAAGTAGGTTTAGATTCGTTTTAATAACATTAGCTCTGGCCAATTGATCTGAGATCAAGGCCATCATACAAAAACACACACACACACACACACACACACACACACACACACACACACACACACACACACACACACACACACACACACACACACACACAAAATCAGAATAATGCTTGGCTGTGCCTGTCAAGTATCAAAATGTCAACGGTGATATGTGAATGGCTCTTAAATGTCAAATTATTTTAAAATGTATACTTCTTTTGGTATTTATTGCAAATAATTTGTAGTGTATCTCAATTCAGGCTTTCCATAAATAAAGGTACAGCAAGACAGATAATATAATATTCTTGTACATAGCACTTTTTTATTATATAAAAGAGAGGTAGGATATAATGCCCATTTCAAAGTTGGATCAATTATGATACCGAGGAATTTTGTTGTGTTTTTCATTTTAATTATAAAGTTGTCATTTATTTGTATGTTGAAAGAAGGCCTTTGTAAATTACATTGCTTTTTATGGATCTACTTTAACACAAAAATAGTTTTGTGGCTATAAGTTGCTATAATAACCTATCGTCGCAAAACTGTTAATAATTTAAACATAGAGTAGTATTAACATAACATCTCAAAACAAATAATCTATAAAAAATGCGGATAAAACGAGGGCTAAAATAACAATAAATTAAGGGAAATACGTAAAAAGGGCAGGTTTAAAGAGTATTATCACAAGAAAGTATATCCGTTCTGTTTATTTATCAAGTATTGTTTGAGGTTTTACTTTTGAATACATTTATTGTTTTTTTTTTTAATTTCTGTAGACAGTCTATTAAATTTTTTAAACGTTTAATAAAAATTGTATTTTGGGAACTTTTAGTGATGGCTTGCGCTGTTCATGAAAGTCAGATTGGCTTCTTTTATTATAGTTGTGATATTGCGAATTATATTGAATTTTTTCTAATAGATCTGATGCGATGGTACTATGTCATTTTTATTTTATAAATAAATATCAGTCATGTACTGAACATAATTTTGAACTGAAAGCCAATTTATTTCTTTTAACATAGTTGTAATACTCATCCTTCTGTCCTTTATTAATAGAATATAAATAGGCGAAGTAAGGAGCCCAAATATTTTACATGAGCTGGCTTAAGAGGTAAAGGGGCCAATTATTATTGGATAAAATGCTCGAACAAGTTTTTAAACCCTAATCAAAAGGCGATATAGAATGATTTTAAAAATCAAGGCTTGTGAAAATCATCACATTGTTTAACCTAAGTAATGCCAATTCTTCACAAATTAAAAAATTCAACGTGCTAATACTACTATCGGCTTTCGGTATTTCGTTCCAAGTTAACATCATTTCTCGTTTTTGTTGCGCTACGAGTTTACCCTTGTGGACCTCATTATCGATAAGCTGGGCACCACCATTTTAGCGTCTCTTGAATTTATTATTTATTAGGCTATTAATGACATCATTAATAATGTACCAATGATGACAAGATATTGTACGAGAAGGAACATTTTTTTATTTCCATTTTAAAGGGTGTATCTTATAGTGGTACCCGATGTTTTTTAAAATAACTTGACAACCAGGTGACGGATCGCCATGTGTGTTAATGTTTTAGAAACGTCAGTCCAGTACAATTTTAATAATGAACCACCTTATACCACAACAACGTGCTGAAATTGTAAAAAAATATTTAAAAAAAAAAAACTATTGTGTGCCATGTTCCCAAATCGATTGATATCGAAATACGGTGATTTCGACTGGCCGGCTCATTCACCAGATTTGACCGCACCTGACTTTTTCCTGTGGGGATACCGGAAGGGAAAGGTTTATGCCGATAAGCCAGCCACTCTCCAATAACTTAAGGCCAACATACGCCGAGAAATCGCTGTCATTCAACCCGAAATACTCCAAAAAGTGATGGAAAATGCCGAAAAACGGGCCGATTTGTGTGTGGCGTCCGGAGGTGGCCACTTGGCCGATGTCATCCTCAAAAAGCGACCAAATAAATTATAATGGATCGAATTTTAATAAAAAAAACCATTTATTACAAAAAATTTCCTGTTTGTCAAATTATTTAAAAAAAACTTCGGATATCACTGTAAGATACACCCTTTATATATTCTCTTGAAGCTTTCCGTTTGTAAATATACAGGGCGTTTCAAAAAGGTACGTCATAAATTATTCCTCAGATAGATTACCAAAAAATAAGTGGCTCCTAACAAAGTTACAGGGCATTAAACTAATATTCAAAAAACGTTTTTTTTTTTGAAAAAGTTTGCTGTTGCGATTTTTTCTTTGAATTTTTTGCCAGTGCTGTATATTTAAAGGCCCAATATTCTAAGAAAAAAAAAATTAACCCCCCATAAAGAATCTTGATTTATCGATCTTAAATTAAAAAGAACTATGCATTTCTAAATTTTTTTTACAGCGAAATGAACTTTGTATCTGAGTGCACAATTTTTTAACTGAATTTCTAGAGCAGTTTGTCCGTCCTGGACTTAACATATCAACAAAAGAATAGATCAGGAGTTATTGTACAAAAAACGCATATAAAAATCAGTGGTGTGTCTAGGGCTGTGCTTGAGATGCCCCTGCAAAAACAACCTCTTTTATTTATATTTATTTTTATTTTTATTTATATTCTGGAAAATAATTTTACTCTAGTGTTAATTAATTTAAAGCTTCTCACTGTATGTAGAATCAATAAAAATTATATGCATTGATTTAGCGTTATATTTCGTCTATATTAATTAATCTTTGAAATAAATTAGAGTTGTGAATACCAACTGTCGGGGGGTTTCATTTCGGAATAAATTTCACCAGCACGTTAATTTTTGCAATTAATCCAAAACGGAGCCAATATAAGCTAGAAGGTGGTCTTTTGACATGGTAATGACGTTGTCCGCAACCGATCGGGGTCAATAGGGGTGAGACGGGTGGTCTTATATAACTAATCAAGACCGTCGCATCTAACTAGAGTCTGCCCATGAATATTTACCAGCTAATTCGGTATTGCGGAGATAATGACTGTGTCTGATCAGTTTCTGGGGATCGGCCGTCGTTGGCAATCTAGGGCTGATTATGCCGCCCCCGGTTGTCGACCACCTCGCCTTAGCCTTCAGATGTCAATTCGTTATTGCTTTGATCGCCTTATCGCGCGCACGGAGTATTGCTGCCGTTCCTTTGGGTTTATTTTTTTTTAATTGTATTATTCTGTTGACATAGCACTCACTGTTAGTAAATTCAAGTAAATTACAGGGTGAACAAATATATTTGAACAACGGGTTTTCATTGAACACGTTTCTTCATATTCTTATATTAATTTAACATCCTGAATATGTAATTTTAAAGTTAATTTCATATGTAGTTACTATAAACTTGCTTCAATTTTACTAAATCATTTTCAAAACATTGAACTGAAGATTGAAATTGGAATAATATGTTTCTAAGGACATTTAAATTATTAAATAATGAAGATTATTGGTATTTTATACCGTTTATTCTACAATATCGTCGCCGTAAATGTCAAGAGTGCCAGGCCATAAAATCCTAATTTCGAGAAAACGGCTCGCAAAAGATTATGTGACAGAAAATTTACAATTATTGTACTAAATTTGTTTGTTTTCAAAGATAGAATGTTTAAATTTTGAATACAGATATAGATCTTGATGTTTGCTTTTTATTGCTTTAAGAAAACTGATAAAAAATGTATTACTTTTGAAAATATGTGTGTTATACCTTTTGACCATTAAGAAACTGAATGTACTTTGCATTGCATGTACAGTTTCCAAAAAAGTTAAGCCTCCTATGCCTACTGAGAACTCTGAAGAGAACTCAGAAAACACAGTATTATTTTGTGGATTAGCTCTATGATTAGCTCTATGATACTTTATTCCAGAGTAACTTTGCAGCTTTGTTTGGAGTAAAAAATCTACTGTTTGTCTAACTCTCAAAAACTTTTTATTATCAATCCATAGATAAACAATGTAATTTATATTTTTTACAACTTTACAGTTACTTTAAACACTTATTGCAAAAATAAATAATTCTGAATAGCTTCTTTTTAAAGCCTACATTAAAACCAAATCTATTTTTTTGGATGATTTTTCAACCATTAACCAGCAATCCTGCTCAGAAAAAGTTTACTTTGAGAAATTTCTATTAGAGCCAACAATAAAAAAAAAATAAAATTTTTTATTACTCTGACAGTCTTCATCAGTTTCTGAACTGCAGATTTTTTCAACAGGACCGTCTCAGGTTATAACTTTTTTTGATAGAAGTATTGATAAGCGCATGGAATGCTACTACCTCCCTGGCAAAGATTTTAACAGGTCGTTTAGTTTTTTTTTTGTCTATTTATAGTTGGACGCAGTACAATCTTGGTACATCTATGATAGATACACTTCCTCGCCGTCTACGCTGAATATTTACCTAATTACTTAAACTTCCTGCTTCCCACGTAAAAACTTCATTGCTCACCACTCTCATTAAGTACACTCAATTACGTTATAAATCCAAAATCTTGCAGTATCAAAGCAAGAAAACTCTCTAAATAATAATTAGGCATATTTTTTAGAAACGACACTAGCACTGAAGTTAGCAAACAGAACATCACAAGAAGCGTATTTTGTTTCTCTGTTTTGCTTGGCGAGTAAGGGCAAGATAATAGATAATACTATAATCACAGACAGAAGAAAATCATTTAATGTGAGTTGGCACTATTGGCTAACGCTTCTGGCCAAACATTGCATGGAAAGTTGTAGTGATCAAAAACATTAAGCCGCTTGGATCTATTTAATGATAAGATAATAGACGAAATTATTAGTAGTCAAACGATTTTTTCAGCTTGGCCTCATTGACTGCTATGGTGTATGTTGACTAGATCTATTGACAAAATGAAAAATACCTTAAACTAGGACATATTGTGACTTAAATACATTAATTATAGCATTTTTGATGTTTTTAAGACTTAACTCATTTTCTCTAAATTTCTTGACTTCTACGGTGACGATAATATAAATTTAGAAGCAAATTAAAAATAAATGTATTCATGAGACCATCTTGTAGTATACTAATAACTTCATGGTGTACGAGCAATGTTTGAGTCGATGTTTTATATCTCCTTTTTGTAGTAGATCTCAATTTGGACTGGTAATTATAATGGTCTAATATGAAGAACAGATTTGGATTGTATGAACACAATTGCTATATTTTGAGTGATTAATGGCATAGGTGCATTAAAAAGAAGTCGTTGTACCTTTACCTAAAACTAATTTTTATTTTTTCATTACATTGGATAATTTGGATATTTTAATTATTATATTTATTAGTATTCTAATTCATTATAAGAGAATGATGTTAATAAGTTTTTAGAGTTTTCGGTTGAAGTGGCTAGGGATTTATTTTCCAATTTTGAATCATAAGGAGGGCATGGGACAACGAATGGCGGTGCTAGTTTCAACTAAAGTTCTGGTATCCACTAAGCTGTTTTGATGTCTACTGGAGGAATCATTGATGAATTTTAATTTTTTAATGAACGAACTTTCCCTTTTGACTTGTTTTATTGTCTTTTTTGCAATGGCATCTAAGCTTCTGTATTCTATATTATTTGAGAGTGTAGAATTTGTCTGGAAGGTTAAAGAAGCTGTTTTTCTGTTATCTATCTATTGTAGCGGTTGGAACCGTTATTTGTTATTTTGACACATTAACCTTTACTAAAATGTCATTTGTCGTTTATGCCTTGTGTCAAAAGTTCATATTTCATTTGATTCGAATATATCAACCAGATCATATTCATTTCAATATATCTTGGTCATCCGATGTACTAATTGATTTTTAATATTCTTATTGGCCGTCTGATTTTATAAGGTAAGTTTTAATACTAATATATTGTTAAATATATATATATATATTTTATACAAGATATTTTTTAAATAAATTGTTAAGTTTCGACATAACCTCAATACCTATCAACAATGAGTAACACACAGGGATAATTTATATATTATTTTTTTGGAATAAGATATTACGCTTTACTATGTTTAAATATGTTAAATAAGATTTTTCCTTTTCATATTAATTTTAGTATCTGTGAAATTATTCACTTAATAGTTTTAAATTGTTCATTTGTTAGTTAAAAGCATTTTATCTGAATCCTGTTCCAATTTTCTATTTCCTGTCTTAACATTTTAACCTTTTCTTTTTAGCATTGGCTATATCTAGACGGTTTATGGAGATTTATATCTATACGGTTTATTTGGATCTACATCAAGAGGTTTATTTGGATCTATATCTAGACAGTTTATTTCGATTTATATCTAGAATTTTTATGGTTTTTATACCTACAAGTTTGGTACAGTCTGAAGACCGTGGTTTGGTTCATCGATAGAAGATCCAGAATTAAGAATAAGTATACCGAATCCCTTTGAAGAAGGCCTGAAGAATACCATGCAATAACATTCCTTATATTACTACCTCCTGTTAACAACAGATAAGTGTTTTTTAAATAAATCATCTAAATTTGAATTTAATAAAACTATATGAATTAGAATTTGTAACTACCTTATCTAAAACTTGGTTTAAATATAATTTGTTAGTGATTAGTGATTTTCTATATTTTTAATACTAATCGAAAGTCAAGTATAGTAAGTTTTAAATATAGTGGTGCCCAACTTCTTTTTCAAGGTAATTCGAGTTATTTAATAACCTGACCCACGCCCAAAATCAATAGAGCTTAAACACACTATATCAAATAGATAAAATATCAAGTATCATGTTACAAAATGGCGCCTCAACTACTGGGTTAAATAGCTCTTAACTTTGAAATAAATTTCTTATAACTTGTCGCTCTAATTCCCATAGGTTTTTCACAGAGGTTAACTATACTAACTGCATGTCTTGTATATTTTTACTAATACTTTATTACCTATTATTTTAACCTTTTCTCTAAATCTGAATATCGTATCGTCAAGTTTAATATAATATCTGAATTTTGTACTAGGTCTAGTGTTTATACATATTTACACATATTTATACATATTTATTTAAACATATTTATACATATTTTGCTAGTGATATATCTATATATTCATTATACACTGATAAAAGTGTATAGTTTTTGGATTTTTACCTAAAGTTGATTTTTGTGCCTATCGAGTAAACATTTTTTTGTTAGTGATAAAACTTTGTGCCTTTAATTAATTAAATATATTGCTTTTTACATTTATCTGAAGATGATGATAATGAAGTCATACCTAACGTTAATAATGATACCTCAGACAGTGAATAATATCACATTTTTGGTTCCACCAGAATTTGTTTTTACGTGAAGAGTTACTTTTAATAAATTTGGGAATAGTCTTCTCAGCAGCCATATCTATTTTTTGAACTAATTCTTAATGATTAAGATTACTATTTCCATGGAACAATTTTTGTGTTTCTAAATAAAACGAATTCCAATTAGCCCTCTTCAAATTCCATTTTCTGTTAGTGTGAGTAATTATATTTTTAGGAGAGATTAAGATTGAAGTAAGAGTGGGAAGGTGATTCGAATCATTTAGGGTTTCCATTTCAGAAGTAATTTCGTCACAACTTTATTTCTGTACTAATAGCTTTATATCTAGTACTAGAGGAACCTAATCTTTCTAGAACTAATTTTTTCCTTCAAGTGCATCTCCATTATGCGGCAATTGTCCGCGCTTAGTTAGAGATTGGATAGATAGAAGAGGATCGATTGAGAGGCCAGCTATATTACCAGGTTTGACACTAATAGATTTCTTTTTGTTAGGATATTTAAATAGTTAATTGCATGTTGATTAGCCGGAAAATTTAAAAGATTTAAAAACAAGAATAATAATAATACCACTCTCCCTAATTCACCCCCTTACGAGTGAATTTTAACCCCAAAAGCTGAGCTTGTGCGGGAAAGGGACGGCTATTATTATTATTTGCTGTGGCGCTTCGGGGCGACTTAAAGATGATTGATGGTGTCATTTGACTTACAGGTGAGGAAAACCTGGAAAACCTCACACACCATCATCGAGACAATAATTCATGGCGATTTTATAATTTGCATGTCATATCAACAGAAATAAAATTTTTATTAATACGGCACACGTCAAATCCTATACCGAACCATGCAATTTAATTAAAAATCCACATGGTCTGGTCTGGGATTCAAATCCCGTCTGTCTCTGAGCATAAACTTGCCTATAAATGAATATAAGCGCGTTAAACTGCTGCAACACCGTCACGACATACAATGTATACCTCCTAAGTTAAACAAAAAAAAAAATATTTTTGACATGATTATTGATTATTGCGTAGTTCTATAAAATATATTTAGGAAGCGAAATAAGAGAACAAGATTCTCGTTTGTACAAAGAAGCTTCAGCACTTCAGAATTAAAACATTTACATCTCATCTCCCTTGATTACATTTCTTATTCTGAAATTAATGTCCTCCCGACTCAAATGCAAAATCAGAAGCAATCTCGAGTTCTAAAAACGAAATTATGTCTCCCCATTCACTTTGTCCGTCGTAGTCGAAGAATCCAAATACTCAATCATTTGTGGAAATGATGTATTTTAATGTTACAAAGTTTTAATTCTCTCCGAGAGGGTGGATGTCATTGGAAATATCTTCAAATTTCCATTTAAATGTATTCGAGGTCCTCCGCTTTGGTCTTGCAGACTCGAATTGCGACCGTTTTTATATCCCCGTCGAGAACAGTATCAAAAGTTAATTTGTGGTAAAATCTGAGAGCAGCTGCCTGCTGTTTGCTCTCTAATGATAATGATGGAAATGTGTTTTTCCTAATTTTACTCGGTGACATTGTATTTTTTGCTTTTTTTAACGAGGCCGGCCGAATTATTGTCCTCTGTGGACCAGAAATTAATTCAAATTCGAATGAAATTTCAACAAAAAATTTAAATTTTAATTAAAAGTAGTCTATACGTCACGGGTGTTTGGTAGAAATATTTAAATTTCCAAAAGAACCTATTGCGTATGAAGAAATAAATTCGAGATCTCGGGAGAATGTGTGTCGCTCGGCGGTTAGAGTCTCGACTTACAAATCCAATTAATCTAATTAATTTATTAATGAAAAATAAAATCTGAAGCGCACAATTTACCATTATGTTGTAATTAATAGTAATGTTCTTGAAATGGCACTAGGAAACAGTAACAAGGCCTACAGTATGAAGTACTGTCATTTTGGGTGACTTTTGGGTGATTTTTTGGTGTCCGTTATGTCATTTGAAGACGTGAAAATAACGTCAGATAAGGTTGAAAATGGCGTCGTTGTTTACATTACTGATATTATTGCCATGGGCGTATCATTAACAGGAAAATAGTACAGAAATAAAAGAATTCAGTTTTTATTAATAGAATATTTATTTACACAATGATGTATTATTCAAAAGCTAAGAATAACGATATTTAATCAATTTATAAATAATATGATGAACAATGTAACATTTTAAAAATATGTTTACATAATCTTTATATATTATAAAATGAAAAAATTAGTTTTGTACCTTAAGAAAATTAATAATACAGTACGAAAAAGCTACAGAAATGTTATATTTTAAATTAATTTACATATTAATTTTACCAAAAAATTAATAATAAACAACTTAATAATTATATATGAAAAATATAATATTGCTAGTACACTATTAATTTACAGAAAACTATGCAATTTTCTAGGAAAGGTTTTTAGAAATATGATGTTTGAGGTCTAAGATACTTAGATATATTGGAAAGAATTCATCTATATTTCCTGAAAAGAATGCTTTTAGTTCTTATCAATACTTCTGATGCTATAATTCGTTTAGAGACTGGAGAGTAAAGTATGCAATTAATAATTTAATATTTTTAAAATGTCCCTTAACTGGATACAACAAATATTGACAATGCATATTATATATTCAAATAAATTGTTGCCAGACTTTTGCGCCTATATAATGTGACGTTATATCCCCACTTTTACTGTACACTTCAAATATAGCGTATTAGTGCAAATAAATTAAAATAAATCATGTGTTAAAATAAATAAATATTACCAATACAATTATCTTTAAAAATTTAATTTCATGAGAAACCATTGTCGTTTGGAGTCACATTCGTAACATTTCATAAAAATTGTCCGTAATAATCGTAATTACCCTTGAATATACGCAGAAGGGGTATCGTAATCTGAATCTGTTTTCTTACTACTTGTTTCATTATTACTAACAAACTCCCAAGTTAATACAAATTAAAAAAAATCCTACGTACCTAAAATTTGTAGGAATACATTTTACTTTTTTCTCGGGTATGAGAGATGTATAACGGTAGCGGCGATGGCATTTTCAGAAAATGCCGAGAAAGCTGAGCGTCAGTATTACGTTGGTGGGCAGGTGCGGGGTCGCCGCTTTTGTATATATTCTCCACCCCCACCCCCCCTTTATCCCTGCGATCCGACAAACACTCTTGGAAGAAAAGCACTTTCATAAATCTGGCGCGAGATATATGTGCTCACAATTTCCGGGATCCGGCCATTAAGTTACGCTGGAGCGAGAGCAGAGCGGTGTTAGATCCACCATTTCCCGTCTACTTTATTTGCTGTTTGATTTTCTCTATATAATATTTAAAGTCGCCCCGGAAACTGAATTGGACAGTTTCCACACTTCGAGTTACCACAATATTTTTAGAGATTGCGAATAAGCTAAGCACATTAATAAAGAATAAATATTGGCTACCAACGGAAATTTTCTGTCTGCTTTTATGTCATGTATCCTACACTAAACTTCATATAGTATCATTTAACTTTACCGCCTATGGCGTTCTTTGTCGCAGGTTCTAGTTTTGCAAGTAGAAGGCATATATGCTCAGTAGCGATTTAGACTGGATGAAAATAGATTAGACTATCAACGTGGCTGTCGAGAGCCAGGTCGGACCCCGGGACAAATTTCGAGGTCAAGCTCTGCGACAATTTTATAAAAAAATAAGCTCTTTCAATATCACATTTCTAAAAAAAGGTCTTCAAGCAAAAACTTCTCTTTAGTCAAATCTCTAAAAAAAGTCCTCTCTCTGGTGCTGTTGTGGAGAACATCTAAAAAAAAGAAAACTTCGTCACCTAAAGCTCCCGGGCCCCCCTTATGCCGTTTCCGGGCCCTTAATTGAGCTCGAGCCCCGGGAATTTGTCCTAGCTACCCCCCTCTCGTCGGCCCTGACTATCAATTTTCCTTTAGTCAATATATTCAAAGAATAAAATCAAACATCAAATCAACACCTAATTAATGAATCAAACGACTTACCTGAAGGAAGTTCGATCCTAATTATGCGAGCATCCTTGTTAGTGAAAATAAAGATAACCACATGTTCAGATCGTCAAAATTTTATGCCTCTATTTACTCATTACCTGTTGTGGAGCCTAGGAGTTTGGGGTTAAAAATAATATAAAGTAATACGTTTTGAGAACTAACCAATTACCGTTTTTAGAAACGAAAGAAGGACAGTAGTTAGACTAAATTCAGTCATTAAGGAATATTACGTTTATTGCGTTTATTTCGAAGTGTCTTAAAAATTTTATATAGTGAAAAATGTTCCGTCCAGGGTTGAATCTGCAGCCAATACTTCAACTGGTGGTGATAATACCACTAATCGACAAGATTTACACGTTGATGGGAAAAAAAATTAAGTGTTTATATCTCCCTTATGGAACGTGGAATGACCAAGACTCGAGCAGTGCGAGAAACTGCCTCTTTAACGAAAATGCCGTATTCTACAGTATTTAAAATAGTAAGTAACCCTATTTTAAAAAGAAAAAAAAAGGAAAGATTCAGGTACTTTAAATAAACTAGATGGCTGTGATATAGACCTAATTCAAAGGAAAATATATGAGCAAATTGTGCCTACACTAGATATATTGATGCAACGACTTGAAAAGGATGAAACTGACATCCAATATTAGCAAAGAGACTTTAAGGAAGTCTCTTTGGAGAAACGAGTTTAAATTTAAAAAATGTAATAGCAGCAACATATATTAGGACCTTCTTATCATTAGTTAAGTTAGCCCACATATTTTACAAATTTAATCAGTCTACCAGCAATCTCTCTTACTTTTATTTCCTTCCCTAATAACTCCTTCTGCTTCTCTGCTTTTTTCTGAATCCTTGTTGGTTCGTCCTCTGGGTTTTGTATTTCTCCTGCTCTTTCTCTGAGCTGATTTTTTCAGGCGGTAAAAGAAGGTGTCTGAAGTTTAAAAACTAGCTAAAATTATTTTTTGCTTTAGTAAATGTCTTTAAATTTAATGTATGCCATTTTTTTTAATAGCTTTCTCTGATTTCCTTATCTCTACAAGAATTTTTTCAAAATGAAAAACCATCGATATCTGCTTTTTCCATCACATTTTTTACATTTGTGTTTACAGACGGATATATAAAGTGCCTATGATGCATATATTCATGGTAGATACCTAGTAATACTTTCGTTACATTTGCATTTGTTTTGATGCGTCAATTTCTGTTCCTTAGGTCCATTTGCACCGCTTGTCAATAAGCCAGACTTAAACTGACATTTTTCCATTGACAATTTCACTTAAGGCTTCGCTTAGTTTTCAAAGACTAGCAGTGCAAATGGCCCTTAGAAGCCTAGCTTACAGAGGTTCAGCTTAATTTCCCATCACTTTTCAAGTTGGTCTTGCAGCACAGATAAATAGCTGTCGGTTTTATTTGATAACGTGTGAGTCACTAAACTTTTTAGTTCGGGGTTTAAGGTAGGTGACCCACGTGAAAATTTTCCGGATTTTGATTTCGTAAAGATACTATGATACTTTGCCATTCTCCAAACCATCTTGCTAATATTTTCCCAACTTATTACCATTTCTTCTTTTATTGGTTTTCCAAGAGAGGTGCTGCTATTGGGATCTGCTTCCAGAATATCCTGGTAATGAATTTGATTTTTTTTTGTAAAGGTGCAGAATTTACACATACAGAAATATAATCAATTAACTTTGCATAGCATTTTTGCGTCCTGGAATTTTATAAGTATAAGATCAGAGTTACCAGATAAAATAGCCTCTTTCGTATATTTAATTTTCTATAATGCAGAATTTACATATAAAATAGTACTCACCTTCTGCTTCCAAAGTTTTCTGAAGTTTACATATTAAGAAATATTTTTCGCGTTGTGGTTAGCCGGGCTATCATCTTATGAGATCAGATTTAACACATAAAGCAGCTTCCTTTGTACATTTATTTTTCTACAATGCAGAATTTTTCTATGAAATAATGTCTTCCGTGACTAGAGTTCTGCGAAATTTACACAAAAAGTAGCATATTTTGCATTGCGGTTAGCCGGGATAGCATTTTATAAGTATAAGATCAGAGTTAAGACATAAGGTAGCCTTCTCTGTACATTTATTTGTCAATAATATGCAAAATTTACACAAAATAGTATATTCTTTGAACAAAGTTTTGCGAAATTGACACATTAAGTAGCATTTTTCGCGTTGCTGTTAGCCGAGTTTGCAGTTTATAAGTATAAGACCAGAGTTAACTCATAAAGTAACCTTCTCTGTACATTTATTTGGCTTAAATGCAGAATTTATACATAAATAGTATCTTATCGGCCAGTTTTAAAAAATTTACACATTAAGAAGCATTTTTCGCATTGTAATTAGCTGAGCTTGCATATATTAGGTTATTTCGTTCGTCCCACTGGTGAAGGAATGAACTACACCAACGCACACCATACCTTTCGTTTGGCCCGATGTAAAATGCACTACATCTTCCTATCGGTGATGTGGTGTCCTCTGGTGGATATTTTCTCCATTCGCTATTTAGCAGACGTGAATTACACTTGACATGTGTATCGGGAATAAGGAGGGAGAAAACTAGGTAAATAAAGGTGATGTAACTGTACCAACAGCGAACAAAAGAACCTTACAAGTATTAGATCAGAGTCAACACATAAAGTAGCCTTCTGTGTACATGTATTTATTATTTGAAGAATTTACACATACATTAGTATTTTCCGCAACCAAAGTTATGCGAAATTTGCACATAAAGTGCCATTTTTCGCTCTGCAGACGACTTATGTGAATTATGGTTTTTCTATATATTTGTATGTCGTCTACATGTGGAAATTTACATAAAGCAATATCTTCTGCGAGCTAAAAATCAAATTAAATTATAAAGCAAACATTATTCTCAAACCTGTGCTAGTATAAAATCAGAGATAATACATAAAGTAGCCTCCTTTGTACATTTCTTTGTCTATAATGCAAAATTTACACATAAAGTAGTATCTTCCCCCACCAAAGTTTTTCGAAACTTGCACATTAAGTAGCATTTTTCGCTTTGCAGATAGCTAAATGAATGACTGCACCGTTAACACATAAAGTAGTATCATCTGTATATTTATTTGTCGTCTAAATGCAGAAATTTACACATAAAGTAAGCTAAAAATCAGTTAAATAAAAAGAAAAACATTATTTTCACACCTATACTCCCAATTTCTTTAATTCGTTTTCAATTTGTCGTATTTCTGAGACGTTTTGTGTTTTCGATAGTTTTTACCCATGTTTTTATAATCGCTGGAATATAGGATACAATTTTAACAATCTGAATATGTGCGTCAGCGGCGTAACACAGGTATACTACATGGATATCTTTATTTCCACTAACAAGGATGTGAAGCATAATTAAATTCAATGTCTAAAAGAATTAAGAATAATCTAATTTTACTTTAAGATTCACAAAATGATTTAAGAAACATGAACCTCTTTTTTCTTTTTATTAACTTTTATTTTCTGTTAATATATGCAACAACTCTTACCTCAGGGTTCGTGGTCCGATAGAAGTTCTCGTGGTCACATTCAGGGCCGCCGAGAGCCAGGTCAGGCCCCAGGACAATTCTCCTGATTGGGCCCAGCGACAATTTTATAAAAAGAAATTAAAATAAAAGGAGGTCTTCAAGCAAGAACTTCTCCTCCCCTCTACTTGAATTTTTCTAAAAAAAGTTCTTCAAACAAAAATTTCTCATCCTCACTGAATCTCTCTAAAAAAAGGTCTTTAAGCAAAAACTTCCCCCCTCTTGTACCGAACTTCTGAAAGTAAAAAAAAAATCCCCGCCTCAGTTGCCGTTCCCCCCCTTATATCGCTGCCGGTCCCCCGTTTGAGCCCGGGCCCCGTCAATTAGTCCCGGCTGCCCCCCCTCTTGTCGGCCCTGGTCACATCTCATGAAAATTATTGCTGTTGTTATTATTATTTTTAATTTTTTAATACTAAGTCAAACTCAATATTTCCCAACCGTATTATTAATTCCTTTAATAAACAACCCTTTTCCTTTTATTAAGTGAAAAATAACTATACTAAGAAATTATAAATTTGGTGTTCAATAGCAATCAATGAAATTGTTAGTTTTAATGTAAGTTCCAAACTTGATTAAAAGAAAAGTAATGAAGAACCAGACCTACCTATAAAATACATGCAAATTAAATTTTACGAGTATCCCTACACTCAGAGATTATGAAAGTCAACTAAAACCGTATCTGTGTATTTCTATTTACTTTGAGTCTTGAAAAAAGGAGTAGCACTAACCCATTGACCACAATAATATTGTTTTTATTCTCCAACTATGCGGCATCGAGGGTATTTCCAATATTCTCAATATTCGACAGCATGTCCGATATATTGGCTGCTTATGTTTGTTGACGAAACGTGTTTCAACTCTCAAGCAGTTGCCAAAGTATGGTTAAATAACAGAAATTGAATTTTGGTAGATAAGGGAAGGTTTCGAGTCTCTCGAGCCGGATATTGACAAGGAGAATGGCCAAACTCCGACATAAATAAGATAAAGAAAATGAATATAGGAAATGGAAGATACTGAAAGATCTATTGATGAGAGGAAGGGTCATTGGGGAGAGAAAAAAAAATAAAGGAATGCTATATTTATTCTACGTAGACAGGGAGGCGATTCGTGCAAGTTTAAGACGTCGTGCTTTGTTTGGGAAACAAATTTATATTCTTTATTTTAATATCTACTCATAATTTAATTTAAAATAATGGTGGCACAGTATAAAAACATATTATAGCGAAAACTTTTACACAACAGTAAGATAAAGTATGTTTACGATAAGAAGGCAGTACGTCACACGATAAAAAACCTACGGCTTTGTCAAGTAGAATTTTTCTTTCCTCACTTAAAGATAACATTGTAACAATATTCCAGTGGCGTGCGGTAACATTTTTGGAAGGGGAAGCGATTGTATAAAAATACAGCAGGCCAGTAAGCGCAGCGCCGCAGCTGAAAATTTTTCGCGGCGCATTCACCATTTTGTCAATATCTTGCTTTTTTCCTCAGTATTACGGATATTCGAGATTGAGATTTTTGAAGTGTTACTATTACCTAGTTTAGTACTAGAAGCTAGAAAAAACTTACTATTGAAAAGTTTTCTTACTTTATTTAAACGTAAAAAAAATTAACTGAAGTTTTTTTTATTTTTTCCCGCATTTTTCGCACAGTTAACACAGCAGTTGACAATTATTTATACTTAAAATATATTCGCCTATCCTCAATGGCTGCAAATTTGTTTATAACATAGTCGTAAAATTTTGGATTTTCTGATAACTGTTTAATAAGCTGTTTTTCAATGGATATTGGGGCTAAATTAGAGGGTCTGTCTTTACTTGTTGAATTTCGTATAAAAGTTTTAATGCGCTTTAAAGCTGAAAAACTTCGCTCAACTGACGCACTTGTGGCTGGGATAATTAGTACTAATTCACACAACTTGACGACTTCACAAAGGGACTTATGTAAACCAGTTGTTATAAGAAAATTTAATACATTGATGGGCCTCTTTTATCACTAATTTTAGTTGTTTCATAAACAACATTTAACTGGGACTTTAATGCTGGAATATCGAAAAAAATTCCATAATTTAATTTTGGTGAATTAAAAGCTTCCGATGGAAATTTTGATGAATCGTAGTTACAAATATTAAAATTGCACAATTCGACAAATTTTAATTCGTTAAAGTTTTGAAATCGAGAGTTCATTTGTTATAAAATATTATCAAAAATTTCGGCATATAATCAGTAGTAATACTATAAGTACTTCAAAATAATCAGGTTATACATCGATAACTTGTTGCATAATTATAAAGGGTGTCAGTTTGACAGTTTAAATAATCCGACCGCGAAGCGGGAGGATTATTCTGTCAAACTGACACGATTTGTAATTATGTAGGAAGTTTGAGATGTATAACCATATTTATTTTGAAGTTCGTATTGTATTTGATACGATTATTTTTTGAGTAAATTAAGTAAATATCAACAATTTATTAATTTAAATACATATTGGTACAATGAAAATAATTATTGATAAACGTCAAAATTTGACGGTCCTGTTAGTTAGTGTATTGTTGTCGATGTGGTTACTACGGAAATGAAATTATTGTAAATATTTTTGATTGGTGGAGCTACTCTATGTATAATCAGGTATTATCGAAATTATACGAGGTAACTTAACTAAATTGAACGTTCTAATTGGTTAAAAGTTACAGGAAAAAAATAATCGACGATAGGAGGTCTCTCTGTCGCCGACATTATCAATTCTAATTCTCTTTCTTCCAGGTTCTAAGCCAATGTTTTGAGTCTTCCAAAAGTGTTCAAACTAATCTCTTTTTTTATTCATTTTATTTTTAAAATTATCAATTTGTTTAATGTCCATTTTCTCTTAAAAATGTCTGCTTGAAAATCCTTTTTTCAATAAAGAGCACACAATACAGACACAATTTACCACATTATTATTGTTCACAGACACAGTGCATAGCGCCTCCATTTTACAAAAAGAAAAACAACTACGAAAAACAAACCGAAATCTATCTGAAGTCTACGATTTTCCTCACACGTCAATTCGCGGTGCGAATTGAAATATGCGTAAGGCGACGTAAAAATCGCTGCCTCGCGACCGTATTTCACGTGTACAAACAGACTGACTACTGTAGCTGCAAAGCAGGATCAGTAACACGAAGCGAAATCAATTGGAAGATGAGCCGGCTTTTTTAAGACGCGCTTCCGCCGAGGGACTCAAAGTATATGGTGTGGTGTGTGCGTTTACACAATTAATTTTTTCATAAATCCGGTTGTCTAATATCAAACTTTCTTAGCAATCGTACTCATAAAGTTATTTTGAAAGCTGATGTATCCAGCAGTCTACCCGTTAGTCAAGGTGTTCCGCAAGGATCCATTCTGGAACCATTGCTGTTTTCACTATATATAGCAGATTTTCATAGTTTTGTTAAAAATTGTGTGATCCATCATTATGCAGATGATACCCAGTTATATCACTCGTTTAATAATAAGTGCTTACTTACTGCCCAAAATCTTATTAACGACGATTTAAATGCATTACTTGATATTTTTACAGCTCACAACCTTAAAAAATTAAGACAATTAACAATAAACGCATTACAAATTAAATTAAGCGATGCTCTTCTTCAATTCACGAATGAAGGAAAAAACCTAGGTCTCTGGTTAGATTCTGATCTTCGTTTTAGTAAACATACCTCCACCATATCTCAAAGTTCGTTCAATGTCTTAAGACAGTTGTACCCTAACCGAGACTTGCTTTCCACATATTTCAAACTTAAACTTGGTGAATCTCTCATTTTTTACAAACTTAGTTATTGTGATTCTATCTACGGTCCAGCCCTACTCCAATCCGATTGCGCTCGTTTACAAAAAATTCAGAATAGCTGTCTACGTTTTGCCTATGGAATTCGAAAATTTGATCATATCTCGAATAAAATGAAAGAATCAGGTTGGTTGACTTTCAATAACTATCGCCTTTTGCATTTATTAACCCAAGTTCATAAAGCTTTACTCATACAGAAACCTGATTATTTAGTTAACAAATTAAAGACATTTTCCAATATGAATGAATTTCCTACGCGGAATCGAATGACCTTGGTGGTACCGAATCATAACACGGCTCTATTTAAAAGATTTTTTCGTATGTTGCATGTAAAGAGTACAATAAAGTTACAAATGAATTTAAATCATATAACTTGCTTAATTTCACGAAGCGCCTAAAAGAATCCTTGTACAATAAGCAATGGCCATAAAAAAAATTGTATAATACGAATTTGGTTTTGAAAATCTTTTTATTTTTTATACTTTTTTTTCTCTTATTATATTATATTTATGGGCGTCGTTTGGGGGGGGAGGGGTAAGGGGGACAGTTGCCCCCCCCCTGGCTTTTAGCGACGTAATCAACAACGCGTAAGATATGCCTTACGAACAACAATCTCATATAGAAATAATAATATTCAAGCTAATATAGTTGAAGAATATTATAGGTTGAATATATTTATTGCATATCTGGATTCCCTTATTACGTCGCTTACATCACACTTTTCCGAAGACTCTGTTAGTTTGTCCTTAAGCTTGTTACATCCCAAAAGCATAAAAACAATACTTTTTTTCACTACCAATTAGAAAATGAAAGTAGTGGAAAAATTTGGAATCAACAATTTTGAAGCTGAATACCAAACTGGAGTACGAAAGAGCTTTCTACACACAATGAGCTCTCCATTAATGATATAGCATCCAAATATTGTGAATTTTATCCAGACATACAAAGTGGTATAAAAAATATTTATGGCTCTTTCACCAACGACAGAGTTAATCGAAAGAACGTTTAGCTATGGCATGTTAAAACATGGCTGCAATCTATTCGAACAGTGCGAAGTCATGGTAGGGAAAGCAAAAGCGATACTAGCGCAAGCTGTGGATAATTCGAGTACTTTAGGGCGATATTTTGTAATTTTGGCGTATCAAATACACGTATTCATTTTAATTTTTACTAAAAAATAGGTTAAAAACAATAAAATGAGCAACCGAAATTGCTATGTTACAAATTATACTAGCAAAAAAACTGAGTATTATATAAATTTTTAGTAGCAAAATAGAAAATAAATCAAAAAAATAAATAGAAGAAAAAAACCTTTATTTTTGTAATTATAACAGTAATACTGGAAATAATCCCTTAAGTCTTAAATGTTTAGCAAATGATTAGATTTCTGCCTTTAATTATTGTATATGGCTGAAATGCAATCTTGTGACTTATTGATGGGAAACCAGTTTTAATCATTAATTTCTATGGCTTCTTTCGAACTAAAAATGAAAAAAATATAAATTACAATCGCAAATATACCAATTATTTTTGTTAATACGTTTTAATTCTACGTTATTATATAATAGTAGTGTTTTTATTTTGACATTATTTAACCTATTCTTCAATGACAACTTATTAGGCTTAGGCAAGATTTTATACATTTTCTCGTAAATACCTACCTATGTTTTATTATTGATTTGTATTGATTATACTACTTTTTTTAGCTGAAGTAATAAAAATATATAATAATAATATTAATAATTTTTTCACTTGTTTTATAAATCTATATACTTTTATTTTGTCTTTTTTTGTTGGGTTATTTTATTTATTAGAGACTTGTTATGACAACTTAAGTATCAGTTCTGTCAAATAGGTCAGTGACATTGTTAGGGTTACTAACACAGTTCCACTCCCCCTTAGCTTCGCTATTCAGTGAGATATCGGATTAATTTTGTTTTGTTTGAAAGACTTTCTTATTGTTCTGTTATTGTTCTGTGACGTCATGGCTTACTTCCGATTTTTCCGAAAATAACAGATTTTTTTATTTTTAAAAGGAAACCCTCTTTTTATTGTAAATTTAAATTTCTGGGACATTTTTGTATAATAATCGTGTATTGACAATATTTTTTCTAAATATGTTACTATTAATTCGTTTATGGAAGAACATATAGGAATGTACAAACTTCATAAAATCTTTTTAGGCTTCAAAATTCCCATTGAGACCCATTTACCGTATACCAGTGGCGTATCTAAGCATTTTTATTATTAGCAAACCGTTTAATAATTCTATCCGCTTTTATCTTCATTGTTAATTGAGATATTGGAATGAAAACTTATTTGTTTAAAAGCTTGGGACAAATACTCTCATATACTGGATTCAATTGGTGTGTGACTTCATGGCGTACTTCTGTTTTATCGGAGATAACAAAATCTTAATTTATTTTTAATTTTTAAATAGAAACCCCCGTTTTTATTGAACATTTGAATTTTATGGACATTTATGGATAAGAATCATGTGTTGAAAATTTTTTGTCAGCTGTCAAAATGATCATCATATTGAAACATATTTTTTTTAATATGTTACTGAGAAAATTTTCTTATACAAAAATGTCCAAGAAATTCAAATATTCAATAAGAAAAAGGGTTTTCATTTAATAATAAAAAATAAATTGTGATTTTCTGTTATTTCTAGAAAAACCGGAAGTTAGCCATGACGTCACAGAATAATTAAATCCATCATAAGAAAATTCTCTTTTATGTTTCATTTTCTTTGTTTTTCAATATTTTGCCCTCCCCTATAGAATTGTGTAACGACGCCCATGATTATATTATTATATTTTAATGTTATTTACAGGTTAAGTTGTAAATCAGCACAAGCTGAACTTCACCTTTTCATCTACCTTATATATGTACTGAAACTTGATGAATAAAGACGCTTTATTATTATTATTATTATTATTATTATTATTATTATTATTATTATTATTATTATATTTGTTTAAATTAAGTTTTTATGAAGCAACTTGACACTATTTCAATAAACTTTCTTCTTAATCGAAATATTATTCAAATCACAATCGCGATATCGCGAAATATATTCTCTAAGACTGGCAACGTGGTTGCATCTGTGCGTCTAAATCCTAACCCCGTTTTCTATTGCGAAATTATTTTGATTTATTTTAAAATTGTTGTTTAATTTTTTAAAATTGACCAAAGTACAAGCAGGAATATTTTTATTAATATATGTCATTCAAGATAAAAGACTGAAATAACTTTTTCTGAAACAATGAAGCGTTCTTTATTTAAAAGATTTACTGGAAGATTTAAAGTGGGAATTAAAGTAACGTCGTAAAAATTTTAAAGAAAAATATTACAGTGGGTTGGGATTTTATGTGAATCTCATCGTAAAATTATAATACTTTTATAGCCAGCTGTCTGCAAACGGTCGATATTAAGGAAAAATACATCTCTGGAAAATATTCGGTTGCAGATAAGATGCTGCCTTGGCTGTGCTACGGATTTGATTAACTTTTTTTATAATAGAAATAAAATCAATATAATTAAACATTTTTAACCGCGTTAGTTGAATTAGAAGAAAAACAGGAAAAACACTATTATGTATATCGGAAAAGATTATTTTCTTTTCTTAAAAAATAATTACGTTGTATGCTTTTTAAAAGAGATCTCATGCATATTTTTAAAATAAATTGAGCATTTTTTATATTATATTATTTAACGAAAGTTTTAAGAAGAATTTCAAATAAACCAGTATTTAATTAAAATGTAGGCATCCACAACATTATAGTGACTAATTTAAAAACTTTTGAATGCTTACTTCGTAGTTTTTCCTCGGCTATTGCAGATTTTTCCAAACAATATGAAAAATAAAAGATTCGACCAGGCTTAAAAATACGGAAGTTTTATATATCCAGGTGTCTGCAGACTCTGGCATTGGCCGGAAGCGAGGAAAAGTGGAAGGAAAAGAATGGAAGGGAAGTTTTGTTTTAGTTATTTGTGCTTTTATCAAGAAAGTTGAGTTAGAAGTGCCTCGAGCACGGCCATCAAACTTTGATAAGTTTTCCAGTTACGGAATGAAGCGCTACACGTTCTGGACGCTGGTCATTTTTCTTTTCGTTTTCTAATCTACGCAGTTGTCGGATGTTTTCCTTTTCTTTTTTCATCTCGCTTCGCTTCGGGTTTTAAAAAACTCTCAATGCGGATCCAATATTTACTCTAGTATATATTTGAAAATAAAGAAAAAACATTTTAGGGTTTATTGGATCTGAATGTCTGTTAATTTTTAACGTTGCTTTTCGATTTGGACGATGTTTTTTAAATACTCACCAAAGTATTTTATAAAAATCTAGATTATTTGGTAAACACAATAATGACTACTGTCTACTATTATTACTTTATCTAATTTTGTAAAAGATAGCACACAAGAAATAGAATTAAGAAGAAAAACACACAAATTCTGTCCCTGTTGCTAAAAAAATAAGTAAATAAGAAGAATGCACTTTTTCAACAAACATTAAAAAACCCGAATAACCTAGAAATTAAACAACAATATAAAACATATAAAAACAAAGTAACTAATCCTATAAAACTGTGAAAAATAACTATTATAAAAGCGTAATTAACAAAAATATTCAAAACAACTCCTGTAACCCCCAACAACTTTGAAAAACAATAAATTAAATTAACCCACTAGAGAAACAAAAAAAATATAAATTCAATAAACATCTCGAAAGGGGAAACAATAACTACATTCAAGGAAATTGCAAATATTTTTAATAAAACCTATATAAATTTTGGAAAAAAACTGACTGAAAATATTAAGCCAAATCCAACCTATCTCAAACTCAAAATTTTATTCATTTACGTATTTACAAGTAAAAATTCACCACTACATAAATGCGCATCGTCGAACTTTCTTCGCCGCAATCCTCTGGCCTAGGCTGGAGAAATGTGGGCGTCGTCTCGTACCCGTCATCACTAATGCAAGTGGTTTAAAAATTTTCTGAATATTAAGTGCCATCTCCTTATCCGTAGATATTATAGGGCAATTTTGATTATTGTGGGAACGTCGGTAATGGAACTTATCTCTTGTAGTTGTGTCTGCTGTTAGTTTTGTTTCGTAATCCCTGAAAAAGCGTTGAAAAAACAGGGTTAAATCCAACCTATCGAGAGGATACCGTTTTTGTTGTGCGGCTCTCGCCCACTATCGACTGTGATCGGAGATATATCCCGACTCAGGCGGGCGCCAAATGGACGAGATTCAAATATTATGACAGATAACATAATCTAACTCTTTTTTAGTTCTACTATTTTGATTACTGTGTTGGATAATTTCAAGTTTTTTTAATTTTTACTTCTGATATTTGTGAATAAACTGTTCTCATGGTTTTTCCACGTAATCGTGAATATCTGTTGTCATTGGGGAGTGATAATAAAGACACTGTAGTGGATTGTTATCGAGTTTTGTGGCGATACAAAAGATGAATAAATTAGGATGATTATGTGCATGGGTCCATTTGCCTTGAGAAGTGATGGTACCAACTCTTTCCTGAATTGTCTTATACCTATAAACGGCATATAACATCATCTCGTCTTTTGATGTAACTAGGTCGTATACCAGTGAGCAGATAAAGGCCTATATAAGTTGTCCAGATACAAATATGTCGAAGCAGTCGAAGTAGAAGCTAGAAAAATCGTATGTCGCATTGTTATCCTTGGCAAGGTATCACTTTGAAACATTGTATTTTCATTGTTTTGTGTATACCAAATAACATGTAGAAAATAGAATTACGACACGGAGTAAGGCGATACGCCGAAATGAATCTCTGGCGGGTCGCTGGCAATCGACTATGCATACGGCTGTTAGAGTACTGATTAAATTTAATAAAAACAAAAAAAAAGTACAACCTTAAGACTAATATGTATTTTATGGTTGTGAAGCGTCTTCTGGATGTACCTAACTATTTCTTTTTTTCTGTGGGTAGTATGTCTGATTTTCAAATTTCCTCTTGTTGTCTGTCATCTTCAAATCTTTGTTGTACTTAGTCCTAAATCCATAGAAGTTTTTCTCAAATACTGTAACTATTTCAAGCTACAATGATTGTACATATTAACATCTTCAAAAGATATACCTGCAAATGAATTATTATCTAAACCAGACATTTGATTTAAATAATTTAAAGCTTGCTCCATAACTAATGATTTCTTCTGTTCGATACTTATTTCTCTATTGCAGTTGACGGCAGTGCTTTTTTCGCCTAAAAAGTCGCTGATTTCTTTCTGAGCATTTGTTGTTTGTAGGATTGCATTTTCAATACTAGGGACTTCCTCGGTTGTTGATGCTGCAAGAAATTGCTTCCGCTCTTGTTTATACATAGCCACCACATGAACATGCTTACATGTAGTACTTTTTACAGAATATTCAACACATTCACACTTATACTTATGAAAGCACACCTTACATGCTTCACTAAACATTTCACGGCAATTGGTAGTATACATGCACTGCTCCTTGTATAAAACATTATAAAACTTATCTTTTTGAGAAAATGATAAAATGTCCAAACCGTATAAAAACTATTGGCAAATTAAATGCGGTAATAGTGAATAATATTATATGAAAGTAAATTGGTTATCTATTGTTGTAGTAATAATCATTTATGTTTTTATCATTTATCTTTTGTTTTGTTTATTGTTAAAATATGTAAATATTATACCAGTGGCGTAGAAACACTATTGGAAAATTAAATGGGGTATTACACTAGAACAAAATATTGAAGAAGGTGCACCTTAAAACTGCAAAAGGTATCGTTATCATATCAAAATGCATTCTTCCAGTGTCGCAGAAATACTATATTGGCAAATTAAATGGGTATTTGTGAATAATACTAGATGAAAGTAGGTTGGTTATCTATTTTTGTTATAATAATTCATCTATGTTTATAACTGTATTTTGTTTATTATAAAAATATGTAAATAAAGCTTGGTATTACTTACTTGAATTCTAAATCCATGAAGTTTCGTAATCCATTGATTCTGCAGAACTATCACTGGAATCGTCTTTATCGTCGGAACTTAAAGTTATGACTAAAGTTTCAACTACCGTTTCGATCATAGCGTCCAAACGCCACATATTATTTTCTTCCTTAATTACATGGGAAATAGCATTCTCCCAATCTTCAGGTTTTGTACGTTCAATACCTGTTTTTAATAAACTTTGAACGTCGGCTATTTTAAACAAACCCTTTCACTTGCGCCCAAATTAGTTCAATAGGATTGAATTCGCCGTGATAAGGGGGAAGTCTTAGTACCGTAATACCACGATCACGAGCCATTGTGTCGACAACATATTGAATATATTTATGGCGGTGTTCCTTTATTAGGTCCCTTAATTCCACTTTAAGCATCTCCTCAGTAAATGTTATTGCTTCATCCCGCAGCCAGGTTTGCATACCTATCCGCTTTCCTATTGGACATTATCGGAATGCGTTCAACTCGTCGACTGTGATAAGAAGCGGTATCTAGTACAATAACTGAATTTCGTTCTACACGCTGTAATACTTCAGTAAACCATTTTTCAAAGCATTCCGCATTCATGTCCTCGTGGTAATCTCCTGTTTTTTTCGATATAAACACAAGCGCGCTATTTTCCATAAAACCACTGTCACTTCCGATATGGGTAACAATTAGGCGCTGTCCTTTACCTGATGGTGCTTTCAAACCTGTAGATAATACCTCTATAAAAGCTTGGCGATGACTAGTTACAGAAGTATCTCTCCATATCTTAGATACCGTGTGTCCAGCATTCACCCACGTTTCATCGAGATAGTATATCTTTTTTTTAGCGGCTCTAAACTCTTTAATATTTCGTAAATAACGCCGTCGCCAGGACACTATATCTGACCTCTCAATTAAAATTGATTTCCTACACCGTTTGAAAAACGAAATTTTAGGCCCCATAAAATTTTTCGTAAACTTTCACGGCTCATTAATGGAATTTCTTCGTTTTCTCTTAATTTAAAACCATTAAACACAGATAATGAAGTCATTATGGAATAAATATATTCATTTCTTGAAAACTATCAAAAACGTATATTTAACACATCATCTAATAAATATTAAATAATTATTTGGTATTTGATACGCCGCCTATGCTAACTCTGTCGGAATTTTCATTCATAGACAACAGTGTTGATCATGCATATGACTCACCTTCTTCAATATTTTGTCCGAGTATAGAAAAATATCAATATATTTGTGCACATACCCTCAGGTAAAACTGATGCAATTATTCTTGATGGACACGTTTCGTTAATTTTAATACTTCCACCTGTTTTTAAAAGTTTCTTGCTGCAGTTGCTAATATACCCTAGAATATTCCCTCAAATTTAACCAGCTAAATCTACATTACATTTATATTAAAGTTAAAAAAGTGTAACAAAAATTAAATGATTTTGGTGTGGCAGAATTTGCTCACAGAAGGATGGATCAAGTAGGTAAGTTGTATATTATATAGTATATTTGAATTTTTGTTGTTTTCATCATTTCAAATTTAGACAAATTTAAAAATAGGGCCTTATTTTAGATTTAACTTGGGTATCACTTCTGTTACAATTGTAATATATTTTGGTTGAAGTTTTATTCATACTGTTGTTCTGAGTTACATAATCTACATCTCGGTTTCCTCTGCAGTGCCAATTTTCAAAACCGTCTTTATTATTGAAATGATAGGTCGTTTGTTCTACATTAATCTTATGAGTTTAATATATTCCTTGTATGTTCGATAAACACCAATAACCTAAAAAGTTATTATTTTAAAGCAAAACATTCTAGGTGTTTTTATAGCAAAAATAAGAATACTTTTGTAACTGAGTAAACAACACATATTATGCGACTTTTTTTACCACTTGACTGAAAGAATAGTACTTCATTTTCCTTATTATGGATATTTTTCAAGTGCCGATTAAGATTAAATTTCTTTGAAAATCCTTGCTTGCAATATTAATATTATTAATTTTGCAGGAACCTAAGTCAAAGAACGGTTGAACTTACGTGTTATTATCCATTTGAAATCAAAATGATATAAAGCTGAAAAAAATACACTCAAAACAAGGAACGCAAAAGTAATCGCGAAAATTATAGTGAAAACTTGTTCCTGCGCGTGCCAAAAGTAAATACACTTCTTTAGTCTGTAAAATAAAAACTAGAAAACACAATTTGTTTAAAATTGAGGGTGAAATTCTCCAAATTTCCAAATTCGAAAAAAGATCTCAAAAGAGAGGTTAGTTTAGAGTTTAGCGCGCCAACGCCAAACGTAAACATTTAATTTAAAATACACACCGTCAAAAAGCGATGAGCCTGCTCAGAGCCGAGAGCTGGCGAGAGCTACCGAAAGCCAACGAGAGCCGCACAACAAAAACGGTATCCTTGATGCACCCCGTAATATTCTCTATATTTTTTTGTTCTATTTCCAACTTCCGAACGAGAAATTGAAACTATTTTTAACGAGTTAAAATTTAATAAAAGTCCTGGTATTGACAATACTAAGGCCGAAATATTAAAAAATATATCTAAATTTATTGTAACACCACAAAATCATTTGATAAACAGACAATTGTTGTCCCCATATATAAAAAAGGAGATGACACAGTAGTAACAAATTATAGACCAATTTCATTAATAAACACATTTATCAAAGATTTTTGAAAAAGCTCTTAAAAACAGATTAGCAAATAGATTAACATAATTACATTCGAAACCCTATCCGTCCTTGTTAAGAGAGAAGAACATTAGGGCATGGTCACTCGAAAATTACTTATTTCCATCACAGAGAAATTTGTGGATTCTCAAAATGATTAGATTATCGAACATTTTCCAGGCGAAAAACTCCACCTGATCAGGGAGATTGAGCCCATACGGTCATTTCACACCCCAATGCCATTTGTGAGGTTGATAACATCATCTTTCTATAGCCCAATTCTCTAATGCCTGCAGTAATCTAATGTGACTAGTCTGGTCATTATAGCATTATCCACTGCTTCCTTTTCGTATCAGTTTTCATCTACAGAGACTTGTTACCAAGATAAAATTTATAACTGAGAGTGTTGGTCAAGCATTTCATTACATTATAAAATTACTTTATAATAGAAATTGTAAACCGTTAAGAAATTCGAGAAAATTTGTTCATTCGTTTTTTAATTAATTTCAATTACATATTATTTTGAAGAACATCATGCATTTTTTTATTGAGAGCATTACAATTTTGTACCTATTAAATAAAAAAATGTACAAAACTAAAATAAATTGAATTAAAATATCAAAAATTGTATTTGGCTGTATTCACGATTTATCCTGTAAATTTTCCATAAAAGCATTAAAACTGATATAACTTAATATAAGCAATATTTAATAATTCAAGAATATAAAATGGCAATTACCGAGGCCGTTCCTATGGGACCTCAGTATTGCATTCGTGCAAAAAAAATTGGTATCCCCATTTCTTTAAACTTTTTTTCACGTTTTCGGTTATTATGAGTGCGCAAATGCAAAAAAATATTCGTCTGGTCGTCTGTGCGTATGTATGCACGATAACTCTACAATGAAAGTTTTGATTTACTTGCGGTTTTAATTTTCTTGAATAATTGAGGCGTTGCTCGGAAAAACCTCATTAGTCCTATTTTGTTAAATAATAGATTTTGTCCAGATGGGTGGGATAATGTTATTTTACAATCATGAAGTAAACCGTCACCTTTTAGATTTGTCAAAGTCGACCAATCCATCATTTTTGACATAAAAAGTGCAACTGACAATTTTTTTTTAAAAATCCAAAACCAGCAGTTAACACAAAAAATCTAAGAATGTTCCGAATTGAAAATACCAATTGTTGTGTACTCCTATGAGATAGATACACTGGGACATGGCCGTCATCGTTTGTAGCTTCAAGAATATCCATGAAAAAAGAAATAAATTTAGAACATGCATACATTCTGCCAATTCCAATGAAGAAAACCAAACTGAATACTCTAGAAAACCTTTTGCCTCTTCTACACAACCAGAGAAACAAAAATTTTTATAATGACTTGATTAAAAACCAGAAGAGCAAAGAACTTGACACCGCAGCTATGAATAATACTATCGACAATGATGATAATAGCAGTGGCTGTGAAGACTACTAAATTACTGTTAAAAAAAAAATTGTTTCTGTAACCCTGATAAAGTTTTGAAGTTTTTTTTGTGTTTACTTTTATTTAGAAGCTTATGTGGTTAGTTATAGTGGGTAATTTACTTTTTATTTTTGATAAGAACATATTTCCTAATTTTTTCCTTTAAAATCCTTATAGGTCCAAGTATTTTTTTTGGTTTTCTCATATTGTTTTGAAAAAAAAAATTGCAAAATGTTTTGGAAAATGTTGTTCATATTTGTTTACACCTACTAAGTGGTAAAATATTGTTTTCCCAAAATTATTAGTTTTGAACAAATGAGGTTTTTCCGAATAACGCCTCAATTGCTTCTAACTTAGAACCCTATTGATTTTCAGAACTTTCGGTTCATCCTAACTAATTATCATCAGACGATAAAATTCTATTGATTAAGGTTTTTCATCACATACCTAATACAATTAGGTATTTATTTCTTAAAGTCTTTAATAATAGGCACAATAGAAGCTTGTCCGACTAATGAGATGCATTGCATAAAAATTAGTGATTTACAAGACCGATTAGCTTTTTTAGTAAATTTTCCCAAAACCAAGACAAAAACAACCCGAAAATTTTTAATAATTAAAAAAAAAAAATTAAAAAATATGTAAAAAATATGTAAAAAAATATGTAAAAAAATATGTAAAAAATATGTAAAAAATATGTAAAAAATATGTAAAAAATATGTAAAAAATATGTAAAAAATATGTAAAAAATATGTAAAAAATATGTAAAAAATATGTAAAAAATATGTAAAAAATATGTAAAAAATATGTAAAAAATATGTAAAAAATATGTAAAAAATATGTAAAAAATATGTAAAAAATATGTAAAAAATATGTAAAAAATATGTAAAAAATATGTAAAAAATATGTAAAAAATATGTAAAAAATATGTAAAAAATATATCAGTAGTCGTCCAACACTACTATTTTTAAACTCTCAGAATGATAAATGCACTGCGCAAAGAATTGGTATTAATAAATTTATCAAAATGAAAAAAGATGTTGCCGCTTTTTTGAACCCATTTTAAATTTTTATACTTAGGTAGGCTTAACGAACAATGGGTTCAAATATTTTTACATAAACAGATCTAAGGGAGTAAAGAGATCATATAATTTTACATGGATATATTTAAAAGGGAGCAAATATTTTTAGATAAATAGGCGAAGTAAGGAGTCCAAATATTTTACATGAGCAGGCTTAAGAGGTAATGGGGCCAATTATTATTGGATAAATTGCTCGAAAAAGTTTGTAAACCTTAATCAAAAGGCAATATAGAATGGTTTTAAAAATCAAGGCTTGCAAAAATCATCATATGGTTTAACCTAAGTAATGCCAATGCTTCACAAACCAAAAAATTCAACGTCTTATAATTATTGTCATGATATCCCTAATCCGACCTTGTGCCTGTTTGCGCATGCGGCCTTCACATGGCAACCAATTCGTGATCGAAGCAATGCTGACGTGTGGAAACCGCCGGACTGCGTCTCGAATGTAAAAGAATACGACGGAATGTCTGCCGCTGAAGCACTGGAAGCGACTGGAATGGCGGAGAGTGCCGCTTAGTCATAAAAAGGAATATTCGAGAGCCTCTCGTATTTTTCAGTAGCGGATTTGGACTAATATAAATAGCCGACGTATCAGCGCCGAGTTTAGTTTAATGTAGAACATTGTATTGAAAAGTTAAAGTGTAAGAAATAAATTAGAATTGTTAGTTAGTGCCTATATATTACATAAATTCAATAGTATGTCTGAAATAAATGGTAAATAGTGTGTTTTTAAATAAATAAACTTTAAATAAATTAGACTTTCGTCACATTATTATCGGCTTTCGGTTTTTCGTTCCAAGTTAAATCATTTCTCGTTTACGAGTTTACCCTTGTGGGCCTCAGTCTCGATAAGGTAGGAACCACTATTTTAGCGTCTCTCGAATTATTCGTTGAAATACTAAGTTTCCCAAATTCTATAAGGCTTCTTTGAATTCCCCCAACAACGTAACATTATCGAAAATCGAAAAAGCCGTTTAATTTTTTATGTGCTAATTTTGGCATGGCGATAAACTGGGGTTAATATAATTTTATCGTTGGATAAATTTTGCTCGTCAACTTCTTCATAAAATATGGATCGATCCATTTTAGCAGGAATGGGGAAAGCATAAAACAAGTTCCGGACAAATATAATTTAGGTCGGAAGATTTATAACTGGCGAGTTTTACAATCGACATTAACATTTAACGAGTGAGTCGAGTTCCAGGGGAAAATCTCATTGCTATACTCTTCCATGCCGGGCTACGTCATGCATATTTCACTCCGTTTTGTGCAGGAGAACCGAGTGTCAAAATGAGGGAAAATTCGTTACTTGTAAAACTGAAATCTGATTAAGCTTCAGGGAGATTGTACGTGTAAACGTAAATTATTTTACCTTCATTAATTTTATTCTGATCCAACTCCTGCCTGGATGTGTTACTAGATTTATTTTATATAATAATATACATTTCATTTATAAACAGGATGTTAGTATATTTGACCGACAATGCTCTACCCCAGAGAGCTCTCGTTTGAAGTTAATACATTTTGATATAGAAATATCAATTTTTCAAGGGCTTAATTAATGGAATACAGAGTTTTAAAAATGAAATCAATATTGAAAATTTTCCATAAACCAAAAGCGTCTTTAAATATTTTTTCAAATTTGGTGCCCAAGACGAAGCTTTCTATTAAAACTTAGGGACATTTCTCTGACCGTTCAGGATCTATTTAAAAATGTATGTAGGTATTTTGCCTTTTTGTTGTTAGAAATCCCATTTTCAATGTTATGCATACAATTTTTAAAATAATGATAGATATTATTTTATTCTCGGAATTAGTTTTGTATTTAGGCTCCACCTTCAGTTATAACTTTTATATATCCCTACTTATAATACCCAGCATGCATCTTTGTATTGTACATTTTTCTCTTGGTTTCTATGTATAAAGATTTTTAATGAAAAAATTAAATTAAATCGCCATGGTTTTCCCCTTAAAGCAGTAAACAGGAAATCATTTAAATATTTACCACTAGGCACACTAAGAGCGAAAAGCCCCAAAGGGCGCCAGCGTTTTGGTATTAATTGGTACATAAGAAAACCGAAAAACAAGAAAGAAAATCAGGACTGAATTTAGTTTTCCATTTTTTTTAAATAATAATGAACTTGAAAATTTTAAGAAAAATCAAGCTCTATAATAAGGAACGAATCCAATCGATTTTAAAAAATCTGAATAAAAATTGCATAGGGAACTACTCCTGAGGTATCCCCTATCTAACAAAAAAAAAAAAAGAATCATAAAAATCAGACATAGTGGCTCTATAATAGAACGAAGCCTAATGATTTTGAAGTAAATTTAATAAAAATAAGGGGGTTAGGAAGTATTTCGCCTGCATGAGGATATAAAACCTTTTGCATGCAAAACTCGGTTATAATACCATAGAAGACTGTATTCCACGTGTTCACAAACCATTGGCTTTGCATTAAAAAATCGAAGATAGAAAGATGAACATTTCAGTAATAACACTGTTGGGTTCTAATTAACAGCGCTGTTCCTAAAGTGGCGCTAGGGAACAGTAACAAAGCCTACGAGGCTAATAACCTTAGTAGTTGATGCTGATGACAAACAAAAAACAGAGTTTATTTTAATGTAACACAAACAGAACACTACATTGTTGGTTAAATATTTACACTATATACATTTTTTACTCAGAATATTTATTTAATTACCATTAAAGCGTGGGTTAAAAACCAAATTGTCGATGTAACTTTGATAAAGGTTGAGACGAGCCTGAGAGGCTACCTGCCGCGGTCGAAAAACCGTTACGGCTCGCGCATTCATTTCGCGCATACATATTACCAACTGTCTTTATTTAATTAATCAATATTTTCGAATTTACATTCGTGCATTTCTATTGGATAATAAGTTGCGTTAGTTATTTTTATCTCATTGAATTTGCAAACCTTGTCCTAAATTGATTCTTAAGTAAATTCAACAGGGACAGCCTTGAATTATTTTTGATTCTAATATTTGAAATATGGTAAAGGTATTTTTAACAGAAGGGTTGAAATATAAAAAAATCCTAACTCAAAGCGGTAACTGATTGAACTATTAATTCTTTTCTTAGGAGGAGATGGGAAAAAAATTAAAATCAGATCTTCTGAAGCGATTCGTCAAGCTAGGTGGATGGCTAGAGCTATTTACTCTTTAAAAATAGATTTGTACAAATCTCAATTCAAAATTAGCGCTAATGATAAACGAGTACTTCCAGACGTTTGTTTATTCATTACGGTTATATATGTGAAACCATGGCTTCAATGTAATCTAACGGTGAATGCACCAAATCAAGATTTGTGCTTCTTAAAGAGGCTTAAGGAATACGAACCTGTTGACAAGTTGATCTCCAAAGCAGCCCTGAACAAGTTTACTCAACATCCTTGGTACTTTTCAGAAGAAATTGCGCCGTTCTATCACTCTTTGATGATGAAGTTGATGAACAAACCAAGGAATATATTGTACTGAACTTACAAAGAGGGAGTTTGGGTAAGTAGGCATATATTAATTTTTTTATAATATTTTTACTAAACTGATAATAATACTGCCTTATTTATTGTTGCAGGAAAATCATTAATATATTTTGTATCTGTTAGGAGTAAAAATATATTTTCTTGATTAAAAATTGATGAGAACTTCCTCCAGAGACTCGCTTCTACGTGGGACGAAGATGTTGCTTATTAAGAAGCAAAACAAAAAGGGCAGTTATTGATACGTTGGGCACCATTTTGTAGTGAATTAAAAACAGTTTTTGTTTGCTTTTAAAACAGATTCGGGTTGTTTTAAGAAAACAAAAATAGTGTGGAATATTTTCTATTAAGTGATGAGAGTAGATATATATATATATTTTATGGTTTCAAATAAATAAGCACAACTGGATTATAAACAGGTGAGTAATTATATAAATTAATTATTATTTTATATAAATAAAAATGATTTTAGGTAGTTTGAAAAGCAATCACAAATCAGAGATAATCTGAAGATATGAAGGCTTGAAGAGCTTCTCTTTGGTACCCATGTAAATCAATGAATTAAGTTTATTAATTGCTGTAACAACCTACGGTAAGATGTAGTTTATTTCTAGAAATAAATATAGTCAATAAATAATATTAATAAAATAAGATTAATTGGAACGATAAATTTTATAAAATCAAAGCAAATAGGTATGAACGGCACAAATCGGATGAAAAGACAATTGCATACTAAAAAAATGATTAGGTATAAATAAGGTTAGTATTTAAATATTATTCTTGACTGTTTTTTTAGGTCTGCTGGCTGTTAATCATTAGTTGAGTCTCCGGTTGTTTTAAACTCAAAGAGATGGACTGGTTGGATTCCTCCACTAGCTTTATTTGGTGTCTAAGTAATTCGGTGTCTAGGAACCTACCGGTTCCAGACTAGATATAGTAAAATCAAAAATTAAACTTCAGATTGAAATTTGAATGGAAATGAGATTAAAAATCAGCATAAGAGTTAAAGTGAAAGTCTGCATAAGAGGCCTTGGATGATGGATGGCCACAAAGGGGTTTCAATTGAAGTAAGTTAATATAAAAAAAGTTGAAAAACTCTAAATATTCGGAATTTTTATCCACAATGTTGAGATTATTGTTTAGTATTAACACAACATCTTTTAGTTCACTAAATATAAGGTTTGTCGAAGAAAATCCGTAAAATGCAGACAAGCAACTTTCTCAGAAAATGTGCTTCACGCAAAAAATGCACAAACCCCTTTTTTTGCAAATATTTTAGAAATAAATTAATTGGTATCTTGTTTTCTTCTTTAAATTGATTTAAGAGAAATTACTGTTTTAAGAAATAATGACAAATTAGAAATTAAAAGAAGAGACAAAGAAGAATATGACAAGTCTTAGACAAGGTTATATTTATTTGTTTACAAGATTTGAATATTTCTAATTATTTTCTATTATTTTAGAAATGAAATATGGAGGATCAACCAGCCAAAATAATTGGATTCTTCACGAAAAATAACATATAAAATTTATAGTTATACAAATATATTTTATTAAATAAAGTTCATTTGTTTCATTTTAACTCTTGAATCTAATTGAGGTATGGAATTAATTAAATTTAAATATTTGTATGATTGAAAATATGATAATATGATATGAAAAAAGGTAACTAATATACATTTTAAATATATTGCTCAGTAAGGTAACTTTTAGCTCGTAACAAGGGTAAAACTTATGCAAGACATTAATGGTTTGATTACTGCAAAGGAGAAACAAAAGAAATTTTTGCTACGCTGGTGAGCAAGAGTATAGAAATCTGTATCCAGACTGTAAAAACGTGACCCACAAAAGGAATTATCCTGCCTGATCTGTAATTTTATCTTCTTTTAATAAATAAGTATCTAATCTTTTCGATTATAATTTTTATAAAATATATATTTCACTTGATTTAGCTGCATAACGGAAAGAGTTAATGTAGACGTAGACAGATAAAATTTTGTATTTATGTAAGTGTAGCGAATTTAAAAAGAAATAAGGGGTATGCAATTCGAATACAGAAAAAAAAATTTTTTTCATCCATGAAAGGGACATCCTAGTATACATTAAAGGTACCCTCGTGTGGCGACGCCCATGAATTTTACAGCTCGTCTCTCTGGCAATTATTCTGGTAATTTATATTCCATAAAGCGATACTGTCTTTGTCTTTTTCTCCAAAAATTTTACACAAACATTCTTAAACATGTAAAAACGCTTTGTTTATCGCAAACACAGAATATTAAACAAACTTGCGTGACCGTCTTTGATGTCTCCAATACAGTAAAGCTTTTTTATTAGCGCTTTCATTAATTTATGTAAAGCAATTTCAATTGTAAACTTAATGAAAACAAAGTTTCGCACCGTTCAGGAAAGCAACCTCCCCTTTCGGTCCCCATCCGGACCCTTGTGACAAGGTATATTGGCATCGGAGTCTTTCACATTGCACCGATATATTTTATAAGCGATGTTCAGTCGCTGCTATTTGTAGTAGCGGTTCAAGACAAGCCCCATAAATTAGGAGATATCTAATAAAGTCGTACAGATTTATCGGTCCGATGCGCGGATAAATTTCTATCGCCCCTTTCTTTATGCAAATGCTTTTATTGCTTTTGTAAAGTGATGTTTTATGAAATTTTTCAGAAAAACATATATATCTGTGCAATTTATAAGGAAAAGTAATACTCGAGGCCTGTATACGTAAAGTTTTTATTGACTTACTTATAGCCTTTGCTAATGGAAAAATTATATTAGTGGGATTAAATTAGTTTAATATCAAATTTCAAATTCAAATTTATTATTACATTCCAGTTTGTATACATGTAAATTATATTGTAATTAAAATTAATAAAATTGATAAATAGCTTCTTCGGAGGAGGCGTGAACTAGACTAGTGTCTGTTTTGTCGTAGTCCTCTTTCAAAAACGAGATGCTAAACGCCACTCTCGGCTCCACATAATGCGCATGCTCGCTATATTATCATAATATACGCGCGAAATTTTAAAAACAAGTAAAAGCAATAGCATTGTACATGTTTCACTAATTGTTAGATAAAAAATTACATAAATAGGATAATAAAAATAAGTGTTAAAATAGTTTTTTAATGTTTATAACTGGTATTTAAAAAAGGAGGGCGTTTTTAAAAACCATTAATGTAGCAAATATGATATTCAAAATAAGATATTAAATTGTTTTAAATGTAAATAACTGAAGACACAAGTGGATAAAGATGAGATGTCACATTTTTTTAAACAAATGATTTTTATGTACTAATATACTTATGTCTTCAACTGGTATTTCGAATTATTTTCGTAATAAAACGAATAACGTGATTTTAAATTTAATATTTTCACCGATAAACTTTCTTTAATCATATTTGTAGTAGATGAGTCAGATTTGTGTACAGTATGTCGCTAATGTATGGAATAAATTCATTATAATGGAAGTAGCTGGTTTTTCGAAAAAATGCTCGGACAGGTCAATTTTGTTTACTTAAAGCGCAATTTTTTAAATAAAATTCAATTTTCCCCCACTTCCCATTTTTGGGCAGTGACGTCATTGACAATTTTTTTAAATAGCAACCCCAATTTTTTTTTCTTGATTTTGATAGATCTTGCAATTTCCTACTTGGAAGAAACGTAATATTTGAAATATCTGACAACAATTTTTTTTGAAAAAAAGTCATTTCAAGATCAGATACATAAATTTTATGTTATTTTGAAACACAATAAATTAATAAAAGATAATTATTTGTAATTAAGTGCTTAATTTAAAAAAAAAAATAATAATAATAATAATAATAATAAAACGAATTTAATGACAATTTCACAAATTCTTTTTATTATTATTTTTTTTATTAATATTTTGTTAGATTAAGCATTTAATTACAAATAATTATCTGTTATTAATTTATTGTGTTTCAAAATAACATAAAATTTATGTATCTGATCTTGAAATGACTTTTTTTCAAAAAAAATTGTTATGTCAGATATTTCAAATATCATGTTTCCGAGTAGGAAATTGCAAGATCTATCAAAATCAAGAAAAAAAAATTGGGGTTGCTATTTAAAAAAATTGTCAATGACGTCACTGCCCAAAAATGGGAAGTGGGGGAAAATTGAATTTTATTTAAAAAATTGCGCTTTAAGTAAACAAAATTGACCTGTCCGAGCATTTTTTCGAAAAACCAGCTACTTCCATTATAATGAATTTATTCCATACATTAGCGACATACTGTATATCCAAGCCAATGATGATCATATGTTTGTTTAGGAAAATAAAACACAAAAATATGGTGTACCTATTTTTTTAATAAGTTTATAATCTTATCTATATATCACTTAGGTAAATATATATAAAAATAATGATACAATAACTGAAAATTAAAATATTTAAAAAACATAAATAAAGTATAGTGTATATGAGGCTATTAATGAAATAAAATGAAAAATAATAAAAATTTCAATTTGTTCATAATGAGTAAGTACATATGATATACATATGATAGATGTCAAAACAATGGCTTTATTGGTTACAAATATAGGACAAAAAAATAATTCAAATAATCCCAATTAAGCTAACGAATTTTCACATTTATATATTAATTGCAAATCCCATATTTACTGTAAGATCCGGATTCTGTGGACTTTAAAACTTTCATTATTAGCACCTTATTACATAATACATAGGTGTGCAGATTTTTGAAAAATATTTTAGTTTTTTATCTTCTTTATTATTGTGGTGATAATTCTCCTTATAAACACCTCTTTTCCTTATGGTTGGTATATAGTGTGGGGCTCACAGCTTGCATATCTACTAAATATACCGTATAGGTCCTTGTTCCACCCTGAAACTGCATGTAATTGCAATTATTATACCAAGAATTTATTTCTTCTGCAATTTGAACCGAAATAAACCTAAAAATAGAAAACATGAAGTACACTTTAGATGCTCCAAATATGTGCAAAATCTAATCAGCTCTGTTTGGTGTTATCCTGGATGCAGACAGACATTACCACTAAAATAATCAAACTAAATTTATAGGACCATAAAATGTAAAGAACCGTTAAAATCTCGAGATCTAAAAAAATCAAGATTCACTAATGCTTCCCTTATTTACTGTTTACTGAAAGAAAAAATAATTAAAACAAATTAGTAGACCTATTAGTAATGTGTACCTTCGTACCTATTACAAGAGGAGAAAATAATGAAGAAAATGTGTATTAATTTATTTAAAACATTTTCAACACTAAGTCATTGAGAATCTTGAGCTTTTTGGCTAAGTGCAGATATCTCCACATTTAAAAACAATTAAAAAGATCAATTATCGATGGCTTAATTCTAACAAGTTATAACCCCCAATTTTTATGAATTGACATTTTTACGTTTACTCAAATAAAAAAGATGGACACTATAGTACCAATTGTACCAAATAAAATAATTTCTAATTGATTCCAGCGATTTTTACCAAGTATACAGGGTGTCTGTAAAAGGTCTTTACAAAAACATACCATATATTCCTTAGACCAAAATAAGTCGATTTAAGTAAAATTACCTTAGTACAAAGTTGCTTTGTTTGGGCTCCAGAGGGCCTTGAAGTTACAATTTTTAAATGGTTTTTCCCATATAAATTTAAAACGGCATATGCGATTTTGCTGAAATTTGGTACCTTGGTAGAGTTTTATGTGTTAAAAAAAATGGTATTAAAATTTTGTCCGATAATAATACATAGGCGTAGAAATTGATTTTTTAAATAATTGCACCTTTAAAAATTCTACGCCAATGGAAGAAAAGGAGTTTGAGTATGAAATTTAGATTGCGCAACTCATTTACTTTCAAAAAGGTTCTCTTGATAAGACTCGATTACTCTCATGGTTTTCGCTAAATTTCTGTTTTAATAATTTAGAGTGTATAGGTTTCACAAAAATATTTATTTACAACATAATCAAAAAAGAGATTTCACAAAAATTGTTCAAAATGTTCACCATTTTCACGCATACAAAGATTTATACGTCGAAGAAAATTAAAATTTATCCTTTCCATAACTTCTTCATTACCTCTAAGATTGTTTATTGCATCTTGAATACGTTGCCAGAGTTGTTCCTCATTTTCTACAGTGTGGATTTCAGATGTCCCCATAAATAGTAATCCATTGGTGTTAGGTCTGGGGAACGTAGTGGTCAGTTTACAGGTGCGTCATTACCTCTGCCTATCCATTTGTGTGGATATTGTTCATTCAAGTGGTTTCTAACGTTTAAAGAAAAATGTGGTGGAGCTCCATCTTGCATAAACCACATATCTTTTCGAAGTTGGAGAGGTAAATCTTCTAACAATTCTGGCAACATATTTTGTAGAAAATTCAAATAATTTTCTCCAGTTAATCTTCGTGGAAGTATGACAGGACCAACAATGAAATTACCAATTATTCCAGTCCACACATTAATTTTGAATTCGTGCTGAAAATGGTTTACCTTTATTGCATGCGGATTTTCAACGGCATAAACATGTTCATTATGGGTATTAGTTATACCTCTTCTTGTAAAACCCGCTTCATCGGTAAAGAGAACCTTCTTGACAAAGTTTGGATCTCTTTCTCTTTGCATATTAACAAATCGACAAAAACCCAAACGAATTTGAGGATCATGGACTAATATTTCTTGTACTGGCTTCTTATGGTATGGATATAGCAATTGTTCTCTAAGCACTTTATGAACGACATCTTTACTTACTCTTAGTTCCCTTCCAATTCGTCTGGTGCTTAATTCTGGATCTTCTTCAACACGTTCTAAAATGTCTTCTTCAACTTCAGGAATCCTTACAAAACGTTCTCTTCCATTATCAACAGTATTGGGAGCAAAGGAACCGGTCTCCCGAAGACGTCTCTCAACAGCAGCAAAAGTTGGGTGGCTAGGTACACGACGATTTGGAAGCCTTTCAGAGTACACCCTCTCAAGCATTTCCTTCACAAAATTTCAATGTCAGTAACATATCGGTATATTCTGCATTGGTATATTGTACAGCCCTATTAATAAACCACGCATTTGTTTTTTTAATTATTGAGTCAGATAAAATACTTTCAATCGTTAACAAGAGATTAGGTGTTAAAACTTGACAATATTTTTATTTAGATGAAACTATGGAAACCAACAATAAATGTTTTTGTATACGTATTGCAGGCAAATAATTAATATTCCTCAAAAAATCGTACATGGCAAGAATCGAGTATTTTTGTTAAAAGTCTCGATTAGAGGTGTTAAAGAAAATATGAAAAAAGTACATTTTTATGTTTTTCATCGTATAAAATTTTGTCCGATAATAATACATAGGCGTAGAACTTAATTTTTTAAATAATTGCACCTTTAAAAATTCTACGCCAATGGCAGAAAAGGGGTTTGAGTATGAAATTTGGATTGGGTACTCATTTACTACAAAAAAGTACCCTTGATAACACTCGATTTACTCTCATGGTTTTGACAAAGTTTGTATTTTAATAATTATTGTTTATGTTCTAAAATTACTCAAATGCAAATTTCGTCAAAACCATGAGTAATCGAGTCTTATCAAGAGTACCTTTTTTAAAGTAAATGAGTTGCGCAATCTTAATTTCATACTCAAACTCCTTTTATTCCATTGGCGTAGAATTTTTAAAGGTGCAATTATATAAAAAAATCATGTTCTACGCCTATGTATTATTATCGGACAAAATTTTAATACTATTTTTTTTTGCCACATAAAACTCTACCAATATACCAAATTTCAGCAAAATCGCATATGCCGTTTTAAATTTATATGGGAAAAACGATTTAAAAATTGTAACTTCAAAGCCCTCTGGAGCCCAAACGAAGCAACTTTGTACTAAGGTAATTTTACTTAAATCGACTTATTTTGGTCTAAGGAATATGTGGTATGTTTTTGTAAAGACCTTTTACAGACACCCTGTATATTATGTACCCAGGAGTTTTTTGCCTCTGTGGAAAAAATTTACTCTTTGTGTACTAGAGGTGTTACAATTAAGCCATCGTTAAATTAAACCTGCTAGTACGAAATTAGAATATATAATGTATTTTGTGAAAGGGTATATACAGCTTATTCTCATTATATCTTGGCTTTATACGACTTGTGCAAGCAACATTTAATTTACAAAACTTCCCTGACTGACAACAAGACACTTCTTTCTTCTGAGCATTGCTTACCTATTAAATTTGCATTAAATGTTTTAAATAACTGAATATTATTTATCTTACTTGTTTTTGTTGGATTGCAGTTATAATATATATTTTCCCCAGTACTCTTACATGTTCTAGCTATAGTGTAGTTACACTTATTATTATTAATTTTAAAATTGCTTTTCCAGCTTTCAAATTATCGTGTTTATTTACCATTTTTATTTGCAAATACAATATCCTGTAATTCCTTGCTGTATTAAACTTTCACTTTTTTGGTAAGCGTTATTGCAGTTTAATTCTAAACATTTATAGTTCCAAACTAATTTATTATGTAAAACTGGTCCTGTTTCTAAATCGTGTACTTCTCGACTATGTATATTTAAATTAGACTTTTTAGAACATTCATTTTGGTAAACAAAAACTAGCAGTCTTCTACCCAAATGACAACGGAGAGAATGACAAGTTAAAAAACCAGCAAATTTAGTGAGCATGCGCATTATGTGGAGCCACCAGTGGCATTTAGCATCTCGTTTCCAAAGTGGCCACATAAAAAGAAAAAAGATAATACAATGCAAACGACACAAATAAAACATGATATAGATTTTTTCTTTGGTAGCTAAGGCAAAGATAGAAAATTCAAAGTACTAAATATGTTATAAATAAATGGAGGTATTTATTAAGGAGACAAAATATCAGGTTTTGTTTAGAATTAGCTTTTTACCTTCGGTTTTAAATTTAACTGTTCTTCATTTTTTTTTTATATTTATAGGAAGCAGGTTAAAAAGCTTAGGGCCATAGTAGAAAAAATTTCTCTGTGTTACCGATTTATTAAACAGATTAATGTTTAAATTTAGGTTAGAGGCAACTCTAGTATTTGAAAGTTTTTTTGGAAACTGTTCTTTTTCAAAATACATTCTTAAGAGACATTAGTACGAATATATCTCTCTGATATTAAATAATTTTGTTTCTTGATAAAGTTCTTCAGTTGAAAATAGTCTATTTTTATGAAGTATTATTTTTAGAAGCGAATTTTGGGTTGTTTGTAAATTTTGCAATGTTGTGGTAAAAGTACCTTCCCAGCTAGTAATACAATACCCAAGCATATATTCTATTAGGGAATTATGCAACATAATTAAGTTTTTTCTGGATAAGATATCTCTGATAATATAAAATTTGTGCATAAGCGCTCTTATTCATTTGAGGAGAGTAGCACACGTCACATTTCTAAGGATATGAATACGAGTAACTCTTCCATCTGGCGGGTGCTATACGAGCAACAAATTTATCCTTACCACTTCCAGAAAGTTCAAGGACTAAAGTTTAATTTTGTCAATGGCTTCTTCATCAAATCGCTGCACAACCAATGTTTTATGGACCGATGAAGCCTCTTTTACAAGAGACGGTATTTTTAATAGTAGGAATAGCCATGTTTGGGACGAAGAAAATCCCTATGCAATTTTTTCTAGAAAACATCAGCAACGTTGGTCTGTCGACTTATGGGCAGGCATTGTTGATGATAATTTGATTGGGCCATACCTTCTAACGGAACGGTTAGCAGGACCTGTTTACCGGCGTTTCTTGGAGAAAGTTCTTCCAGAACTTCTCGAAAATATTCCAATAAACAATCGACAGCAAATGTGGTTTCAGCATGATGGAGCGCCGGCTCACTTTGCTGTACAAGTACGTGAGGATTTGGCTCAGCGGTTTGAGAACCATTGGATTGCCAGAGGTGGAGCAGTTTTTTTAGCCTTTTAGGTCACTCGATTTAGATCAATATAACACTAATGCAACGTTTTCCCAACAAAGAGATCTGAGAATGCTAATAGTCGAAGAAGAGAGAAAAAATTTGTTCAAAAAAAGTTGTAACACCACATTAATATTGAAATTTTACAGCTCCTGGTCAACTGATACCTAAAGAAAAGACTCAAAAAAAGCAAATCGTAAGCAAATTGTATGAAAGCAGAGCACAGTGCGCATGTGCAATACATAGTTTCGAAGATGAAATATCAGAAAAGAAAGAAGAAAATACCATCATACAGAGAAATTTGTCTGAGTATGTATAATCAAATATGCGTATTTATAATGTGATAAGTGCAATTGGACAAAGGTAGGAGGTTGGTCGAAATAAGAAACGCATGTGCGTTCTGCTATCCTATAAAATAGAACACTTAAACTTTATATTTTAAAGGCCAATATCTTCATTGTTTATCGATTTTAAAGTAAACTTTAAATTAAAATAGCAAACTAATACATATTAATTATCGAAAACAAACAATTACACATTCTTACATATTAATTATCACTTGGCACAAAATATATAAATTCCAGCTTAAATCGCCTACGCCACCTATTTTAATAAATATCAAAACAAACATAATTAAATTTGATCAAATTTGCACAGTCAAGTCTCCAATTCAAGTTTCTCATCAAAGTTTTGAAAGCCCCTTCTGTAATCTCTTTATAATTTTCTCTCGCTTTAGGAAAGTAATGCCATAAAGTAGAAATTAATGGCATAAAACAGAAATTAATGCCATAAAGTTAAATGTTAAACAACTTAATATCGTCGCGAAAATTTTCAATTTGATACAGCTTACCTAGAATTAAAATATTAAACGAGTTGGGTTTCGTTTCAGCTTTGAAAACCTTCATAAACTGACACTGGGCTAGTGGTAGGCATCTACAAAACGTATCGGGAAATTATTTTTTAAGGTGAGTACAGCACCGCCTTATAATTTTCGGACAAGCATATCTCAAAAAGTAATTTTTTTTAAAGTTAAAATTTTGACAAAATAAATAAGGCAATAATATCTAGAATATGCTTATATTTTAAAGTTTAAATTATGTTCAGTTTCATAGGAAAAAAAAATCAGAGGGCTTTAAATTTTGAAATATCATAATAAAAATAAATGTATTCCTCAATAGCAGTATGCTTATTATAATCCCCAAATTTAAGCTCTTAATCTCTTGTTAATGATTTTTTAAAATTTTGGCCATTAATTTCGGCGAATTTTAAAAAATCATTAACAAGAGATTAAGAGCTTAAATTTGGGAATTATATTAAGATTAGTGCTGTTGAGGAATGCATTTATTTTCATTATAATATTTTAAAATTTAAAGCCCTTTGATTTTTTTTCTTGGAAACTGGAAAAAACTAAAACTTTAAAATATATGCATATTTTAGATATTATTGCCTCATTGATTTTGCCAAAATTTTAATTTTCTAAAAAAATTACTTTTTGAGATATGCTTGTTCGAAAATTATCACCTTAAAAAGGTAGGTTTCTTAAAGCTCCAAGCTAAGAGCAGCTGTTTAACCCTTGAGACCAAACTTTTATTGCAGATTTTTTTATTTGAACTGGTTTCTTTTTATTTACTTCGATTTACTTTTTAGTTTTCGATAATCATTTTTCGTTTAATTCCATTTTTATTACGTGCCCACCGGTGGACACGTGGGGCCACGTCGTAAAATTACATCGTGTGACAAAATGGTCACCGTGCTCATGAGTTTTGTTTATTATTTTGTTTCAGATTTTTAACCAATGAAAACTAGCAAAATTCTTAAATATAAAAACTTAGGAAATTTTATGGTTTGCTTTTCAATTTACGTAAGTAATTTATTTATTTTATTTAGACTTTCTGATTTTTAAATATTGTTGCGGTGGAATCGTAACACCAGAAAGGAAAATTGTAGAGTACCCACGGGTGGGCATGTAGTCCAGATAGTTAATTGGAAAATACCTACCGATAAGCACATATAGATCAACGTTAAAAAAGCATAAAATAGCAATATATTCGTACAAGAGAAATAGTAATATGAAACTCAAATTTGTTGTTCTTTCTTTAATATTTTCTCTTGAAAAAATTTCCCAATAATTTTACTCTGTTAATATGTTACTTGTTCTTCTTCAGGAATATGTTCTAACAAGAAATTACCCCCAACAAACTTTTCTCCAATACAATTGTAACGAGTATCAATGTGCTTAGTGCGTTTATGAAATTCAAGTTTCTTGGATAACTTCACAGCACTAAAATTGTTAACTTTTAATACCGGAGTTGACCATTTATTTGGAAGTGGTTCAGAGATTGTAAAAAAAAATGTGCCTGTGTTGTTGACAAGGCCCCATGAAAAACTTTCATTTAAATCTTCATCTTCCTCCACAGCGTTAGATTTTTCAAATGGAGTAGAGACTGAAAACGACTCGCTCATCTAGAAAATCTGTAAAATTCTCTCAGTATACGGTTGCTAATGAATAAATATATCATTCGCACTTTGCAAAATAAGCATTTTCGTCATTTGAAATTCACTTTTCATGACATTAAACATGTTATTAACAACCATATTATATTCACCAACTATCAACCCATCATTGATCGATATACAGGACGTAACGTGATACTTGTTATTTTATCTATTTGTTATAGTGTTTTAAGCTCAATTGATTTCGGGAGAAGGTCAGGTTATTAAATAACTCGTATTACCTTGAAAAAGTAGTTGGGTACCACTATATTTAAAACTTATTATACTTGACTATAGATTAGTGATAAAAATATAGAAAATCACTAATCATTACGATATTATATTTAAACCAAGTTTTAGATAAGGTAGTAACAAATTCTAATTCACAGAAATTTACTTAATTCAAATTTAGATGATTTATTACAAAAATAAAAACTTATCTGATATAACAGGAGGTAGTTATATTAGGGTGATTTGTATGGTATATCAAGCCTTCTTCAAAGGGACTTGAACGATAATCTTCGGATAGCACCAAACTCTTAGGTATAAATTTTCATAAACTTAAATCTCCAGAAACTGTTTTAGATATAACTTGACATAAACTTCTTGATATAACTCAAAATAAACTTCTTTAGATATAACTCGTACTAAACTTCTTTAGATATAACTCGAACTAAACTTCTTTAGATACAACTTGAAATAAACTTCTTTAGATACAACTTGAAATAAACCGTCTAGATATAGCCACGCTTATAAAATCAGACGGAATATACGACAGATAAAATTTATTTAGTACATCGGATGACCTAGATAATTTAAAATTTAAATCAACTTGGTTCGTTGACAGATACAAATCAAAAAATGAAATGGGAACTTTTGACTCAAGGCATAAACGACAAATGACATTTGAGTAGAGATGTTTGTGCCAAAATAACGGAAACGGTTCCAACCGTTACAAGAAGGAGTAAGACGTGATCCTTTAGGATCTGCTACATATTGTGTAAGCTTGAGACCAGTTTGACTTTTTAAAAGCTGATATACTTTTTTCCGTCCATCCTAGGCTGTTATATATAAATTTAATTATCGAGAAAAGATGTCTTCACGTCAAACTGAAGAATAGATTTTTTTAAGGCTACTGCAGCAAGGAAACATAATTTTAAAGTCTTAAACCTTGCTACTGGTGAAAAAGGTTCCTGGTTATCCACACTAGACTCTTGTGAAATGTCCCGTGTTACTAAACGAGTCTTATACTTTGTAATAGTACTGTCAATATTTTCCTATTGTGGTTCTTATTCCAGGAGGTACTTCACCAAAGTATTTTCTGATTCTAGAGCTTTCTTGTACAATTAGGGTACTGCAGTAGGATGACTTTGCAACCATAGCAAGTGCATCAAACCAAACAGGATGATTTGACTTTGTTCTATCTCTTAGACCTGCTCCTCTAGTTGTGGGATGTTAGAATTCTGCTGTTTCCTTTATTTCATGATTATTTTCTTTTTCATAACATTCTTATTTAAGTTTGACTAACCTGGTCAACATACGTGATATTTAATTTACTTTTTAATACTTTAAAGTTTAATTCAGTTGCAATATTTTAGATTCTTTAATAGTTTTCAGAAAAGAAGTTTTCGTATCAATATGTACATTATGAACATTTAATATATTTTAGGAATGTATTAACAATGTAATAAGGTTTTCTTAGCAATAAATATATATAAATTTAAATTTTTCTTCTTAATGTGAAGGGCTCCATATACATTTTTCTCATGAAAAAAAGGCAGTGCTTTTATCAGAAAATTGTGTCTGGTATGCGTCAATTATACGAACTTTCCATTTTCTCACTAATCCAGTTTAAATGAAAAATATAATTTCAAATTATTTACCCCTGACGAGGCTGTCAAATGAAATACGTAGTTCCATATCTTTTTCCAGTCTTAATTCCTTTACTTCGAGTAAAAAAACTAAATTGAAATGAGTTTAAAAATTGAAAAATCTGGAACTGACGGTCTGAGAAACGCAAACCGACTATGTTCACCTGATACGATACGCCATCTATTAATAAAATCATGATTTCCGAGGATGTACCAGCTCGTCTGTCTCTACGCCGATTTTCTGTATCTGACAGAATTAATTTGGCTTTGAAACGCTTTGCTTTTATGTGGGATTCAGGTGTTCATGTTCAATTCACGGCGCCTAAACACATAGCATCAACCCCAATTTTTTTCTTTTGATGCTTACGCCGCACGTTTGCATTGAAGGGATGAATTAATTGAAAATTTATTTTGGGTAAGGAAAACTAAATGCATCCCCGAATTGCTTGATTATTTGGAAATATGGTGGATGCAACAATTTTTTTTTATTTCTTTTGGAACCGGATTATTTTAACTATTTTTGTTTTAAAGGGATTTCCTAGTTTTTAATTAAAAAAAGCTGTATTAATATTTTTTAAATAAGAAAATAAATTTGGCGTGTATCATGTATCACTTTGTATTATTCCAGTCAAGATATAAGAGAATGGTCATCAGCAGCTTAAAGATAAGTAAGTACCATTTTACACTGGAAAGAAATTATTCATGTCCGCATTATAGATAAAGATAATATTTAATTTTCAGTACAAAATGAAAAATCTGATGTGTCCAACACATGACTTTCCTATCTAGTTATTATAGGCTTTTTCCGGTTATTTTGTACAACCTATTGCAGCATCTCTATAAATGTTTAAAAGGTAAACTAAATATATACATTGTTCACATACATCTACCTCGAAACATTTTTCTATAGATATTCATGGAAAACGAAAATACTGAAAAATTTAAATTTCCTACAATTTATTCATTACGGTCCGTTTTAGAAAAATCATATAACAACAAAAACTATAGAGATCGATATCGCAAACAACTTTTATTTCAAAAACTTTCATAAAAATCAGAATTTTGCACATTTTGTCAAATTTCTCGAATACGGACCATTTCAGGAAATTTTGACATAAAACAAAAATTATAGATAATAATATTAGAAGTAACTTTTATTTGAAGAATTTTCTTCTTCAAACGTAAATAACAGATATATTCCATAAAACATAAAAATGACCACTTATAAAGTACCCTCCCAGATGTTCTGACTCTGCCCAAAATCTAATCAGTTTATTAGACGCTGGAATAAAGCTTAAGTTTAAAATTTGGTGTTTTTCTGTGTATCGGTTCATGAGTTATGCGACATACAGATACACACACACAGACATCATCGCGAAAATAGTCAAAACGGATTCAGGGGACCTCAAAACTTAAAAATCCGTCGAAAACTCGAGGTCGAAAAAAATCATGATTCCTATACTTTCCTTATATCTGTATACAGATAGGAAAGTAAAAATGCCTAGTAATAATTTATATTCTTCAAAGGAAAATTCTCAATCTTTATATCTATAATCTGTAATTCTTGTAACGGTTGAAACCGTTATTCGTTATTTCAACACAATCACCTCTACTTGCCAGATGAATGTAGAAGAGTAAATATTATTAAAAGAAATCTTTTACTTACCTTTATTTCTCAGTTAGCATTACAAAACCCTAAGACTATTGATGAATTGTCTATCTTATGTAAGATGCTCAAAGTTTATCTCAAAATTTTACATATCTCGATGTAAATAATACTACTGTTTTTGGTAGTAATAATTTTTCAACTAATACTAACCAGTACCGTAGTAACAATAGTCAATTGAATAAAAGTAGATTATCAAGTGTTTCTTGTTATAACTGTGGTAAAGTTGGACATACTTATTCAACATGTTTTTCTAAAAGGAATATATTTTGTTATTGCTGTGGCTACAAAAATAAAACAGTAGTGAATTGTCCTAATTGTTCAAAAACATGACTACAGGCTGTACCTCAAGGTCTGGTTACGGGCCGCAGTCTTACAAATGTTCAAAATTTGCCAGGACTATCTCAAAAAACAATTCACAGGGTACAAAAAACAGGAAACAAAATTAACTTTTATAGCAGAATGGAAACAGTATCTATCTTTTGTAAAAAATTTCCTTAATAAAATATCTAACTCCAGTGCCATACCTAAGAAAATTTCTTATAACTTTAAAAATGATAGTGTTTTAATTAATGACAGTATCTCACCATCTCTACTAGTAGAGGATAGGTCAAATATACAGGGTGTTTCTCTAAACAATACCTCCATTATTTTTTAAGAAATTAAATGATAATAGGCCACATTTAAAGGTTAAAATAAACAATATTGAAATATTAGCTTTAGTAGATACGGGTTCAAATTCAACAATTTTAGGTCAAAAAGCTTTTAATATTATCCATAAAATAAATACACCTATTTTATATGATAATGACTTAAGTGTAACTACTGATGATGGGGTTTCACAAAATGTATTAGGTTTTATAAATGTACCCGTAAATGTTGATAATATTACAAAAACTTTGAGAATTTTACTTATACCTACAGTAAAACATAATTTAATTTTGGGAATAGACTATTTAATTTTATTTAATATTGATATTAGATATGGTGAGTTTTCATTTTGTTTATTATCATTATTATGTGCTGTAAATTCTATACAAACAATGTCAAATCTGTCTTTTGAACAAAAATCTAAACTTAATGGAGTGATAGATCTTTTTTCTATTATAGCTCCAAAAGATTCTCTAGGATGTACACATTTAACTAAACATAATATATTGATACTGGGGGTATAAAAACATTTTTTTCTAGACGGTACCCACTTTCACCTGCCATGATGGTCCATGTAAAACAAGAACTCAATGATTAAATACAATTAGGTATCATACAACCTTCTGTTTCTCTTTGGTCCAGTCCACTTTGAATAGTTGATACTAGTACCGAAAAAAGATTATGTTTAGATAGTGGACGTTTGAATCAACACACTGTTTATGATAATTATCCTATGCATTTAGTGGACTCAATATTGTGTAAACTTAGGGATGCTAAATTTCTTACCTCCATTGATCTTCGAAAGGCTTTTCTACAGATTCCCCTAACTGATACCTCCAAACCTAAAACTGCTTTTTCAGTTTTTGGTGTTGGATCATTTGAATTCACAAGAATGATATTTGGCTTAAAAAATGGTCCTCGTACAATGGCTCGTTTAATGGACATAGTCATAGATCCCTCTATTCTTCCTTACTGTTTCTGTTATTTAGATGACATTATAGTAGCAACTCCTACTTTTGAACTTAATATTGACACTTTGAAAAAATAATTCAATAGATTGAAAGATGCTAATCTTACAATTAATATGGAGAAAAGTGAATTTCTTAGATAAGGGTGGTTTAAGGACAGATCCCTAAAAAGTTTCTGCAATTTTAAATTATAAAATTCCCTCAAATACTACGGATAATAAACGTCTCATGGGCTTAATAGGTTGGTATAGGAAGTTCCTAAAAAATATATCGTTATTTCAACACAATGATCTCTACTCAAATGTCATTTGTCGTTTATGCCTTGTGTCAAAAGTTCGTATTTCATTTGATTTGAATTTTAATATATCTTGGTCATCCGATGTACTAAATAATTTTAATCTATCGTAAATTCCGTCTGATTTTATAAGGTAAGTTTTAATACTGACGATATATATTTTGTACAAGAATTTCTTAAATAAAATGTCAAATTTTGAACATAACCTCAACAATGGGTAACACATGTAGGTTTTATATAAAATTATATATTATTTTGTTTGAAGTAAGATATTATGCTTTACTATGTTTAAATATGTTAAATAAGATTTTTACTTTTCATATTAATTTTAGTCTCTGTGAAGTTATTCATTTAATGGTTTTGAATTGTTCATTTAATAATTAAAAGCATTTGATCTAAATCCTGTTCAAGTTTCCTATTTCCTGTCATAACATTTCCCTTTCTTTTTAGCATGGCTATATCTAGACGGTTTATGTGGATTTATATCTAGACGTTTTGAATTCCTATCCCGAAGTTTTATGATTTTTATACCTAGAAGTTTATTACAATCTAAAGACCGTCGGTTCATCTATAGAAGATCTACACGTTTCGAGTTAAGTTAAAATATCACGAGATCGTTCAAGTCGCAGAATTACGTATAAGGATACCGAATCCCTTTGAAGTTGCCTGAAGATATACCATGTAAAAACCCGAGAATAACGATCAAGGAGAAGCGACAGCTTGGTGTTTTTAGTGTACCGTTTTGTAACGCGCATGTGCGGGAATAAGTTGTGTATCACTCAAAATGATGTTATCTGTCAAAGTCAGTCCAAGTTGTGTTTAGTACGTGAGCAATGTTAAGTAATATTTTTTGGTGTTTGTTTTGTGTAGTATTAAGATGAAGATTTTTACACACTTAGGTATTCTAATGCAGATATAAAATGTGCCAAAAAAGTTATTAGGAAACTAAGAATTTTATCACATGCATAAATATTAAGTATAATGATTTAATCATTTTTGACATTTTATTTTTCATATGTAGATATTGTATTTTGTGAAATATATGTTTTCTTCTTTTAAATAAATTTAATAAACAATGAACTGGAGATTTTGTTTATTTTATTTTGAAATTATATTAAAAAAAATATAATAAATCCGCGTGTTTCAATTAGGATTGGTCAAAATGGGCGAAAACCCTTTATTATGGCTAAATTGTAAGGTACAATTATGTCAATATAAAGATGTTTTGCCCATTCATATTTACATTTATTGGATGAATCATACTAGAGTTGATTTTGGAAATATTGGTGCATGCTTAAATAAGTACTATTTCAAAAAATCCGTCTATGCCCAGACAGCACACATAGTCCAATGTACGTCCACTTTAGATCTATTTGAGGGTCAGGACGTCCATATCCGGGCATCCAGTGTACGTCCGTTTATGCTAATTAAATTGACAGCTGAATATTGATACCCAGAGAACGTCTGTTTTTGGACTTAATTTTAAGTTTAGTAGAATTTTGACGTCCAGTGGACGTCCATCTTAGGTCATTATTTATTAAGCCTACCAAATAATACTCATCTATAATATATACTTCTTTTTTTTAATATAACTGGTCAGTAAAAATTGACAAATTAAATCTATTGCATTTCATTCTATCAGCGAAAGTTTGAAATCTTATTCAATTATAACTATATCTAGTAAAAAAATATCAAGTGGTTCCTTGGTCGAGCTCGTTTAGCGATTGAAAGGGTAAAACGATAATGGATGTGTCGTGAGTTTGATGCCTGCTCAGGTCAAGCGATATTTAATAAAAAACAATAAAATAATGGTGTATAGCGGTTTGCGAAAATAATAAACAAATTATTAATAATATAAAATAGTGTGTGGTAAGTTGCGGTTCTGTAAAAAAAGTGGTGATGTGATCCCAATGGAAATATAATCCTGGACGGTTTTTAAATGTTTAGTATTCGACGTCCAAATATATTCCAGAATTGAACGTCCTCTGAATGGTCAAAAGTGTGGCATTTGTATACTTCACTGGACGTCTATTGGATGTCGGAAGTCCAGAAAAAACTCATTCTTGGACGTCTAGACATCTAAAATTGTATATCGAATGTACGTCCAATGAACATATTTGTATTGTCTGGGTGATAGCCAGGCCAGGTATTTAACTCTAAATACATAAACCTTAAATGACATCTGGCTTAACTTGGCGAGAAAACACTTGTTTATACAGAAATGAGTGATACACTTGGAAGTCCTTTTAATATAATATAAATCCAGAAATTCTAAAAATATGTAAGTACTTTTTAAACCTAAAAGTTTTTGAAAATATAAGCACATTGCAAATATTTAGTTAAATATCTCAAACTTAATGTCTTTTTAATTGTTACCTAAATTTTTTTTGGCACCCTTAATTTTATTTACCTTATTTTTACTTAAGGAAAAGGTAATTTAATTTAAATATGGGGCTTTTATTACATTTTTAACAATAAATAAACCAAATATTGAACAAATTTTATAGATAAATTATAAAATAATAAACGTCTTGTACTTTTATAATAAATAATTAATTATTACACAATGAATTATATTTTGGTGCCGAAATTTCACCATTGCTATTAACCCTAACTACTTTAATGTAATTAAATCACATTACAACATTTGCGCATGAACTATAACAATGATTTCAGATAATTTGCCAAACTATTTCGCTCAGTGTAGAAAATAAGCATGTTTTCTCAGCGTGCTAAGTTGTGTATCAATCAAAGTCATGCTGTGAAAAAGGTACATCCAATATCAAAGGCACCGACAGCTACTGTCGCTTCTCCTTGATCGTTATTCTCGGGTAAAAACATTCCTTATATTACCTCCTGTTAACAAAGATAAGTGCATTTAAATAAATCATCTAAATTTGAATTTAGTTAAACTATGTGAATTAGAATTTGCTACTACCTTATCTAAAACTTGGTTTAAATATAATTTGAAGGTGGTTAGTGATTTTTTCTATATTTTTATCACTAATCTAAAGTAAAGTATAGTAAGTTTTAAATATAGTGGTGCCCAACTTCTTTTTCAAAGTAATTCGAGTTATTTAATAACCTAATCCACGCCCAATCAATTGAACTTAAACACATTATAACAAATAGATAAAATATCAAGTATCACCTTACATTCTCAAAAAAAGTAGGTACGTATTTATTTATACCACTAAAACTTTTTTTTCTAAATAGGCATATTCTTATCACACTTTCTTTTGAGGTGAATATTTTATAAAATACCTACATTATTGAAAAAAAGTTTTTAGTAAAAAGAAGCTACAAATAATTTTATAGAACAAAAAAATTATAGAAAAACTGTTTTATTTATTGTGTTTATATACATACAATACACAGAGATAATGCATATACTTGAAGTACTTAAATAAATCATCCAAAAGACCATATTTTAGATTTATTTAGCAGCGCACTTTTGTAAAGTTGAAATCCCTAGCAAGGAATACTTTATTCCATACAATTTGTATAAATGGAACTATATTTTCAGAAGTGGTATATCCTCAGTACTACACTTTCGATACAAAGGAAAAGTTCTAATATATATTTTACTCTTTGCTTTGATAGAACTCTTGGCTTTTGCCTAAGTCGGTCTTATAGGTAAGCGTAGGTATACTGACTCAAATTCCAATACCTCCGAGCCACTCTGTGACTGAGCTTTAAATGTTTGAAAATATTTGGTTTTTGAAAGTGGGATAAGTACCCCCAACGAATATTTTTAATATTCCCTGTTGTTTTACTCACGTAGGTCGTAGCATAGGATAAATACCCATACAAAAGAAATTATTAATTGTTCCTAGCAACTTCGAATTTTTCTTTCAACCTTCCTTCGCAGTATCCTTTTTTGCTCTCTTCTTAGCAACTAAACAACCGACCCCAACTTCTCACCGATCTCCCTGCAGCAAAGGGTGTACGTTATGTATTTCATGACGTTTTATCGTCTGGTGCGGTTTCTTTCAGAATTTTAGTTTGACAGAATGTGGGGTTGCGTTATTGGATACCGCCGACGACCAATACTGGCCGCCACTTGAACGTCATATAAATTCCGGAATGAAGGGCTCCACCGGCGTCCTTGTACTAGCACCGACGCTACACTCGTCAATATTGCGGGGAACGGCGAACGGGGGGAAACAACGTTAGCTGTCCGTCCGAAGTGGACAGTCAATTTCTCTGGAATTGCAATGCGGCGATTTTGCCCGTTCGCCTCTATATGCAATTTTCGACGTTGCTGTAAATCATCCAGTTCAATGGCGCAGTCGGAAAAATTATACGAAGGGGGCTGAGAAAAAATTTAAACGAATATAGTTAACAGTGGAGGCTCGTGCTCATAGATTCATACAAAAGTGAGTTTCATAATAACATATGTCAATTCCGTTAAGAATATAAACTCAAAAACCAATAAATGACCTTTAAACCATTGATAAAAATGCCTTATATTGAACAAAATAATTATAAGTCGTATTGCGGGGGGGGGGGGGTCCTTTTCACTGAATGATATTAAAAAGCAACCTATAGATATTACAAATAAACTAAACTTAAAGACAAAATTGATTTGCTGGAAAAAATGTGTTTTGCTAGAAAAGAAAGCTATGAAAAAATAATATAATTATTTTTGGAGTCGATATTAAACGAGAGTACAACAAAAGATTATATAATTACGAATATTTTAACTTTGGGAAGTCATGACAAATCTCCAATCGTAGTAGAATTGATGTCTTTTTAAAAAAGCTAAAAATAATAAAAAATAGATTTGTTAAAACAATTAGTACTACGCAAACACCTAAAATTTGTCAGAGGAAAGCAACTTCAAGCAGGAAGCAAAGGTATTAGAAATAGTATATTGTTCAAGAATTAGATGGCAAAGATTAAAAATGCTCAAGGTTCTAGTGAATGCAAAGAAGAGAAATAATCTGAGTTAAAAAAAAAAACAACAAAGATGCAAAAACAAAAAAAAAACAAAAATGAAACATTACTGAATTTATTACTTGAAATTCAATTTATTTAAAACTGTTTGATCTCTTTATTTATGGTATTTTCGTTGCCCACAACGCGGCTCCTGCTTTTGGCAGACTTAAATCCATGTGTCCACAACGCGTCTACCATGTTAGGAATATACTGGATTTTATATTGAGCGTTGTGAGCTTGCAGGCCATTTTTTATAGCTGGATGCTATTAACGTTTATTTTATTTTTACCAGTTCACGAAATTTTATAAAAATAAACCTATTTCCATCCAAAAGGTGAAGGAAGACGTGAAGGAAGACAGCCGAGCAGTAAAAGTGTTAAGCCTGTCCGTTTGATATTATTTAGGCCCTTTGCTCCTGAAATATGCCCAAGTAAAAATATTCGGCCCCTTTAGTGTTTCCGCCTGCCCATGTAAAAATATTTGGCTCTAATACCTCATAAGCAGGCACATGTAAATTATTTGGACCATTTGTCTCCTAACTTTTATTAAATTAAAAGTTTGTATCAAAATTATTTTTTCTAATTTTGACATATAAAGTGACATTTTTGTAATCACATCGAATTTTATAAATAATGAATCAAAATTAGAAAAAATATTGTGTGTAACATATTACGAAATGCCGTTTTATGTAACTTGTTTATTTTGCGTTATATCGCTTTGCTCGTCGTGCAAATATTTAGTCTTTACATAAAAAAGGCTTTTGGTAACTGGTTTTATAAATAGCTATTGATAGGCATTGATTCTACGCCTATGTGTTATCATATTAACATATTTTTAAGCTATTTTAAGAAATTTAAAAAAAATATTTATATATAAAATTCATTTTATCACATTGTAGATTTAAAACTGGGACATTTACATTTACAAAAAAATTATCCCACTCAAGTTGGCGGCCATACTAAGTAGATTGTGTTTTGTTTGTAAAAAGTACACAATAATGACATTGTCTATAAATTGCCGTCTGATTTCGTCATACTTTTAAATATTATATACAGTGAGCATCATAAGTCTTACCCCCCCTAACTAACTCGTTATTGGGGTCTTGTTAGGAAAATCGCCGAGACAGGTCGATTTTTGATTTCTACAATGTACATTTTTGCATGATTAGTTTACCCTTAATTTCATCCCTTACTGGAGGGTAGCAACCCTTTCGAAAAATTTAAATGGCATGGGGTGGTGAGTGATAGCTCATTTAAAAGGGGGTTTTATTCAACCATAAAGATGCGATATAACAGAAAAGTCCTATTTTAAAATTACTTGGTCATAACTAAATTACAATAGCATAAAATAAGTAAGTAAATCGATACGTTTTTCTGACTATTGGTCTTTATTATTACAGCGTAGCCAAGTTCAAAGGATCATGGAACTTGTTCTGAAAAATTTATACAATAGGAGAGGTCATTAACAAGGAGCCAATAACACCGAGAAAACGAAGTCTATTAAACATGTTTAATAGAAAAAAATTTGATAACCACTAATAAATTACCCTATTTTCGGTTAATACCGATAATTAAATGAAGGTTGTTAGAAATCTAAAGATGCTGTAATTAGTCATTTGTTTAATAGCCAATAATGTATTATTAAAAAACTTTAATATCCATAAGTATTGTTAATTCTATTAAATTTGTTTAATAATATTCTTCAAACTCTTTAATACGTTCTGTTAATTGTTTAATAACCCTTAGTAAATATTAACGGTTTTATCCCATTCACCCGTCGAGGACTCGAGGAAACTAGTATTCGTACGGGGTCGAAGATCCACGATCACGATACATGGTTGGATTGTGATACCTGAGCCGGTTGTGTGTTCGTAGTGTGGTGTGTGTTTTATGAACATTTTCCAGGCGCAGAATGGATTATGATAAACAATTTAATAACACATTTTGTGGTTAGTAATGTAAGAAACAATCGCCAATTAATGTTTTGCACACCCTTTAGGTCCATTTCATATGTGGCTGGACTTGTATATGTTTTGTTTTTATTTATTTTTTTTTGAGTTCTCTAGTGATGCAATAAATTGTTCAGAAGTATTTACATTTTTTTAATTTTTCTCACCTGTCCTATATAGTTTTATTTTTAAAACATGATGCAGAAATAAGTTACTTAGATAAACTTGTTTTGTGTTTTCCAAGGTTTTTGCAATTGTCTCTATAATATGAAATATATCGTTAAAAAAAACTTTTAGTAGTACCCCAGTTTTAAAGTTTATTATATAAAGATTTATTATGTGTAATCCTCTAAAGCCACTTATTCAAAATTTTATCAGTTGCTTTTCTAAAAAGGAAAAAAAATGGTAAAAAATCGTTAAAAGTTTTTGTGATGTTTTTTCATAAAAACTAAATAACAGTAGCTCTAGAGTAACACATATTTCATCTATGCAACGTATTTACTTCAAGACTGTATTGTAGTTAAATAACAGACAATTGCCAATTTATTTGGGGTGAAGGGGGTCCATCATTAAACCATTTAATAACAGTTGTTAATTTATTAATATTTATTAACTAAACGCTATTAGGCTGTTTAATACCTATCATTACGCTGTTTAATAATGACTATTAAATAATTTAGTTTTTCTATTAAACTGTATAATACCTGTTATTAAATTATTTAGTAACGTTAAGCAAAGTTTTTTATTAGTTGCTTGTGACAGCAACACCGATCCAAGAACAAAAGTTTAATAGCTGCTATTAATCAGTTTATCTGTCTCATATAGTATTAACAAATGTATAATACTTACTAGCAAATTATTTTTTCGGTGAATACATTTGCGGTTTCAGTCAGTATACCCCTAATTTTCTGGGCTTATACTAACGCCACAAAATGATCCGATGGTCTTCCAATGGCTATCAGCCATTCTTTCCTAAAATTGTTTGGTATGCTACATTTAAAATATTTGATTTTGTAAATACAAAATATTTCTGAAAACTTGCACATGAGATGTTATTACTTCCTTGTATCTTCTAAGATATATTGTTACATCGATGTTATATTTTTACAAGATATTTTGGAAATCTTGTAAAAATATAACACCAAACTAGAAATGTTTTTTTGTTAAAATAAAACTCTAAACGACTAAATAAAAAAATATTGTTTTAAGTAAAACATTTACTAGAAGAACAAAATAAACAACACAACGGATAATAAAATCGATTATGAACGTCCAACGCCGATCTTAAGGTTATTACTAAACTTGCGCCGATTCTGTCTAGTCGGTAGTGCCAACTTAAAAGTTACTTATGATGGCGCCCATCATATTGGGAGTCAAAATTTTTTTACGTTGCGTTATCTAGACTTTCTAAAAGCTATAATTAAGATCTACATGTTTATCAGATTACAGTACTGTGCTCTGAAAGGACACTATTTAGAAAAATTTAAAGACTCTCAATTTTCGAAAAATTAATAAGTTCCTCTCATTATCCTTTTCTCTAAGAGAGAAAACAAGGTAATTACTCTAGTTCCACGATAAAGAAAATAATTTTAATTCTTGAAATATTTAACAAGATTTTAACCAGAATATATAAAAAGTCGCTTCTGAAAGGGTTTTTACGGTTATTAGTCTTTGTTTACGAGTCGTCCCTGACAATTAAGGGTATAAGGTATGAGTGGAACTGGCTGGGCGGCCAGCGGAGCTCTAGCTCTGCAAATTAATAGCGGTAATATAAGTCTTCTCCTCCCGGCAAGCTTGTTTACTGGACGGCCATACCAGAAATTACGTCGAGGTGACCATTGATTAATCTACTCTAGTTATTCTCAAACATTTATCTTCAGAATTGCCGCATATACCTTACTTTAATTAATTTAGTTTCACTTGCATCCGATAAAAACGACATGAAATGTTGCTGGATTAATGTTTCACATTTATTGGATTATTAAGGACCGATTCCACCGTTGTGTTAAACGAAGTTTAAAATGACATTTTTATATTAACAATGTCATTTTAATCTCCGTTTAACACAACTGTGGAATCGACCCTTAGTAAATGTAAAATATACAGCGTGAGTCGGAAGGAGCGCACCAAACTCATATGTTCTTATCCGATTTTCATTTGTTTTCAAGTTATAGCATATTAACAAATAAACAAATTGACACATACAAATTCTCTTATTCTAAATTTGAATAAGTATCTGGCATTTTGCAACACTAACAATCACATAAATTCGAAATTAAACGTTCAGTTACTGTTCACTGTACACTGACAGTTCATCAAAACGTCAGAATTATCAAATGCCTTTGAACCTTGAACATATGGCATACTTTGATAATGTTAAAATTCAGAAGTGGAAAGCTAGATGAACATTTTTAATTACGCCATAACTTGAAAACAACACGGAAAAAAATGTGACTAGAAAATTTTACTACAATGTTGTAGTAGTAGACTTGTAAAAAAATACTTAACTTTTTGTAGAAAATTTTACTACAATTTATAGTTAAAATCTATTCATTATTGTAGCAATTGAATTGTCGAATAAAATGCTACAACAATAGGAAAGAAGTCCACAATGTTTAGTATATTTTACTATTGTTTGTAGAAGTAGAAATTTATTACAATTATCGTAATTATTACTACTAACTTCTGTAAAAATTTGTACAAATATTAATAATTTTCTCTACAAAAATAGTAATTTTCTCTACCAAAAATAGTAATACTTTACATCCCTTTTTATGAAAAAAATTCAATTTTGTTCAAAAATATTCTATAATATTGTAGAAATTTAATAAAACAGAATTCTGCTATTGGCCAACGTTTTCTGATGTCGATCATAAATGGCCAGACAGCAGTAGCCGTTCGCCATGTTCACAAAACAAAGCATGGTACATATACGAGTACCTATAACACATTATTATACAGGGTTGGGCATAATTGGCGGAACACCCGATTTGTGGCTCAATTATGGATTGTATTGAAAATTAACCCAAATAAAGTTTTTTGTATATTTTATGTACTATTTAATGACGCTTGGGGATTTTCATTATCTGTCATATTTATCAAGATATGACGTCATCGGATGAAATTTTAAATGAATCACCCTATATTTATATTTTTTTTCAGATAGATCTTTTCTTTCTGAATCCATTAATGTAAAGTTTGAGGGTCTCCGAGTTCATAACAAAATAGAAAGTAAACATTTATTTAATAAAAAATAATAATTATTATCAATCGAAGTATTACAAATCTCTCAAAGTAAGTGTTCGAAGTGAAAGCCTCCAACTGCCTGACAATATCCTAGTCTATCAACAAATGATCTTAAGGCATTTTGATAAACTTCAGGTGTTATTTCTTGAACAGCAATTCTTATTTTGTATTACAATTCTTCCAGCGAATGTGGCAGGTCCTTATAAACTACTGATTTCAAATGGCCCCAAAGAAAAAAATCCAGTGGGGTTAAATCCGGTGACCGTGCCGGCCACTCAATATGTCCTCTTCGACCCACCCATCTCTGTGGAAATATTGTGTTCAGGTACTGCCTCACTCTAGCATCGAAATGAGGTGGAGCACCATCTTGCTGGAACCAAATTTCATCAGAAAGTTGTAAGTGATTTCTGTGATTTGGATATAAACGAACTAACTCTGGAACTATCTGCTCTTGAAGTAGTTGCAAATAACGATCACCGTTCAGAGTTCCTCTCATGAAGAATGGTCCAATAATTCTTCCTCTAACTATACCAGCCCAAACATTTAACTTTTGTGGATATTGGGTGTGACCTTCTTCCATCCAGTGAGGATTATGATCAGACCAATACCGGCAATTATGTTTATTTACAAATCCATTGAGACAAAATGTTGATTCGTCGGAAAAAACAATGCTGTTCATCAACATATTATTTCCATTAATGGCATCCATCATTACCTGGCAGAATTGCATTCGCCTATCTGGGTCATCTTCATTCAATTCCTGGTGTAATTGCACTTTATAGGGATGAAATTTATTGACTTTCAGAATCCTCCTTACAGATCTCTCGCTCATATTATTGTCTAACGCAAGCTTTGGAACTGAAGTTTTTGGTTCTTCCTGTACACTTAGAACCACATTAAGTGCATTTTCTTCATCAGTGGCTGTCTTCTTCCGTCCAGATCTGGGATTATTTTTCACACTTCCTGTTTCATTAAACTTGCTCAAATTTCTGGATACTGTAGATTTAGAAATCGGGGAAATCCTGTCAGGAAATGTTTCATTGAACAAATTACAAGCTTCTTGCAGAGATCTCTTTCTGTCTCCAAACCCAATAATCATCAATAGTGTAATTCTTTCACGTTCACTCAGTTCAACCATGGTTTAAATTAATAAAAATTCTCAATAGTATCAAATGCTAAGAGTTATTTATTTTCGCGTATTGGGCTAGTTTGGGTGAAATGAATTGACTTGCAATTAAACTCAACTTGTTTGATTGTCTCCATAAACCAGAATGAATTAAAATCTACAGATTAATAAAAGGTGACAATAGTTTTTATAATATTATAAAAACCAAGTAAACAGTAACACAAAAACATTGGTAGGTATTTCTGTCAGAGATGTACAATAATCGTATTAATAAAACTCAGTGATTAATATCGAGATGTCAATATTACATTTTAATGTCAAAAAGTGAAACCATGGCAAAACAATTGATATTGGTACATTATGATGGCACAGACAACTTTGTGAATAGTTATTCATTAATTATTTAAAAGAACGTTTACCATTTTGTTTTATTATTTTCTGATGATAAGGAAAATCAGAGACCACCCGAACCCCATATTGATGGATTCAGAAAGAAAAGATCTATCTGAAAAAAAATATAAATATAGGGTGATTCATTTAAAATTTCATCCGATGACGTCATATCTTGATAAATATGACAGATAATGAAAATCCCCAAGCGTCATTAAATAGTACATAAAATATACAAAAAACTTTATTTGGGTTAATTTTCAATACAATCCATAATTGAGCCACAAATCGGGTGTTCCGCCAATTATGCCCAACCCTGTATTATAAGCACCGATGCGTTTGAGAAAATTTTAATAATAACTTCTATTAGTGGTAAGTACATTTATTATTGTTTCTGAATAATTTACCTTTAGATAACTAATTTAAATAACCTTAGTAGATTATTTAAAAAAAATAGTTGTGGTCAACGATCGAATGTTGTGCCAAGTTCAATTATGTTTTTTTGTCTTAATTGTGACATACCTACTTTCTCATTTCTGTTAGTTATCTGACTTAGTCATTTAATATCCAAATCAGTGTAAAGGTGATAAATATCCCCGTTTTAAGGATATGAACAGTTCGATAGGTATTAATTTTTATTTCATATTTTTCAGGTACAGAAAAGCCAACTGAGACTGAGGGCGCTATTATTACTGTTATTTATTACATAATGTAATTAAGACTTTGTATCTTTTATATTAAAACAATAAATTGAATATTTTATTAAGGAACATTTTTTCTAGGTTATAATTATAATAATTATAAAATACTACTACAAATTTTATTAAAAATTACTACAATTTGTATGAATTTTTACTATTTATTGTGTAAAATTTTCGTATTTATTTTCATAAAATGCAATACATTTTTAATATAAATTCATACAATGAATAGCTAAATTATAACAATTTGTAGAACAATTCTTATGATGCATTTGGATATTTTTACTAAATATTGTAGATAATAACTCTACAATACATTCTCTACAAATATTTGGAAATTTTTACTACAAATTGTCCCTGTCCCTATATGTACTATTTATTGTAGAGAAAAAATGTATAATTGTAGAAATTTTTTTCTACAAAATCGGATAAGAACATATGAGTTTTTTTACATTATTTTCACGTGTATAATATATTCCTAGAGTTTGGTGCGCTCTTCCCGACTCACCCTGTATAGTAAATAATGTGATTCATTGATTTATTTAATACATTGCTTCATATAAATAGTTATAACAGATTGATTCTATCGAAACTCTAATATAAATCTGAAGGCAGAATTTATATATTGATTTTTGAGAACCTTTTTGAAATCTGCTTCTCTTAGTTGGCATTTATCCTCAAGAGGTATATTCTCATGATCTGTTATCATCACGGATTAAACTTTCTGATCTGACAAAATAACATTCATGCAAACAAGAGACAAGGAACGAAGCGAGGTCTTTTTCTTATGGATTGAACTGAAACGTTCACACCTGTAACTACCAGAAGTTGTTGTAGCTCTGGATGAGAAACATTGGGATATCTTCTAGCAGTTTGGCACTGTTGTGACTCTTTGACGACTTTGTCGGGGTCTGTTCTTGAAAGTTCCTAGTACCTTGCATATTATGTTTTCGATGGAATCCCTGGATAACGCCTACTACCTCTGCTACATCTCTTTGGAGCATTCCTTGTTCATTAAGAGCAATAATTCTTCCCCTCTGCATATCTGTTAGTCCAATATAAGACATTTTTAAGTTTTTTGACTGAAATAAAGTTATCGAAGAATCGTGATTTTACTACTAAACACAAAATTCACAAGATATTAAATCGCAATAGTCGTTTCTTCTTTATCATCATGTTTATTTAGAACAATAAGCACTATCTTAAAGTTGGATACCAAATTTCCTAACAAAAAGTTTATTCAGAGATACAGAGTGATTCTATACAAGTTTGGTTGTGTGTATATTATGTTATAATAAAAAGTATTTAATTTTTTTCTTTTTGAAACAAAAATCTTTTTTACCTAATATAAAGTTAGACCCAGTGGCCATTAATACTTTTTATGCGATGGCGCTAATGTAGCAATTTGATGAATATCAAACTAAAAAATTACATATCAGAAGATATTTATATTTATATTGGTTTAATAAGAGTACCGTTAATTATAACTTGAGTGTATCCTGTAACCCGACCGATTGTTCTTTTATAGGTTACGTCCTGTTGATGAGTATATTCCATGCTGTTGACGATTCAGTCATGTCAATCGGAAAATAACGCATTTATACAGGGTTGTTCTTATTTTAGCACAACATTTTATGGTTTATGTTTAATTGTGTTTTGATTATTTCAAACTTACAAATACAGGTTCTAGGATATTAATTTTAATGTTTCTGTTGTTTCTATTTAAATTGTTTTACTTTAGAAGGAATCTTCCCCTTTCAAGAATTTCTAGGCAGTTATATTTTATTTTATCAACGAACTTCAGGTTCTTGTGGTATGTTAAATAAATAAAAAATCAGTGTCCTTTTTACCTTTTTAAACGGTTGAGATAAGCATTGGAAAATTGGCATTCCCTTTGCGTACGAGTATTTTGTCCATCTTCTAATGGTTTTACTTTGGTCTGTGATTGAATATCTTTTTCTCGTTGCAACAGCGTAAAAATTGTCTTTTGTTTTAATGATAATGAAATGTAACGGGTGTCTGGAATATGTACAGAGCCGTACTTAGTTTATTTATTATTTATATGGTTAAAAATGCTTTGTATTTTTAACAAGCTTTAATAAATTTAATAATAATCTATATAATCTTTTCAAACTTTTTTCAATTTCTTTGGTTTCTAATTTTACTTGAACGTATTCATTCCCTGTGGTACGAAGAATCTTTACCTCCAACCACACAAATCCTGAAATATAATAAATTCTTTCCAACTACCACATACACCGTCCTTTACCAAACAGAATAAAGAAATGCCGTTACGAATGTACGGCAGCAGGTTTATGTATTTCCTTCAATAATCTAAAACTTTTCCACTAAAATATGTAAGTTTCAATCCCCGTACAACTTCCACTAACATTCAACCGAAATTGAAATCGAACCAAAAATCCTCATATATATTTCAAAGGGGACTTAGTTTGCAATTCAGAACAATCTGAATACAATAATAATAAAATAAGTCATGAGTCGCAAAAGCAGCACAAGGTATCAGCGATGACTCGATTGTGCTTTATTGATATTGCCAAGCCTGCATATGTATAGAGAGAAGGAGGAGTTCGCAGTGGGGCGCTCAGTTTTTCTCTATTACAGGCTAATAATATTTCTGTTCAAACTACCTGATAACTTTTTTAGTTATACTGCAGAAGCGGTTGCGATATTCAAGCTAGCAAGAAAGAAAAGAACAAATAAATATGGAGAAAGCCCAAGAAGCAATAACACACAGGAACATTAGCAGATATTAATAAAATAAGTCCAGAATGGACAAACTTTTAATCGGTTAACCAACATTAGTAATGTCTCAAACTAACTGTAGATAAAAAATAAAATAATAAGCGGTTTCCTACCTTTAGAAAAATAAACGGGGTTGTTCAATATTCTTTCGATATTACGGTCACTCACGGAGTATTTACTAGGCACTATAGAAGGGCGAATAGTTTTCGGCTGTCGGCAATCAAGAGAGAGTAATTCCCAGATGTCATCGAATTTATGCTTTTTCGCTGAGCAAGATGGAAGACCGGTAAGCCCGAGTGGGGGATACCACCACTACAGCCGACTGTTTACAATTTAAAAATTAAAAAAATGTCCTTTTAGTACCTTGACAAATAAAAGTAGATAATCGGTACGAAATCGACTCTAAAAATACCCATTCGGATTTCGGCAAATATAGGAATATTTTAACCTACGAGAATACTCGCAATTGTTGAAAAACCGTAATTCTTGGGAAACAGAAATATGGGGGATCTTCTACGTGTCCTCAGGCGGGAATTAATTGAAATATACATTTTTAAGATTAATTAAAAATAAAATTTAGTGACTTCGTCACAAAGCACATGACTATTTTGTAGAAACTAGAACAAAAAAAATATAAACATAACCTTAAAAATAATATTAAGTGTTTTACCTGGAGCTTGGAGACGTGTTTCGTTAACAATCATTGAATTAACATACATACTTACTATTTATTAAATTCGCAGTTTTATTTAAACACGGTTTTTAAATAAACACAATTGATATTATCTTATGGTGACTTTCAAAATTTGACAGCTTGATTGCGAACATCAAGATAAAATATTGTAGAGAGACCATAAACACTATTTTGCGATATGACAAGTGAACGCACTTTGAGTCGTATTTTAATTAATTTAATTAATTTTTATATCATTTAAGTCATGCTATTTAAAAAAAAAAGTATTTTATGTCCACTTTGTTTGACATATGATATCATTTTTCACAATACGTTTCGCGCATTGGCTTACGCGATTATCGATAGTCCTGATACCACTCGTACTATATATGAAAATTTGTTTATTGAAGTAAACGAGACGACCCTGATATAGGATAAATCTAAAAAGAAGTTCTCAACGTTCCCAACTGATATCCAATCATCTCTCAGCTCGTCATGCCACTGGAATCGGAGCATTACATTTTCTGACAAATTGATCTGCATTTGAGTTTCCCTCAGAAGAAGATGGATGAGGTTAGTTATAAATGTGAAGCTTTTGGAAAGATTCCTCTTCTGCTCGTTTCTTTTATACATAAAGTATCTCGAGACATCGACTAAGAGTTTTTGCTGTACTCTTATCAGAGATGTTGTAAGAGTTTCACTTCCATCATCGCACAGAATGGAAGAGAGCAGCCCACTTGATTGATGTTCAGTCATCTCGAGTCGGGGATCCTTCCGGCCCCCCTCGTCCCCGCTCCGCTCCTCCCCCGCCTATCTGAAACGAGAAAAATATGATTCGTCTAGTCTTAAAGCTGACAAATCGCGTCTTGAGCCGGGGAGTAAAAAGTTGAACGCTTATTTAATGAGATCATATATTTCCCTGGCGGTAAATCATGATTTTGTGAAAAGTTTTTACGAGATATATGGGAATGGAAATTGCCGTATAACGGCGCGGATTTTCAACTTGCACAAAAGATATTTAAATCTGGTTTCGAGGCTGTTGTATGCAAGTTAAAACTTTCCGAGATTTTACATTAAATTAGGAAAAACTACTGGATCGTTTTCATCCAAATAATCACTATAGAGGGTACATTTTCAATTTTTAATTTTACCTCGAGTGGTATTTGTTAAGAAAATTTTACACAAAGATGTACTTAATTAAATAAATTTTCCAGAAATAATTTTTCATTTGAAAATATTATTTTATTACGTTTTTGTTTATACTTATAACATCTAAGTAGTTACTTGTATTTCTAATGATATAAGAAAATTCCCAAATAAAATAAGTAATGTTTAACTGAAATATGTTTTACAAAGTATATAGATGTATAGTTTATAACCTTAGATTATACAAACTTTAGATGGAATGTAAGACACTGCGCTTAATCCCACTTCGAAATTATTTACACTTACCAATCAAAGTTAAGGACATTACATGTAAGAGTGTTGTCCGTTTAAATTCAATGTGTCAACGAGAATTAATTTGGTCTTTTAGTGTCTTAAATTTTGGATATTAACGTTAAAAATGCCAAGATGTGTTGTAAAATGCTTTATTTATAATGAAAGTGCGAAGTGTTACGGCGATAAAGGAAACTTACATTTATTTCGGTGGGTTATTTAGTTTTTAAAGATTCTATCGACGACCATATTTGTTTATTTGAAAATGAGCAAAACCGGACTTGGTCATTGGTACATGTTATAAGTAGCAAATAAAGGTTATTATTATAAACTGTTTACTATTTCTTGTTTTATGGGGAATATTTTTTCAGGAAGTGAAAAGAGTAACATACAATCCAATACAAGAATATCAATTTAATTACCAATTTATTCGTTTCAAACTTCACAACTGCTTTTAATAATTTTTTCAAAAATATTTATTTAGTATTTCTCTATAATAATATGGGATCGATCCATTTAATTTATATTTTGTTTAAAGGTTATTATTTGTAAGTTAATTTTCTATTTTTATCATATTTACTGTCATACGTCATGCCACTACACTCTGTTACTCTAACCAATGCAAGTTAAATAGAGAAAGTGCCAACTATGACACTTCATTGAAAAGATAACCTGGATACTTTGTGTATTGGCAAGAAAAGTAAAAAATATGTCATTATTTATTGTTTCAGCCTCTTGATGAAAATCCATATTATCTTAAATGAGTAAAATCAAATTTGGCAGATTTTCACAAAATTTTTATTTAAAAAAATAAAAATTAAAAAAAATTAAAAAATTAAAAACACTACACATGAAATGTTTAGAAGTACAACTTCTTTTTCAAATGTGACTAAATTACAATTCGGTGTCCAATATATATGCGAAGTAATTTAACCAAATAAAGAAATTAAGAAAATACATCAATAACATAACAAAATAAACTGATATTTTAAGTAAATAAGGATACTTAAGTAATTATGATATTAATCAGATAACAATAAGATAGTATCATTACCGGGATTATCTCAGAGAAAACTAGGAAGAGATTTAATAAAGGTGAGTTATTAATATCTAATTGATCATTTAATAGGTGAATTTTTAAATCTATTTATTTCAAGTGTTTCTAAATGGTTTAGTTTAATGCCCTTATTTTCTGTATGTAAAATTTCAAAGTTGTCTGTAAAAGAATGATTTCATCCAAAATATGATGTGAGCAAGTAGAATTATTTTTGTTTTTTGTATAGCTATTATAATGTTCGGAATAGCGCTTTTTGAAAGTACGGCCTGTTTGACCAATATACAATTTTGGACAACTACCACAATTTAATTTATATACCCCCGATTTGTTATTAGGATTAATTTTACCCTTATTGTTTTTAATATACTTCCCAAGCGTATTATTGGTTTGAAAAGCTAAGTTAATATTTTGGTTTTTTAAATATGATGATACCTTTTCACTAGGAGCTCTTATATATGTAAGAGTCTATAGTTGCAATTTTGATCTTTAATTATGGGATAAACTTGTTGGATAGCATGTTTAAAAAGTTTTTTTTCCTAAAATGTTGTCTATTAACTTTGAATTAAAATTATTGTTTACTGCAATTTGTTTAATGATATTTAATTATTCTGTGAAGTTCTCTTTGGTAAGGGGGATATTAACTAATCTATGGATCATACTGTTTTATGCTGCCAGATTTTGTTTGTATGGATGAGATGAACTATTATTTATTGCAATATCAGTATGTGATGGCTTATGAAATATCCCAAAACTAGTTTTTAGTGACCTACCTAGCTACCTATTAGGTACTTAACATATTAGTATATTTTTCTTAAATTCCTTGGCAGGTCAAAGAATGATAGAAAGAAATATAGAAGATTTCAGTATCCTGATGAAAGCCTCCAAGAGGCGTTGAAAAGGTAAAACAGATTAAACCTTTGATTAGTGGTGCAAGAAGAAGATATGGAATACCAAATAGCACATTCTTTAACAAGATAAAGAGGACAGTCCCATTGGTCTGAAAAATTAGCCCCACCTCAATTTTAACGACAGATGAAGCAAATCTTTTAGAAAATTTGATTCTTTCAGAAGCATTTCTAGGATTTCCCATGCATCCTAATGAAGTAAAAGACCAATGCGTTTTAAAGACAGTCCAACGAGAAAATCCATTTGTTGATGACAGGCCTGGCCGAAAGTGTTTAAATTTTTTTTTACAAAGACACCCAAAAATGTCCATTCAAAATACTAACATCATAACAAAGTCTCAAGAATCCGTTAAGGAAGCAGTAATTAGAAGTTGGTTTCAGGAATTATATGACTATTAACAGGGTGAAAATTACACAGACATACTAAATAATTCAAATACAATTTTTAATGCAGATAAGATAGGGCTGCAGACTTGTCTAAAAAGTGTTGAGTCCGAAAAATTACCCAAATTTTTATAAAATTGCAAGTGGTCCTTTAAAATTTGATAACATCTATTATAATTATTATCATTCTAAAAACAAAAACAACTTTAAGAATAAGTAAGTTAACTGCCACTATAACATCTGGTGTATCTACATCACCAGAAAAAGAAAATTGACAAATTAACCTAGGTTCTTACGTAACAGTCAGATACCAAAAGAAGTACTTTCCTGGAATAGTTGTTAATATAGTAGAGAATGAATACAAGGTTAAAAATATGTCTCCACTTGGCTCCAATTTATTTAAATGACCAAATCTAGAAGATGATGGAAGATTAAGGAAGAAATTGTACCACCGATTCAGAAAAAACTAGGATACTACGAATATCAAGAAATTGCCAAATACAACTAATCTTAGTACCTACTAGACTCATAATGCCTACATAATGCCTGTTTCGATTGTTTTTTTACAATAAATTATTATTTATTGATTTCTACAATAATTTTCCTAATTTTCTAGATAGGTACTTTCTTAGTTCATTCACTAGACCAGGAGGATATATTTACTGGTATTAAGCGTTCATTCTCTGGGATTTTGTGAATAAATTAATTTTCAACTTTTATCTTGTTGCAAGCCATTACAATTACTTTATTTTAATAATAAAATTGGATTATGAATTATTGCAGCATCACATAGAAATTTAGTTGTAAAAATTTGTTGTGGTAAAATTATAGACATAATTTAAAAATAAAGAAGGCCTTAACCATTTATTTACTAGTGCTTCTACTCTATAAACAAATACGAAATTATATCTGATAAACAATTTGGGTTTCGAGAAAGGTACACTACAACTAATGCAATCCTGGAACTATTAACAAAGACTTATCAATCGGTAGATGCAAGAAAGCCATCCTTAACTGTATTTCTGGATTTCAGTCAATAAATATTCGACATCTTTGCCAAAAATGGGGTTACTTACAAAAAATTCAACTTCCAAATCAAAACTAGGCTGAATAGTCCATGGTAACATATGCAATGGTCATTTTCGAAGAGAAAAAGATGAATTTTCCTTTTTTGTAACGCAAGAGCCCGATTCGATAGATGAATTAGTAAAAAATTCGTTTAAAACAGACTGTCTGGGCATTAAAAAAATTGAAAATCTCTTCACTTCAGAGGAACAAAGAGCTTTGGACATTTTGCAAAAGACAACTAAACGAGTGAGTTCATCTAAGTGGGAATCAGGTTTACTCTGGAGAAACGATGACAAAAATATTCCTGAAAACAGCTATTGCAAGACTCAAATATATCGAGAAGAAGATGGAAAAAATTATCAATTTTGTACCGACTACATTAAGAAAATTTCGGAATATGCAACAAAAAATTATGCAAAGAACCTAACCAAAGAAGAAATTCCAGGTCAGAACTTGAGAGTTTGGTATCTGCCACATTTTGTAGTAACTAGAGCCGATTAACCAGGTCATCGTCTCGCATTCGATTCTGCTGCAAGAACTGAGGGTATTAGTCTAAATGATTTGCTTTTAAAAGGCCCAGACCTTTTGAACTTTCTCCTGGGTATCGTTTAAAAGCTATTTGAGAACAGATGCCAGAAAGTAAAAGTTAAGAAAGAACTTAGCAACGAGAGAATTAAAAAAACTGGTGTTCCTCAAGGTACTGTCTTGGGACCCACATTATTTTCAATCTAAGTAAATAGCCAATAGATACAACATACTTCAGGACAAATAGTGAGTTTTGCCGACGATACAGCAATTTATTTCTTCCACTTAGAGTTTTCGACGGATTTTTACGTCCCCTGAATCCGTTTTGACTATTTTCGCGATGATGTGTGTGTGTGTGTGTGTGTGTGGGTGCGTGCGTGCGTGCGTGCGTACGTGCGTGCGTGTGTGTCTATGTGTCTGTGTGTCTGTATGTGTGTCTGTATTCACCATAACTCATGAACCGATAAACAGAAATACACCAAATTTTAAACTTAAGCTTTTTTCCATCGTTTAATGAAATGACTAGTTTTTGGGCAGAGTCGGAACATCTGGGGGTACTTTATAGGTGGTCATTTTTATATTTTATGGAATATATCTGTTACTTACGTTTGGAAAAGAAAACTCTTTAAATAAAAGTTGCTTTCAATATTATTATCTATAATTTTTGTTTTACACAAAATTTTCCTAAAATGGTCCGTATTCGATAAATTTGACAAAATGAAAAAAAATATTTTTTTATAAAAATTGTTCAACTAAAAGTTGTTTGTAATATAATTCGCTATAATTTTTATTCTTTACATAATTTCTCTAAAATGGACCGTATTCGAGATATTTGAGAAAATGTAAAAATTTTGAATTTTGAAGAAAACTCAAAAACGGATAAAGAAAAAAACATGAAATTTTAAACTTAAGTTTTATTTCGGCCTGACGTGAAATGATTAAATTTTGGACAAAGTCGGAACATCCGGGGGGGGGGGGGGGGGGGGGTACTTTATGGGAGGCCGTTTTTATATTTTATGTAATATGTCTCTTATTTATGTTTGGAGAAGAAAATTGCTCAAATAAAAGTTACTTCTTATATTATTATCTATAATTTTTGCTTTATGTCAAAATTTCCTGAAACGGTCCGTATTCGAGAAATTTGACAAAATGTGCAAAATTCTGATTTTTATGAAAATTGTTAAACTAAAAGTTGTTTGCGATATCGATCTCTATAATTTTTGTTTATATATGATTTTTGTAAAATGGACCGTAATGGAAAAATTGGAGGAAGAGTGCTAAATTTAAATTTTTCAGTATTTTCGTTTTCAATGAATATCTATAGAAAAATGTTTCGAGGTAAATGTATGGGAAAATGTATATATTTAGTTTATCCTCTAAATATTTATAGAGGTGCTGCAATAGGTTGTACAAAATAACCGGAAAAAGCCTATAATAACTAGATAGGAAAGTCATGTGTTGGACACATCAGATTTTTAGATTTAGTATGCATCTAATTCTGACTTGCCATCTCAATCTTGTAATATTTTTTAAACGTCCTGTATAGAAATATTTGAAGAATAACTAATTGGTACATTCATAAATAATAAAAGAATAATGCAACAAAGTATTCCCATACATAATGGTAAATGGACTTTCGCACTACCGGTGATAAACATTACAAGGCGCAATATTTTATTTTGTTATCTCTTGGAGATGTACCTATGCGTTGTACCGTTAAAACAATTTAATTTACAAAAAGAAAACAACAATGAACATAAATAAAAGAGAGTGGTATAATGTGCAAATTATAACCGAAATAAATAATTAATTTTCGCAGGACAATGACAGGATATTAAAATTTCGTTTTGACAGTTGTAGTTGTCAAAAGTAGTTAGTGTTGAACATTTCTCTTCTGTGTCACTTTTTAAAATGCCTCGCTCCTGTATTTTTTATATTAAAATTGATGTGGTATTAATTTTGAGGTTTTATTTTTTTCTTGAGTAAAATAACCACATTTGAGATACCTATAGATAGTTTATTATTCTCTATCATACATGTTAGAGTTAAATGTATGTTTTACGGATATATTTATCGACTGGACTATTTTCATTGTGGCAATCTTTTGGCGTATTCGCCCCATTCTTTCCATCGCACCGCCAACTTACATTTATCATTATTATCCGCAGCAAAGTGCGGGAGGGATCTGTTTTATATCTACGTTATCGCATCATATTTTCTGGTTTAGTACGACAGGGGGCCGGTCTTATGCATTATATTGATTAAGCAAAACAATGGTGGGTGGTTGTCAAATGCACCATTTTGTTTTCTAGAAAGAAAACTTGTCAATGTGAACGGAAAAAGTTAGTTTTCTATGTCATTAATATTGTGATGTTAAATAATAAAATATTTAGTTTTTATTACTATTAACCATCACATTCTAACATATTGATGTATAGATGGTGTAATTGAACCCTATTGGACAAATAACTTTTAAACCTTTTATAAACTGTTCCCCTCACTCCATTCTTTTCTAGTTTTTCTAACATTTTTTTGTGATAGACGGTGTCAAAAGCTTTGGATAAATCGAAAAATATGCTACTAATGGGTATTTTCTTAACTAATGAATCATATATGATTGATGTTAAATTATAAATCGTATTATCAGTTGATCGTCCCCTCTCTAAAGCTATATTGACGTTCTAAAGGAATTTCATATTTTTTTAAAAAGTTACACAGTCTTTTCTTCATTACTTTTTCTAATATTTTTAAAATATTAGATGTTAAAGAAAGTTATTACCATTTTTATTACAGATGTTTTGGGAACTTTTAGAAAACATCCTGTATCTATACACGAGTTTATTAGAAATGTTAATGGTTCCGCTATTTCTTAAGCAATTTCTTTCAATGTCTCTGCACGTATTTGATCTATTCCTGGGGAGTTTTTGCATTTTAAATTTTGTGAAACATCTATTATCTCTGTTTCCTCCACAGGAAACATTTACATGGTGTTTTCAAAAAATTCCAATTTCTCAGTGTAATAATTTAAATTTGGTATTTTATTGGCTAAAGTTTCTCCAAGTGTACTATAATAATTATTAAAATGATTTACAATTTCTTGTTTACAAGTAACCTTAGACTCGTCTGTTAATATAATTTCTTCAATATTTGTTTGAGGTCTTTGTTTTCCACAGATATCATTTACACAGTCCCAAAGAGCTTTAGAAGTATTTATATTATTTTGGATTTGCCTAGAAAAATATGTAGCTTTTGCTTTTTTTATAGTTTTAGTAAGATTACTATTATATTGTTCATATATTTGTTTAATTTCTATATTTTGAGGAAATTTTAGAAATAATTTATAAAATTTTTCTTTAATTGATTTTAATAGTCCCCACGTTACCCACTGTTTTACAAACAATTTTATCTTTTATTTTAAATGTTTTTATATTATTTATATATTTTAATTTGGAAATAAAATGTAGACACATATTATCTGCGTTTATTTCCCCGTGATATATAATTCTTGCCAAGTCTCTTCAGACAAATCTAGTTTTAGTAATAATAAAATATATAACTTCCTAAATTAGCAACCCGTTTAATTGTAGCTGTTTAAATACGACGTATTTAAATACTTACGATTTCTAAATCATAAGCCGGCTCTGTGCAGTTTCAAAATTTTAACGAAATAATCAATTTTCAAATGCTTCGTAAATTCTCAACGTCACGGAAATCGGGAACAGCAGAGCCAGCATAGTATACTAACTAAAAATATTCAACCATATTGTCGCCCTTATCACGAAGTGACCTAACCAACAAAAATTAAAAAAATGTTTTTTCCTACGACCACTTAGGAAAGTGACACATATCACACTATATAGACCTATGGAAAGTGCCCTATATCACACGCGTATGAATAAGAATTTACTTTCCACCCAAGTGAGAATATGCTACTTTCCGCAGTAGCTGTCAGAAAATGTCAAACACATAATTTCTATTTTGATCTATATAATGTCCATATTAATACTAAAATCGATATGATTGTTAAATTATTGTAAATTAGATCCTAGATATTTATCTTTAACAATTATTTTTAAAATAATTTTAAAATAACTAAGATATATTTGCTTTTTATTCTGGTTAAACACATAAGCGATTAGATCAATCAATTACCGTAAGGCCTGTTAGCTCAGTTGGTTAGAGCATCAACTTTGCAATTTGAGACCGTCCAACGACCGCGATCGAATCCTGGCTGTGCCAGAATTTTTTTTTTATTTTTTTTTTATTTTTTTTATTTGTTTAGAAATTATGAAAATTTAATAAATACGATTATTGTTGATTATTTTTTTAAATACATTTTAATTATTATATTAATCTGGTTTTACATTTTTTGATGAAATTATTTTGTGGTCGTAGGAAAAATATTGTACATCACTTGTGTGAAAAGTGATTTTCCACACTCGTGTGATAGTCGCACTCGGCTTACGCCTCGTGCGACAATATTTCCCACTCGTGTGAAAAATGTCACTTTCCACACTCGTAATGTAATATACTATTTATGCTGATTAACTAGTCTTGACCTACTTTATCATCTCACGAAGTGGCACATCTACAACCTTAATATTATTTCTGTGTCCTATCTGCAATAACGCATAACGATATGAAAATTACGTATTTTCGTTTTATTGCTGTAAAATTTACTATTTGTCACTTATGCCACTTCGTGATGAGGGCGACGATATGATCACATGCAAAGTGACTAACGTGTACATACGAAAAAATAGTACTATACTATCTTTCATCTCCCTCTTAACACACTTTTTTCACTCAAACGCATTACAAATAAGCTTTAATTTTGAAAGTTTACGTAACTGAGCGTATGTCTAAGCAATACAATTTAAAATCGAGCCCATCTGAGCCAAATCGGCAATAGAAGGTATAAATAGTAGTGGCGCCATGGTCAAACGCATTACTTTTCTCAACTCTCACCTAGATATATCAAGAATCTTTTGTTTAATCGAGCGCACATTGTCCTATACAAAAGTTGACATTTTACTTTTGTATTCTATTCAAACTACAACTACATGTTAGGAGAGGGTTGTAACACTAAACTCGACTATTTAACTTCACTATTTATTATATTCGACTAAACTGTATAATGATTCGCACAATAATGCCCTATATCTAAATAAAACGCTTATATAATTTCTGGTGATTTCGACTTATCGCCTAATGAGTCATAGTACTAGATATTCCAGCGGCGTCTCTTACGGGGTTGCTAACACGGCCATCCTACGGTTTGTACGTCCTCGAACATATGTACTATCTAAAACAAATAAAATGGGTGATGTTTAAGGGTTTCTAATATACGAACATAGTAGTCCAAGCAATGATACTTGAAATCTGTTATTCACTGAGGCCTTAATACCTGCAGCACTAATTGAAATAACTTTGAAACCACTGTAGGCCTTTATACCTGCAGTTTCTAACTTGAAATCACCGTAGGCCTTTATACCTGCAGTTTCTAACTTGAAATCACTGTAGGCCTTTATACCTGCAGTTTCTAACTTGAAATCACTGTAGGCCTTTATACCTGCAGTTTCTAAATTGCTATGGCTATAGGCCTTTATACCTACAGCCCCTTTTTGTGTATCTTAACTTTTACTACATTTTAAGTTGCTAGAGGCCTTTATACCAAAAGCATAATAATTGTATATTTACCTTGTTCTTATTTTCGAAGGTTAAATATCTTAATGTCTTCTACACAATATACTCCTTCATAAGCTATATTATTTTTTGATCTCTTCGCATGGATATCTTCTTTAACTTTATATCGGTCATTAGGCAGAACCTCTATAATTTTAAATGGCCCTTTGTACTTCTCTAACAATTTCTTGCTTTGACTATTATTAGAAGGAACACTTGAAATTCTTACTAGAACCAAATCTCCTACCACGAATGTTTCTGCTGGTTTTCTTTTCTTATTAAATATGTTTCTCTGGATTTTTTCATTTGCTTCTAAATTTCTTTTTGCTTTTTCTCTTAACTTGGTCACATCTGGGTTGTCACTTTCTTCGTCTACGTATCGGTCAGCCTGACTTCTGAGATTTATACCCAACATTATCTCGGCGGGAGTAGTCTCTGTTGTTTTATGCTTCGTACTGTTAATCCCTTGTTGGATTGCTTCTAAATTTGAGTCCCAATTATCGCTGGAAGTGTCAGCTCCCATTGTGGCTAATGCATCTAATAGTAATCTGTTAACTCGTTCTACTTGTCCGTTACCTCTGGGCATACCAACTGCTGTTATGTGAAGCCGAATGCCTCTATTTTCACAAAATTTATTGAATTCATTTGATGTAAAAGCTGTTCCAGCGTCGGCTACTATTCTTTTCGGATTGCCAAAAATAGAAAATATTTCTGACAATTGTTTTATTACATTAACAGCTTTAGTATCCGGAACTGCTCTGGGAAACACAAATTTTGTAAATGCATCAACAACTACTAATAGGTGGCTATTTCTCTTACTGCTTTCCACGAAGGGTCCAAGGTGGTCAATATGTAAGGTATGAAACGGTTTGGCATACTTTGGAATAGGATGAAGATAACCTGGTTTCTTTCCTCCTGCCGATTTGTGATATAAACAGTTAAGACATGATTTGATATACTTTAGAACAAAATGTTTCATTTTAGGGAACCAATATCTTTGTTTAATCCGTTCTACTGTTTTTTCTAACGCAAAATGACCAACATCATCATGATTCAGCTTTACCACCTGCCATCTACATTTCTTTGGGACCATCCAACGTCGACCTCTTTCTGTTAATCTGAAAACTCTATTTCCACGTAAATCAAATTCTTTAAAGATTTTTTTGTTGTTTTGCATGTCACCAGATAATAATATTTCTTTTATTTCTTTAATATTATTATCCTGTTCTTGGGCTTCTTTCAACCAGTCTTCTTCATTTATTAGTTTTATACTTAGTTCACATTCCTCCTGTGTTATTTCTGGATTACGACTCAAGGCATCAACGTGCTGCATCATCTTTCCTTGTTTGTGTTGTATATTAAAATTATATTCTTGTAGTGACAGTAGCCATCTTGCGATTCTGGGAATAATTGTTTGCTTTGACATGGCATTTTTAACGGCATTGCAATCAGTGCAAATAGTAAACGGAATCCCCAAAAGATAGTGTCGAAATCGTTCTAAAGTTCTTACAATGGCAAGTAGTTCTAATTCAAATGAGTGAAACTTTCTTTCGTCAGGAGAAGTTTTCTTGCTGTAATAAGCTACTGGTTTTTCTTCTGCTCCATTGAGTTGAATAATTATGCCTCCAATTCCTTCTTGGCTAGCGTCTGTGTATACACGTGTTTCTAAATTTGGACTGAATATGGCTAGAATAGGAACTGAGCAAATCATTTCCTTCAGATGGTTTACCAGTTCTGTATGATTCTGAGTCCAATTCCATTTCGAATCCTTTTTCAATAAATCTGTTAATATACTAGTTTTAGAAGCGTAATTTTTAATAAATTTTCTGAAATAACCAGTAAGCCCTAGAAACTGTCTTACCTGGTGAATAGTCTTTGGCATAGGGAAATTTTTAACAGCAACTGTTTTTTCTTCACTAATAGAAACATTATTATTGCTAATTACATATCCTAGGTACGTTATTTTAGTTTGAAAAAATTGAGATTTTGATAATTTAACAGTTAGACCATGTTCTTCAATGATCTGGAAAACTTTTTGCAATTTTTCTGTACCCTCACTTATTGTGTTAGATGGAATAATAATATCGTCCAGGTAAGGAGTGATACCGACATTTCGAAGAGGTTCAAAAATTTCAGACATCATTCTCTGAAACTCCGCAGGGGCATTACATAACCCAAAGGGTACTCTTAAGTATTCGTAATGTCCCTCTGGAGTTACAAATGCTGTTTTGTGTGTGTAATCGGGGTGCAATGGTATTTGATGGTAACCCGACGCTAAATCCATTGTCGAAAAATATGTATAGCCTCCAAGTGAATCAATAAGGTCTTCTATAACTGGTAGTGGAAATTTAATTTTTTCTGTTATTTTATTTAAAGCCCTATAATCAATAACTAGCCTTTTATCCCCTCCTTTTTTATTTACTAATAAAGGTGGACTAGCATATTCTGAGCTACTTTTTTTTATTATATTGGCGGAAAGTAACTCACCAACTTGTTTTTTCATGATATCCTTATCTGACTGTGATAACCTATAAGGTCTAAATGTAACTGGTTTGGATGTAGTAGTCTCTATTTTCATTGTTACCGAATGTGCTTTGCCCAATTTTTCCATAGAGGAATATAAACAACTATGAAATGTTTCAATAATATTATATAATTTCATTTTATCTATTTTATTTAAGTCCCCATGATTAACTTCAAGTTGAAAAAGTTGTAAATTATCTGAATATTTAAAAGTTAATTCATTACCAATACGATAATAAGAAATTTTTGGATTTTCCGTAAAATTACGTCCTACTAAAATTTCAGTATTTTTTTAAAGTATTAACTGTAACATATAATAAAATATTTAATTTACACCCTTCCATAGTTACTCCAGTTTCGACATATTCATTCACTTCGGTTACGTCACCATTGAACCCCGTAAGACGCACTTTTTCCTGTAAGTTTTTAACTTGTATTTTAAGTCGAATTGCTAAATTTTTCTCAATCAATGAACAATCACTTCCTAAGTCTATAAACGCTTGCATAACTTGATTATTAATAAGAACCGGTTTGAAAAATTTTTTTGCCTCTTTGTTAGTTATCATGTTAACGTTTTCAGTTTTTGTTAAATTTATTTGTTTTTCATTATTTTTTTCTTTTTTTACAGCAGATTTACAAGCTCTGCCAATATGACCTTTTATTTTACAATTGTTACAAATTTTGTGTCGGTGAGGACAATTATCACTAATATGTTGTCCCGTTATACCACATCTATGACAAATAATAATTTTATGATTCACCGTTGAAAAATTCCTTTGTCTTTCGTAATTTACTTTTTTAAATTTGTCAAAAATATCCCTACGGCCAAAATCTTTACTGGTACTAGCAACAGGTTTACTATAATAATTGTTATTCGAAACTTCAGTATATTTTTGTGGTTTTTCTGAAATCTTACAATAAACTTTGTTTCGCAAATAAGACCCTAAGATGTTTAAATCATTGATATTTGCAGCTTCTGCTGCTGAAGTAATATTTTTATCATTTATAGCACCCAAAACTAATGAAATTTTATCTTCGATTGAAAAATTTAGTTTTAAATTATCAATTTTTGCTAAGTGTGTAAAGAAAAATTCATATAAAGAACATCCATCTGAAGGCTTATGATTTGCTAATTCAATTAAAAGTGTGTACATATCTCTTCTAGAATGAAATGTCTCCATCAATTTGTTTTTCCAATCGGACCAACTATAACTAGGCCATTGCTTGTCGTTGGCGATTAAATTTTCATACCAAATTTTTGCTGTACCCTGTAACTTATTCACAACTTGATGGATAGTCTGGTGTTCGGCCCAATTAAATAATTTTACATTATGCTCTATAATTTCAATCCAACAGCCGATATTATCTGATAACGGGTTAAATTCGGGTACTGCATTAGATATAACATGTTTTTCCGATAATAAGGATAATGAGACTTGACTTACCCCTGCCTTGTTTTTAGGTACTTTTAAATTCTTTTTTTGTTTACTTTTCTTGCGTCTCTTATTTAATCTAGAAGCACTTGAACTGGACGAAGAACTAGTAGAACTCGAGGAACTAGAACTGCTCGAAGAAGAATACGTTCTTTTTCTACCCATTTCAGGGCGAGTCGAACCACTTCTGATGTTAGGAGAGGGTTGTAACACTAAACTCGACTATTTAACTTCACTATTTATTATATTCGACTAAACTGTATAATGATTCGCACAATAATGCCCTATATCTAAATAAAACGCTTATATAATTTCTGGTGATTTCGACTTATCGCCTAATGAGTCATAGTACTAGATATTCCAGCGGCGTCTCTTACGGGGTTGCTAACATACAGTTGAATATTCTCTCATTACTAACAAAATATAAAATGGTAAAATGTTACTATATTAATATAGTTAGTTATTCAAACCATAATATAATTAATAAATGTTTTTATTGATTTGGAATCAGCGTCATATAGGATTAATTCAATAAGAATTTAAATATGATTCATCCTTTATATCAACTATACAAGGTGATATCAGTGAGTGATATGAATGAATAACATTGATAAACATGTGCATAATAAAAGGGAAGAATCTTTAGGTTTTCCTAAAATCTACCCCGTATTCAGATAATAAGGGTTAGAAATTTTAAATGTAAAAGTGGTCAAGAGGAAAGGCTGAAAGTTATTTTAAAATTTCTAACTTCACCACTAGATGGCGCAATACTTATTTACGACTAGTGTTAAACGAATGGGTAGTCAAAATTTAGTCAAATTTGCACAAATTACGATTTTCATGTTTTTTGACATAATATTTAAAAAAGCAGTTGTTATCATTAACCATAAGCGTTACGCCTCCTAGCTGCGAAGTTGAGAATTATAAAATATTTGTCATCGATTTATAGAGACCACTTTTGTTAAAAAAATCTCAGATATGCACGATTAAGGGTTCTTGAAATATGGATAAAATTCCTTTCTTATTTGGACACCCGATACAAACATTTATTTTGAAACAATACGTGTAAAAAAAATTAAATTTTAAAAATTTATATGCCCCCCGCCACTGAAGTTAGCATAGTAGGTTCCTTCAGATTTTACCGCATAACGCCGTCCGCGTTCAGGTCCAATTAAATTTACAAAGGCAATTTCCAACTTACGAAGATCTACAGGCAACGCAATAGTTTCGACTCTCTGATAAAGAGCCCTGGCTCCGGTTTCACTCTGAGTGGAGAATGCGTGGATCGTTTAGTACTAAGATGCACAGTATTCAATTGAGGGCACCAGACCGATTTAAATGCCAAATAAATATGCTTCCTTGTCCCTAACTTAAATCGATTAAATACTAACGAAATGAGACAACAAAAACTCCTACTTATGCCATTTAATAGGTTGTTAAATCTTTTCCTTTAGTGAAAATTAACAATGTACCCCAGGCTTCAATTTATACACACCCACGATAAAAACTTCCAATATAAAATTACACTAATTACAATTATGTGACCTTATAGCATAAAAGTATTTTTATATACACTGTAAGAAGATCCCTTGGACAAAAAGTGAAAGAAGAAAATATATAGGTATACATTTAGGTGGGTATGGCATAAAAATAAAAATGCATGTAACTAAAATTAATATCCCTAGGACCGAAACCACAATTTTTGTTGGGGCAAATAATCCCCTGCCGCAAGAATAAGTAAAACTTAATATAACAGGATCATGATGCTCGTACCAGTGCTTAGACTGTATGTGTTATCTGCACAGTGTGAAGTAAAGAAACATTTTATAAAAACCCGATGAAAATGTCACTTGATCTCAGTCATACAATTACCATAACCTATTAGCTAATACAATTAATAAATTACCTTCATTATGTAATTATACTATTATATTTTATAATTATTACAATTAGAATTATTTATTGTTTTTTTGAGAATTACAACAGATATTAAAAAAATATTTTATTTATATTCTATAAGAAACAATATTATAAAATAGATGAACAGAACAGAAAAAACAAATGAGAAATAAATTAATACTATTTTTTTGCGATTTCTCATTGATGTTATGTTTTATTATGTTATATTTATATTGATTTTTTAGTTATTCCTAAATATATTGCTAAATGTTAACTTATGAGGCTTTGTATATATTTCATTTTATTACCAATAAAAACTAATTTAAGTTTATAATAATGACCTGTTTTTAAAGAAATAATGTTCGCATTAATTTATCAAATATAAATTCATGAACCCTTTTTTAACTGAATACGTGAGGACAATCAATGTGATTTCATCTTTCAAAGTATTTCGTTTTAATCTAAAATCTATTGAATTGTATGCTTATGATTTCATGTCTGATCGACATATATCATTATGAAAAGCCTATCCATTATAAATTCACAAACGTTGAAGTTTTCCCATTTAGTTAAAACGATCGAACCGTGATTGTGATTGCATCAATTCATTCGTAATCATGTTATTCATAAATGAAAATGCCCTGATAATAGTCTATAATCATGCATATTTTATGAAAAAGTTAATAGAGATTTACTGTCCAAACATAGGATAATTGATATTTTATTTAACTTGTTTTTAATGCCGATATTAATGTTAATGATATCAAAAATGTATCGCTTGTTGTAGTCAATTTTAGTTTTGGTATTGATTTTAATACCTGTTTCCACATGCAGAGCGAATTTAGAGGGTTATTTGACGTATCACTATTACTATTAATAGCAATGAAAGATTTGAATTTGGTATAAAATATTTTTGGTTGGTGGTCGGTTGAACAATAAAATTTTGGAAATTTGAAAATTAACAATCCCCAATTCCTCCTTTTGGATATAAATACTATGACAGTAGGTATATGATGACTCGGCCATCTACATAGATACCTTACAGTAATATTGATATCAAAATAATAAATTTGATATAAATAATGGGATTTTAGAATATGTGTAAGATTCATAAGTAGAAAACTCTTTGCGGGTATATCAAAAATAACAGTTTTTTGCAATAGACATAGGGTTTAATCAACGGTTATTTATTTATTTATTTATTTATTTATTTATTTATTTAAGAATACAAACGGGACGAACCCAAAAACAGTATTCACTGTTGTAAAAAGATAAAAAAAAGAGTTAAGCTACAAGTAAGAAAATATTATTTCAATTACAAAGAATGTGAAAAAACATTAGACTTTCACTAAATGTTAAGTACAATTTTTTCAATTTATTTCAAAACCTAAAGAATTTATCATGAAATATGTCAATTTCGAGATGGTTATAAATATTTATGTAAGGTTTAAAATAGTATATTATGCAACGATCATGTAATGATGGTTATTAATACACGAGCATTAACCGGGATACGAAACGAGCCAAAGGCGAGTTTCGTATGGTTTATGCGAGTGTTTTAATAACCATTACATGAGAGTTGCATACGCTATTTTTTCTACACCCGATAAATAATCAAGACCTATAAATATTATATTTATATTGGTATTGAACACAATAACAGTAATTACTCGTATTTCTATAAAAAATTCTACAAAATTGTAATTAATGGTATTACTTCAGGTATTGGTATTTCCCTAGATTTTTGCGGTAAAATATTTTGTACTGTATTTTCTGCTTTCTCCGATATGTGTGGAGGAGTCTTCTATATCGCTAATATCAGACATTTTAATATTATAATTATCGAAGTTTAGCTACCTACGAAAATTTAATACGTTTTGACAACTAAAATAATTACATAGGAACCTAGGACAAACGTCAAACAGCATGCTTGATTGAAAAATTGTAGGTTTCTATTGATTAAAAATCTGTATCGTAATGAAAAATCTGTATCATAATGGGTATCATTATGAAACGGATTATGGGCATATAAGTGCATTATTGTAATACGGGTGTAGAAAAATTATTTTAATTTTATTTTGTATATAAGGAAATACATATTTTTGGTAAATGCAAATTTAAGAAAAAACTAGACCTACTGAAATTGTGTAAAAGTGATGTTATTCCTGAAGAATACCAACAATATTACAAATCCTTGCCTACTTCTAAAGATGTAAAAGATTTAGTTCCAGAGCCAGCAGCTGAAGATTCTGATATAGAAGAACTTCCTTTAAAAAACCAGGATAAATGAAACAAAAACAGGTACTTATGTATCCAAAAGCAGTTAAGTGCACAAAAAAGTGTTTTTCTGCTAAATACTTTGGTAGTTTTTAGGTATTATAATAAATTTTTATACTGTTTAATATCCAATTGTATTAAAATTCATTTTCTAAGTAACAACGAAGTTTTTCTTTTATACCTGGTTTTCCTCAAATGTTAAAGTTTTAAACTATAAAAATGTAACTTATCTTGTTTTGGCACTAACCCGACAAATTTCATTGGTACAAATTTTGTCTTTAAATCGTTACTGGCATCAAAAAATGATTCAATTGGAAAGAGTGGTATTTCAAATCATTGAGGGCTATATTTTCAATAACATCTGTAGCGTTGATTTATTTCCATAAAATACGTACTTACAAAAAAAGGTACTCCTGTTGCAAATACGCTAACATTTAAACAAGATATAATTATATTATTTATGCATTTAAGGGCACACGATAGTTTTTCTATTTTCATTGGTATCTTTTAAATCTAATAAGCTTTTTTCACACACTTGCCTTTCGTAATAGCATTTGTAAAAGTGATTATAGTCACTAATAAAATTTAAATATAGTATTATATTCTTCAATTAAATTAAATGGAAAAAAGACAAAGAAGCTAATTTTAATCCACTACCTAATAACATTGCTCCCAACTATTACTATAAAAATCGCCCATATTGCTTGACAGCTAAACCATTATTTACTAGAAGTAGAATTCATTTTCATCTAAAACTAACAATAGGTGCAACGCAACCAATCAATTGCACAGATTGACCAAAGTAGTTCATTACTCGCATCTATTTTCGCACACTGAGCTTCCCAGCTTTAATATTTATAAGCACATTTGAACTCATACATAGAACGGCGCTTTATATGCCAACTAGATGGATAACATACGCCATTTACTCTGCCAAATCAGACCGAAAAATAACCAGCCATTGTTGGGAGCTACACTTTATTGCGGAGCCAGCATATGGAATACTGATTTGCGCGAACACACATACACACATCAGAGGGCCAATTCACTTTTCGCTTTTCACAATATTACCAAAACATGTCATCTATTAAGTGGATACGGGATATGGATTATCGCTGTTGCCATATCAACCAGTCAACTAGCATAATTTTTGAGTAGATTCGCAATTTGGCTAATTATGTTTATTATAAATAGGAAAAATATTAAAAAGAAAAAATAAATGAATTTGGTACATTTAGGAATTGCATAGACAATTTAACTATTGATCTAATAAAAAATAGCACAGCTCTGCGTCGATGTTTAGCGGCAATATAACGCATGCGCATTAAGGAGTATTTGGAGAAAATTTATATTTAATTAATTTATTTATAATTTATGATATTAATCTGCACATTTCAAAATTAGTTTCGATTGTACAGAGTGATCCATAACTTCAGAATTGATCAAACCTATGTTTTTTAAAATGGACCACCCTGTATTTAATTGTAAATTTGAATTCCCCTAACTTTGCCCTTCAAGAAAATACCAACATGTATGAGGTTATACTGGGTATTTTGGAAGTTTAAAGCAATTTTATATAAAAATCGTACTAGGTTCAACCCTCTGTATATTTCAAAAGAAACAATCGAACATCAAAATTTTTTGATGAATCATTTTTAATGAGTCTACTTTTATAAGAATATACTAATTTTTTCTTAGTGTAACAGACGGGTGAGTCAAAACTCCGATACATGATTTTCTCAATTTTGTTTAAATGTAATACCCTGTATTTCATATCACTACTAAAAAGTACTCTAATTATACGTTCGAGTTAAATATTGCCTATCCCTAAACACAACAATTTAGCGAGATTCTTAGATGAAATGTTAAAAAGGGTTAATTATAACTAAATTCACAATGTAATTTGATTTAAACTCCTATTAAATATTACATACTAGTTACTAGTTAATCAATTTATATTTTTAAGGTACCTGGTACAATGTTTTATCAACTGAATTTATTTTTTGGGACCTTTATAACTTTTTATATAAAATGCAATGAAAACGCTAACAGAACTTCAATTTTTTTTCTGCATTAGGTCAAGTTGGCTTTGAAATTTATATCAAAAGAATAATTATGAAAATTTTTGGAACATTGTTTCTATTTGAGTAAAAAATATCATTAATTCTTAGCATTCTTATCACAACAATACATACAGATATACTCTATCGCATCAGGTTTTTTTACAAAAAGAAAAATCGTTTTTTCGAAATTTTAAGAAAAAATCAATTATTATGTTACAAATAAATATATTTAAACACTTATTAAGAAAATATCAATAAAAATCATTACAACAGAATTATTTTACGTTTAGCCATAAAATTACGTCTGGGTGTCATTTTTTTGTGAATATCATCAGTAATATCGCGTTTCAGTGACCAGCAGTAATCAGCCATCATATTCACATTCCATCGACCTTGATATCTTGTTTCCATAGTTTTTATGTCTTGGTGGAACCTTTCTCCCTGTTCTTCACTATAATCACCAAGATTATCAGGACAAAAATCTAAATGTGAATCTAAAAAGTAAAGTTTTATACTCATATTACAGCCCAATTTCTGATACTTATCCAATAAGTTTGCAACAATATTTTTATAATCAGAGTGTTTGTGATTTCCTAAAAAATTGTTGACAACATCTTTAAACGCCAGCCAAGCTTCTAATTCAGTAGTATTCATTGTTGTATCAAATCTTTCATCAGTCATTAAAGATCTAATTTGTGGTCCATCGAACACTCCTTCTTTTATTTTTGCATCAGATAATCTTGGGAATTTTTTACACAAGTATTGAAAACTAGCATTCTCTTTATCCAATGCCTTAACGAACCGTTTCATCATTCCAAGTTTAATATGAAGTGGAGGTAATGAAATTTTTTTAGGATCAATTAAATTTTTTCGTATAACATTTTTGGTTCCAGGTTTAAGATTTTTACGAGGATTCCATTGTTTTTGTATGTAGTGCTTGTCTCGTGCTCTACTATCCCACTCACACAAAAAAAAGGATAGTTTGTGTATCCTGACTGTTGGCCTAACAACATAGTTATAATCTTCAGATCTCCACAAAGCTACCAACCATGTTCTTTATATCCAATTTTATCCAGTACTTTCTCCAAATTTTCATGTCTCTTTTAAATGAACAGAGTCAGCGACAGGAACAGAAGCATATTGATGAGAATTGTGTAAAAGAACACCTTTCAAACTCCTTTCGAAGAATCTATGAAAAGTCTCCAGGCTCCAGGATCATATTGCCCTCCTAACTTTCCAATGAGACCCGGAATATTTTTACAATAAACCAATGATTCTTCCTGACTGAAAAAGTTACAAATTCTTCTTCACGTTTCCTATACCAAGCAAAATGTGTATTAGGATCTAACAGGTGTTTTGCATGAAGTCTAGACCCCAGAAGTTGAGCAGATTCTTTAGACAAACTTAAATCTCTAACCAAATCATTTAATCTCTGTGGCTGATTTAAGATTGGTTCAAAAACTTCTGTTGGCTCTTGACGCTGTAGATTTTGTTCTGACGATGTCGAACTAAGATCAGAAATTGAGGTTGGCAGGGGCACTGGAATATCTGGGCCGTGTGGAATCGGACGTGTAATTGATGTTACATTTGCGTAGACTATTTTATTTTTATTTTTAGCATTAAACCCTTTGACATTAGTACAGCAAAAATAATAACAATCAATATGATTAGTCTGCTCTCTCCATATCATAGGTCTACCAAATGGCAGAGATTGTCTTTTACAATTTGTCCACTGCTTCAATTGCTCAACACAAATAGTACAAACTAACTGTGGAGTCCACGATTTGTATTTTAAAACCAAAATAAGCATTATACCTATTTTCTACAAACTCACTAATTTTCTGTTTCTGCTTCGAAGTCATAAAGTTTCCACAGATGTAACAAAATGTATCCGCACTATTATGACACTTTCTTGAAGACATTCTGTTTTTTACAAGTTTTTTAATCACAAATCACTAATAACATTCATTAAATACCAAGAGTAAAACGTAAACAATTTTCTCAAATAAACACTCTAATTTCAGTTAAAAAATTGCAAACAAAATAACTGTGATGGCTTGCAACTAATATATTCTCCCACGAGAGGTCGCACTATTCAAGGAAAGAGCGCCCAAACTCAATAATTCAATTTCTTTTTATTAAAAAATATAAAATAGCCAAGATATCAAGTTTACTGAAAACCTGATGTGATACGATAAAATTACGTCTGAATTCGTAATTAGCACTACAAAATTGGTGAAAAAAATTAATAATATCTTTATCAAGGAAAATCATGTCGGCCGGTGATAATTTGACAGTTCCGAATTGTTTAAATAAAAAAATAAAATTACGTTTAGTGTTCACAAGTAATTAAATTTATTTATTTGACTAATTTAAAAATTAATGTTGAAACGAATGAATTGACTGATATGATTTTAGTGCTAGGGGCTAGTGATGAAAATTGCTTGTTGGCAACTAGAATTTATAAGCAAAAATATCCTGTCCGCCGACAACCTCATAAAGAAATTTTTGAAAATCTGTTGGAAAGATTCAAACGTACAGGTAATGTAGCATATCAAAAAAATGATAGAGAAAAACGAACTTTAAATGAACTAAAATTTGATAAGCACGATGGATTCCTCGTTCCATCAGCTTTGCAATGAAGGGTCACAAGCAACAGGGTTTCATTTGAAAAAAACATGCTGATGGTGGTTTCAGCTACCCCCGAAGGGCTATATTTTTCAAATTGCTTGCAAAATGTAGGTAAATATATTAAAACGTTGACGTGTCTCGGGAAATTTTAAAAAATTATTCACCTTCCCGCTAGGGAATTTATTTCAGTTAAGGTCTCCACCCTATATATATTCTCTAGATGCAGCTCACTTAGCAAAGTTTCTGATGCTTCTAATCTATTTCTTTTTAGAATCCCCTGCCTCACCCAAAAACGACGTTACTTACGAATTTTGTTCATATTAACAATTCTTTTCAGTTTGTAACACTTTTTGTTCCCTTTTTGAGACGGTATGCATAGGAAACGAAAGGTTACAAGAGCACGGCAGCTCTATAGTCTGGAAGCAGGGTTCGTGGGTTCCGAAAAGTTTTAATAGTGGACGCCATTTAATTTTGATGTTACAGAAACTCAAAAAACAAAGACTAAATCAAAACAACCAGTTTTTTCTACAAATTCTCTAACTCCTCCAGGCAAACAAATAATAAGGTCCAATACTCGATATTGAAAATCATTTTTGTACTGGTTTAAAAATGTCAATCTTTAAAATGATTTTTTTAAAATAATCTCAGATGCCTACTCCTACCTAAAGTAAATATCTGCTGATTTACAATTTTTCAACCTTCTAAGGGTTTTATAAAAAGAATATTTTTATGTTAAATTTTTAAGTGCATCTACAAGTCCACTGATACATGATTGGCTTGAATGGTTATCAGAAAATATGTACATATATGTTTAACTCGTTATACCCCTCCTACAGCTATATCCGGTTCACACTATGTTATAACGAAGAATATTCAATCAATTTTAAAGAACGTTTATGTGTGAATTAAAAAACTAAATAAATTAATATAGTTAGATAAAAAATAGGGCTTGCCTGGCACTTCAAACTTAAAAATCTATTTTTAAACTGGGTAGAACTCACCAAAAAAACTTAATTCAAATAAACTGAGTGGAACTCACCAAAAAACTTAATCAAATAAACTGGGTGGAACTCACCAAAAAACTTGTGCCAGCACAAAAAAAACTTTCCTTTAGGAGAGGTAGACCTCTCGTCTAAAGATATTAATTCTAATCAGTGCCCTTCAAAATTACGCCCTTGTGAGGGCAAACCATAAAGGATTTGGACCATAAAGCTGCAGACCATAAAGCACCAGATCATAAAGTAGCAGATCATGCTTGAAGATGGCCCTTAGGACATGGAGGACAACCAAAATAAATTCTTGAGAATAATGCAGTTCTCGCAGCGCAAAAACCAAAAAGCCCACAATGGATCGGCCATTTGCGGTTTTTTTTATTTAAACTTTTTTTTTGTAATAGTTTAATAAGTTATAGTTATTGTTAGGTCGCCTGATCTCTAAAACAAAAATGGAAAAGTTGTACCTCGATCCAATAAATTTAAAAGGGAATATTTACCTCTCAATGGAATTGACCTTTTTCACCAAACAATTTTGTAACACCACCGTGCCTTTAGATCGCCAAACGCAAGATAAAATGGTTCACCTTGTCTTTAACGTTTCCGCCTGTGTTCCAGAGAACACAAAAGTCATGGAACCGAAAAGGCGAGAAACGGAAATAAGATTCAGCCATCAGGCATCGACAAACCATACCCCTCACTTCGGAGTGGTACTGGTGTAGCCAGAACCTCGAAAGAACGGACTTATAAAAATGACTTGAAAAACGTACCTACTGCTTGTCAAGTTGAATGACAGTGACGGTTACTTGGAACAGCAGTGGGATTCTCATCTTTCAATTCGGCATGTGTTGAGAAGCTTCTATCTTCGTTCCACAGAATGCGATTTGTATGTAATCTCTCTCTCTCTCTCTATTTGATTCGTTACGTGTTGAGTACGCACATAAGCATCCCTGTCCAGGTTAGAAGAATGTCAACAAACAATATATTTAAATTTATTAGGGCCTATAAAAGTCAAAACAGATGACCAAAGGAAATAAAGAATTAGAAACTAACGAGAGTAGTGTACACTTTAAGGGTATGTAACACAATTAAACCATGGCATTTATAATTGAAATACTATCAATTTATTTGTGATAAAAATGACCAAACCAATGGTATTTGTAACTGAAATACTATTTAATTTATTTGTAACTAGACTAAACCAATGGTATTTATAACTGAAATACTATTTAATTAATTTGTGATAAAAAGACATGCTTTTAGTAATAAGCTTAAACGATAATCAATACAAATTTACTATGTCTCACGTTTATTTAAATATGATTATTTTAAGTACATATGAACATTACAAGTTCTACTTTCAACAAAAGTGAAATAACTAAACTTGACCCGTTTTTAAAAACAAATTTTATTAATTATTTAATTTACAAAAATATTTTATGTGCAATATATGACTTAACTATATAAATGGTTAATAATGAATGACGCCGGGTTCCATGCACTTCGCCCAGGGACCTCCGGCTAAGCAAACTGCAAGGATGGCAGTTTGCGCTGAAATTCCTGCAAAGTCATCAGAAGGGCTGATATGACTCCTCCCACCGAAGTTTCAACTCACGAGGGTAGATGAGGGAGTTGAATGGATGGTGATGGCACCACTGGACCTTGGGATGTTGATGTCTTCTTCCAGGGGTGAAACTTCTTGTAGGCAAAGGCTGCGATTGCTCCCGTTATCATAATATAGATGACTATGGTCCACACGCTGGGTATATGGGATATACCAGTTGTCCAAAACAAGGGATGGTTTTCTGTAGCTTGGTGTAGGATATCTGACAGCTGATCTAACTTGATATCTTCTAAGGGCACTCCTGATTTTAGGGATGGCAGTGTGTCGTTCGTGATTTGAATGTCAGGAAGAAGTATTGGTTGGCTATTGGCTATTGACTTTTCATTGGCAAGCGTCTCTAGTGGTGATTGAATTTGGCATCCTATTGGAATTTCGATTAAAAACGTTCCTTTTAACTTTTTGACTTCTTGTTGTTCGTTGCAGGTAACCTTTATGACTTCCTCGTTTGGAAATACACCTATCCAGTTATTGGTGTTTCCCAATTGATTAAATTTTGAGTTTGATAGAGGAAAATGAATTTGCTTGCATCGTGAGGTGTTTTTCATATCCAAAACAAGAAGCTCACAGGGCGTAAGGCTGCTAATTTCTTCTATTTCTTGTTTGTCGCAAATGTAATTTTTGAGGGGAATTTTGATGCAATTGTCGTTTCGAAAAGTAAAGTGTAACTGACTTTTTAACATGAATTTATTTCTGGGAATGATTACCTTGAACTGACCCTTATGAGGGACGGGTAGTGAATATAAATGATAAATATTGAAGTTATCTGGGTAAGTTATAGGGATATTAAGAATATAGGTTATTTTATTTTTATAAATGTAGCATTCAATTTTTATTATGGATTCGTACAATTGTGTAGTTTCTAAACTAATTTCAAAAGGAAGTTGTGATTTTGGAATTTTATTTTCTATTGATTTTAGAGCTAAAAAGAGATCTGTTGTTTTCATTATACTAGGATGCATTATTTTTAATCTTGCAAAAGTTAAAGAGTTTTCTATATCCTGCAATATTGAAAGAATTATTTCGTACATGTTCAAAATTTGATTTATCACATCCTTAATAAATAGTGAATTTTCTCTGTAAATTACTGAATTAACTATTAATTTGATTTGCTCTATTTTTGAATCTAATAACTTTTTATTATGACTAATTTTCTGAATAGTAGCATTAAAAGTTTTTATTGTATTGATAGAAAGTGAAATTTGTGAGTTTAAGTTGGACGCTAATTGTTCTTGATTTTTCTGCAGATTATCTATTAAATTTTCATATCTCTCGCCATCTGAGGCATCTAAGTTGCCTGTAATACATTTAAAAACTGAACCTAGCCCATTAATTAGACCTCTTTTGGAACGTTGTGGTTTTGGAATAATGTTAAATAGTTTTGTATCCACTTTATCTATAGTAAATTCTAATATTTTTATGTTCCCGAAGCCCAAGTACAATGGGAAACCTGAAAAATTAATTAAAATGAGTACGTTCTTTGACGTGGTCTTTTGAGATTGTCCATATGGACTTTATTCTGGAGGGATGTAGCCACGATTTTACCACTTTTACTAACTGCTGTTATTTCAGTGGGTTTTTCAAATTTATTTGCGGTCTTTTTCCTTTCATGAGATTTTATATAAGTTTCGTCGCCTACTTTGAACAATTCTGGGGAATCGCGATTTGTATTAATTTTTCCGATAATCTTTTCTTTTTGTTTTATTAGGTTTTCATTTATTTTAGCATACATTTCGCGTGTCATTTCTTTGTGTTCTTCTATAAAATTACTAGTTAATATCATGTCCATGTTTAAGCCGAAAGGATTTTCAGTTTTTAAGTGACCATTAATAACATCTATTGGTTTTAATTTTGTGGACGAATGTATGGTATGATTATAAGCTAAAAGGGCATATTTCATTTTCATTCGGATTGGGGTTTTTCTAAAACCACGAGTGTTTAGTAATCTTATGTGTTCATTAAAGGTCGAGTGTACCTTTTCAACTGGGGAGTTTGACTGTGGATGGTACGGAGAACAAAAATGCACTTTTACTTTGTGGAGATCTAATAATTCTGTGATTACAGTATTTTTAAATTCGGTGCCATTATCAGTTATTATTTGATTTGGTATTCCATGATGGGAAAAGAAAGTAATTAGGTTATTAGCAATTTCTGTTGACTCTAATGCTACTAAATGATAGGCTTGGGCGTATTTGGAAAAAGTATCGATAATTGTCAAAAATTTTTCTGTTTCGGCGGTATAGGTATCAATATGAATTATTTCGAAAGGTTTCACTGCTGTGGGGGTAATATTCATTTGGATTTTAACAGGGTTCCTTTCATATTTGCAACGCTGGCATATTTCACAATCATTAATATATGTTTGTATTGATTCCTTTAAATTTGGCCAATAATAAATATTTTTAATTTTATTATAAGTTTCGCTTATTCCGCGGTGGTTAGTTTTTCCTTCATGGAAAGCTTTAATTGTTTCTGGGATTTCTGCTTTAGTGGTAATATCGATTAATTTGGAATTACATTTCCGAAGTTTAAGTGAGGGCCATTTAAAATTTTTCCTAATTACTTCACAAAATGGTTCAAACATTTGAGACTTTGCAAAATATAAATAATATTGTACGTTAGGGGCAATGTAGTCTTTTATAAAATTTATTATGTCTTGTTCAAAATTACTGTCGGAAATTTGGACAGTAATTCTTTGTTTACGTTCAAATAAAATTTTAATTATCGGTTTGGCTGGTGAATGAAAGACAGACTGTATGATTACTTGATTTTGGCCGTGATTCACAGGAGAATCACATATAGGTATTCCTACTATAGGATCTTCTGCATTTGAGTGAACTGTTTGACCATCGTCAATATCGTCATTTACATTTTGTTCTTCTAATTCGGGGTCGGGGTTAACAAAGATTGATATAGTGTCCAGGTCAGGACTAGGGGGCCTAGGATTGTTTGGTAAATTTTGATTTAGTTGTAAAACTTCGTTAATGTCTGGGGTTTTTAAGTCCCGTGATTGTTCGTCAACGTTTTGTATTATGTCATCTATTTCATCCCAAATTTTTCCATTTTCTTTAGTATGAATTTCTATTCTGCTCAATGCGTCAGCATTTGTGTTTAATGAACCTTTTTTGTAAATTATAGTGTAGTCAAATTCTTCTAATTTTATTCGCCAGCGCAATAATTTTGAGCTGGGGTCCTTTAATGAAAACAAATATTGAAGGGGCTTATGGTCCGTTACAATAAAGAATTTTCGCCCGTACAGGTACGGCCTGAAATATTTCGTAGCCCAAACTATACATAGAAGTTCTTTCTCGATTGTACTATAATTTCTTTCGGAGTCGTTAAGCGTGCGAGAAGCGTACGCTACTGGTAAATCTTTACCGATGGGACCTTGCGACAAGACCGCTCCCAAAGCCACGTTACTGGCATCAGTTGTTAAATTAAACGGTTGTTCGAAATCTGGATACTGTAATATTGGTTCATTTGTTAGTATATTTTTACAAAATTCGAAACATTCTAAAAATTCTGTATTGTGCTCAATTTTAGCACCCTTTTTCAGACACTTAGTAAAAGGTTTTGTTATCTTTGCAAAATTATTTATAAATCTTCGGTAATACCCTAACAGACCGAGGAACCCTTTAATTTGTTTAGTGGTAGTAGGTAAAGGAAAATGTTTAATTGCTTTTATTTTGTCAGGATTTGGGCGAACTCCTTCTGGAGTGACCACATGGCCAAGGTAGGCCACTTCCTTTCTAAGGAACTCTGACTTGCTTAGTTGGATTTTAAAATTGGCATCTCTTAGCCTTTGAAATACCACTCTTAACCTCTCAAGGTGTTCTTGGAGGGATGTTGAAAAGATAATGATGTCATCTAAGTACACCAAACATTTTTCATTTTGAATTCCTCTGAGGATGTTATCCATCACTCTTTGGAATGTCGCGGGGGCATTTTTAAGCCCAAATGGCATTCGTAAGAACTCGTAATGTCCATTTTCGGTGTTAAAAGCAGTTTTTTCAATATCGTTCTCACACATTTCGATTTGATGAAATCCACTAGCAAGGTCCAAAGTGGTAAAGTATTGACATTTCCCAAGTTTATCTAATAAATCAATGATATTTGGCAGGGGATACTTATCTCCGATTGTTTTTGCATTTAATTTACGATAATCTATAACTACCCTGAACTTTATTTCACCAGTTTGTTTATTAGGTGCCTTAGGTACCACCCATATAGGACTAGACCAAGCCGAATTACTAGGTCTTATAATATTTTGGTTTAACATTTCACCAATTTGGTCATTCACCTCTTTACGGTGAATAAAGGGATAACGATAAGTTTTGGAATAAACGGGTACCTCGTCTGTAGTTTTTATACTATGCTTAACTTTACTAGTAAAACTTAATGGTACGTTATCGATATGAAAAATATCTGAAAATTCCTTACATAAATCTAAAATAAATGTTTTCTCTTCATTATTTAAATGATCGGTGCGAATCTGAGATAAATCTAATGTTTGTTTAGAAGACTCATCAAAATTATTAATGTTAACATCTTGTAAAGAGTTTTTATCAAACTTTTCAACTAATATAGGTTCCGAGAAATCTAAAGATATGGCCCTGGTAGTGTTATTTAATATGGTTGCAAGAGCACGTCCATTTCGCGCAATAGTTAAACTCTCGGGAATCTCACAATTATGTATCTTTTGATAAGGAATTATGATCTCGCCGCTTTGTACAGAAGTTTTGATTTCAATGACCTTCTGGACACGAGGTTCAATGTTAATTATATTTGTATTATTAATATTTTTTATTTCTTGAAAATTTAATTTTATTTTAGTAGTAGGTGTAACCAAAAATCCTTTTTCAAAATCTAGATTAGCTTTTAAAATTTTCAGATTATCGATTCCAATCAGCCCATTAAAAATGTTGTGAAATTTAAACAAATAAAATTTTAAATGATTTGGTTCTTTTAACTTGAAAATTTTGGAAGCAGGTATTTGTACACTATGCTTATGTGTGGATTTTTGAAAAACAGTGGAAACTATAAAAGGGTCATTTCTTATTAAATTTGGAAATAAATTTAGAGCGATAGTTGGATCGAGAAAAGATTTCGTAGAACCGGAGTCGACCAGCAGTTTAATATTATATTCCGGGAATATGATATAAGGTAGTTCACTACACTCTACTGTGTTGAGAGAAATAGTCAAGGGGCTTACGTTATTTGATCTTGTCTGGCGGGCACATGAAAATTTAAATTTTGTTCATCGAAAAAATATTGATTTTCTATCAAACTTTCACTTTCTATATTATTATCGCACGGATCAACCTGATTAGTTTCGGTATTGAATAGTTCCTGAGCGCTATAATTTTGCTGTGGCCTGTAACCTGATGGTCCAGCTTGAGAAAACTTATTGTTTCCAAAATTATTATTTTGTTGAGAATTGGGTCTACCTGTGAAGCGCGTGTTAGTACTCATAGGCATTGGTTTTGGGAATGATCTATTAGGATTTGGTTTGAATACATTGACATTTCCCATGGAAGGCTGTCGAAAAACTTGTGCATTGTTGAAAAACTTTTGTGGTGGCATATTTTGCCTTGGCTGGACTGGTACCGGTCCAATAGGGAACTGATTGTTAGAATTGTTAAAATTTTGATTTGGAACGAAATTGCTAAAGTTATTATTATTAAAATTTCTATTAAAATTGTTATTAGAATTAAAATTTCTGTTTAAATTTTGTTGACCAGGTCTATTTTGTGAATTGTTTGACCTTTGGAAATTTTTAGTAGTTACATTTTGAAAATACTGGGTATTTTCTTCTTCAACAACAAATTGTAGGGCCTCTGTTAAGGTTCCTGGTCTCATGCAACGTATTGTGGTGCCTAATGGCTCTTTGAGTCCACACAGAAAAGTTTTTAAGGCTAAATCATTATATAAGTTTTTCTTCAAGGTTTTCGAAGCCTGAGTCTCACCGTGAATGTCTACATAGCTACAGAGCAAATTTAAAATGTTTAAAATTCTGTCGTAGAAATCTTGAACTTTTTCATTAGGAAATTGTCTCATAACAACTAGGTCTCTATTTAAGCACGTTTCGTCACGTTGATCAGCAAAATTTCGTCTTAAAACACCTTTTAGATCATCCCAAGTCTGCGCATTTTGAATATTTGCCACAGTTCTAGCATTTCCCGTTAATTTACTTACAATTGATTGAAGCAGATACACATTATGAAAACTAAGTGGATTATCTCTATCATAAAAAGTATTAACAAGGCTTTCACAGACGCCTAAAAATCTATTTAAATCATTTGGGTTGCCATCAAATGACGGGACACAGTTTAAATATTCAGGTTTAAAGTTTGCGGCCATACTATTACTTAAATTACTACTTTGTTGATTTAAATTTTCTAATTGATTAATATTGTTACTATTATCTAAATTATCTACTGTATTTTCGGAATTTTCAGGGTCAGCAATAGGCAATTCTATACTTAAGCTTTCAATTGATTTAATTAGTTCCTCAACTAAGTCAGTCATAAATAAAATACACTTACAGAACGAAAAGGACTTTTAGCATCTCACCCAGTGAAGCGATGAAGTCTTCACTAGAGTTTTCTGAAGAAAATTTGGACAATTTTTGTTCCAAATTTCGGTGCCTCGTTGATTGGTCTGAGCTGGTTCCTCGATGGACAGTCGGTTTTCTGAAGTTGAAGAAGCCGCCAACACAATACCCTTACGAACGACACACCCGTTGTTAAGTTCGATATCCAGTTAATCGTTTAACGAAAAATTCACGTTCGATACGTAAACTCCCGGATATCCTACTGACTGCGCCAATTAACTACTTAAGAAGCCGAAATCCGTTTTTAAAAACAAATTTTATTAATTATTTAATTTACAAAAATATTTTATGTGCAATATATGACTTAACTATATAAATGGTTAATAATGAATGACGCCGGGTTCCATGCACTTCGCCCAGGGACCTCCGGCTAAGCAAACTGCAAGGATGGCAGTTTGCGCTGAAATTCCTGCAAGGTCATCAGAAGGGCTGATATGACTCCCGTGTATAAAGATATTTAATGCATGTAATTTTTTTAATCAAAATATTTTTTTATTAATATTTTAATCATAATTCAAAACTTGTATTAGGTTAATTTAAAAATATAGCTATACAGTTGGTAGATGATAATACTCTTCAAAACCTATAACTTAATTAACTGCCACAACACATAAAGACGTAAGTATGCCACTACGATGACAACAGTAGATACATTAATTTTAAACGGTTATCAAGACCTATTATACCGCGACACATTTTAGTAATCATCACTAATACCCGAGACCACCGTGTAGATTAATTTCAAAAATGCATTATTCGACATCGACGACCAACAAAACACTTCCAATATTAATTTCCTAGCTTGAATACGATACATCTGTTCCCGATGATATATTATAACCACATCCTCATTTTATTTATTTTAATTAACTTTAGGGCTATCACTAAGTATCTGAACTTGGAAACAGTGTTGCCAATAACATAAAACGCACTAGTTAATCAAAAAATCAACAATAATTATAAACTGTAAAATAACGATGTTATAAAGATAAATATTAACAAAAGGCAAACATAAGCTTTGATAGGATTATCATTGCTTTTCAAGCTATTCAACCAATGGAAAACTGCCAGCTAGTAACCTTCTATACATAGCCGCTCGGATTCGGCATTAAACTGTAGTTTCTTTTAACTGTTAAGCAGAGGACGAATTCTAAACAGAGGCCAGGTCACTGTTCTTCGATTACAGATATGATTATATTAATAGGAATTTTTTTTTTTTAATTACTAAGACAACGCTCGAACACTGAATTACTTAATAAAAATGATATAGGAACATTAACTCTTTGAGTGCTTAGTTAAATAATAATATCTTTAATGATTTACTAATTTATTCAGTGTGTTGTAACGAAAACAAAATTATATAAACCAAAAACGTGTAAACAATAACTTAAAGGTGCTAAAAATTGGGAAACCATATGAGAGAAAAGCTCAAAATCAATACCAGAAAATATATTTTATTTTTAATTATTAAATGTGGAGACTAGTTTAGGAATACATGGCCATCCTCAGACCAGCAAAACATAAATTTAAAAAAATTATTGATAAATTTAAGACATATATAATAATTCCCTTTCGCTGAGACATTGATAACTGAAGATAAAAGCTTTTCCCTTTTTGAAGCGAATTTCGACAAAGCTGTCTATTTTGCTTTCTAAATTATCTAAAGCAGTAGTTTACATATTTTTACATATCGTGCGTGCTTGTAACATTATTGTCAGGCAAAGAATTAACTTAATATTATATTATTTCGCTATTGAAATGTAACCATTTTTTATTACTACTGCATGATTTGATCTTTCTACAGTCTTGTAAAAAAAGTTTTGTATAATTTTATATAACTTTGTACTCCACTGTATAAAATACGATTTGTTACTGCAATTAGGAGCAGCACATGAATATGAAAATTTAATATTAGAATGACATCCTTAAGAACCTCAGTATATTTTTACAGCTATAAATTACTTAACTAACTTATCCAAAACTAAATTAAATAAGATTAATTTTACTCATCTAGATATTCCGAGAAAATATCTGACTGTCATGTTTTTGTGCAACATAACCTAATCACCATGAGTTACCGTTTTCGATGATGATAGGTGGGATTTTCCGGGTTTTCCTCACCTGTAAGTCAAATGCCATCATCAATTATCTTTAAGTCGCCCCGGAGCGCCATGGTAAATAATATTAATAGCCCTCCCTTTCCCCGCACAAGCTCAGCTTTGGGGGTTAAAATTTACTCGTAAAGGGGTGAATTAGGGAGAGTATTTTTTTTTTTTAATTTGGTGTCATCGGCGTCGACTACTACGGCCATTAGCCTCGTGTTCTGTGTAGGCTTTGTTACTGTTTCCCAGCGCCACTTTAGGAACAGCACTGTTAATTAGAACCCAACCGTGAATGGTCGAGTGGGGAATCCTACCTGTGCATTAGAATTAATATTTAATTTTTTTTTAATGAAATAAAAATTCCTGCCACCGGTGAAGAGTATTATTATTATTATTATTATCCAGATCATATTTAAATTTAGCTTTAATTTTATAAATTTATAACATTATCCCTGTATTTGAACACATGTTGTATCAAAGTAATATTTAAAAGATTGAATTAGTAAAATTATTGATTTCTTTAATATTTGTTTCTTTTTTTAACCGACTTCAAAAAAGGAGGAATTTCTCAATTCGTCGGAATATTTTTTTTTACATATGTTCAGCCATAATTTTTTGTTCATGTCCGATTTCTATGATTCTCTTATTGTTAGAAAGGGGGTACCTCCGGGGTGGTCCTATATAAAATTGGTCAAAATATGATAATGGGATCCATAAGAAAATCATGAAACTCTTAATTTTTTATGTATATCCAAGAATAATTTTTTACCACTTCTCCGATATCTAGGATTCTTTTTTTTTGTTAAAAAGAAGATATCCGTCTTGTAGGATTGCACTAAACGCAGGTAATAGGTATATTTTTTGTTTATAAATCACAGATAAGCTCTATGGACGATTACAAGTAAAGTACGTGCAGCTTCTAGATAACATTAACTGTAGTTAACTTTTAAAGTACCTGCCAATGTACTACACAATAAATATAACTCTTCGAATATGCACTACCACTACCAAATTGTAAGGCACAAACATGAACACCTACTCGTATATCAGAAAAGAGCACTTATACAAAAAAGTGTTTATAAAATATAAAACAATTATCGTAAATAGTTAAAGTGATACAAATATAACTTCGTAGAAAGTTAGTTTTCAACTATCTTTGTGCCTGTGCTGACAATATTCAATCTGTAACCCGTCTGTCGTTTATTTACTTGAAACACATTCATTTGTCATCGCCTTCAAATATTAGGGTATAATCTTACAAAATTTTACTCTCTATTGCAGAGTTAAAACTGATTTCAACTGATTTAGCGGTTTTGACTCTTTACCTGATCCACACATGGACGGACTTTTTTTGTCTGTCTAACTAAATGAATGTAACGATCAACGAAATTGCCAAGAAAGGAGATGAAACGTTTTTAAAAGCGGTGTTTTTAAAACCATTAAACACAGATAACGAAGTCATTAGGGAATAAATATATTAATTTCTTGAAAACTATCAAAAACGTATATTTAACGCATCATCTTTGTTTAAATAAAGATGTTGACAAACAAATTTAATAAAGTTTACTAACAAATACCTAATAAATAATAAATAATTATTTGGTATTTGATACGCAGCCTATGTTGACTCTGTTACTTTCCGTCGGAATTTTAATTCATAGACAACAGTGTTGATCATGCATATGACTCACTTTCTCCAATATTTTGTTCTCACTGTACCATAGAGATGTTCGTCCTAAAGGTGACGTCATTAATTTTTATGACGTGTATTTAACTATTTATTTATTATTTATTTCCACTATGTAGATTTCAATTATTACCCAGTGTTACTTTTTACACTTAATTAACTGTAGATTTTTTTCCCAGAACGTTGTATTAATAAAGTTTTGTTTGGTTTATTAATAATTATAATTATTAAATGATTTTTTATATAAAACTTGAATGTTATAAACTGGATTGATTTTTCTTTTATTTTTATTATATCAATTAAACCCAGACGACAAAAATCAAAATAAAACACATTGTTGTGGTATAATATTCAGAATATTTAGATGTGAAATCGTTTGTTTCTTTTTTCCATGTTTTATCGAGCAATCTTAAAAACCCCAACTCATAATTTCCTAATTATTGATTAAATATACTGCTACATAACATTTTTGACAAAATCAGATCATTAATGCAGTGGAAAGATATTCGATGATTAAATTTATCAATTTTGCATGCGAGTGTATATGTATATGGATGGCAAAATCACAAGAGTAATTTTAATTGCTTAAACGAATAGTGTAGTGAGAGTGTAACAAATCATCCCCACTTGCACATCATCATGGATGGGGTAGATTTTCCCTCGGCTTCGGCGGAACGTCATTTGACCTTCTGTCACTTTATATGGCCTGTCAGGCGCAAAATTGATATAATGCTTCATTCATGTCATTTGCTTTATGCTTATATAGTCCAGTAGCTCATTCAACAAAGCTGAAGTACTTAAAATTATTCGTATATTTTATACAGGGTTTTTCAAAATATAAAAATAATCATTACTATAAACATATTTATTTCTACTGCTATAATAAGAAACTATTCTTTCTTAACTATTATTTATTAAGAAATGAGGTATATTTCCTTCTTAGGTAATTCTGATCACACAAAGTAATCATTTCCTTATAACGTCTTTATCGATAAGTAATTATTTTAATAAAATAATACTTTAAATATGTATCTATAGTTTATGCAAAACAAAGTTCGATGCACGTCACTAATGTCATATTTGTCAAGCATTGTGCCCAACTTTTAAAAATAAACACATAAAACAGATTAAGTTTAATACCTACAGAATTTAATTTAATATTAACAAGGGATGATAGAAAATGTTAAAAATCAGAATTAAATCATCCAAGACAATTACATATTATAAATATTCAACGTTTGGATATAAAATATTTAATTTTTTCTTATAGTAGGTTGGTAGGCACTGACTGTCAAGTGCATGGTTGCCGTTGTCATCCGATTCCGATCAGTATTATTAATTTTCAATTTGTTTTCGTCATTTTGCTTTAATCATTCTTTCTTGCTAATATTTCAAGTTATTAAACAAAACTGTTTTTTTTTTTAAGAACATAAAACAGTGTAATAATTGGGGGAAAATGCCAAAGCAACTAAATAGTCGTTGCAAAGAACTGGTAGCATCTTTCTTACCTATTACGACTTTTCGAGAGGTTAGTCAAAAGTTTTAGGAGCACGGAAAAAACAAGGCCAAATAAATTATTTACTTGAAAAAAATACGATTGCCATAGTTATTTTATTAAATATATCAAAAAATAAATCAATTACCATAAGTAAAAGTATGTGTCTAAACCACTGATCTGTATTATTTTACTGGATAGGATATAGGCTATATTTAACATACTAAAAAATCGTTCCACCAAGGAGACCGGAAGTGCAACAATGCTGGCCGATTTGGGCAAATTATGGTGGGTTCACAGAACTGAAATTTGGGATAATTTGACATACCTAACCTATAATTTGATTAGTTTTTCTTCTTATTCTTCTTCTATTCCTTTTGCGGGCGATGTCCTTCGGGAAATTTCACCCATGATTTGATTTTTTATGAAAGAAAATATAAAAATGGAAACGTGAAGCATATTGTGTCTTCAGGAATGAACGTGTATTGTTTATTTCATACTCTTTTTACTTTGTTTTCCACAATAAAAACATCTCATCGTAGCTTGTTGACACAATTAAATGACAAATGGATGACAAATGGATATAGAGGTTACGTTAAATAACATCCGGTCCGCCATATTATTTGCCCAAATCGGCCAATTTTTCGGAACGTTTTTTAGGGGGCTATATCCTATCCAGTAAAATAATATAGATCAGTGGTCTAAACACGTATTTCTATCACAAGTAAACAAGTCTCCTAAAATGAAGTTTTTTAATAACCCCAAATAAACAGTTAACTTAACTTAGGCACCACTGTGCCTACGACAAATGAATAATGTTTCTGAAACTGCTTTAATAACCACAGAAACACATACATTTATCATTAGTTAACTTTTACTTATGGTTAAAAAATATTTACTTACGGCTAGCGAACGCTTTAATACAGTAAGTTCCGATCACCACGAACTAAGAGTCGATTAATCCGATTTCATTTTTGCATTGTCTTTCATACCGGACGGTCACAGCTCATAGGGAAGCTTAAGTCGAGGTCATACACCTTTTCCACGGAATGCTATGTAGCGTATAGGATTTTTGCGATAAGTGTACGTATAAATCAAAGTATTCAATATTTGTTCATGAGTGTATTAAAAACTGTGCCATTTTAAGTATAATAATAATACTATGCCTATGCACCCCTTTATGAGTAAATTTTAACCCCAGAAACAGAGTTTGTGCAGGGTAAGGACGGCAATTATTATTATTATTTGTCATTATTATAATGTAAGTACCTTATATATTTTTTGATACATCAATCGTGTATTTTTCACTGTAATATTTTTTAATCTCTATATTGTCCCAATTCATATTCATATTTTTGTAAAAGTTGATATTATTTTAAAATACCTGAGTACTTAAATTTTTATAAATGTAATTCGTACCTATAGCCTATTAAGGTAACAATAAGGTTTATAAAATCTAATACTTTTTACATAATAATATTAATGATAAATAATGTTTTAAAGCCTATAAATAATGCAGGATCATAAATACATATATACCACCCACTAAAACAAAAATCACTTATCACAAGAAAACAGTTAAAGTGTACCTATAGTAAGAAACTAATGTAAACTAACCACAAGTAAATAGTTCACTAACTGTAGGTCGTCTAAAAACTAATTGAACTGTTTACTAACCACAGGTGACTAATTTCAGAAATCTTGTTTTACTTACTATAATTAAACATTTTACCTGTCCCATATAGTATACAACTTTTTATTTGCGGTAAGTAAAAGTTCGCTAACGGTTAGTGAATTTTTTTTCCGTGAGTATATAAAGACACAATATGAAAGTTTATTTTTATTTTAGCGTATGGCAGCTGCACTTAACCTAAGTATGTCTACAGTTTCCAGTATTTCAAAAACTGTAAAAGAACATGCTGCATTAAAATCGCTCCCAAAGAAACGATCATATAAAAAAAGAGTTACTAATGGTATTAGTCTAATACCGAGATAATAAAAACGTGTGGAATAAGAGATGTAATTTACAATATGTACGAAAAAAGTAAGTACTCTTAATACATTATAATAATAATTTATTCACAACAAAGATTTACAAAGTGTGTACAAAATAAATATTGTGAACAAAAGTATGAACTGATAGGTGAATAACACCTGTTTCAGTTATTAACATATATGTAGTTGTAAACTAATGATATGATTAAAAATAAGTAAGGTAAAAAGATAAAACCATAAAATTTAATACATTTAAAACATTTAAAATATGCCTATCTACAATAATTAAAAATAGTATGCCGATAGGAATATCGGATCATGCAGTCATCATAAGTCGTATACAGTTTAACATAGAGAACTATCTCACAAAGATCATAACTATATCATATGAAATCATCGATTTCGATAACTTAAATCGCCATTTATCTACCATCGACTGGATAGAAACATTGGGTGATTCGGGAGATCCGGAAGAAGTATGGAATAAGTTCGCAACCATTATTGCTACTCATAAAATCCAATACTCTAAAAGAAAGGTGTTTTACAAAAATAAATTAAAACCGTGGATCAACGCAGAACTAATATCCTTGATTAGACATAAAAGTAAATTATGGCGTAAATATAAGCGATCAAATAATATTGTCGATCTAGAATATCACAAAAATGTTTCCAAGGACCTAAAGAAATTTATAAATGAGGCCCGAGAAGAATATGAAGAGTCGATAGCATGCAGCTAAAACTGTAAAAAATTATACAAATATATTAGATCTTCACTGTCATCAAAAGTATCCATTCTTTTACTAAACAAAGAAGATGGAAGTCCCTGCCAAAATAATTTTGAAACGGCTGAACTTTCAGCTAATACCTTTATAAAAGTTTTCACCAATAAACCTCCCCAGGATCAGTTGCCAGATATCTCACCCGAAAGAATTCTTTCTTCGTTCTTCTTGAACGGTTCAATTTTACTCCTGAAATTGTCAAACGTCACCTTTTAAAATTAAAAAACAATTCCTCTCCGGGTCCAGTTCAAATATCTTCTCTATTTTTAAAAAAATACTCTAATACCATATCAGTTCCTTTATCTATTATAATGTCTTTGTCTTTTAATAAACACATATTAGCCTCTATCTGGAAAACAGCTTCTGTAACACCCATTTTCAAGAAAGGAAACAAACTAAACTCTAATTACTACCGCTCAATCAGCCTCACACCCATAATCTGTAAAGTTATGTAATCCATAATAACAGAGCACGTTTCTCAGTTTCTCTTAGCGGAAGAAATCATTCTCAAACAGCAACATGGATTTGTAAAAGGGCGATCCACCATGACCAATTTGCTTTGATGTGTAAATAAGTGGACAGTTTCATAAGACAGGAAAAAACCTATAGACATTATTTACCTGGATTTTGCGAAAGCTTTTGATCGTGTGCCGAAACGAAGATTACTACATAAGTTAGAATACCTTGGTATACGTGGTGATTTACTTAAATGGATCGAGTCAGTCTTAACTGATAGAAAGTACTGTGTTAAAGTTGGAAATTCGCATTCACTTGAAAGAAAAGTCTTGAGTGGGGTTCCTCAGGGATCTGTTCTGGATCGACTCTCATTCATAATATATGCCTTCAATTCCATATCAAGTGCAACAATATTTTTTACGTAGATGACACTAAAATATTTAGTGACCCGTCTTTGAACTTCCAACAGCTTCAAGATGACCTTGACTCCATCTATAACTGGTGCTCAGATTGAATGCTACCTCTAAATACAAATAAAAGTGTAGTTCTCCATATTGGTAAAAATAATCCTCGTCATAATTATTTTCTAAACGGTCATACGTTAAATAAAGTTAAATCTTTCAATGATCTAGGTGTTATAATTACTGAAAATCTCAGCTGGTCTGAGCACGTTCCTCAAGTGTCAAAAAAGGCGAACACGAAAATGTACTTATTAAAGAAAACATTCGCAAAAATGTCTTTTCAAAATTCGATGCGGCTGTATAAATTATACATTCGTTCGATCATCGAGTACTGCGGAGCTGTGTGGTGTCCGGAACTAGTGCGGGATAAAAATATTTTTGAAAATGTGCAGCGCCGATCACCAGACTATTTTTCGGACGTATGAGACCTAATTACGCAGAGAGACTACATATGGCTAAATTACAAACGTTTGAAAATCGCCGTCTGCGGGGTGATATGATAATTTGTTTTCGTATTTTAAAATATAATTTTGGAAATTCAAAATGTATGTTCACCGTGGACAGTGAAAATTGACTACGTGGCCATAAATGGAAGCTAAAAAAAGAACAATTTTTTACGAAAAGAGGCAAAAATTTTTATTTAATCGAATATTCTACACTTGGAATTCTCTACCGAAGAATGTTGTAAATGCTCCATCTGTCAATGTTTTCAAGAACGAATTTTTTACTACACCCTTAATAATACAATTAAACACCTACTGTTTCTTTTATAAAATAGACTGAATTTTGGCCCCGTACTAATATTCCTGCTCCCGGTTATGGGTCTCCATAAGGATAGAGTGCGGTCCCTGCTGGAGAATTACGTATGCATAATTGGAGCGTTTCATTTGGTAAGAGATAGCCGATTAGTGTGATTTGATTTGAAATTTGGGCGATGTTTTGGAAATTTTATGCATGAACAGATTTTTGATTTATCTGTTCCTATTTTTTTTATATAAATTTAATTTGTTTTCTTTAAATGCCATAAATACTGGATAATACTTTGTAACGTTCATTTTTGGCCCCACGAATTAATAACATTGTTTTGGCTTACCTGATTAATCATACGAAAAAAAAGGGTAAAATCGTATTGATGATATCACTATTATTTTTGTCATTAACTAATTTCACCTGTATTCTAACTTTTTGACGTCATTATTACAATTTATTTCATCTCATCACTAAGTAAAAGGATGGTAGCTCACCCCTAGTATAATACTTTGTACATTGGTCATATTTGCGGTGTAGTGTTCACTGTTTTAATTTGCCAGATTCTCCTAAAAATAGACCAAGTTTCGTTGTAAATTTATACATATTATGTATTATAGTCTCACCTTTGGGTAATTAATTATTTACGATACCATTCTTTAAGATTTTCTTGTTTATTTTTGGTTAGGTTAATGTTTATTAATTGTGACAGTGAATGACATAAACGTCATTTAACGACAGAACACCGACAAGTGTCATGTTGGTGGGACGTTCCAATATCGGGCTCAGAGCCCGAGGTAAGGTAGTTTCACAATGAGCGATTTTAAGTCGTGAGGGATTTTGTTTTGCGATCGCTGTTGTGTTAATTTTTTGTCGGGAACAGTTTCCCAAATGTAGTTATACTGTATATAAATATAGTTTTTAGGGTACCTTTCGTAAATGGTCTGTTAAGTTATATAGTGGGGAATTCTTGAGGATGAATTTCTGAACCCACTTGACATTTATCGGAAAGGGATTTCGGCCATTTTGGACGGCTGACGTATTGTTTTTTTTTCTGCCAGTGGGTATTCAGTCACGAGAGACGATTTTTGTGTGGAAATAGAATTTTCTTAATATTTAGCCCCATCGGCTTACCCTAATTAAAGGGGATTTTAGATTCTATTTCATGGTTAATTGTGGGTAAATGGACATTTCGTATTTTGAGGGGAATTTTAGTGAATTGGTAAATTCCCATGGTCATTGGTCCAGCCCATATCTAATATAGGATTTTAACGCAATAATCGGGAGTTCACAGCATTTGGAGTGTGGAATATTGTTGTGCTGTGAATCATCTTACGTGGTTCTCATCCTTGGAAGGCTACCAAGTTAACCCTTTACGAAAAAGGGTTTCACCCAGGGGCCTGTTAGCCCAAGATTCGTCTACAGTTTCACCCAGGGGCTTGTTAGCCCAAGATTCGACAACAATTTTAACCCAGGGGGTTGTTAGCCCAGGATTCGACGACAGTTTGAACCAAGGGATTGTTGACCCAGGATTTCAACAGTTTTACACAGAGGGTTATATCGTCCGGAGTTCAACGGTTTCATCGTGGACTCATCGAGGGGACACAGAACATTGGTATGCTAGCCACCTAGTTTACTTGTAGCTAGATTTACAAGAATGTTTCTTGTTCTGGATAGGAAGATGGGAATGCTGTGAAAGAAGACACCCTACTATCAGGTTTTTCTTATATGTTATATTGAAGGTTTCATGCGTGCATTGTTAAATTATACATTCACTTTCAACCGAATGTTGTCAAGGTATTCTCAACATTATTTATACTTTTGTGCACAGAATGTTCTAGGGTTCTTTCACTCATAACTTAAGTATTATCAAATGATACATCGTTTAATTGATTAATATTTTAAATTTTTACTTAATTTAAGCACTTAATGCTGATGTAGTAATTCTTCGGGTCGCAGAACACTTGGACTGCTTCCACGTTTAAGTTGTAATTCTTCAGTTATTAAGGGCTACTGCCATAATTTTACTTTTTTTAATTTATTCATTATTAAATGGTCCAGACTTAACGATTAAGTTAAGCAATCTCAGAAGACCCGTGTGGGGGCAGAGATTAAGTAACCTCTTCCAACCAGGGAGTTTAAGTAAATAACCTCTGTGTCTGAAGTCCTTTGTGTATCTTTCATTTATTATTATTATTTTTTTATTTAAATAAGTACTTAATGCTGGAGTAGTGATTCTTCTAGTTGCAGAACATCTGGGCTGCTTCTACGCATAAGTTGTAAATCTTCGGTTATTAAGAACTACAGTCAAATTTAACCTTATTCTTCACTTTTACATTTTGTTTATTTTTCTTTTTATGATAAGACTTAACTATAAGTTTAGCAATCTCAGAAGACCCGTGTGGGGGCAGAGATTAAGTAACCTCTTCCAATCTGGGAGTTTAATTAAATAACCTCTGTCTAAAGTCCTTTATATGTTGTATTTTTATTATTTTTTTTGATATTTTTATTTAGTTCTATGAATTATACTTAATTATAAAATTTCATGGTTTAATAATTTTCTTTTGGGTAGTTTGGTCTTAACCAAAATTTAAGCAGATATCGCCTTCCAATTTGGAGAGGGTTATAAGATTATAAAGATTATAAGTTTACTGTTTTTATAATATATGAAGTAGTATAGGTACGGTGATGCACAATATTTAAGTTAACTATTATATTATATTTTTTTTATGTAAGGTGGAAATTAATGTTTTGCGCAAGCGTCATGCCTGGTACCAAGCTAACGACGAACCGTTCCATACTTTGATACATTTATTAATCTTTTTTGGGTTATGCATATACATACACTGTGTAAGTTTTTCCTTTTAATTTCCTCCAACTTTTTGTTTTATTATCTAAGCCATCAGGTAATTAGTTTGTATATTTACTAAATATTTTTTTTTTCTTTATAAAGGAACATAAGTTGAGGTTTGTCTTTTATTTCTTTCCTCATTTACTGGGTTTTTGGGGAAATAGGATCATAGTTTGGCCACTATATAGACCCAGTTGGCGCCTATTTATTTGTCTACTATTTCCGGAATTTTTGTAAGCTATCCACCCCCTAGCTGCCGTCTGAGCGACGTCGAAGGCCCGAAGGTTGACACCGGAACAACCGAAACTTGTGTAACCGTAGTAGACAACATTTTTAATTGTAGTTAATACTTTAATAATTTTTTTTTTGTTTAAAAATTTTGGTGGAATCACCAAGTTCATTTTGTAGGTTACAACTTTAACCATACATTGAGGTCATCGAGGTGTTTCTAAATAACTCTTATTTAATTAGTCTCTTGTCATTTATAAACAAGAGGGTGTTTTATCAATTTTATCCACACAAATTTTTATATCGGCTATGTGCACATACTTTGATAAATATACGGTGCAAGAGAGACGTCCAATACGCCCAACATAGGGCGCGGCCATTTTGATGCAATTACTACTAGGTTAGGCAACACATTTTTCCAAAATGTTAAATTGGTAGCCTACATCTTGGTATTTTGAGATTTTAAATGAAGGCAACAAATGTAGAAGAAACGTTTATTTATTTTAAATAATATACAAAAAACTTCTTTGAAGTAAAGTTATAATTGCGAGTGCATCTTGAAATAGAGGTGAGTAGTTTTAAATTATTTATAAAGCTGTGCATATGATTTTACCTTAATATTATGATATTTTTCGCAAGTCCCATGCCCATTAACAAACATTTTATTTTTGTAATACAATAAAAATCTTTGAGGCTAAACAATCTAATATATTATTTTGCATTTTTTCAGCTCTAAATATTATACGAAACTATAAAATAAAAACAAGAAAATGTGAGATTAAAGAAGCTCTAACTAAAAGATATTACCAAAGGAATATACTCTTGCAGGCAAGCTGCAAAAGGTAGTTGGTTATTATCTTATAATTTATCTGAGACAAGACACGTTGAATTTGTATAACAGTTATTTTTTTTTAAATTACATAGTTATATGTAGTTGTTAAATTTTTAACTAAAACACATGTATTGTTCATCTACAAATGAGTCTTCCTTTAGTTGTTACACAGTAAGAAATTGCTGAATATTTTCTATTCTGGAAAATACCCCTATGGGTATTACTGCCACCACCTCCACCAATATTCTCGTTTTCAAAGATTACACAAGTTTATTAATTGTATTAACATTAGATTGCCAGTGTACATTTTCAAAACTCTTGCATATCTCCCTACTTTCTGCTTTTATAGCAATCGATGGTCTAGCTATGCTTTTCTTAGTCCGTCGACTTAATATTGTAAAAAGGATGTTGACATAAGGTGGTTCTTAAAGACGTTTTTGTTACTTTTATGATTCCTGTGTATATCTAACGTACAAAATCAGTATTCCTGGATCAGTGGTACTTTTGCATCTCAGAAATTTCCATTTATCCGAAATTGTTACACAGTTTACTGTACCAAATAAAAAAAATTAAATATTACAGGTAATTTTCTAATTGTTCCAGATAAACTATTTAGCAGAGAGGGCTATTTGCTTAGTGGGGGGTGTGAGCTACCTTTACTTTCAGGTATGTAGATGAGCCAGAGGTAGTAAACCTAAAATAAATAAAAACAATTAATAAACTATAAATGTTCGAAAAAGTAAACAATATTACTTTTGTTTTTTAGTTTTTTTTTGTTTTATTTTTTAGTTTTACACCCTTTAGACCTCCCGTGCTTTACCCTAATCCGTCTGTATTCTGGCACCACTGCAGCCTGCGGCTTATTGTACCACCCACATACTTTGATTACTATACGGTGCAAGAGAGAGGTCCGACACGCCCAACATAGGGCGCGGCCATTTTGATTCATATGCCACAGTTTATAGCTAAAGAATCAGATCGCTCACTCTGCGTCGGCACTTTTGATCTCAATGTTCCAATATATACACTGCGCAACTCCGATAATACAATATATGACAACCGCCTATAATAAAACAGCAGTCTAGTGCGTATCCTGAATTTGTATCCCTGAAGTGAATGTTATTTTGGAACTTTCAACTGGTCCGAGTGAGCTAACTGATTCTTTAGCAATAAACTGTGACTCCAAAAACAATATTCACTGACACTGACAGCAGAAAGCAAAATATCAGGTGCGTTTTAATCATCCGCTTCTGCTTCCGGAATTGTCGGTTCAGTCGTTCTAACCTGTCAGATTAAAACAAGAAAACCGACAATTCCGAAGCAGAAGCGGATGATTAAAACGCACCTATTAAAAATATTGCGACAAGATGTAGGCAACATGTAATAAGGGATCAAATTGGCGGAGTTTTTATCTCCTTTTAAAAGGCACTCAGAAAGCTGCACAGTGCGACCATTCTCCGTATAGTAAAAGAAAATCAAAGTATGTGGTACCACCATTTGAAGGTCCTACCACACAATAACCTACCTATGCATATATGTAAATACGATAAAAAAGAATAAACTGTGACAGAAGAGACAACAGACAACTGTCTGTACTTCTCACAGAAGTACATCTACAACTGCAGTGTTTAAACACTGTTCAAATTAAGTGCTCAAATGTTCTAGGAGACCTGAAAAATAAATAGCATTGAGAATACAATAATAGGAACATAATTAAAGTAGTCACTGTTACTTAAAAAGGAAAAGATTTAACATTAAATCATCAAGTAAAGAAAGGTTTTTAAGATATTCATTATTTGTTAATGGTTCGTAAATAATTTATTTGGGGACTGACTTTGGGTAAAAATTTTAACATAACCAGTAAAACTATTGCGCCAAGATGTAGGCAACACGTAACAAGTGTTCAAAATGGCGGATTTTTTATCTGCTTTTAAAAGGCACTCAGAAAGCTGCGCCTTGCGACCATTCTCCGTATCGTAAGAGAAAATCGAAGTATGTGGATAGGTGATAATCACAGGTTTGTTGATATTGATAATAAATGTTTAATAACTATAAATGCATAAAAAGGAACATTATTTTATTCGAAGCGGTGAACCAAACAGATTTCCATGACTGAAATGAATGATCCTTAAAGTATAACTCGTGAGGACGATGAGTTCGCGTAGCGAAGCTGAAGCTCGTGTATCGCAAAGACGCTTCACTGACTATAATATGCCGCTTAATTGTCTCAAAATGAGAAATTCGTCGAGAAGTTATAATTGGATGCGCGCCACCCGCTTACCCACAAATTGTCTCCAAGAAGTCTTACATATCTTCACACAATGCAATTTAACTCGTCGAGGTTCCTTTTTTTTGAGCTGCATTTCTATATGCAATTTTGCGGAAGAATAAAACAGAATAGGAGTACTAAACTTATTTTATTGAGGTGGACTACTGAAATTAGTATTTGGCCTTTCTCGTCGGAATGAACACAATTTGATTAAAAGCATATTTTGAAACAATTCAAAAGCAATATTAGTATTTAATTAGTAGAATTAGTTATTGTAAGTTTAACATATTTTGTATAAACTCGTTCCCAAAACAATTTTTTCAATTTAATATTTTTTCACCCTATACAGGGTGTATCAACGATGCGTGGGTGAACGATAGCTGCTTCCCTATATAAGATAGGAAAAAATGCTTTAAATAAAAGTTGTAGAGGGCATTGAAAGCTACGTTCCAAAAATAACTACCAATATACAGGGTGTCCGATAAATGTATGAGTTATCGAAGTAATGTTTTTTTAAAGGAAACACCCTATATATTTTTACTCGATTGAATTTCTTTGGAAGATTGTTTCTCAAAAATATAGGGTTGTATGGGTTTATACTGGGTGGTTAGGAATTTATGGTGGGATTTAGGTAACAAAATGGGTTTATTCAACATCAAATATCTCTAAGTCAATAATTTGGAGTAAATTTTTTTTTCTGCCGAATATTCTCGAAAATAATGTATTTTCATTTCCTATTCATAATTTTACCGAATGACGCTTTTCCCATACAGGGGCAACCAAAACTCGGGACCACTTTTTTCTCAGTTTTTTCAAATGGAACACCCTGTAAATGAAGCCATACCAGGATAGCCCATACCATGAGCTTTCAGAAAATGTAGGGTTTGCCTACTTGATTTATTATAAACGAAAAATTATTTAAAAAAGCGTATATTCACAGCAAATGTTTAAACAATCTCACATTTTAAGCTATGCCCGAATTAATCATATCTACAATTGCTCTTCGAACTTTCATTAAAGTTGATCTTGTAATACAGCAAAAAATCAAATCACCCTTGAAACATTTGAACGTTATAGGAATTTGACATTTAATTATCGAGGAGGAGAATAATTTATAGTTGAAATTTAATAATTTTTCGCTTCAAAATGAAATTATCCACCGAAGAAATGATAAATATGATCTACATTTTGGGCGAGTGTGATAGAAATTGTTTATTAGCCAGTAGAATGTATGCAGTTCGATTCCCTGATTCAAGGTCTATACGACCAGAGACTTTTCGGAGGGTTAAAGAAAGATTTGACGAAACAGGCAGTGTCAAGCACGAGAAAAGGCAAGTAGTAAACAAAATTGTAACAAATGAAGAAAATTAATTAGTGGTGATCCTTTCAACAGTAGAGAATCCTCATGTTAGTACGAGGGAAATTGCAAGAGAGCTGGATATAAGTTACACTTCCGTGAACAGAATATTGATAAAAAATAAACTTCATCCATACCGAATTGAATTACATCAAGAACTTTATGAAAGGGATTATGACACCAGAGTTCGCTATTGCGAAAATATATTGAATTTCATTCGCGAGGAACCAAATTTTCTAAAATAAATTTTGTTTAGTGACGAGTCAACATTTAAAAGTAATGTAATAGTAAATAGACACAATTGCCACTACTACTCAACAGAGAATCCACATTGGGTCAGAGAAATTGATCACCAAAATAGATGGTCGATAAATGTTTGGGGGGGCATAATTGGGGATCAGGTCATAGGACCACATTTCTTTGATGGTCCACTGAATGGGGAAATTTACAGAGATTTTCTCCGAGATCATTTACCAATTTTGTTGGAGGATGTACCTATTGACACCAGAATCAGGTTATATTACCAACATGATGGCGCGCCTCCCCACAATCAAAATCAGGTAAGATGGTTTTTAAACAGATGGCGCAGTAATAAATGGATAGGAAGAAACGGACCCATTCAGTTGCCAGCAAGGTCTCCAGACCTCATGCCTCTAGATTTCTATCTCTGGGGATATGTTAAAGGAGAGGTCTACCGCGAAAAACCAACGACACCAGAAGACATGAAGAATAGAATTAGAGAAGTTTTTCACTCTATTACAAAATCAACTTTAATTGAAGTTAGAAGAGTAAATGTAGATAGACTTAATTTGTGCATAGCTCAAAATGGGAGATTATTCGAACATTTGATGTGAATTTATGCTTTTTCGAATGAAAGTTATTGCTTTTATAACTTTTTTATACTTTCCTTAAGAATTAGATACATTTCCGATAAAAATCAAGTAGGCAAACCCTACATTTTCTGAAAGCTCATGGTATGGGTTATCCTGGTATGGCTTCATTTACAGGGTGTTCCATTTGAAAAAACTGAGAAAAAAGTGGTCCCGAGTTTTGGTTGCCCCTGTATGGGAAAAGCGCAATTCGGTAAAATTATGAATAGGAAATGAAAATACTCTATTTTCGAGAATATTCGGCAGAAAAAAAATTATTCCAAATTATTGATTTAGAGATATTTGATGTTGAATAAACCCATTTTGTTACCTAAATCCCACCATAAATTCCTAAACACCCAGTATAAACCCATACAACCCTGTATTTTTGAGAAACACTCTTCCAAAGAAATTTAATCGAGTAAAAATATATAGGGTGTTTCCTTTAAAAAAACATTACTTCGATAACTCATACATTTATCGGACACCCTGTATATAGGTAGTTATTTTTGGAACGTAGCTTTCAATGCCCTCTACAACTTTTATTTGAAGCATTTTTTCCAATCTCATATAGGGAAGCAGCTATCGTTCACCCACGCATCGTTGATACACCCTGTATACAGGGTGCGCTACACTCTACAGGATGAAGCCTGGAAGGTAAACTACAAAGGAAATCAAAAATCCCATCAGCACAAATGACGGGCTACAATTATTTATAATTACTTTCACACAGGGTGTAACAAAAATATGTAAATTAAACCACAGTTTCTGGAGTCGAAAATAAATCATTTAAACTAACTTGCTTACATGAAAAAATGGATATCAAAAAAGTTACAGGGTGCTAAAGTAGAAATTTTAGATTTTTTTCCCTTACTCTAAAACAGCCTAACATATTTTTCATGAAAATATCATAGGATGTTATCGATATATACTCATGAAAATCGATAAACCAGGGGTAGAGCCAGGGAAAGTGTTAGAAACCATTAAAACAACTCTTAGTACTAAAAATGATATAGATGTAGTTGCAGAACAATTACTGGACGCAATTATAACATCATATCACAATAACTGTGCGTTAAAAGAGAGAAAAACTTAACAATACTCTTAAAAAAACTGAGAGGTATTCATGGAGAACTTTTTGTCAGGAAATTGAAAATACAACTGAAGGATGCAGACTCAACTGCATTCAAGCAAAAGATCCAATAAACCCTGTAGTGACTCTACATTAGAAATACTTCACAAAACTCATTTCTCTGATTGCACAACAAATCCAAATGCCGCAAATCAAACTCACACGAACTGCAACTCTCAAAAAAGGGTCTCTATTCAAGAATGGTAGTCACAATAAAAAAAGTAACATAGTTAATGTTAATACGCACCTTTAACCCATACAAATGATCGAGATCAGATGGAGTATTGCCTGAGCCTCTGCAACAGGCAATAGAAACACTGGCCCGGCATATTTGTAGGCTATACAAAGCAAGTTTAGTGCATAAACATGAACCAAATACCTGGTGATTTTTATACCTAAACCAGAGCATACAACATATGCCGTGGCAAATGCCTACAGACCAATAACTTTGACGACATTTCTATTAAAAGGATTGGAAAAACTGACTGATCAGCCTGTTTGGCAAACCACTCTGATAGAGATGCTATTTCATAAAAACCTACATGACTATAAATCAGGAAAATCTTGTGAGTCTGCTCTATATCATCTGGTAACCAAGAGAGAGGGGAAACTCAGTAGCCAAGAAATTGTCTTAGGAGCAGTTCTTGAAATAGAAGGAGTTTTTTATAATACCTTCTTTAAATCAATGGTAGCTGCCGCTTGTAAACATGGAATAGAAGACACCATTTGCTGGTAGAGAGGATATGTAACGCAGACGAAAAGTACTGGCACAAATATTCAGTGAAACCACGCAGGCGGACATCCACAGAGAATGTCCACAGATTGGAGTCCTTTCTCCTCTACTGTGGAACCTAGTGACAGATAAATTGCTGGAAACACTGAAGTAGTAAGAGTTGTACGCCTAAGGATACGCCAATGATATAGTCATCCTTATCCGAGGCGAACACCAAACCACAGTTTTCGAACTCATGCAAAGATCTGTAAGGCTGACAGAAATGTGGTGCGTTAGGAAAAACCTTAGTAAACCCTGATGAGGCATAACCTTTACTCGGAAAACAAGGTTGGAGGTGTTACGAGTTGCCCATTCAGCTATATCCATATACACCACCTGAATGTACTCATTATTGAAGTGTATAATTATTATAAAATGAAAATATAGAAATTTACATGAACTGATAACTATATAAATATTAAAAAACGTCAACTTAACTACTGTCAAAAATGTACAAAACTAAAGTAAGTCTTGCCTTAAGGTCTAATCAAATAACCTTAACATAAGGTCATAGAAATTCCAACCCTGTTTGGCTAAAAAAAAACGAACTAAGTAAAATATCTGGGTCTAATCCTAAATAGCAAACTTACTCGTCTTAATTTCTGAGCTATAGGCCTTAGAGAAAATACAATGAAACTTTTTTATTGATCTTAGTTTAACTCACTGAATATTTGTTTATTGTTTTTTTTTTTACTATATTACAACTTCATTTACAATTATTTACTTGTTTTATTAATCTCAATTAAAACACGGTAAAATGTAAAATATAAAATATCTACTAGAACTTATGCAGATTGGTCGTCTTACGAAGGAACCACTATATTCAGAATAGTGACCAAGCTAAAGCCAAAACAGAACGATCTTCTCCCTACTATTGACGGGTAATACATTAAGAATCGCAATTTGACCGCTAATCCCTAGACGACACTGACCGCCCAGAGTGCGAATCATCCCTCATGCCTCTTATACGGACGAAATTGACGTCTTCAATCATGAAAATGAATGTTCCCCAAAGTATAATTTGCGAAGACGATGATTTAGCTGACGTTAGACAATTTTATGAAATTACTCTCCACCAAAGAATTTAGCACGGCTTAAGCGGATTATACGGGTATATTTGGATAACATACATATTATAATGATATTTAGTATTTATAATGATATTATAATGTGTTTTATCATACGCAACCTTATAAATACAAAATAGTGATCCTAAAGCAGTTTTCAAACTTACGAGTGTTGAAGCCTGCAACTGATTGCTTGCAGTTTTTCCATTTCATGCCTTTTAGAAATGACCGTGGGTGAAAAGCTCGATTTGTTCATATACAGGCATTATTTTTTTGCTAATTAGACCGACTATATATATAGTATATGGTTAGATAAATGCCATTTGTGTTGTAGATTCCGTGTGAAACTGAACAGTGGTTACATATTGCAAAAGGTTTTGAAGACAAATGGAACTTCTCCAATGTTTTGGGGGCTTTAATTGCAAAGGAACTCATAGCGTTGTTAAATGGCCTTAGTCGACTATGACTGTAAATTTTTGTATGTGGATATTGGGAAGAATGGTCGAAATTCAGACGGAGGAATTTTCAATAATTGTTCATTATACAAAGCCGTGCTTAATAATAAACTTAACTTTCCACAAGATAAACCATTGCCAGGTAGGAATAAACCATGCCCATTTGTAATTGTGGCCGATGCAGTATTTCCTCTAATGAGAAATATCTTGAAACCATTTCCATTTGGGAACATGACTTGGTTTCAAAGAATTTTCAACTATCGCTTAAGTAGAGCAAAGAGAGTCGTTGAAAATGCTTTCTGAATTTTAACTAATCGGTTTAGGATTTTATTAAATCCCATAGATTTAGCTCCTGAAAAAGTTATATTAATAACCCTAACATGTGTTGTATTACATAATTTTTTTAGCACAAACTGTCCAAAGACCTACTTTGTAAATGAAGATAATATTGACAGAAGGTTCACAATAAGGCAAAATGTATAGCAAGGCAATAGAATTGGTGTAGCAGCCTTAAGAAACAGAATGGAATTCATGGATTATGTGAATACAAATGGAACTGTACAATGGCAAAATGATTTAGCTTAGCATACATATTATAAATTGTTGTTCCAACTTTGCGAGATACTTATGTTGTGAAACTAATTTTAATCTTAATTAAAATTGAACATTATTTTTATATATTTTTTTTATTTTCCCCTTATTGAAAAGAAAAATACAAATATTCATTTATAAAATTATATTGATTAAACAATTACGTTTGCCTTAATTCACCTTCAAATTCCCTTAATTGTCTGCATCCTGTGCATCCATAATATCTGAAAATATTTTTCTTTTAATTCCCCTTAGGATCTCAGTTTTTTTAATTTTTTTTAGCTCATGTGCAATGGTCCTAAAAAAATTTGAAAGAAATTTAATGAAATCAAATAGTCATCATACCTGCTAAAAGCTTTAATATCATCTGATGGAGCTACATTTTCTTTTTTCTCTGACAGCATATTTGTAGCTTTACCAATAAACCTGGCAACTTCTTCATAAACAAAAGTTTTTTCATGTTTTGGGGTTTCTTCCATCGGCCCAGGTCCATTAATTATTTTAATTGTTTCAGACACTTCAGATTTATTTGTTTCACCAGTTACATTCTGAGATAAATCATCGATACCTTCTTCGCATACTGTCCCATCTTCATACTCAATCTCTATTTGGCTTTGGGTACTTTGCTCCAACTGAGATTCCTAAAAACAAGATTGTATATTTGACAGATGTCATATTAGAAATGACAAATAAAAAATGTGTTAATTACTTTATGTTATTACTTCTAAATTAGACACACTTTGTGTCAATGTCTCGCTTTCCACCAGAAACTTTAATAAGTCAAAACACCACAGCTTTGGTTTTACTACTTCACTAGTCCCTGCTCCACTTGATGTGTTCTTCGATTTATTATATTCTTTAAAGAACTGGGTTCTGAGAGTATGTACATATTTTAACTTTAATGTCATTTATTTCAAGACATTGCCTGGATATAAACTCACTCAATTCATTTAATTCCATTCGGATTGACTCCAAAGCTTCTTGCCTTTTAGTTTTGTTATGGTACTGAGGATCTTTAGTCTTGTAAAGCACAAAATGTGTTCGATATAGCTCTATTAAAGCAATAATACTCTCTCGGTTCCACACAAATTTAAATCTTTTTTCTTTATCCATCTTTATATAATATACACACAAATAAAAATGTTTCTCATTACCTTCTATTTCTTTGCTCTAACCCTAATGTCCCTAATCTTAAAAACAAAAATAACGAAAGACAGAAGACAGGAAATAAATATTTGCTATTGGCTAGGAATCGAAATTGCACGCATGTCGAGAAAAAAAAGAACAATTTCTAATTTTGTGCTTGAAAACTCATGCAATTAATGCGGGCTCAAAAACCTCATAATGTGAACATAAGTTAACAATTGCATAGTTTTTATATATTTTATTTTACCGTGTCCTGTTGCCTTAGACAGACACAATTTCCCTAGACGCCACCTTTCGGAGAATATGAAGATTCCTATCTCAGTTGGGTTCTAGTAAATTTGACCTACTTTCATATTACCTTTATTTTATAAGCATACAAATAGTAATAATAGTAATAGTAATAGTCAATCATTAAAAAATATCTATTTAATTAATTCATACCTGTCGAATTAGAAAATGAGAATAAATAAAAAACCTGCAGGAATCGAAGATAACTTTTACGCTTTATCCAACTTCTTAACAGTAAAGTGTCAAATGATAACTTTTACGCATTATCCATGTCACTTCTTAACAGTAAAGTGTCAAATAGTATGATACTAAAACAGCTTTATGTTACTTGAAAAATTAAATGGTATGAAGAAGCTTAATATTGTTGACTACTTTATAAACAAGGAGAAGATTTACTGGTAAATACCTATATCAATTATTTAATAGAGAGTTATTGCAAGTTCACTTAAGGTCAGTCACTATTAGTGCCGCTCTTATTTTGACATTTGAGCATACGTAGATCACTAACTTTAATAAAGATTGTGCCTGTCCTTAATAAGAGAGTTATTGCAAGTTCACTTAAGGTCAGTTACTATTAGTGCCGCTCTTATTTTGACATCTAAGCATGCGTAGATGTTTATGTTCTAAAACTGACTTTATTAAGGATTGTGCCTGTCCTTATTTGTGGATGTTTAAGGGCAGCAGGTAGTGGCGACTTTATAGCTTTCGAATGCGCTCGTCATTTAAATCTTCTAAAATTATAATTTCTAATGCCTCTTTAATATTAGGTACTATTATAGAATTTATTTGACTCTAATTACGATATCACTATTAGTGGCTGGCTTTATAGAAATTTGCAATATCTCTCTATTAAAGACAGGCACAATCTTTATTAAAGTTAGTGATCTGCGCATGCTTAGATGTCAAAATTAGAGCGGCACTAATAGTGACTGACCTTAAGTGAACTTGCAATAACTCTAATATTAAAAACTTAGGATTTCAACTGGCATAACGTCTCGAGCACATACTTTGATTTGCTTTTACTATACGGAGAATGGTCGCCACATACTTTGATTACTATACGAGGCAAGAGAGAGGTCCGACACGCCCAACATAGGGCGCGGCCATTTTGAACCCTGTGACACAGTTTACAGCTAAAGAATCAGATCGCTCACTCTGCGTCGGCACTTTGGATCTCAATGTTTCAGTTTATACACTGTGCAACTCGGATAATACAATATATGACAACCGCCTATAATAAAACAGTAGTCTTCTGCGTATCCTGAATTTGTATCCCTGGAGTGTATGTTATTTTGGAACTTTCAACAGGTCTGAGTGAGCTAACTGATTCTCTAGCAGTAAACTGTGACTCCAAAAATAATATTCACCGACACTGACAGCAGTAAGCAAAATATCAGGTGCGTTTTAATCATCCGCTTCTGCTTCCGGAATTGTCAGTTTAGTCGTTTTAACCCACATACTTTGATTTTATTTTACTATACGGAGAATGGTCGCACTGCGCAGCTTTCTGAGTGCCTTTTAAAAGGAGATAGAAAACTCCGCCATTTTGAACCCTTATTACGTGTTGCCTACATCTTGGCGCAATATTTTTAATAGGTGCGTTTTAATCATCCGCTTCTGCTTCGGAATTGTCAGTTTTCTTGTTTTAATCTGACAGGTTAAAACGACTAAACCGACAATTCTGGAAGCAGAAGCGGATGATTAAAACGCACCTGATATTTTGCTTGCTGCTGTCAGTGTCAGTGAATATTATTTTTGAAGTCACAGTTTATTGCTAAAGAATCAGTTAGCTCACTCGGACCAGTTGAAAGTTCTAAAATAACATCCACTCCAGGGATACAAATTCAGGATACGCAGAAGACTGCTGTTTTATTATAGGCGGTTGTCATATATTGTATTATCCGAGTTGCACAGTGTATAAACTGAAACATTGAGATCCAAAGTACCGACGCAGAGTGAGCGATCTGATTCTTTAGCTGTAAACTGTGTCACAGGGTTCAAAATGGCCGCGCCCTATGTTGGGCGTGTCGGACCTCTCTCTTGCCTCGTATAGTAATCAAAGTATGTGTTTTAACCTGTCAGATTAAAACAAGAAAACCGACAATTCCGTAGCAGAAGCGGATGATTAAAACGCACCTATTAAAAATATTGCGCCAAGATGTAGGCAACACGTAATAAGGGTTCAAAATGGCACTCAGAAAGCTGCGCAGTGCGACCATTCTCCGTATAGTAAAAGAAAATCAAAGTATGTGATGGTCGCACTGGTCAAAATAATAACAAATGGATAGGAAATATTGAGCCCTTCAAAGGTACTCCGGAGGAATTTGGGAGTTATCTCGACAGAATATGTTCAGAATAAACGTAACCGAGGAGGAAATGAACGTGTCATTGTTCATAACGTTAGCGGGTTCAGTAGTGTATAGAACTCTAAAAATCTTAGTTGAACCCAAAATTACCCGCGGGAAATTTGAAAAAGAAACCGTCGGCTGACAAAAATTATAACAACAAGAACATTATTGCCAAACGTAAAATATTTTTTAGCACAGTCGAAATAAATTAAGGTTGATTTTAGGTAGTGGCCATAGGGACAAGAGTTTCCTCTAAACTTATTCCTAAAAAATTGAGTAAATGCTTACAATGTATACATTTTTGAAAAGGGGAAGAAATGATATTTCGAAGGATGTTAAAAATTATTACAAGGTGTTCTATTTAAAGTAAACTCACAATTTTGGTTCAAAAAGTTAATTTTTTTTCGGCACTTTCCAGAAAAAAATTACATGTGGCAACATGGTCAACAGAAACTTAAAGTATATATAGGAAGTCTAGTGAGAACTGCATATCGATATCTTTTTTCGTTCTAGAGTTATAAGTCATTAAAATGTGTCAATTTATAATCTTTTTAAATTGTCTTCTATATTATCGGTTTTATGACGATAAAAATTAAAATTAAGCTTTCAGTCAATCTGAATAGTCAATCTTCTCAACATATAAACAATTGGCTATATTTATTGAATTATTTTATTATAGTTTTAATTAATTTAAGATTCCTATTTTATAAAGTTTACTCTATATATTGTTATTAATTTATCGTAAACTTTAACCTAAAATACGCATATTTATAAAGTACAAAAATGAGGAGAATTATTGCTTCAGTAACGAGTCTTTGTCTGAAACCAGTAATTGTTCAATTTGCGACGAGATCGCATTAACAATCTCTTTGTTAGCTGTAAGTTTATTGAAGAAATTACCATGGTTGTGAATGGGGATAATATTATCCGGCAAAGGCAGTGAAATAGTGGAACCGATACAGAACAAACAAATCAAGTGTTCAAACACTGACTGCCAGTTGTGATTTTAGTTGGCTATGAATCATGATAGAATGTTATATTATTAAACTGTCGTTTCATGCTACAGGGTTGAATTTTATGGGAGGATGTTATCTGTCTTATTTATTATAAATTGCTAAAATAGTTATTTATGCAACAAGTCTGTAAAGTCAAAAAAGGGACTTTACACAAGAGATGTATACAATATGTTCTCTACTACCGTGTATATTATCCACTAATATTAGAAATATAAGTATTTATATAAAGTATTTTGTTGCTATGTACAATTTTTGTCAAATTTTCCTTTTTTTTCACTAGTGCGTAAAGAGTTTTACTTTACGCACTAGTGAAAAAAAAGTAAAACTTTACGCACGGTAGTAGAACATATTTTATTTTGTAATATTTGCTTTATAATACGCATTACCGACTATAATTTAACTACGGTCACTTAAGGGGTTATGATTGACAACTTGTGTTATTTTTAACAGGTCTGTTATTTTATAAACACATAGAAATAACAACCTGTTCACAAATAACGTGTCTATTAAAAATAACATTACTTGTCCATCATAACCCCGTAATACAGGTAAACTATGTGTGTTAAATAAGCGCATAAATAAGGGGATTTTTTCTTAGGAGCCACGAACTGAAAAGGTTTAGATTTTAAGATTTTAGATTAATTCTTTGTTTATTGTTTCCAAGGTGAATGTTGGTTGTCATTGTGCCTTTGCTTATTGTGAACCAGTTATTTATTTTTGTTGTTATTGGATTATTGTATTGTAAATAAGCGCATTATACAGTGTGACTAAATTTAAAGTCAGTTAAAGTAAGTAAGATTTATTATTTGAAAATGAACATGAATGAAATTAAATATATGCAATTAAAAAACTGTTAATACTCATGATTATTTATTATTCTGGCGAACATAAAAGCAGCGCGTTTCTTTAACTTTCTTCCTTGGAGATGACTCAAGAGTTCCGAGAAATTTACGTGCTTTTCTCATAACTTTCAAGAAAGCACCTAACTTTAAAAAATAAATAAAAATTAATGACTTGTTGAAATTAACAAAATACAATAAAAAAACCCTCATTTCACCCCCACATACACATTAAGACAAAATAAATTTTAAAAAAAGAATTGAAACAAAAAAAGATTCATTCATTAGTCTGTTTTGTGTCATCGATATACCTATTTTAGTTGTACTTTTTAATACTAATAATTACATTGGTTCTCGTCTTTGATTATACAAACCTTAGATTAAACTGCGCATAATCCCACTTCCAAACTATTCACACCGACCAATCACAGTTGAGGACGTCACATGTCAGAGTGGACCAATTTAATCCCTAAACTATTCCACACTTTTAAAATTTAATTACCCAAAAATATTAAAAACTATTTAAAATAATTTGTTTAGCAGACTGTACAATAGCTATCTTAGTCACACGTAGCGCGTTCTCTGTCTGGGCGTCGAACACCTCTAGAAATTTGATGAACTGTAATGTAGAGGGCTTATCTGACCAGCAAATAAAATTGTTAGTTGAATTATTGTACCAATAGGTATCAGGCGCGATTGCCTTCAATAACTCTTTCATTGCGATTATACAATTATGGAGTGGAGAGAAGATATCGTAAACGGAAGTATATTAAAGGCTATAATATTAAAACATTGAGAGAAAACCAATAAACGATTTTATACATCAAGCATTTGTTTTCACTTTTGTGGTTTGGGAATTGTCTTAATAATTTGTTGAGGTATTTTTGAGATTTGTTTTTGAATTTTCCAATTATTCAGATTTTATAATACTAATCCGGTTTTTTTCTAGCCACATCTCGTATAATGTTCAATTATAATTTCCAAAGGAACACCATTGTGTCACACTGTATTTAGCGTGTCGGGATGATATGCATATGCGAGTTGGTGAAGATCTCGGGGGATATACAGCCACCCTCATGTTTCGTGCCTTCCAACTTCGGGAGATATGTATCTCGGGTAGTTTGATTTCTAATTTTCATCTGACAGGGATTTACCGGTATATGGCAATACAATTTATATGAGAATAATAGGAAGGGAATATTTGTCAGACTAGTGCCACTCACTATTCTTTTGTTACATGAAACAATAAATAAAATGTTCAATATTTTCTACGTTAAATTGTTAATGCCCTATATTGTTTTGTAAATCTTTTTGTTTATAGTACTATTAATGTATTCATATTAGTATAAATATGTTCTTAAGTTTTTCCAGAAGATTTTTTTAGGTTAATAAATTTGTTAACTTCCTGCTTTGTATTTTTATGAATGTTTTTATCGCAAGTTTTAAAATTAACAAAACTTTTAATATTTGCAAATTGATTATAATCATAATACTAGATAGAGAGTTATATATTGTCTTCCTTTCCACAAAACTACATTGTTAGATAATATTGCTTATATAGATGTATATCGGGACGGTAGCGTAGGTGTTTAAGGCGCTCGTATTCACTTGCGAGCAATTTTGTGGTAGAGATACTTTGAGTTAAATACCTTAATTTAAATATTCTACATCAAGCACTTTAAATTACATATTTTAAATTGGATATTTTAAATTAAATATAATAAAATGTAATATAATATTTACTATAATAGTAAGTGGCTAAAGGGTTGAAATAGAGACGTAATCTTCTAAGGAAAAATATAGATTTTATCAGATTTTTCCACGCAAGCCCATCGAATGTATGAAAACGTACATGATCACTAGTCTGAAAAATATATTTTCTTGAATGATCTGAATGTATAAGCGCATTTTGGGCTCGGAAATTTTTTCTGATGAAATCGATTTTTCCTTGTGTTATCCCCAAGAGCCACTCGTAAATTTTCTTTTTTTCTACTCAAGATCGATGTACTTTTTAACCCTCTTCGAGGCTTGTATGCGAAAATGGGTCACCCAAATCGGTCACTATCTGACGGTCTATGTAGAAGATTATTATCATATCGTTTAGGTTTCTTTAGAATGATTTTTATAAACATTTTTTTGATAGTTTCTAATTTTTTAATTTGACTTTTTCAGAGGTCCTGGAAATTGACCCTTTAGAAATATTTCATTTACTAAATGAGTAAGAGGTTTCTTTATAAATTTCTTAATAAGTAATTAATATTTACTAGTTATTCCGGCTATTCCTGGTGCTTTTTTTTTGGTTTTAGATCTCTTATGGCATTTTCTATTTCCTGTTCACAAGTTGACAAAAAAAAAACCTGAGTGGCAACTATATTTTTGATTCCATGTCATATTTGGTTTTTTATTTTTTTCTGCCAAGTTTTACCTACATTAAAAAAATACTCATTGAAATAGGTTTTTACATCTTTTTTTTTTTTATTTAGTTTAACATTATTTTTATCGTTTTCAATTCTATCATTTTGTTCAGGTTGTTTTCCAACGTAGGTATTTACGATTTTCCATAGAGTTTTACTATCTTTACTGTCTCTAATTCTACAATAAAATAGTCTTCCTTAGTTTTTTTTTATTAGTTTACAAATTTGTTTTTATATCTGTTATATTCTAGTCTTTCTGCCTTATTTTTCGGATCATTTTTTTGAACAAGATATAAAGTTGCTTTGTGTTCTGCTGATTTCATCAGACCTTGTGTAATCTACGTTTGCCTTCTTTTGAATTTATTAAAATAATTTTCTTTCGCTTGTCCTTGATATAATTACATTGTAGTTTCCTTGAAACCTACTCATCAGCACGTATTTTTTCTAGAGTAAACAAAATGCCCCATATTCACTGCTCCTATCGTATACCAAACCTGCATATCATTTCTTTTTTCGTGCTCACCAGCAACGGACTAAATTATATTTAAAAGTGAATTTAAAAATTAAAAATGCTAAAACGCGCTTATTTTTCTTAAGATCGGGATAAAAATATTGCAAAACAAAGCTGATAAGGTAGTTAGTGAACTACTTACAGAAACCATGATAATGATAGATTTGAATATAAAATGTACAAAAATAACTTAACAAATTTATTAAAAATTTGAAAAGAAAATTATTACAAGAAACAAATAGCAACAAATAAAAATAATTCTAAACACCTATGGCATACAATAAAAGAAATCACTGGAAAATCAAAATCATCAATTAATATTACAAGTATAGCCCATGATAACACAATAGTAACTAATAGAAAAGAGTTGGCTAACTTGTTTAATTATCATTACGCAAATATAGGAAAAAAAAAATCGCCGACCAAATTATCAAACCAAAGAACCCAATTGTTTTTTGTTTTTTTTTTTTGTTTTTTTTTTGTTTTTTTTTTGTTTTTTTTTTGTTTTTTTTTTGTTTTTTTTTTGTTTTTTTTTTTAGTGTGTCATCGGCTTCAACTACCAGGGTTATTTCGCATCGTGTTCTGTGCAGGCTTTGTTACTGTTTCCCAGCGCCACTTTAGGAAGAGCACTGTTAATTAGAACCCAAAAAAAAGATTTTGTTAATGTTTCAATTTTTCTTAAACCAACCAATCCCACTGAAGTGACTAACTTTATAAGATATTTAAAGAATCATAAATGTCCTGGAATAGATGGAGTAACATCCAAACATTTAAAACTCTTATGTGAATATGTAAAAGAACCACTAGTTTATTTGATAAATAAAATAATTGAACATGGCATTTTCCCGGATATACTTAAAACGGCAATAATGAAACCATTGTTTAAAAAGGATGACAAAAAAGAAATGACTAATTATAGGCCTATATCTTTAATTAGTACGAAAGCAAAAATTCTAGAAAATGTTATTAAAACTCGTCTAGTAGAATTCCTAGAAAAAATTATTTATTGTCTAAAAATCAGTTTGGGTTTAGATCACAAAAATCTACAGAGGATGCTATTGTCTACTTGACAAATAATATCTATAAACTTATGGATGAAGGTAAGTATGTAATAGGTATATTTTTGGACTTAGCCAAAGCCTTCGATACTGTCAATCATAATAAATTGATTGACTGTATGGAGGGTCTAGGAATAAGAGGAATAGCTCTGGGTTTGTTTAAATCGTACTTAAATAATAGAATACAATGTGTGCAAATTGAAAGCGAGTTGAGTCAGGGGCAACAAGTTATGACTGGAGTACCTCAAGGAACAGTTCTTGGTCCAGTCTTGTTTTTAATATATATTAATGCATTACTTACACATGGTTTCAATGCAAATATCTCATCATTTGCAGATGATACTGTTATTCTCTTTTCTGGTAATTCCTGGTTAAGCAATTAGCTGAACACGACCTAAAAAATATAAAAAGATGGTTCGATGAGATGACTCTTACATTAAATTTAGATAAAACTAAATTCTTAACATTCTCCTGTAACAAAAGTAATTGTTCAACTTTTCAATACTTATCTATACCTCTTGATAATGTAACGTACACCATCGAAAATGTTAAATCAATTACTTATCTCGGTATTGAAATCGATCAGCACTTCAAGTGTAAACAAAATTATAAAAAAATAAGATCAATACTATTTACTTTTAAAAAAATGAGGAATATTCTTCAAACTAACGAACTAAAAGTTTTATATCATGCACTGGTTGAATCCCATCTACAGTATGGTATTTCGGGCTAGGGAGGCATGTATGCGTGTTGGAAGTTATTCAAAAGTTTTTCTTAAAAATAATATATAATAGAAATAAAACTTATCCGACAGAAAACCTTTTCCAAGAAACTAGTATATTTAGCTTGCAAAAATTATATTTTTATAGAATGCTGTGTCTTCGACAAAAAAATCAATCTCCCACATACAAGGTACAAAAAAAAGTCAGAATTTGAAACCGCAAGAGCTACAAAATCAATTGGTCAAAAAGCATTTTACTTTATTGCACCACGTATTTTCTCAAAAATTCCTCATTTTAAATTATTTTTCCTATAAAAAAAATTTAAAATTTGGTTAAAACAACTATCAGAAAATGATATTCAAAATATGTATACAATTTCTAAATAAAGCATTAGTGTTAATTCAATCTAATTCCTTTTGATATTTTTTGTAAATATTTATGGATTAGAGAAAAATATTTGTGATTTAATTCTTACTTTTTTTTATCTATAAACCATTAAATTTTAAAGTACTACATTATAGATAAATAAACATTATTATTATATTATTATTATTATAATCATGTTAAAATCGTTGTAGTATAAACTTTATTGAATTTTCTGCCTGTGTATTTTGACATGCGTAACACAATGTAAATTGTCATTAGTATTATGTCGATCTAGATTAAAGTTGCCCTAGTTCAAAATTTTTGCTGTTGGTTTATCTATGAGGATTTTCTAGTCTCTCTGTTTTTCTTCATGCTCATTTTTATGCTATCCTGAGCATATTTTATTTAAGCCAGTTATTTACTATTTCTTTTTCTTTCCATTAAAATATATTTCTTTCCGGAAAAATGCTGAGCTAAAATACTTTTCCGTAACGGACGAAAATTGCCAAGATTTAAAATTTGCTCACACATAAAGAAAAATAAACTTTCCGATCCGCCCACGGATCGAGAGATAAAGAGAGAAATGAAAATAACAAATCCTCGGTCCACTAGTGATATTTCAGAGCTGAAAAGTCTGGAAAGTTGTTGCTTGTATAGAATATTACTGGCCAAGACTGGAAGCCTGCATTTCCGGTAGGACGTGTCCAGCATGAATTTCGTGGTCTCGCAATCAGCAGAAGCCGTGACGGCAATGACAACCGGAGGGGCAAGCGGGCACGATATCTGCAGACGCCTAGTCCACCCCTGCCCTCCATATATACGTGACTACCCTCTCGAATTGTAACTTATGAGGCCAAACAATATTGGACTGGATTTGGTTTTATTTTCGGACTGAGAGGAATGCTATATTGGCGGTGTAGCGCTTTTGCGGAGTGTTTTTACTGGCATAAGTCAGTGGTTGCGGAGAATTTTCTATTAGGATTGAAACGAAATCTGCAGGATTATGGAGAGAATCGAAAAAATTGCACGAAAAAATCTTTGACGAAATAAAATATTTTCTCGCTATAAAAACATTTTTTTTTATTTAAAATTAACTTATTTCGGCAGCTTAATGGCTATTGACACAAAAACAGTACACTTTTATTTAAATTTAAAATTTCAATATTGTAATCAACTTAAAGTAGATGGTACAAATGAGTATCTCGTAAAAATTTAATTACTATTATATTTCTTTTAAAGAGTCTTTGAAACAGTGACTTCTTTGAATATCTACTTAATGATTGCCTTCCAGGAGGAAATGTATAGTGAGAAGGATTTCGTAACGAGGACACATTGGATAACCGTCTGCAAGTCCTAACCTTCGGATTATGATCCCCTGTTTACCGTTCTGAGGAAGTATTTTGACTGGGTTGATCACGGATGGTTGGATATCATGTAATTTTGTGTTTACTACATTCCAGTGGTAAAACAAATTGTTTAAAATATTTTGCTTCATGCTTTCTGTGAAGTTAAATATTTTCCATAGATAGATTGGATGATGAAGCGTTTTTCGCTACCTGGTCAGCTCTATCGTTATCAAATATACTCAACTTTCGTGTGATGGAAACGAAACCATGAAAACGAAGATTTTGTGGAAAGAGCGTTATATATCTTAAGCCTTGGTTTCTTTGAACACTTCGCCGCGGTGAGCGGACAGTCCGTCAACCGTCGCGTTTTGACGATTTTATCCAACCAGAGTAATTAAATGGGAATGATTTTCTTGAATCCGCTTAGCTGAGCAGGACGGCATCGTGCCGCTGATTTGTCGCGAAGAGTCGGTTGATATCTGTTGAGTTTGATATCAGCGGAATCGTCGGCGTGTGCGGAGACTATATTGTTATTAATTTTAAAGCAATGAATGACAAATTCACACATACAGATGACATCATGACTTTATTTTTAAGTTTCTTGGAAATTATGTCTTTTATAAAACTCAACACGAATTCAAAAAGATCTGTAGAAAGTCTAAAATACTTCCTAAATTTGGTTTCATTTCCAAAAAGCCTCCGCTGCACAGTGATATTAAAGGCACTTTCTGTATCGCGACACAAAAACAACTTATGCACTGACTTATTGGAAACTTTGACGGTTGCAATTGCCAGTTCCTCTTGTTCTTCCTCTTCCAACAATAATAACAACACAAACAATTTATTTGCATCCGTTTACATTCATAATACATAAACAGCACGTACAGATATAGAGAAAGTATCATTTTCTATATTTTTTAACAAACCACCTCGGGCGAAAATTGCTGTCCTCAGCGGTCGACGGACTGTCCGCTCACCTTGACGGAGTATTCAAAGAAACCAAGGCTTTACGTATGTTCTGTACTATAAGATGTTCGGAATACATGTTTTTCATAGAGTATATTGTGTTGTGGGTCATACCTGTATCACGGCATAATAAACAATCGGCAGGCTAACTTGTCTTGGCGGCAACGCTACGCGCACATCTACGCGCATATCTACGCGCACACCGCCATTTTGGGGTCCAACCACTCAATCAAGCCAGTGGCGTCACTGTCGTCGTTTATATCGACAAAAACAAACAAGTTGCAGTAGCACGGAATCAGTAGCGTGTATCTTAAATTTATTTTGTTTGTGATGTTTGTATTATGTAGTTATTGTTATTTTTTTAGAATTATAGATATTTTTTGACACTTTTTATGTAGTAGTTGTTTTCCAGTGTTAATTTGTGAACTTATAAGTGTTTTACTATGTCTGGGCAAAGTTGTGCAGCAAAAAACTATATGAATAAACTGTATTAAAAATTTTTTTCGGTTTCTTAAAGATCTTATTAGGTATGTATGGTATACGTTTAAAAAAATCCTAGTTTATGAGTCAGTTTGTCAGTTATAAAGCTATTAGTAAGATGTAGGTAGGTGTCTAGTTACCGTCACGTAAAGTTTAGCGTCAATTTATATTTACTTATGTAGGTATATTATTAAGATTTAAAGTAAAATGTTATATTTTAAACATCTCCCGTATGGAGTTGACAAAATGGAAAAATCTTTATTTTTATTTTATTATAAAAAAATTCTGTTTGACGAAAAAATAGGTTTACTATATTAATATGTTAGGTCAGGTGTACATGGTCTTAATAAATGAAGAAACTTAAAATTGACAAAAGGAAAAAATCTGTATTACCTTATTGATTTTACGAAGAAAAGTCACAGTTTTCCTTTCGGTTTTCCTTCATAACTTTAAAGAAAACTTTTTCTTGTAATTTTCTTCAACAAGCAGAATTTTTTGTATGGAATAATTTTTTTTTCTGAAAAAAAAAAAAAATGAATATTAATCGTAATTGTGTTGTTCCCAAATATTGAAATGCTTAACAAAAATTTAATTCTGATATTCATTTTGATAATTATTCTAGATATGCGAATAACAAAGCTTTATAATCTTGATAAATCTAAAGTATTTTCATTACAAAAAGCAAGAAAATCTTAATTAGCCATTAAAGAAATTATAAGTAGTAAATTAGTAATGAGTCACAATCAAAATCATGTGTTTTAAGCAGTGCTATTAAAAATGTAAAATTCTTATATTTTGTCGAAGTAAACTCAAAAGCCCGCCAATTTTCAAGCTAAAATAGTATTACATCTTTCTACTGAGTATTAATTGCACAAAACTATTCCATATGTCGCTGAAGGTAAACATACTGCCAAATTTCTGTGAGGAATCTGCAACTTTTAATTATCCTTCCTCCATGATGGTAACTGTGTAAACCCTACATTGGTCCAAATTCAAAGGACGTTCAAAAAATTGCAATGTTTAAATTTATTACATTATTACTTGTAAGGCTACATGAAATTCGTAGGACTAGTAAGGATGAGCTATTTTCCAAAATCGCGTGTAATGGTGGCAATATTATCGAAAATGTAAATATAAACAAGCATATTAATGAATTGCATGCACAAAATATTATTATTTTTTGAGAACATTTTATTATATATATGCGGATTTTTAATAAAAAAAATGTCTTAAAATTCAACGTTGCGATGTATGTACACAATATGCCTTAACACACGAAGACTTGGATATAAGCTCCATGTATTGTTATTATAAAGCATACAAAAAAAGCAAATAAAGATATTTTTGGCAATTTAAAAATGTCAAATAATAGTTTTGTGTGTTTAATAACAAAAATTAAAATAATTTTTCATCACAATTTTGAATTATTTATCACTAAATCCGGCGTTTGTAATTTTTTTTTAGATTTAATTAATTCCGAGATAACATTTGACGCACCTTGTCCCCGATTTCCATAAATATATGTTATTAAGGGTCGATTCCACCGTTGTGTTAAACGGAGATTAGAATGACATTGTTAATGTAAAAATGTAATTTTAAACTTCGTTTAACACAACCGTGGAATCGGTCCTAAGTTATATTTAAGGCTGATCATATATTTCACTTTAAAAATATTAATAGAAATTTTAAGACCATCAATAAAAACAAGCTAATTATTTGGCGCAATCTGTGAAGCCTTTTTGTTTTAATACGATCCTGCCTATCAATACCTTATTTTATTACAAAATCTTTAAATACGCTTTAATCCGACCCTGATTAAGACCCCCGAATGGCGTCGTCAAGGTCAAATTTTCTTAGTATAATATTTGTATGCGATCAGCGGAGAGTGGGCCTGCCGATTGTTTTTTATGCCGTGCCTGTATATTATATAATTTATACAGAATGAAGCATAGATATCAAAATCTGTGTAAAAATGTCTAATGTCAAGTAATTATATATCGTCGTCAATATCCCGAAGTGACGTAACTTGATTTTCACAATTTTACAAGAGAGCGTTTTAAAGTTTTTTTATAAAGTTACGTCTCTTCGTGAAATTATCAGATACACACGGTTAGATACGTGCTATTTTAATAAATGTAATTACATTTAGGGGGAGTGCAGATATGCATCTTATATACGGTCTTGTATCTTGCAATGCTTATGAAGCAAGAAGGTTTTATGAAGAAAGATATCCTAATCGTAATATTCCAAATGAGAAAACATTTCAGCGACTTGACCGACGTCTAAGAGAGACTGGTGGACGATTCCCAGTTAATAAGGTAACATTATTGACTTTTTTTAATAATTTTTAGGAAGTTTTGGGAAAACAAGTAGTGATGCTGATGTGACAAGAACAGTACGTACGGTGCAATTGGAGGGAAATATTTTAAAAACTGTAGCTAGTACTCCTTCAATAAGCACTGAAAGATTAGCTTCATGTATCAAGAACAACAATTGCTGAAGTACTTACAGAACAGTTGTTATACCCTTATCATCTGCAAAAAGTGCATCAACTACTTCCTGAAGATTTTCCTCGAAGAATTCAGTTCGCAAACTGGCTGTTAGATCAGCAACGAACAAACGAAAACTTCATTAGCACTATTCTTTTTACTGATAAAGCAGGGTTTACCAAAAATGGTATTGTAAATTTACATAACTCGCATGTATGGGCTGATGAAAACCCTCATGCCACTGTTGTTCATTATTATCAACATCAGTTCCAATCAATTAATCTTTGGGCAGGAATAATCGGCAATTTGTTTATTGGACCATGCGTATTGCCGCCACGATTGAATGGTAAACTTTATTTACAGTTCTTTCTGAAAGCTTTTCTGGATTCAATAGAGCATTTGCCACTAGAAACCCGCCGAAGCATGTATTTTATGCAAGATGGAGCTCCACCTCAATTTAGCGTCACTGTACGGGACTACCTGAATAACGCCTATCGAAATCGTTGGATAGGCAGAGGAAGTCCAATTGCTTGACCTCCTCGGTCTCCCGACCAATGGATTTTTACCTGTGGGGTCATCTTCAAACCTTGGTGTATTCCTCTCCGGTTGATACTAGGGAGGAACTTTTATGGAGAATCATATTTTATTGTGATGTGATAAGGAATAATGCTGGGTTGTTGTGGCGAGTACAGCAGTCCTCTATTCGTCGGGCCCGCGAGTGTATCAGAGTTCACGGAGCACACTTACAGAGTTTTTAATTGATTATTTCTAATTAGCGTATTTAGGTTCAATCGTTACAAGCTTTAGTTAGTTCAGGATAAAAACAATACTCCAACTTGTATTTTAGAATTTACCAATTTGAAATTAGCTAATAAAAATCAAACATTAATTCTTCTATTTTTTTTTCTCGAAAACCGTTCATTTTATCGACAGTGAAGAAGAGTAGCTTTTCTTTAGTTTAATACTCAAGGTATCGAAATTTATTTTTATTAACTCCTTATCATACAGGGTGTTAAAAATGTAAGCATTAAAAGTTACAACCTAGTCCACCCCTGGTAAACTAAACAAGCTAATTATGTTTTAAGGGCAGTATTTTAAGGGGCACTTACTACTGTTTATCGTATTAAATTTTCACTAAATTCTATTATGTAGTTTGAAAGTTATTCAGGAAAAATTGATTTCCAGTGGCGTTCTTTTGAAGGCTGTATCTTCATAGGGAAGGCCGCTTGGAAAAAAATTATGGAAACTTGTCATCTTATTTTTTAATGTTATCTCTGAATCAGAAAGACCTCCCACATTTTCCCGGACAACCTGTATGTTTCCCTTGACAAACTAACGTTATATTTTGAACTTAAAGTAATTAAACTTTTCACTAAAAAGTAATATTTCAGTTTCGTAATTTCAAATATTTTTGACACAATCACATACATAACAAAATTTTAAAACGGTTCTGTCCTTTTTACATTTGCGGAGACTGCCCTGATATCTAAACGATTTTCTTCTTCAAAGTAGTTAAGTTGTTCAACCGTTGTCTCTATTAAGGTTGTTAACGCCCACTTCTAAACAATAATAATAAAAACAATTCAACATATTTTGTGTGATTGCATAATGCCGTCCAATGTGCAGACCATATTATGCGCGCCACTAAGCAAAGTGTTACCAGTCTCTCCCTCAAATTATCTATGGCGCGCTGGACAGTTGATAAATAAAAAAAAGACAGTAGGCAACAATCAGATGATCGAAAAAAAAAAAAGAAAAAGAATTCTGTCAGATAAAAAAATAGACATAACCTTTTATATATTTGTTCTCGTTTTGTACTTTTGTAGTTTTAACAAGTTATTTGAATATAGTTATTGATAATTACATAATACATTTTAATTATTACAGGTATATAAAGTCTACACAAATGAAACAAGTAAAAATCAAAGGTATCTCAGATCTCAACTAACCAGGGGCCTATTCTCCAGTTGAGAGAATGATCATTTCATGCGAACTGGACAGTCGTTCTCTAAAAAAGTGTGTGAGTGGTATTCTTGAATTGAAGTGAATGATCACTTCGCATGAAAATCGAGAGAACGTACTTCTCTTAGTCAAAACCGGTAGAAGAGCATCATTTCGGGAGAACATTGAAAGAACTGTCATTGTCGTGCGCTATCAAAACGTCACTTTTTTAATTAAAATTGATTTGGACAAAGCTCTTATTTATATTCATGTTTTGAATGATCTAGCTGAAGCGGAAGAAGATGCCAATCGACCAAATAAAATTTTTTTAAGAAAAGAGGATCCTTTTGACTTTAGTGAAACGAATATTGATAAAAAATGTTCGTCTAAGTAAACCTTTGGTACGGGATTTAATAGAAAATAATGGAAAATATAATCTGTTATTACAATTGTCAAAAAATAATAAAAAATTTAAGTAAAGTGCCTTCTAAAATAGTTCTAACGCACAATTTAAATTTAGCAGCGATGCTCCGTGAACCTATGAGATGTGAATGATTCAAGAATACCGAATACGATGACCGAGAGAACAAATTGGTGATATGACACTTCACATCCCACAGTGGAATGTTCACATCGTTCAACTTGGAGAATAGGGCCCCTGGTATAACTAAGTCCGTGTAAAGAAAACTTGTTATATCCTGAAAACGTCAAGTGTCAACTAAAATTTCTACTTTTAAATATCAAACGTGCCGCCTCAGAGTATCAGTACTGTTTGTTACATATATTTGGATTATACTTTTACGTCATTATGTCAGTTTTGCTGAGAATAAATGCAATATTTTCATTATATTTATATTTCGTGTTGAAATCTTTTCCGTTTGAATTAAGAAAAATATATCAGTTTCTATTCTGTTAGTCGACCTTCTGTGGCAGGCCAGTCCACCACTGACGATGGTTTAGAGGATGGGGGTGAGAGAGATCTGGATATTTTAATTGCACGGATGTCGTGCATGTAAACAAGGAAGAGCGGTCGGGGTTATCGAATTGTAAGTGAAACCAAACCGGCTACAGCAAGCAGCAGCAACTTGATGTGGAAATCATCCCCAGCTGCTCCACTGTTTACTTCATCTGGTCGTAGTTTGCGGCCCGATGAACACATCGTGGTGACAGATTGGGTTTCTTCTGTCTTTTCGTTTCTGCCTCCGGTTTTTATTAATTGAAGTCCGCAAAGAAGGGGTGCGATATTTATTTTTAATAAAGATTAAGTTTTCCCCGATAGAAATTTAATGGCTTTTATATTACTGATGTACGGCTTATATGAAACACAATACATTGTATCATTGAATTTTATTTATCAAAAACTACAGAGGACTAAAAATGATTTAAATAGTTCCCATATGTATACATTTGTTTTAAAGTTACTTTATTAAAACTTGGCTAGATTTGCTCCAAAAGACTGGAATTGTGGACCATGTGGTGTCTCTCAGAGTCTAATCCTACTATGGAAAGTTTGTAACGTAGTGATTTGTTTTAATCTGAAAAAATAACCGATTTCTTAAAAAAAGCCATAGGTATATAAAATTTTGCACAACTTCCAATGTCTTAGACTGGTAAATATTTCTTGTTATCTAAACCAGATATACGATATAATGAAACCTGTAATCTCGTCTTTTCTTGTTTTATAAGTGTAGGCATGGGCGTAGGCAGGAATTTGTCCAGAGGGGGGCACGACATCATAAAAATGATATTCGAGAGACGCTAAAATGGTGGTTCCCACCTTACCGAGACTGAGGCCCACAAGGGTAAACTCGTTGCGTAACAAAAACGAGAAATGATTTAACTTGGAATGTAAGACCGAAAGCCGATAGTATCTAGTATTTGAACGTTGAATTTTTGGTTTGTGAAGCATTGGCATTACTTAGGTTAAACCATGTGATGATTTTCGCAAGCCTTGATGTTTCAAACCATTCCATATCGTTTTTTCATTAGGGTTTAAAAACTTGTTCGAGCAATTTAGCCAATAATAAGTGGCCCCTTTACCTCTTAAGCCTGCTCATGTAAAATATTTGGGATCCTTACTTAGCCTATTTATATTCTATTAATAAAGGACAGAAGGATAAGTATTGCAACTATGTTGAAAGAAATAAATTGGCTTTCAGTTCAGAATTATGTTCAGTACATGACTGATATTTATTTATAAAATAAAAATTACATTTAGTACCATCGTATCAGATCTATTAGAAAAAATTCAATATAATTCGCAATATAACAACTATAACACAAGAAGCCAATCTGACTTTCATGTACGGCAAGCCATCGCTAAAGTTCCCAAAATACAATTTTTATTAAAGGTTTAAAAAATTTAATAGACGGCCTACAGAAATTAAAAAAAAAACAATAAATGTAACCTCAAACAATACTTGATAAATAAACAAAACGGATATACTTTCTTGTGATAATACTTTTTAAACCTGCCCTTTTTAAGAATTTCCCTTAATATATTGTTATTTTACCCCTGGTTTTACCCGCATTTATTAAAAATTATTATTATGTTATAGAGTAGATCCATAGAGAGCAATGTAATTTACAAAGGCCTTCTTTCAACATACAAATAAATGACAACTTTATAATTAAAATGAAAGACAACAAAATACCTCGGTATCATAATTGATCAAATTTTGAAATGGGTTGATCACATTACTTCAATAAAATCCCAAATTGAGATGATTCATTTTTTATTATATCCTACCTCTGTTTTATATAATAAAAAAGTGCTTTGTATAAGAACATTATATTATCTGTCTTGCTGTACTTTTATTTATGGAAAGCCTAAATTGAGATACACTACAAATTATTTGCAATAAATATCAAAAGAAGCATATATTTTTAAATAATTTGACATTTAAAAGCCATTTGCACATCACAGTAGTTGACATCTTGATAGTTGACAGGCACAGCCAAGCCAAATAAAATGGCCGGTTAATTATTCTATGGAATAGCGACAGAGAGCCAGTAAATTTAATATAGGTATTTTTGTGGCTAGGGGCGAAATAGTAGTACGCTTAAGTTAGCACGACCATAAAAAAGTGATTTTTAAGAAACTGCTTATATTTTTCATAAATTGGCAGGCTTGACGACTAATTTCGGATAAAAATAGGCTATAATTGCAAGTCTGAAGGTCACAACCCGCCTTAGAAATTTTACCTTTACTATCAACAGCTGCTGTTTGACAGGTCGTTAGAGAATGTTTGCAATTTATGGAACGTTAAGAATGTTAGAAATGTTAGACGTTAGAAATTATTGGAATTCCTAAAATGGAAAATTCTGAAAATCAATAGGCTTCTAAGTTAGAAGTAATTATTCAAGAAAATCAAAACCGCAAGTCAATCAGAACTTTCGTTCTAGAGTTATCGTGCCGGCATACATACACACAGACGATCAGACCAACATTTTTTTTGCACTTTCGGACTCGGAAACATGAAAAAAAGTTATAAAAAATGGGGGTAAGAAAATTTATTCGTCTGCATGAATGCAATACTGAGGCCCCATAGGAAGGGCCTCAGTAATATATATGTTACGGGCAGTGTTGTAAATTAGGCACTGACGATATTAACCGGACACTAACGTTAGCAGAATGGTTAATCAAATAGGAGATTTACGAATATGACCGGCCAATATCGTTAAAGACCAAAATATCATCTTTGCCCGTAACATATACACTTATGTTTGTACTATATAAAGAATGCTTGAAGAGAAAAACAGACATAGACATAAGTGTTCGATAGGATTTAGGTCTGGTGAACATGCAGGGCAGTCTAATACTCTGACACCTTCTATTTCAAAATATTCAGCAAAGTCAAGAAATTCGTCTCTGACCTTCATTTGTCCACTGTCGAAGAATCGAACTTCAATTGAAAGCTGTTCCTTTCCTGATATGTCTGCAGTTTCATCTGCTAATATACTTAGAGATGCTGCTTTTTTATAACTTTAACAAAATGCTTTAAAGAACTCCACAAATATTTATAATTTCATTTTGGATACCTGTATAAGCAGTTTTTATGCCTCTGTCCATATGTTTTTTAAAATCATCATCACCAGCTTTAACTCTTAGTATTATTAAAGAATGAAACACCCGAAACAATAAAAAATATAAAAATATTTAATTTACGTCCACCCTTATGTATATTATTGCATACTAATAATAAAAAAAGTTGTACCTTCTTGTTTATTTTTCCTCTGAGAGGCAAGTCGTGAGTTCCATAAAACACTATTCCAGAAATAATTAATGAAAGAAATTTCTTGTTTCCTGCAACTATTTTCTGGTGGCCAGTTTGCATTATTACATCGACCAATATATTATCTGCAAATAGTTTTGCTGATTCAGTAGACTCTTTGTGCCACCCCGAATTGGCATGCATCTGGCATTGTGCAGTCTTTGAATTTAGTGAAAGATCTTATAATTAAAGATTCTAACACCCCACGCACATTCTTTGGTGAAAAGAGTACTAAAAATTGCAAACATGGCATTTTTCAAAATTTTGAGAAATGCCTAAAACAGTTACTTATTTTTTACTTACAGTTAGTCCAAAAAGTCTCCGTACACTACCTGCTTTACATCGAAATTTTTTGTTGTATTCAATTAATTAATCAAAAATCTATGAGAACATATTTTTATTGATAATTGAAACATATTTTTAACGATTATTAGTAATAATTGCAAAAACGAATCCTTATTTAAAAATTACATCAATAATATAAACATCCATACAAAAATAATGCCAAAAAAAGTCTCCATACACTTAACAGTTTCTAATCATAATTTAACAGATAGCAAACAAATGTAAAAACTAATATTTAGTTGGACCACCCATGGCCTTGATAATCGCTTGTAACCTTCTTGTCATACTTGAAACCAACTTTCTAGTAAGTTCTGCTAAAACGTTCTCCCATTCGTTCAATACTCTGTTTTTTAACTCTTCCTTACTTGAAACGTTATGTTTGCGAACGCGGGGTTAACATCAGGTGATTGCGGGGGTGTGTGAAGTTGCTGTCGCACGTTATGGATCATCCATTCTCGCACCAAGTTTGCAGTATGCTTTGGATCATTGTCCTGTTGGAAAATGTATCTTCCTTCGAGCGCTAATATCTGCACACTTTCTGCTAAATTGTCTCGCAAAATGTTCATATAGACATGCTGATCCATGTTCCCATTAATGAAATTTCCAACACTTCTAGCGGACATGCATCCTTATAGCAGAACACTGCCACCCCCGTGTCTTACCGTGGAACAGAGTTTTTTGATATCAAAGGCGGTATTCTTCTTTCTCCAAACTTTAGCTCTACCATCAGATCTAAAAAGGTTAATTTTAGTTTCGTCACTAAATATTACAGATTCCCAAAGGCTTATTAACGTATTCTGTAGCAAAAGCTAAACGTTTTTTTCGATTAACTTCCGAAATTAACGGCTTCTTTCTGGCAGTACACCCCTTATAGCCTGCTCTGTGTATACAATTTCTCACCGTTTGTGGGCAAACATTTTTTGAACATAGCTCTCGTATTCCTTCTTTTAGTTTTGGTGCACTTTTTTTGGGATTTATCATTACTTGCCTAACAATACTAGCTTCTTCACGCGGAGTCAGTTTCTTGGGACGACCAGAACGTGGTCGAATCTTGTAGGAACCCGTTAATTTATACTGGTTTATAATGTACTGAACGGTAGTATACGGCTTCTTAACAATTTTTCCAATATTTCTAAGGGATTTTTTTCTTTCGATAAATCAACTATCAACTTTCGAAGTGGAATTGCAATTTCACGATTTCTTTCTCTCATTTAAATGCTAATTTGAAACGTCACTGCAAATCTACCAACAACAAATGACAAATAATAAATTATGGCCGATAATTATTCATTTGTTTTTAGGCTGGCGAGCCATAGGTGCCTTGATGAAATGCAGCTAATTATAATGTGCTTTTTTCAATGAAAATTATGAGTGTACGGAGACTTTTTTGACATAAATTTTGCATAGATTTTTATAATGCCGATGTTTCTTTTAAATAAAAATGTCCATTTATTGTAATTATAACTTATAATCGTTACTTATGCTTCAGTTATTGAAAAGAGGGTATTCTCTCGTAGTTTCAATTAATAAATTAAATGCAACAGAAAAATTCTATATAAAGCAGATAGTGTACGGAGACTTTTTGGACTAACTGTATATACCAATTTAAAAGTTTTTCGCGTAAGTTTTGTTTTTTTTTTTTGGTTTTTCGAAAAATTCATTTTTAGTTTACTGGAATTTTAGTAGACCTGTATAAAATTTTTTTTTCGCAAAACCCTCCTTTTAAATCTATTTTTGTTTTCAAATGTTGCTATAAAGGTAAATTCCAGTAACACAAAACTGAATGGCTAGATTATTGCTGTTTTAGCCAGAGGGGGACCTAGCAAGAAATAGTGTTATCCCCGTTTTTAGCCGATTAATTTAGAATGGAAAACCAACAAAGTTGTTCGTGGTTTGGATGGTTAATTTGTTTTGTTAATTGATATAAATTTGTGCCCGAAATTATTTAGGTATAAAAGGCACATATAAATTTTACTATTTTACAATTAAATATCAGTACTATTATGATATCTATATATAATCACAAAGACACCCCACCGTTCAGCTTAGAAAACACAGCTGTCAAACTGCAAAAATAAAGTGACGCGTTCAATTCTATTACAGCTAAACGACTGTGTACGTTTAGCGCATAGTACCCTTCGAGCAAATATACTGGAAGCTAGTATCAAATAAATATTTTATGCCTGGCATCGCTGTACGATGAGAATCTGTCTGCTCGATTAATTATAACACCTTAATTTTAGCGTTTCCTATTGGTTAAATCGAGTCAGGGCCGACGAGAGGAGAGGTAGCCCAAGGCCCGGGGACAAATGAGGATGTTTTATTTTTTTAAAAAGTTCGGCACAAAAGGGAGGAGCGCTGGTTTATGTAAAATACAAGACAATGACTTTTTTTTCAGACATTTCACTAAAAAGGATCTAAGTTTTTGCTTGAGGACCTTTCTTTTACAAATGTGATATTGAAAGAGCTTAATTTTTTATAAAATTGTGGCGGGGCTCCACCTGGAAAATTGTTCCAGTGTCCCGCCTGGCTCTATGCGGCTCTGAATCAAGCCTTTCTCAAATTCCTATTTGCTCTAGCACACGATACCCCGTAAAAATGCCCGTGCAATAGTAATTCTGTAATTTTGTTCAACTTATGTTCTAATTGGTTATTCGGCACACTTCTATGTGTCATCGTCGTGTTGACTGAGCACACAATTTATTTATATTTTAATGAGGTTTTATTTTGGAAATAATATAGCTGATTAAGTTATTTTATGGGAATGCTCACGGCAAGTCAGTAATGTTATTGAATAAACACTAGCACCTATAGATATTTTTTTTCGAGAAAAAAAAAACAATGTTTTGCTGGTATTTAAACCTGTGACTATAACGAGCTGTGCGGCTTTTGTTTTCTGATAGTTGGCAATACTAAATGGTAGAGGGAGATCTCCTGATCGTCCACGGACAGTTTATACTTATGAATAATTTATTTGTATGTGACTAAAATCCTAGAAGATCTAAATACATAACTTTATTAAAAAAATGTTATTAATTTTTATGTTAAATAGTTATTCTACTATAATAAACAATTTATTAGATAAAATTAAACTACCATATTACTAAATAAATGATAAAAATTATTAAAAAGTTGCCGAGACGCATGTTTGTCAATCATAAAATAGTTGGTCAAAATTCTTTTATTCAAAATTAGGCACTTATTTATTGTAAGTATTTGGATTGTTTTATGTTAGACAGATAGACCAGTCGCATTAGATAGAGCGAGACCCATTTTAAAATTAGGTGAGAATAGTTTGTGCGAGCTTGTTTATTTGATGTGCAACATGCGTTTTATTAATAAATTAGTTCGTACAATTATAATTCTTGCTTTACACTGTTGCCATCTTGTAAAATAAATGGTGTACCTTCCTGTAAATGACCTTAGGCTACAATTATAGTTCTTTGATATTTTTGTGAAAGACGTTAGAGAATCATATACTATAGGGGCTCTAGCATGTGTAGACGAAATGTTGGTGGATTTTAGGGGACGTTGCAAATTCAAGATGTACATTCCCTCAAAACCGGAAAAGTACACCTGACAAACAAAAACTAAGTAAACCTACCCAATCAGTAATCAGACTTGCAAAATCATTATTCAATAGTAATAGGAATATAACGGCAGCCAACTGGTTCTCTTCAGTGGAACTAGCTTAACATTTGTTGAAAAATAAAATTTTCCTACGACCACTTAGGAAAGTGACACATATCACACTATATAGTCCTATGGAAAGTGACCTATATCACACGCGTATAAATAAGAATTTACTTTCCACCCGTGTACGAATATGTTACTTTCCGCAGTAGCTGGCACAAAATGTCAAACACCTAATTTCTATTTTGATCTATGTAATGTCCATATTAATACTAAAATCGATATTATTGTTAAATTATTGAAATTGTTGTAAATTAGATCCTAGATATTTTATCTTTAACAATTATTATTAAAATAATTTTAAAATAATGTTTGCTCTTTATTCTGGTTAAATACATAACCGATTAGATCATCCAATTGACACAAGGGCTATTAGCTCAGGTGGTTAGAACATCGAACTTATGAACTTTTCCATTTGAGACTGCGTTCAAATCCTGGCGGAGCAGAATTTTTTTGGTTTTTTTATTTTTTTTTGTTTAGAAAATTTGAAAATTAAATAAATACGATTATTGTTGATTATTTTTTTTAAATACATTTTATTATAGTAATAATAACATTGGTTTTACATTTTTTGATAACATTATTTTGTGGTCGTAGGAAAAATATTGTACATCACTTGTGTGAAAAGTAATTTTCCACACTCGTGTGATAGTCGCACTCGGCTTGCGCCTCGTGTGACAATATTTCCCACACGTGTAAAAAATGTCACTTTCCACACTCGTAATGTAATATACTATTTCCTACGACCACTTAGGAAAGTGACACATATCACACTATATAGTCCTTCGGAAAGTGCCCTATATCACAGGCGTATGAATAAGAATTTACTTTTTACCCATGTACGAATATGCTTCTTTCCGCAGTAGCTGTCACAAAATGTCAAACACATAATTTCTATTTTGATCTATGTAATGTCCATATTAATACTAAAATCGATATGATTGTTAAATTATTGAAATTGTTGTAAATTAGATCCCAGATATTTATCTTTAAGAATTATTATTAAAATAATTTTAAAATAACTAAGATATTATGTTTGCTCTTTATTCTGTTTAATGATGAGAAATGTGCCAATCATACTTGCAGTCGTCGCACGGGCAGATATCCCATGGCAATTTTTTATAAAGTTCTGGATATCTGCAGTGCAAATTCCTATATTTTGTACTCCTCATTTCCAGACAACAATAAAACACGTTTCAATTTTGTAAAAAAATTAGCCAGTCAACTGGTAGAAAGCCATATGCCCAATAGATTACAAACGTCCAACATACCACGCGAACTGAAATGTTCTATACGTCGCATTTTGGGCATTCGGGAAGTAGCACTTCCGGTTCCAGAAGGTCGCTTGGAAACGAAAAAATATTGCTACATATGCCCTTCCAGAATAAGAAGAAAAACAGCATTTACGTGCGCTAAGTGCCATAAACCTATATGCCTTCAATGTTCACATAAATTCTGTACGACTTGCTGTGTCGCTTTAGATGATTGAGGAAATCTAACCCTTGCTGGTTTTTTCAGTTTATATATTTCAGCTCTGTTTTTTGTTGTGACATTTAGTTTTATAACTTACTCATATTGTAAAAAAAGAATTTTAATTTTTTTATTACTTTTAAGAATGTTACACGCTTTATTTACACTTTTGTGATAATATTGTTCCATTATCATATTTTGTTTTTTGATGCCTTTAAAGTTACTTTGTAATCACTTTTTGTGGAATGTTTTATAATAAAATTTAAAACTAAGGTACATGGCTTAATTATATGAAATACAAGGTAGCAAAAGCGATTAAGAATTTTGAAAAATAAATTTTTCAATTCGGAGTATGTGAGACTCCGTGTCAGTATTTGTGTCCTAAAATTAGGTGTCCGTAGTTAAGGGTTAAGAATGCAAATATACTTCCTTAAGTTAATTTTGAATGCCTTTGTGCGTTTTAGAGCCTCATGTAAGTCAGTTATGAATTATAACTATAAACAATCCGCAAATGTTTCCAATTAATTCAGTTTTTGTAAACAAAATTAGTCTAATAGTTGTTCGTTGCTAGTTGGACAGCTATAAAAAGTTTCGAACTAGTCTTATTGAGTAAATTAATAAGTTAGCGTTATATATGAGTATTTGAAACGCGCCCTTAATATAGATATATCAAAAATTCTATTATTAGCCACATCTCATAACTTCGAAGTTGCATTTTGCTTGATAGCCGCCCCCATTCCATCTTTCTTTGTTTCATCCCCAAGTCAAGACAAGACGCTGGAAGGAAGGAATTCTTGCGGATGACCGAGCCAGGTCAGTGGATGACAAACGTTTGGCCGCTATAGCGGCGGGATCGCAGGCGGCCTCCGGCGGCGGGGAGCGACGGACGGCAGCGATGACCAAAGATGGCCGGGGTCGGCTCAGCGGTTATGATAAGGCGATGGTTTAATGACGAGGTGGTCGCCATGGTGACGGTGGGCACTGGGCAGGGCCGGTCAGCAGGTGGCGGCGGTGCGGTGGAGTGAAGGCGGCGGCCATCACGCAATCTCAAGCGCCTGCTGCCTCTGCCGCCGTCGGAGTAACGGAGGCAGAAGCAGCTGTCGATACGTTTCTTCATTTAAAATCGGATGACCGATGCTGGATGCGGGGTCACGGCTAGATTCTTTAGATCTTTCTTTGGATGCGCTACCTGTTTAAAAATAATATGTCGTGTGAGGAAAGAACATATATTTTCGGAGATTTTAATCTACCCGAAATAAATAAAGATCAACTGTATACTGAGTGCAGTGAAAAAGTTTCAACTTTAAGAGATTTTTTAAATTTTAATTCTATGAAATTGTATAATAATATAGTAACTTAGCCGGTTCTCCACCAGTTAAGGGAAACGTGAATTTTAAATCTTTGTAAAAAATATATTATTAACTGTAAGGTAATTTTGACTTAACATTTTGATACATGGAACATCTGAGAATGTTCTTTTACCATTAGTTTGTAATTTTTAATATATAAATTAAAATATCTTAAAACAACTGGAAAATGTGCTATTTCGGGTGTTCTCGACCAGCCCTCACAGTTTACGACCAATTTGAAATGGGTTCTCGACCAGCTTTTTCATTTTTAGACCCTTTAGAAGTTGATTCTCGACCATCCAAATGTATGTCATTCTAATAATAATAAAACTTCAAATCATCAAAAAAAGTTATTTTTTAATGAATAAAAATTGGGGTATGTAATGCGAAAAATACAAAATAAATTTTTTTTTTTTATAAAAACAGTAAAAAAGTTAATTATTTTTTTTTTGGCATTGGCTGCATTTGTAGTCTTTTGTTGCAGCTATTTCATAAGGTATGTTGATAAACGAAGTACAATTTTTATGGTACCAATTATCATACAAATCACACCCTATGTTTTTTTGTCATCGTCATCTGTGTCCCTGTTTAATTCTTCGTTGCATTGAGTAAAGGGTATTTTATTTTTGTTTATATTATTTTCTTTATCTTTTTCGAGTACCTTTTTTTTTAAGTGTTTTTCTCTATATCACCCTTTGCTTCTCTTTTTTTTTTGACATTCTTTTCTTTCTCTCTTGCTACTTTTTTAATTTCTTTCTGTTTTTTTGCCTCGTCCAATTTCCTATAATTTTCTCTCCATTTTACAGACGATATGGTACTTGGTGTCTTTTCCAAAGTTTTTTCATTATTTTTTTTACCTTTTTACTTTCCTATCTGTATACAGATATAAGGAAAGTATAGGAATCATGATTTTTTTCGACCTCGAGTTTTCGACGGATTTTTACGTTTTGAGGTCCCCTGAATCCGTTTTGACTATTTTCGCGATGATGTCTGTGTGTGTGTGTGTCTGTGTGTGTGTGTGTCTGTATAACGCATAACTCATGAACCGATACACGGAAAAACACCAAATTTTAAACTTAAGCTTTATTCCAGCGTCTAATGAGCTGATTAGATTTTAGGCAGAGTCGGAACATCTGGGGGGGTACTTTATAGGTGGTCATTTTTATATTTTATGGAATATATCTGTTATTTACGTTTGGGAAAGAAAATTTTTTAAATAAAAGTTACTTCTTATTTTATTATCTATAATTTTTGTTATTTACAAAATTTTCCTAAAATGGTCCGTATTCGAGAAATTTGACAAAATGTAAAAAAATATTTTTTTTTATAAAAATTGTTCAAACAAAAGTTGTTTGTAATATAATTCTCTATAATTTTTGTCCCATAGATAATTTCTCTAAAATGGACCGTATTCGAGATATTTGAGAAAATGTGTAAATTTCGAAATTTGAAGAAAACTCAAAAACGGATAAAGAAAAAATCAATAAATTTTAAACTTAAGTTTTATTTCGGCATGACGTGAAATGATTAGATTTTGGACAAAGTCGGAACATCTGGGGGGTACTTTATGGGAGGCCGTTTATATATTTTATGGAATATATCTGTTATTTATGTTTGGAGAAGAAAATTGTTCAAATAAAAGTTACTTCTAATATTATTATCTATAATTTTTGCCTTATGTAAAAATTTCCTGAAATGGTCCGTATTCGAGAAATTTGACAAAATGTGCAAAATTCTGATTTTTATGAAAATTGTTGAAATAAAAGTTTGCGATATCGATCTCTATAATATTTGTTCATACATGATTTTTTTTAAATGGACCGTAATGGAAAAATTGTAGGAAAAGTGCTAAATTTAAATTTTTCAGTATTTTCATTTTCAATGAATATCTATAGAAAAATGTTTTGCGGTAGATGTATGTGGACAATGTATATATTTAGTTTATCCTCTAAACATTTATAGAGATGCTGCAATAGGTTGTACACAATAAACGGAAAAAGCCTGTAATAACTAGATAGGAAAGTCATGTGTTGGACACATCAGATTTTTTAATTGAGTCAGGATATTTCAAATGGTTTGCAAAAATTGTTTCGAGAGACTTATTTTTATTCCACTTTAGTTCATTCCTTTTATGAGAAACTCGTTGATTTTTTTTAAATTTGTAAATTAATCTAATGCAGGTGTTTTGATTACGTTTAAGACGCTGGTTATTGAATTGAGTAATGCATGGTCCATAGACTGAATCACAAAAGTTCAAGTGAGAAAATACAAGCGTTTCACATAATACAATTTTAGAACGATGATCTAGTGTATCTATATTGGCGTAAATTATTTTTATATTCGTTACATATCTTTTTATTACATTATTAATGTGTTTTTTGAAATCGAAGATCGGTATCTCGAAATAAACCCAAGTTTTTTGCGATATTTGTATTAGGCAATATTTCATTGTTGACTTCAATTCTAAGCTATCTTTTTTCTGCCAAACAACATAACATGAGATTTAGAGGGATTTAAATTTAAACAATAGTCATTAGACAATTTAAAAAGTAGATTCAAATCAGAAGTTACTTTGGTGATGCTTTATTTAAATTTACACGCAGGGAATGAAAGTTAAATCTAAATATCATCTGCATATTGGTAAAAATTGCAATTCTTTAGTGATTCTGGGAATAATAGATACAAAATAATAAAGGACTCAGAATAGATCCTTGGGAACCCCATTTTCTATGTTTAATGAAGAAGATAATTTATCCGTATATTTGACATACTGTATTCTATTATCTTCATTAAATTTCAGATGGTGTAATAGCCCTATTAGCATCGCATGATTTATTCTGTCAAACGCCTTACTATAGTCTAATAAGACCAAAACTGTGAGCTGCAACTGTGATTAGGGCGAAATCCAGATTGATTAATCGGAATGTTATAACGATCTCGAAAGGTTTTTATTTAAATATAAAGAACTTTTTCCATAACTTTAGAAGCTGTGCAGAGAATACTAATAGGACGTATATCTTAAAATTCATTTGGATTTTTTATTTTGCTCGATGGGATTACTTGAGCAACTTTCCATTGAGATAGAACTGTTAAGGATATGAGTTTAATATTTTATTATAAACGGACAACAATAAAGTATCATCTCAAGTCCAAGGTCATCAACACCAATAGATTTAGATTTTATCGACAATATTATTTTATATACTTCATACCCACTAACTTCATTGAAATGGAACTCACCAAACTCTTCTTTTTGCTACTTTTTTCCAAAATAACTTTGTTGATTTTATGCTATGACCGACAAGAGTTAAATAAAAAAATTATTCAACATCGACGTCAGCTAAAGTATTAGGAATTTCGTTATTTTTATCGGTACCTTAAACCTTAAATTCCGCGAAACCTTAAATTCCGCGAAACCATAAAGTAAGTAGTTTTGCTGCCGTATTTCCAAAAAAATCTAGCCCATAATCGAACATAACGCACTTTGCATGCACGCATTCAAATGTTTAGCCGACTTTGCATCTGTGTTCACTTCGTGTACGAGGATGGGATGAAAAGTTTCCGGCCTAACATAGAACGCAACACAATAGTGACTGAATGAGAATTTATTTTTCTACATAGTCCCCTTGTAGGGTAATACTTTTGACCCAACGATGTTCAAGCGATTTAATACCGTCACTGTAGCCTAATTTATCCAACTCGTCAAAATAGGCGTTTGTGGCTGCAATTACTTCTAAATCCGTGGAAAATATTTTGCCAGCAAGAAATTTTTTTAGGTTTGGAAACAAATAAAAGTCTGACGGGGCTAGGTCTGGCGAATACGGAGGGTGGTTTAACAGTTCAAAGCCTAGCTGATGAATTTTAGCCATTACAAGAACGGAGTTGTGGCAAGGTGCATTGTCCTGATGAAACAGTATTTTCTTTTTTGCCAAACCAGGGCATTTTTCGCTTATATTCTGCTTAAGCTGGTCCAGTAAGTCGCTGTAGTACTCGGAATTTATTGTTTTTTCCTTTTCGAGATAATCTATCAGGAGTATCCCTTTAGCATTCCAAAAGACCGTTGCCATGACCTTTCCAACAGACGGTACTGCCTTTGTCTTCTTTGGAATTGGTTCGTCCTTTGCCGTCCACTGTTTAGTTTCAGGGGTATAATGATGAACCTATGTTTCATCAACCGTAATAAATCTACGCAAAAAGTCCCCTGGATCACGTCTAAACAATGCCAAATTCTCCTCTGAAATGGTTATCCGCGTGAGCTTCTGATCTGCCGTGAGCAAACGCGGCACCCATCGGGCGCATAGCTTTTTCATACCTAAAACTTCACACAAAATATAGTGAACTCGCTCTTTTGATATGCCCACAATCTCAGCTATCTCTTCCAATTTTAATCTGCGATATTTTAGAATTAGTTTGTGAACGGTTTGCACCATTTCTTCAGAAGTTGCCGTTTTTGGCCTGCAGAACGCGGAGCATCATCAGTGCTAGTACGACCACGTTTAAAGTCCACTACTCAGGTTTTAACTGTGGTAAATAAAGGAGCAGGTTCCCCTGGTGTAGCATCTAGTTCAGTTTTTATTTTCGTCGGCGATAATCCTTTGATATGGAAATATTTTATCACCGCTCTTATCTCGTTTTTTCCATCTTTTAAAAGTGGCGCGCTTTATAAGCTTTTAAAATGCCCAGGACACAAACTACTTGACGCACTCACTTTAAACTTTGAGCCAGTGTTGCCAGAATATATTTTTGTAATGTACCAGATTTGTCTAAAAAATGTACCAGATTACATAAAAATGTACTAGATTCTATAAAATTACAAAATTTTCTAATTGTTAAGGGTGGTCATTAAAGATCAAAAAAGGTTTATAGAGAACACGAACACAACAATTTTAAACAATATTTTATCTCTCGACAAATTTCTGACTATTTTAATTTCTCTGGCAATTTTTGAACAATATATTTTACACTTCAAATGGAACATACGCTGAAAAATGTACTAGATTTTTCTTCGAGTGTACTAGAGTACCAGATTCTTAAAGAATGTACTAGATCTAGTACAATTGTACTGGCAACACTGCTTCGAGCGTATACTGACGAGAAGCAAGGCTACACAGACACGTTGGAACAGGAAAGCAAATCGGGCCTACTATAGGTAAGGCAGAAAACTTTTCATCCCATCCTCGTATATAGCAGCTTTTAAAAATGTATCCATTTTTTCAACCCGATATTAAATAGGTATTATAACTTAACAAATAGCTTTGACCTTTTAGAAGACAGTGGTGCCAATACCTTTCTTTAATATAAACTTTTAATATTAATGTATCTATATTATTGATTTTAAAACAAAAAAGGTTTATTTTCATTTCTTTTCTTTTCGCTACTGGTGTTCAAATCTTTACACTTACTTTCAAGTGATTTATTCAATAGATAATCCGATACAAATACCAAAGTGTTTCTTCCAGATATGTCCAAAGGTTATCAACAAATTCTTCCTCCTTGATGGGTGGTGGTTTGTAAAGTGATGTTATAACAAGTTTATTTTTATTTTTTAAATTAATTATTGATCTTATTGCTTTACACTGTCCTATTTGGATTATATCAGAGTTAATTGTTAAGTTTTTTTTACAAATAATACTTCATCATTACGATTTATATCTCCCTCATTATATTATAATCTGTTAGTTGAAATTTATTTAAATCTGGTATATTTAGTGTTTTCGTTAAAACAGTAAAATCGAAATCATGATTTAACCGTGATAGAAATATTTTCAACTCATCTAAGTTCTTGTTAATACTACATATATTCTAATGGAATAATTTAAACATACAAGTATTAACATTTTTATAATAATTATTTATTTCATCTACACTTTTAAATTCTATGGTATCATAAGATTTATAATTTACGTCTCGAATCTACGGGTCCATTTTTGTTTAACAATTTATCGTTATTTTTTTTAATGTATTATCTCACTTTAATACGTTGTGTCTTATTAGATAAAAAATATTTTCTAACAATCAATTGTTTTAAGATTAATTTGAATAAAATCAAACGCTCAAATATAATCAATAAACCCTAAAATAACATGAATAATCGCTAAAACAGATTCAATAAACTCCAAAATAGAATATTGGCTACACTAATAAAATCGTACCATTATGTAGAATATTATACACATAAAAAAATTAGATCAGAATATATATAAAAAAGACGGAAAAATATAAAAAAAATAATTTGGGAAAATAAACAACCTAAAATTTTAAGTATAAATAGAAATAGGTTCATACATACTTAAAACTAAAAGTTACTTATTATTGGTACGACTTCTGATTGTCTTGGAATCTGCAACTTGTTGGGCCTGATGACGGGTCGAAAGTTTCCTTCCTTGCCCCGTAGATCCGTTTCGTCTAACTGGAGTTACTGTAGTAGGAGGTTTAACAGTAGTTGTTGGTTTAGTGTTTTTAATGTCTGTTTCTTTAAAAACTTCATTTACTGATTCCTTCCTTAATAGCACATAAGGAGTTGGTGTGCACTGTTTGACTTCTTATTCTGCGAGTCCTTAGAATATTCAAAGGCTTCCTCTAAGTCTGCTACTTCATAAACAATGCCGTCGACATGCAATTTTCCTTTTTTAATAAAACAGTTCGTTCCGTTTTCTTGCTTGGCAAGTAAAAGGTGTTTTCTGAGTATTTTTGCGTCTTGTTTTTGTCTGAGTGTTTGGTCGTCTACAACACTAATATTTTTCCCTTTTAGTTTGTAGCCGTTTTTATATATACATTGCTTAAACTAGTAATTTACACATTCCACTTTCAATGACTTATTTGCGACTTTTCTCAATTTATATGTTCAATTATTATCCCTTGGTTGGAGTGAGATATCTAGAAGAGTGTTTAGATCTTCACATACCTTTTCGACTGTCACGTTCATGGAAGAAGTGTTCAGGCCAAAAATTTTTTATGCTTAATTATGGATTTCCAAGTATTGCCGAACATTTTATATAGAAATTTAACTTTTTCCCATTTTTGGAACACACTGTATAATAGCCAATGGAAAGTAAAATTTGTTGTATAATTTAGAAAGTCTTTATTGAATATTTCATAAATTTTGTTGGTCGTTCTAAAATAATTTTCATCCCTTGGTTTCGCGCTTAAATAATTTCAGCTCAATAAAAAATTCTCTTTTGATTTTACCACTCGGATTTAAAACCGGTCACAAAGAGATTACTTAGAATACAACATTTGTCGCTAAAATTGATCATCAGAGCATAAACTATTCCTCTAGGGCATCCCAACGACAAACACCGAACATCTATCTAGGGACGACCGGTAAATAAAAATAATCGCTATTATTATGATAACGCGACCTCCAATCGTAGACATTCTTCCACGCGGATAGTCTAATCCCCCGTAACCCTGCAGGGATCCATATTGAACTCATTATTGTCTCTTTCTTCGAGGATTAGCAATTTTTACAATTCCGGCGAGCGTGTGATCGTGTCATTTGAATTGTAGTTTTTGCTTCTATTAAAAACGAAAACACTGAAGAACGGCGAATTAAGTTTAGGACTGGGGATAATATTACTATTGTCATTGTCATGTGATTTTGTATATAGTAAGAAATGCCACTCAAAATCAATTTCTCACAAAAAAAAAACAACAAGAATACATAGCAACCGGTTTCAACCATATGGCCATCATCAGAACTAAAAGTTTTAACAATATGTTCTTAATTAGTTAAAAATTACAAATTTATAAAAAACTATCTATTATACAAATGCTAGGACTAACATTCCTAATAATAGTCGGAGAGCTAGTAACACAAATTTCATTAAGTGTTTGATGCACTTTGAAATGTTGTAATTTGAAATCATTTGGATGGAAAAGCAGATATACCTGTGTTGGCTAGACCCACCCCGGGACACCAGGTACTGCGCATAATAGAAAGGGGTCGTAAAATATGATCCAAAAAAAGTGTTTGATTCAGAGGCCAACAAACAACAATTGAAAGTTTAAGTAATTCTAAAAATACTAGTAATTTAGGCAGACACTTTTGAGAGGGTTTATAATTAATAAATCAACCCCAAAGTTGATTTTTTTTAAAATATGATTTGAAGTGTTTGATTCACGCTGAAATTTTAATAGCGTCTTAATTAAATATAAAAAAAATTAATTCCAAAAAGGCACACTTTTTCCGGGGTTTAATTGCCGGCCAATATAAAAATAAGTATTATTTACTATAGAAAGAGATAGGCTGCGTATGGCTGTAGGTGTGAGTGAAAACGCTGATTACCGCCGTTACTACAGTCTTTCTACAGCTGTAGCGACGGGTGAGATTTCTAAACGCACTCCTGTAAAAACACACGTGACCAATAGCCAATGGGAGCGTAGAGAAAGACTGTGGCAACGGCGGTGATCAGCGCCCTCACTCACACCTACAGCCATACGCAGCCTATCTCTTTCTATAGTAAATAAGACTTATTTGGCCGGCAATTAAACCCCGGAAAAAGTATCTGCCTTTTTGGAATTATTTTTTTTATATTTAATTAAAACGCTATTAAAATTTCAGCGTGAATCAAACACTTCAAACCATATTTTAAAAAAATCAACTTTGGAGTTGATTTATTAATTTTTTTTTTATTTGGTGTCATCGGCATCAACTACTACGGTTATTAGCCTCGTGTTCTGTGAAGGCTTTGTTACTGTTTCCCAGCGCCATTTTAGGAACAGCACTGTTAATTTGAACCCAACAGTGAATGGTCGAGTGGGGAATCCTACCAAGGCATCAGAATTAATTTTAAATAATTAAATTAAATAAAAAAATCCCGGCCAACAATGGGATTCGAACCTGGGACCCTTAGATCTACAGGCAGAGACTCTACCACTGAGCCACCCAGCCCCCAATTTATTAATTATAAACCTTCTCAAAAGTGTCTGCCTAAATTACTGGTATTTTTAAAATTACCTTAACTTTCAATTGTTGTTTGTTGGCCTCTGAATCAAACACTTTTTTTGGGTCATATTTTACGACCCTTTTCTATTATGCGCAGTACCTAGTGTCTCGGGGTGGATCTAGCCAACACAGGTATATCTGCTTTTCCATACAAATGATTTCAAATTACCACATTTTCAATTGCAACAAACACTTAATGAAATTTGTGTTACTAGCTCTTGGACTATAACTCAAAAGTGTGTACATGTAGAAGGTGCCTGATGAGCAAGGACCGGAAAAAATGCATCAAAAAATATTAAAAAAATATGCATTTTAATGAAATTGATTTGCGAAAAATATGCAAAAGTATTTACGAAAAATGCAACATTAATAATAATAATTAATATTCCTCACTTTATATTTGTGTGACGTTGGATATAATCACATTTAATTAAAACAATAGTTAGTTTTAAAGTACATACTTTATTTACCATATACTTGAATAGCCACCTAAAATTACATAAGACATATCTAAACACTAGCATACATAAGAACATAGTATATTAACATATACATATCCTATTTATTGAAATTATTAAAAGCATTGACAACTAGACAGTTTTTAAAATTTTCGATAAGAAAGTTTTGTCTTTTATACGTATATTTATGTTTATGAATCGAAAAGCTTTATTCTACGTCTATAGATATAATAGAGGCATAATTTAAATGGGGTAAAAAATTTAAATTGATTCCCGTATTTGATTCAAAGTCTCCTGTCAATAGTTTTAAAACTTTTTTTAAAATTTGAAACTTCTCTTTTTTTCTAGCACACCGTATACTGAGAAAAACGCTTCGTTAAGAAAGTGTTACTACTAAAAAGTTTACTGTGGCTGTAAAACTTTTTACTGCTACTGTTAGATTGTCTAACAACAACTGTTAGATGTGTTACTACGACTGTAAACTAAGTTTTACAGTCCAAATTCTTACCGTAATAGTAATATTTTTTTAACACTTCAGTTAGAAATAGAATTACTATTATTCGTATTACCATCACACTTTTCTCACTGAATGAGTAATTTTTATTACTACCGCAGTTAGACTTTTATTAGTAATATTTTTATAACTACTACCGTAAAACTAGCAAAATGAATCTGCAAAATAGTAAAATTTTTCTAACAACCACAGTAAAACAGGATAACAATAAATGTGCCCAAGTGCCCTTACGGGCAAACCGCCACTGTTCAGTCAATTTACGTAGACATTTGGTGGCATATGAAAGCTTTTTTATTGCTAATTTTAGGAAAAAAAAGTTCTTTTTTAAAAGTCGAGCATGGTCTAAAACCTAAAATACAAACATCAAATATCAAATTTTATCAGTCGTATAAAGAATAAAGTTACTTTACTCTTGAGTAAAACTCATATTTTTTGACAAACCTCGTATACCACTGAAAAAATTTGATATTTGATGACTGTGTTCTAGGTTTTAGATAATGCAGAACTTTTTATGACGAATAACTTTTTTTCCTAAAATTAATAATAAAAAAGTTTTCCATATGATTCCAACTTAGGGGGACATACTGTATAACTTTAAACACTGGTTGGTTTTAAAACGGATTTTTAATTACCAGTGACAGTAAATAATTTTACCGAATGGGTTTTAATTTTTATATAGGGTTATGGGTTATTTTTAAACATAAATTATTGTTTAAAAATGGTGGGCTACCTGCAATAAGTGCATTTAAAGTTTTTTTGTGATAATTTGTTTTACAAATTATTTTCATTATGTAACGGCTAATTCTTTGAATTACTGTGTACTCATTAACTGAATTCTGCTACCAAAATTTAACAAATGTTTATTTGTATAGGGGTAATTTCAAATTAGTTTCTTGTACAGTTAGGTTAGGTTAAGTTGAAAATGAGTGGGATGATCTCATCGCCTTCCACTGCGACTCAGATGGGTCTATTGTGGCTCACGACTAACTTATAGTTTACTACAAGCCACACCTTTTGATAAAGGTCATGGTTGAATTGGGTGAGACTTCTATAAAGTCAGTAGGCTCCAGTCGGTTAAATCCAAAGATCTGGAACCTGGTTCTTTCCAGAGCGGAGCAGGTACATAAAATGTGCTCTGCAGACTCGTCCTCCACGCTGCAGAATCGACAGTCCGATGTTTGTTGCAGACTTATCCTTCTCATGTGGTTGCCCAGATGACAGTGTCCTGTTATCAGTCCAGTGAAAGTGCGTAGATCTTTTTTACTCCATTCTCGGATCTGAGCAGAGACGTTCATAGAAGGGTTGGTTATAAACGCCTTCGAATGGGTTAGCTCTGGGGTATCTCTCCAGTTCGTGAGTGTTGCACTCTCCGTCCATTTTGAGGTAATTCCTTTGGCAGTGCTTTTTGCAATGCCAAGGAATGGTTCTGGTCCTATGAACACAGATTCGGTTCCTCTTTTAGCAAGTGCGTCGGCTTTTTCGTTGCCCTCCACAACGCTGTGTCCCGGAACCCAGATCAAAGTAACTTTGTTCCGGGCACCGAGGCACTCTAGGGTATTTATACAGTTCCAAACCAGCTTTGAGTCAACTCGATTGGAGCTTCTTGTACACTTGCTCAAATGTACTATATTCTAAAATAAACTCACAAAAACCTTAAAACGTAAAATTTTAAATTCGTTTTAAGATAACTCTTATGAATTTCTCTCTCAATATTTTAGTAAAATTTTATTTTTTGTTAAATTCACTTAGAAGAGATCATAAATTCAGCGTCATCGCAATGTATTGTTTCAAGATCATCAAAATAAATGGCATTCAACATCTAAGCCCGAGCAGGCTCTAGATCTGCCGTCGTCCGTAATGAAATGCAGTATTGATTTAAAGAATTCAGTTGAGTACCGAGAGCAGAGACAAAAAACAACAACTTCTGTAATGCATTATCGCTATGTTTTAACGTTCGCTAATATTATTTTTAGCGAACAAACGAAAAAAGGAAAAAGAAATGCTTCACATTGTTTTGATGCCAAGCTTTTAAAACTCTTCTCCCCTGCTTTCCTATTCCGCGCAACAACTGATATTGTTACTTTTTTTGGATTGTTTTCGCGGAGAAATTCGAGACCCGGCGTCAGAGAGAAATTTAGTTTTTTGATTTTTATATCTGTTTTGTTAGAAAATGTGTTATTTGTAGGTCGATCAAATATTATTATGAATAAAGGTATTTTCAAGTGTGTAAATTTTTATTAGGAATTCGACAAGAATTTTTCACCATTTTCAGGACATACTCAAATTTTTAATATAGACAAAGTGTAAAAGTGTAGTTTTTTGCCCTTTTGAGATAAAATATAAAACATTTACTAACGTGTCGTAAAGTTTGTTGTGTAAAAATGTGATATGTGTACTCCTATAACCAAAAAATAGATAAATACAAACTGTCATATTCTGGTAACTGTTTTAGGCTACGTTATACCTCAATAAACATACATAAAATTTTGTTTATAACATTTTTCATATATTTAGATAAAGACTATGAAAAGAAAAAATAATACCACAGCTTTTATATAATAATGTCTTTTGTAAGAGTAAATCAAACTTTCAAATTTATCCAGCGGTTGAGTTCTAACTGGGCGGGTCTTCAGATGAGGAACAGAAGAACGGCTAGGATCTCCTGGCTAATGGTAGACATAAGTAGAGTGAGACAACTCTAAACGGTAAGGTAACATGCCGACGAATGAATTATCTCCTATGTAAAAGCGGCGCAAATATTCCTCTGAGGGCACCTGACGACACCCTTTGGGGGAATCATATGAATCCAATTCCATACATATCCAAGGACGTCAACATTCATCTTCAGCAAATCAGGCTGGACAGATAAGTTTAACTCCAGCACAGCAGGCTGTATAGAGATAACTTCTTAAAAATGAGGATACATATCGTAGTTCATTTTAAACGAACAGGCACCAGAGAAGAGACAAGAGGATCTTCGATTCTGAAGCAAAGAGGAGGAAGAAGGCTAAACTGCAGACAGACAGGGCTACAAAAATTGCCAACCGGCTCACTCCAAACTCAACTCAAGCGGCCCTATCAAGTCCTTGGGCATCGACGATAGTTTTACCTCCACAAGAGGCTTGGAATACGGCACAAGTAAGAACAAGAAAAGGAGCCGCGTTCAGTTATAACTCTGGAGGGACAGATGATCTATTAATAACCTCAAACGCTGCTAAAACTCCAATAGGGGGATCGAGAAAAAGGTAAAAATTATACAATGTAATTTGCAGCACAAAAGGGTGGCTATGCTGCCATCTTCATGAGCAGCAAGATAAAATAGCACTCATCCAGAAACCCTAGATAATAAAAACCAAAATCTTATGATTAAATAATTTAAATGGTTCAATTTTTTATTTTTTCAGCAACCTAGGCACCATTTACATTCCTAGGAAATACAAAGCCTACTCAAAAGCATACCTTTCCACCTTTAACTGCGGCTAGGATGGAAAGAGTAAAAGAAAGGGAAAAGAAAACGTTAATCCTGACATTTGTAGCCACCACCTATCAAAAAGAAGAATATTGCGTGAAACTGAAGTTTTAGTTGGTATGCTCATCACTTCATTGGAGCAGTAAGAATAACAACTCTAGTGCCATTTTAGAATTATATAATTTGGAGTGAGGGTAGCCATATGTGAGTAGTAGGGATTAAGTGTAAAGGTTAAAGAAAAGGTCCTTTATTTCTCACAAGTCAATTTATTGGCGACCGGTTTCGAAGTTGTCACTTCATCATCAGGCAGAATAAACGTAATCAGAACAATAGTTACATAATTGACCCCCTTTCCAATATTGAAGCAGATAATCGTAAGTATGTTTCACTTACTTTTATTGGAAAATTCTCATATCGTATAGCCAACTTGTTCAAAGATTCCTTCAGAATTAGCTTTAGAACGTCCAACTCGATCAGTAGCCTGTTTGTTAGGAATAAGGATAAGATTGATCCTATGGATCAGTCTGGTGTTTACAAACTAACTTGTTTGAACTGTCCATGCTCATATGTGGGAAGGACCTTTCGTAATTTTAAAATACGCCTGAAAGAGCACACACGCTGTCTTAACACTAACACTACTGGTTTTTCTCATTTTGCTGCTCATTTGTTAGACACTGGTCACGATTTTGATTCTAGCATTGGCTTCGACATTTTGCATATGACTTCTAATAAATTCCTTCTGAATAACTTTGAGAACCTGGAAATTTTAAAAAATATTAAATCTGGCCCCTCCTGCTCTCTGAATGCACAAATTCAATTTATTAGTACCCCAACGTTCTCTGCGCTTATTTAAATTATTTTCAGACTTTTACCCCCACTCATTTGATCTTCAGTCAGTTACTTTCCACAATTAACTCTCCCAATTTAGATTTTCTTTCCATTAATTTTTGCCCATTCGCATCTTATTAAAATTTTTTTAGCTTATTCAAATTCTCCCACGTGGTTGTCATACGCCAAAATTTGACTTTTCTTTTTTGACATTCGTACTGTCAACCTAGTTTCCGTTTCCTGTAACAGTAATTTTCTTTTTGATTATCTGCTTCAAATTTCCCTTTTACATATGAATTTTCATATTTTCTTGTTTAGTGTTCTAATTTTCTTGTTAGTATAACAATTTTTTTTTGCTTTCTCATTCTCAGTTTAATATATTTTACTTTCAATAAATTTTGTCACCGCCACCTATACTCACTTTCAGTAAATAACACCTCCGTTAGTACACTATTTATCCGCTAATTTAAAATTTACAGTTTACTGCATTGATTCGTTAAAAATCTAGATAGATGTCTTGACAGTCTGATAATTTTTACTTTTTTACTTTTTACTTTCAGTAATTAATATTATTTCCTTAAAAATTTTTAAACTGTTTGTGCTTGTAAAACTTTTTTGTGTTGTTTAGTTAATAATTGTCTTAAATGTGTTTTAATTAATTATTTTATTCAAGAAGACATCTGGTGGTTTAACCTAACCTACATTAAAAATTTTTTTTTAAAAAAATACTTATTACACATGACTTTTTTAACTCGTTCTGTTAAACTTTTTGTAGCGCTTCCTTTATGGAATTAGTCAAGGTGAGTCAAGGTTATTGTTTAACTTTCTTTTGTGTTTTTCTGTTATTTTGTATATGTTAAAGTCCGTTCATGCTTTTATAATTGTTTTTATTACAACTGACTCCTTGACATTCCATTTAGGTGTGCCTGATGATGAACAACAACTTCGAAACCGGTCGCCAATAAATTGACTTGTGAGAAATAAAGGACCTTTTCTTTAACCTTTACACTTAATAGAATTATATAATTCTTATCCAACTCAAAAGATAGCCATTGGATAATGTAAAATTTAATAAAAGTTATAATGAGCATTATGTTATAACCTTTAACAATAGATGCGGTTTTCTTAAACCAAAAAAAAAAATTAAAATTGTACTAAGCTCAATCAGAGAGGGATCGGGTTATAAATTTAACTATCCACTAAAAAGAAATAAAAGATTGCTAACTCCCTAATTATTAGGTTTATCCCCTATCTAACAAATTCATACCAGTAAATAATTACCAAATAATATTTTTGGTTCTAAATTAACTTGTCAAATCCTTCTCTAAAAAAGTAGGTACATAATTTTCTGCAGCCTAGCAAGTCATGTTAGAAAGAAAGGTTTAAAATCCAAGTTTAATTTCTCTTTAAAAATGTTGAAATAAAGTATATATCTCTTCCTACTTATAAGCAATTGCTAGTATAGACCCATTGTCTAATCTTGTCTAATAAGTTCTAACTGTACTTCTGTTCATTCAGAACCAAATCTAGTCAATCTGGTAGATTGAATGACAATGACACAAGGACAAGTGACACAATAAAAATAAACAAACCCTCTCTATTATTAAAATAAATGACTAGAATTGTTATTACTTATTTTAGGATATAAATCTCAACGACTTGAGGGAAAAGGAACAGGAAGTTACTATAGACAGGACATTTTTAAGAGGAAAATCCAATTAAAGGTCAGTTACTTTAGGATTTTGATTTTGGTCCTTCGAATACTATAGGTATGTTTTATTTTAAATTTCAGGTAACCAGAATCAGCTGGGCGAGAGAGACTACTTTACTTAATCTCATCAGGCTTTAGATTTATTCTCTTTACAGAATATTTTAAATATTATTTTTATTAAACGTTTTATTTGCATAAGAGGTTTATATTTATTACTTGTTCGTAGAGTAATAAACGGTTCAAATTTTGAAACCGTAACATAATTACCAAAAATCTTTTTATTACAAAAAATACTGCATCAATATTTTTAAACTTTTGCTATCAAAAACTAATAGATATGACTCTACCCACAACTAATAGATATGACTCTACCCACAACTAATATTTATAAATCAATTCCAAACAAAGTGTTTAATGACATTTCAATATCAGACCACTGCTGCTTAACATTCAAAATAAACTTAATGTTGCCGATCTCCACGTTTTCTCAGAACTCCAGGTTCCCATGCTAACCTTCTTTAAGAGGCTATGCGAGAGCTGGAAGCCTAAACACCGAAAAAGTATTCGAACACTATCCAAAACACAATAAAGAACGCATATAAGAAATCCTGCCCCTTGAGGCTGGTCCAACGCGAACAGACGACTACCGCATCGTTGTGTCAGGAGGTGGAACACCTCAGGAAGATGGCTAGGAAATAGCAGCTCTTAAAATTATAGAACTCAATCAAAGTCCCTTATAAGAAGTGTAAGAAACCCGTCATTCGGATAAGTAAGTTAGTATTCGGAAATTTAGACCCTGACTGGGTTGGCTGAGAGCAAAAAACACTACAATGCAGTGGTGTACACTAAGACTGACTCATTGTAATAATAAAAAATTTTTCCTTTCAGATTTTTACGTATTCAACTGGCATCATCCGCGTTCATGTTGGATGATAATGGACCACGAACTCTTAAATCTCAAAATATTTTGACACTGGGAGTAGCAGCTGGCGGGTAAATAATTTCCTGTACTCTATAAACGGCGGCGGCGCCTAGGCGAAAGTCGGCGAGACAGAGAGTTAGGGACACCTTGACAGTGGCGGTTTAGATAACGTCAGGAATAAAAACCAATTTGGCGGAATGACCCCGGACGCCGTTTATCTCAATCAGAGCTTAGCCTGTGTCTTGCCGTACAATGGCCAATGTGAAATAATGAGTGTAATTAATTCAATTAACCGTTAATTAATGGGTTCGTATCCGTGTATTTGCACGGATCGCCTGCCCGGCAATCTAATGGTGTTTTGAGCCTGCAATCAATATTTTCTTCAAGACTTGCTCGAATACTCAGATCACTAGCTTAATTCGATTGTCAGAAATTACGGATAAATTGTTTAAAGTTTAATTTAAGTTCCGGGGTAACTTAATGTGATTCAAAGAGACATCCGGGCAAGAAAAGAAAAGATGCTACATAATTTCTGACTTCTCGTAAGTTAATTATGAATTTATCTATTGTGCAATACGGGGATTATTATTATTACTATACATTGATGAAGGTTGAGGACATAAGGCCTATGATAGCCTAAAAACTAAATAGAAAAATTGGAACAAAGTAAACACACTTAAACAAAAAGATGAGAACACTAAAAATTAAATAAAAATGTTAAACAAACACTCGTCTAACTTACTTTTAAAGACGTTAACTGTTATGGCACCAACAACTGCATCACTCAGATCGTTCCAAAGGTGGTGTTCGATTTACCAAGACTCGAATCCTGATTCTGCAACAGAAAATTTCGTACAGATACATATAATGTCCCGTACATGGTACATTCCTTATTTAAAATTAAAGGCTTGGAGAAGTGGAAGGGAGGGGGTTGACACCTGACAGATGTCTGTATTGTAAAAATGTGTTTAATTTGGAATAAAAATCAACCTGTTTTAGCATTTTCTAAAAATCCAATGATTAATGCCGAAAAACAGGATGAAGCTGTTTTGAGTGTCCCACTCTGTATATCAAAAATGACTAAATTTATCGAATTAGTTCATAAAACAAAATTTGCTTAAAAATGCATTTTTTACAAGATGCGCTAAAAAAATTATTGAGCATAGCGCCATCTACATATTGATCTATTTAAAATCAATTTATATCTAAAACTGAAGCTCTCTTAGTGCTCTATGAACTGGCTTTTACAGAATTAAAATATCTCTATTACTTACCAAAATATCCGGTTTTCTTTTAAAAAATTAACATTTTTAATATTTAAAAAAATTTGTACCAAAATCCTTATCAAATTTTAAACAACTTTTAAAAATATTCACTTGGCCAATATCACGTTTTTTGTCCGCACAAAAACGAATATTTCACGAAAATCAAGTTCTAGAAGGGACGGAGTCTATTGATTTTGACAAAATCTGAAGAAAAAGAGGGATAAAGGAGGGTTGAAATATTAAAAAAAATCCCAATTCAAAAATGAAAAATGATCTCAACTTAAAATTTTTAGCAAAAATCAAGCTCCACAAGGGGAACGAAGCCTATTGATTTTAATAAAAATCTAATTCAAAATGGGGAATTAAGGGGAGTTAAAATTAAAAAAAAAGCCATATCAACAAGAAATTTTGAATAAATTTAAAATCAAATGGGGATTTACATATTAAAAAAATTACTCAAAAACGAAAAACGATATCATATTAACATTTTCTGCAAAAATTAAGCTTTATAAAGGGATGCAGCCGATTAATTCTGAAAAAATCTAATTAAAATAGGGGTGGAAGGTAAGTTTGTGTCCAGTAGTTTGTATTTGACAGCCCCAGCTATACTTATCAAATTCTTAGTTTTTTTTTTTGAATAATGAATAAAAACTCGAAGTATGAGCTGTCATAAAATATCTCCCCAAAATATTTTAATCAAATTTTGTTTTTACCAGGAAAATTTTGGGTTAGTTTTGATTTCTATATATTTTTTTAAGGGACTGAATCCGAATCTGAAGTTTGCCAATATAGTTTCGTGACAGAAAATTGAAAAAAAAAAAAACGGAAAAAGTAAAAAAATATTGGCGATTTTTTTTTATATTTCTGAAAGTACATTAAATTTTCCATAAATATTTATTTTATTTTTGTTTATTTTTGTTTATTTTTGATTATTTATTTTTGTTTATTTTTGTTTATTTTTGTTTATTTTTGTTTATGTTTGTTTATTTTTGTTTATTTTTGTTTATTTTTGTTTATTTTTGTTTATTTTTGTTTTATTTTTGTTTTATTTTTGTTTTATTTTTGTTTTATTTTTGTTTATTTTTGTTTAGTTTTGTTTATTTTTGTTTATTTTTGTTTATTTTTGTTTATTTTTGTTTATTTTTGTTTATTTTTGTTTATTTTTGTTTATTTTTGTTTATTTTTGTTTATTTTTGTTTATTTTTGTTTATTTTTGTTTATTTTTGTTTATTTTTGTTTATTTTTATTTATTTTTGTTTATTTTTGTTTATTTTTGTTTATTTTTGTTTATTTTTGTTTATTTTTGTTTATTTTTGTTTATTTTTGTTTATTTTTGTTTATTTTTGTTTATTTTTGTTTATTTTTGTTTATTTTTGTTTATTTTTGTTTATTTTTGTTTATTTTTTTTTATTTTTTTTTATTTTTGTTTATTTTTGTTTATTTTTGTTTATTTTTGTTTATTTTTGTTTATTTTTGTTTATTTTTGTTTATTTTTGTTTATTTTTGTTTATTTTTGTTTATTTTTGTTTATTTTTGTTTATTTTTGTTTATTTTTGTTTATTTTTGTTTATTTTTGTTTATTTTTGTTTATTTTTGTTTATTTTTGTTTATTTTTGTTTATTTTTGTTTATTTTTGTTTAGTTTTGTTTATTTTTTTTTATTTTTGTTTATTTTTGTTTATTTTTGTTTATTTTTGTTTATTTTTGTTTATTTTTGTTTATTTTTGTTTATTTTTGTTTATTTTTGTTTATTTTTGTTTATTTTTGTTTATTTTTGTTTATTTTTGTTTATTTTTGTTTATTTTTGTTTATTTTTGTTTATTTTTGTTTATTTTTGTTTATTTTTGTTTATTTTTGTTTATTTTTGTTTATTTTTGTTTATTTTTGTTTATTTTTGTTTATTTTTGTTTATTTTTGTTTATTTTTGTTAATTTTTGTTTATTTTTGTTTATTTTTGTTTATTTTGGTTTATTTTTGTTTATTTTTTGTTTATTTTTTGTTTATTTTTTGTTTATTTTTGTTTATTTTTTGTTTATTTTTGTTTATTTTTTATTTATTTTTGTTTATTTTTGTTTATTTCCACAAAAACCCACTTTTTATATACCAAAACTTTCATTTATTATTGTCAGTATTGTAGTTTATGCCTGAGAAAACTGTACAATAGCTTAAAAATTCAACGAAAGATGTAAAGAATACCAGTCATCAATGATATTTAAGCAGCAATGAAAGATGTCTACACTTATCTTTAGAATAGTGATGGAGAGTGCCAGTTTTAGCTGTTGAAAACAAGTTTACGATATTGAGTTCTACGAATATTAAAACTAATCTGGATTCTATCTTAGGCGTCTTTTCCATCATTTCCAAGAGTCAGAACATGGAATACAGATTTTAAACGTTACCGGACAAAGACTAAGTATGTAGAGAGCCTAGGTATGTCAAAATCGGCTACAAAGAAAAATATTGTTTTGAAAGTCCATAAAATTGTTTAAAGTAACCATTGATTAAAGTAGGTAGAGATACTTGAGGCAGTGGGGGTTTCAAAGAAGCGAACACATCACATATTATGAGAAGTTTTAGATTGGAACAAAAATTAATTGGTATGAACGTTTTACAAGTATTTGTGGGTATTTGTAGAACAAAATAAAATAATTTAAGTATGGCACAACATTTTTAAATTATTTAGAACTATGTTCAATAATAGAGCCTTACATCGATATTTTCTTTGATATCCATTTATTATTCTGCAGAAAGCGACTTCGATCTAAAATTTTCATTTATTAATCTAGACTTCAGCGTCAACTTTCAACCCTAATCTACGTATACATTATCAGTCAGACATGCACAGCCGTGAAGCAAGACATTAATCAGTAAGCGAAAATTTTTGGATAACAAATTACCCGCCTAAAATCCCATAAACTGAAACCAAATCAATAATCTCGACGAATCCGTTCACAATAAAGGCAATAAATTTTCTTTGGATTTACATAGATATCCACTATAAGAACTTAGCGCTAGGGTGAATTATGAAGTGAAGTCGAGTTCATTAGTCATCTAAGGGGTTTTATTTGCGACGGAGTACAGTTCGCTGTAACTGATTTGTTTCCTGCAGGAACTCAATGGGCCAGCAGTCATTGAGATGACTGCTTTTTGAAAGCCGCAAACTACCTTGATATTGAGTGGAATATATAGAAGCACCGCAGTTAAAGCCATCATTTGTATTGATTTTAAAGTAATTCATAAGTTGAAAAATATTTATTTTATTTGTAATTCCTGCAAAACCAAAATTGAAATTGTCGACAAAAAAGGGAGTGAAAACCTGAAAAGGAAAATCGCTAATATCGATTCGAACTTTTCTAAACTTATTACTGAACAAGTTACGCTATCTTTGACCAATTCCGAGATGAGGTAACTCAAAAATTATAATCCTGTTTTGAAGCTATTCAAGAAAAAATTAAAGACGCAATTTCTACAAATTCTTCAAATATACCTTCTTATGCCAATGTTGCTTCTTAATCTAAGTTTATTCTGCAGCCAAAAAACAATATTACTCAATTAGTTTCCACAACTAAATCCGAAATTTTACGTAATGACAATCCGATGAATTCTAATATTGAGGTCTCGAACGTACCAGCAACACGTAATGGTGCATTAGTAATAAGTTGTAATAAAGAAGAAGACTCTTCCAAATTTCGAGAAGTCATTAATAATAATCTCGGTGATAAATATGTCAAAACAATATCTTCTCTTCATCCAAGAATTAAAGTGACGAACATGGCAGAAAAATTTGATGATGCTACTTTATTGGACTATTTAAAGATTCAAACTAAATTGTTAATGTTAAACCACATAAGAATAATGCTAAATTATTTCAGGCTGTCTTGCAGGTTGATTCTAATACGTATCAAAGGGCTATGAAATTAGGCAAACTGGCTGTTGGATTTGATTTTGACTGTCTGGTATACTGTGCTATTGAACTTCGTAGATGTTTTAATTGTTGAAGACTACATCACTTAGCAACTCAGTGCAATAAAAATGAGCTTACCTGTCCAAAGTGCTCTCTAAACCATTCATCAAAGGACTGTCGTTCTAAAAATATCCAATTTTGCAATTGCTTTAACCTTAAAACTAATCATAACTTAAATATACCAGTTGATCATGCAGCATGGGATAAAGATTATCATTATCATACAAAAGCGCCTACAAAGTTTAAAAACAATATTATACCTTCCCAATAGGAAATACTGACCTCTACAGTTTCTTAAAAGAGAAACTTTATTGCTCCTCCTGATGCACATATTTCTTACATTTCTTTTTATTACCAGAACGTTCGCGGACTTAGAACAAAAACAACTAAGCTCATGGACAACGTTTCAACCATTACACAATTCTTCATGGTTTAATGGTTCTATTATCAAAATGATCAAACAAAAAGATAAAGCTCATGTCGGTTTAAGTCTACAGGTTCTCTTGAGGTTTTAAATACATTCAAATCCGCTTGTACTAATGTTAATAGACAAGTTAAGCTTGCACATTCTTAATATGCTGAAAGAATGGAAAATAATATTTAGGAAAACCCTCAGAAATTTTGGACATACGTAAACTCTTTTAAGAACTCCTCAAGCTTTCCATCTTCAGTACAAATTAATAATGATGTATTGAATAATGCATTAAATATTGTGCAGGCATTTGCAGATCATTTTTCAAACAATTTTACATTACCAACACGTACTATCGCATCTGTTCAATCAACTTCTGTTAATTTACCTATTTTATCTATAAATCATGTACCTGATAAAGAAGTGGTAGACGCTATAAAAAGATTAAAGCCAAAAATGACAATGGGACCTGATAATATTCCTTCCTTATTAATTAAAGATTGCGCACACATTCTTTCAGCCCCACTGTGTACTATTTTTAATTTAATATTGAAAACAGCCATGTTTTCTGATCTATGGAAATTATCTATAGACCTGTTAGCATACTTTGCAATTTCTCCAAAGTATTTGAACTCATTATTCATACATACTTATCTAGACATCTTTCGGGTTCATTATCGCAATATCAACACGGATTTATGAAGGATAGGTCCACTGTGTCGAATCCTGTGTGCAAAACACAATTTTTGGCAGAGGCTTTAGATAGAAGAAGTCAGGTCGATGTTATCTTTACCGACTTTTCTAATGCATTCGATAGAATTTATCATCAAATCCTATTATAAAAATTAAAGTCTAAGGGACTATCTGATCTTCTTCTTTTACTTATCGATTCTTACTTAAAAAATAGACGTCAGTAGGTTGCAACACCAATGATTTGGATTAAACCATTTTAAGCAAAATTCAGGTGTACCACAGGGTTCGGTTCTTGGGCCCCTTATTTTCATATTTTTTATTGATGACATTATTGGCAAAAGCACAGAAGTAAAATACTTAATGTATGCTGATGATTTAAAAATTTTTGCTGAAATACGGAACTTTGTTGATTGCACAGCTTTACAAAGTTGTTTAGCTGAATTATTGCTATGGTGTACTAAAAAGTATTTACATTTGAATCCTGGTAAATGTAGTGTTATGACTTGTACTAGGAAAAAATTATATTTCACCTTTGATTATCAGATCAATGGCACTGTGTTAAGTAGGCCGGACTTTATAAAGGATCTGGGAGTCCATTTTGACAGGGTATTAACTTTCGCAAGGCATATCGAGCAGATAGTTATGTGTGCTTCACGGAGTCTTGGTTTTGTAATTCGAAATTCCAAACAATTTAAAAATATACATACAATAAAGTTATTACATATTAGTTTTGTTAGATCTAGACTTAAGTATGCGTCAGTTGTGTGAAATCCATCACTTAACATTTATAGTAGCGCTATTGAAAATGTGCAAAGAAAATTTATGAAGTCCGCATCATATCTTCTAGACAATATCTATCCTGCTAGAGGATTTCCTCATGATCAACTTGTCGCGCTTTGGTTTAATGGAACTACACATACGCCGTAAAATGCAGCTAATTTTATTCCTATGGAAAAATTTTACATAAAGGGCTAAACTGCATTGAGTTTCAGGATTATATCAACAATAAAGTACTCCGCCCTGGCCTTAGAATATACTTAAGCTTTTACTTGCCAGCTGCAAATACAAATATTTTGAACGGTTTTCCAATTTTTCAAATGATCAATAATTATCATAGCCTTCAAGACAGTTTGGATATTTTTAGTTGTAAAAAAATAGACATTTTTTGACTCAAAGCCATTTCAATGATTTGAACATTTCCTCAATGGGATTGTAGTTACTACAAGATAGCATAATTCGCATAGTCTTATTTTGTAATTTTTATTTTTGGATTATTCCTAATTAATTTTGATTTAAGCAAGTATGATCTTAAAGGAGGAATCTTTAATGTGTTGTACAACATTATTTTGGTCCACTGATTGAAAAAGCTTAAAGTTCTGTAATAAGTAAATGATTTAAAAAAATACTCTTAATTATATAGTTGGAATGATCTCCAATATTTAATGTGATGTGTGATCAAAAATGAACTCTAAATATTTTCTTTTTTTTCTAATTCATTTTTTTGGATTTCTAAACTTATTTTCCCGTTTTAATATTAAATTCCATAAATTGCTGATCTGCATTACCGTAATCTTGATTTTTGATGAAGTAATTTTAAGGTAATTACCACTACATTCCTTATAACATACCATTTATAACAATAACCAAATGCTTGAGATGTTCTATAAACTATGCTTTTGTTAAATTAACTATTTGCCTACTTTATTTTGAGTTGTTTTTTCACAGGCGGATATCCATACAATCCACAATTTTGATTACGGCTAGTACTTTATTTCACTTGATCGTAAGCAATAAATCGAGAAGGCCGAATTGGACCGGTTATAAAAACACCTCTTCAACCATTTAAAGCTGAAGAGGGAAACGAAAGCTCGCCCAAAATGAACCTTATCGAACATCCCATAACTCTTGACATCACCTACTCCTTTCTTTTCGTTTTGCACGGACTGGGGGTGGAGACTTATAAATATACGTACCCAAAGGAAAGTTTCCCATTTAAGAAACCAAATGTAGCACTTGTAATGAATGTCCAACATTTATAATCTCTCCTGTAGGTTTTTATCCCTTTCTGTGTATTTTGTTATACCGACGCATTCGATGGCATGGCGGTTGGATTTTATTGAGATTTATTTCTTTTCGGCAGTTTGTAACATTATGCCTATTGCAAAAGTGATTGGAAATAAATAAATACTCTTGATTATACAGGGTGTTTCAATAGGAAAAGGAAATATGTTAACGGTGAATAGGGTCATGGTTTCCTCTATATCGATTTTGTTTAATGATTTTTAGGGCTACTAACAACGAAATACGAACCATCTATTAGATTTTATTGATATTTGGCAAATACACTGAGAAAAAAATGTGACAGTATCAAAGAAAATTTAACAGTTAACAACTAACTCTGTATTTTATTTTAATATTAATATACCATTTATTGAATGTATGAAACTATTATTTAGGATACTGTAGATGTAATTTAACTGTATTCTTGTTATTAATATTAATTTACACTCAGGTTTATCATGAAACATCTGGTGTATTAAAATTTTGATATACAATAGAAGAGAATTTAAGTAAATGTAAATGTGTTAAAAAAATGGCGAAGGAAACGGAACAATAATAAAGGATTAAAACAGAAATAAATTTACTTAGAAATATTGATCGTAGTAAATGCTTCTATTGTACATAATATATGAGTAGTTATCTGTCCAATTTAAAACATATGTTTAATTATTTTCAAAGGATAATCTGAATATCACTTATTTTATATTTAAGCACGCAAGACATTTAAAGTTCTTGACAGAAATCTATGATTCCGGACTTAAATGTAGCTATTTTACTTATAAATAAAATAAGGGTTACTATGCAAACATACATTTTCATTTCTATTGGGGAAATATTAAACATATCGTCAGGGACGGATTTAGAAATATGCCGCCTATAGGTTGAACCAAATCGCCGTATATGCTTACAAAACTAAAACTAGGTACTAAAATAAGAAATACGAAAATAATGCAAACATTTATTAGAATCAGATATGCGGCAAAAACATCATTCTAACAGAATTTAAAAACTTATTCTAATTTATATTCAGTAAATACAATAACTTATTTAATACCTATAAATTTATATTTACTTTAACCATTTAACTTTACTTGACCATATTTATCTCCAAACTAACTAGGTAACTGCAAAAGATTCTATTTATAATAATAATAATAATAATAATAATAATAATAATAATAATAATAATATTAATAATAATAATAATAATAATCTTTATTCAGCATTTTTGTTTTTTGGTTACATCATAATTGTAGGTACATTTACATAATTTTAAATTAATAGAGTTGACAGGTACCTTATTCATTAAAAGTATTTGCTCCCCATTTATGACTATGTAGTTGCGCATGGGCTGCCGAATTACTACCTTTTTTTTGAAACCATTTTTTTAAACAATTTTTTTTAAATACATTATTAAAGTTTGACTTGAATAAGTTCATAAAATCTAATTAAAAATCTAATTAAAATAATTAAAGAATACATATTAAATTATAATTGCTGAACAATAACAATATAAAATTAGCTAAAAAATAGCTAATTTAAAATACATATATGAATATAAATAATAAAGATGTACAAAATAAAAATATCAAGTAAAAAGTATACAATTACAACTAAATTATAAATACTTGTATATTTAATCAATTATTTCTCTTTGGGTTTTTCTATCCGAATTAATAAGAAATTTTTTGATGATAGATTTAAAGAGTTCAACGAAATTTATGATTTGTAAATATGCCTTATACATATCCGAAAGATAATTAAAGATTTTTGGACTTAAATAAATATAAAAACGTTGTGCTATTATTTTATTTACAAGGTGGGTACCAACTTTTCCTTTATCCTTGCTTCTTGTATCATAGTTATGGGTAATTTTGTTTAATAATTGTTTATTTTTGTAGATTAGAATTATAACTGAGTATATGTATAATTGTCGTATATCCATTATTTTTACTTCCTCGAACAATGCATCTGTTGAGTATCTAACTTTTTTGTTGTGTATTATTTTTAGAATTCTCTTTTGTAATATTTTAAGTTTGGATATGTAATTTTTGGTTGTAGCACCCCAACAGACGATTACGTATTGTACACGACTTTGGACTAAAGCATAATAAATAGTTCTTAGGTGAGTAACTTGTAAAATATTTTTGAGGTATTTAAATTTAAATAAAAGAAGTCTTAAGGTATTTGTTAAGTTATTTATATGTGCGTCCCAACGTAAATGACAATCTAAGGTAACTCCTAAATATTTTATTTCATTTTTTTTTCAATGTTATTTTCTTTTTATTATAAGCTAAGCTAATGTCACTAAATTGAGGTAGATTATTAGAGTAGCTGACAAATTGTTAAAAGAAAGATTTGTTGTAGTTTATGGTTAATTTTTTATGGGAACACTAGTCTATTATTTTCTTTAAATCTCCTTCAGTTTTCCATTTTAGATCTTCCCAAATTTCTGCTTCATAAAAAATCGCAGCGTCACCTGCAAAACTTACTATTTCTCCTGTGGTCTGTAAATTATATAAATTGTTTACATATAATGTAAATAAAGTGGGACTTAATATAGTTCCTTGAGGAACACCACTTTCTATTGGCCTCTCCTCACTGATTTCATTATTGATTTTAACTCTTTGAAATCTATTGTTCAGATAACTATTAAAAAGGTTAAAATTTTTTCCACGTATCCCTATATCTTCCGATGTCTCTAACAACTGTCCATGATCTACAGTGTCGAAGGCCTTGGCAAAATCCAGGAAAACTGCTAGACATGGTTTTTTGCAGTCAATAGAACTATAAATTTTTTTTAACAACTCACAGATCGCATCTGTTGTTGACAGCCCATCTCGAAACCCGAATTGTTTGAGATGAACTTATATTTATTGAGGTAATCTTTTAAACGTAAATTTAAGGCTTTTTCTGCTATTTTTGTAAAAGTTGTTATTATGCTAATAGGTCTGTTCAAAAGCGAATTAATGATATTATTTATTTCTGTTTCAGTTACTGGTAGTAGCACAAAAGAGTTGTGAATATTTCTGAGCGGAGGTGGTGAGTTTGGGTCATCTATTTTATTTGCAAGTGATGTGCCTATTTCTGAAAAAAATGGATTAAATCTTTCTGCTATTTCTTTTGCGTCTGTAATATTTTTTCCCTCATCTATAGTAATTTCACGTATTTCTCTATCACTTCCACTATCTCCTTGTATTTGTTTTAGAGTGTCCCATAACCTTTTCAAACTATTTTTATTTTTATTTATTTGTTTGGTGTAAAAATCTTTTTTAACTTGTTTAATTCATTTATCTCTAAGTGTTCTATAATTTAAATATCTCATTTTTTTTAACATTCTCAAAATCCTTTTTGTGAATAATGTATAAACAGTTTCTTTCTTTTATTGACTTTAAAATTCCTTCTGTTATCCATTGTTTTCTTTTTTTATGGTGGTCTTTTTGGTTTATTAATTTTGTATTGTTTTCTAAAAGTGAATTAGAGGAAAATATGCAATAGTAGCTTCATGGTCTGTTTTTTTTTTATTTGGTGTCATTGGCATCGACAACTAAGGCCATTAGCCTCGTGTTCTGTGTAGGATTTGTTACTGTTTCCCAGCGCCACTTTAGGAACAGCACTGTTAATTAAAACCCAACAGTGAATGGTCGGGTGGGGAATCCTACCAAGGCATCAGAATTAATTTTAAATAATTAAATTAAATAAAATAAAAAATCCCGGCCAGCGGTGGTATGGTCTGTTATTTGTGTATAAAAAATAGCTGCCGTATAATTGTCTAAGGTATTCAGTTATATCCTGATTGGTACCACAAGAAGTATATTAATTTTAAATTTACGAAAGTAGAACTAGTTTATGTTCGTTCATTAAAAACAGTAAATTTAACATTTCTATATAAAAGAAATATTGAATTAATTATTTTCTCCTTCGTTAGAAAAACAAAACTATAAATGTTCTTGAATCGATATGGCAGGTAGGTAGCGGATAGCAGAGAATCCGAAGACGCGAAAATCCATCCGACGTTGTCCTGCCTGGGCCGGGGTGATCTAGAACTGCGACTCCACCATTACATATGTTTTAATTAGCAGAATAGATTGCATTGCGCCCGAGATTTGTGAGGACCACACTGCCATTCCGATGCTCCTCTCGCGTTCATAAAGACACTGAAGAGGGGCCAGGGGGACTCAAACAGAACCGACCTCGCGGTTCCGAAATTAATTGGGACAATTTTTTATTAAATTTTTTATCAGTTAACCCTCTAAGGATGGGATTTTTTTTCTACGTACTTGTGCCTACCGAAATTATTTTTTTATTGTTACTTTTACTATTCTATATTTGCTTGGTGTAAAAATTACCTGTGGGATTCAAGCTGACTTATAATAGGAAATACATTCAAATGCTTAACTGTAAGTAATTTAAAAAGAAAAATTATGGAAAATGAGATAAACGCAATCCTTTTAAAGATGTTGGATATCTTACATGTTGGATTGAGGGTACAGGTAGCAGCCTTGGTGAGGAATTTATCATTGTTGGTTTTATATATAGATTGTAATAGGCCTATTACCCCAAGGCTATTGTTGGTTTTTAAAAATGTGAATATTTTAATTCCTTCATACGGATACCAAAGTTGTCTTTATTTCTAACGTCCATGTTTTCAAGTAATATTAATTTTTTTTTGTGTAAAAACACTTCAAAAGAGGCGTTTATTAATATTACAATCTGATCAATAGATAAAACCGTCGTCAAACAAACATCATCATCACTATCTTCACTGTTTAGGACTATGTCGTCATTCTGCGGATCAAATATCTCGTCTTCGCTATCAGTTTCATCATCGACTACAGATTTTGCATTAAAGTCGCCTTCAATGATAAATCTAGGTTCTTTACGATTGAGAAAATCTAGGTATTGTTCTTTTTTTAACAATATGTTTTGGAGGACAATATACCGAAGTGACCATAACATCAGAAGTTTTAGATTTTATCATAACTGAAGTAGCCTGAAATTTTTCAGTCCTGTATCCTGCTTCTTGATAATGCTTAATTTATTCTCTAATTATCACTGAGCTACCCCCTCTTGCTGCATTTAGGGGATGATTGGTATGATAAACCTTATATCCCTCAAATGTAATAAAGGACTCATTGGTAAAGTGAATCTCTCGAATTAAGCATATGTCTATGCTTTCTATGTCTAGGATTGCTTGAAATTTTTATTGGTGCTGCAGCAGTCCAGTATTAAAACTAATATTAAAACGTTTTTCCATTTGCTGACTATATATGTTCATTTAAGGTAAGGCAAGGTGCAAATTGGGATACGTATAGCACGTGTGAGGTGACGTGACACGAGAGACACGACTCGTACGTGTTACACGTGCTGAGTGGTGATCCGCATATTGAGACACGCGGTTTCAAATAGGAAACGGCGAAATATGGATTTTATTGGCAGTTCGGGACTAGCCGTAAACAAAAATGTCTAAGATTGAAGACAAACAAACGAAACAATATCTGACATTATTGAACTTAAGTTCTGAATCAGAATCGGATGATGCTGAGAAGGAAATGTTTTATTCCTTGATAAAAAATAAATTTAAATCACCTAATAAATTTATTCTATCGAAAAGAAAATGTAATATTACTCCAAATCCGATTCTTCAGTTTTGTTTTTATATATAATTAGCATTTTTTGTATCGTTAAACTCTCTGTGTTCCCTTACCGCCTCTAATAATTTTTCTTTGTCATTAAAAAAAAACAAGGAAAACACTTGTCGAGCCAGGCCGCGCTGCGTCGTCAATTTGCGCCAATGTATTCAATCCTGTAGTTTACAAAACAACGGGATGTGCTGCGTCACTTCACACGTGCTAGACGTGTCCCAATTTGCGCCTTGTCTAAGAGAAGGCTAGACGTTGCTGACTAGTTGAATAACACAGGTTTACAAAAAAAAAAGTCCGGACTATTTGACCAGACCGTGGTATTCCTGGGTATTTTGGCGTCCTAAATCCAATCCCGGGGTCAATTTTAACCCATCATGTCAGAAAAACCAGATTTCAAGGTCATTTAGAGGTCAAAATGGTGATTTTTTTAAAACTGGCTCCGGGACAATTTCTCAAGTGATCTGTTAAGTTGAGGGGTAACTTGAATACCTTCCAAACATTGGAAACGGTCCCCAAATCTTGACCAGGACCAGCGCAGGGCCAGCCATGTGGATAAAATGTTGTCATGATCGTTATATCTCGCGAATTTCGATCTCATTGCCAAGGAGTTCAATTTCGGCAGTCCATTTGCTTTGAGATAATATCAGTGGATCCAGCACTGACCAAAATGGCCCTAGAACCTTGCCAGAACATTGGAGTTATGCTCAAGTGGTTCGAGATATTCGAGCTCGTAAATTTTGCTTCCCTTCCCAACACGTAGAATTTTAGCGATTGAGTTATCGTCAGTTAATGCCAGCACTTTTCAAAATGCTCCTAGAACATCGTCCAAAAATTAAGTGAAGCTGAGTATACTGTCCGGGGCAAACTAAGGTTGCAGAAAATAGCTTGAGGATGCCAATCCGCAACTTCAGAGTTTGTCACCTTTGTTCTGCTGTTACAGGCCATTAGAATTCAATCCCTCTGATAAGACGTCACATTCGCGACTATGACTTAGAGTCTGCTAATAAACTCAGTTCTGCTAGTGGAGTTACCCTGGAACAACGATGGGAAAGTTGCAGATACTGTTTCCTTCGGGGTGCTTGTTTATAGTGAGTCCCCTCGCCTCTTACTTTTTTCCCTCCCAATTTCTAAATCTTTGCGAGCTTGTTTATAAGGTCTGCAGGTTTTATCAAAACTCCTTCTAAGCATCATTCTCTTATGTCCCTTGTTGGTATCCCTCTTCAAGTTTCAACAGTAATCTGCCAACATGTTAATGTCCCAGAAACCTTGGTAGCGTATTTCCATCTCTTTTATATCTTGGTGGAATCTTTCACCTTGTTCTTCGCTAAAATGTTCTGGCAAAGTTCTAGGGCCATTTGGTTCAGTGCTGGATCCACTAGCATTATCTCACAGTAAATGGATCGCCGAAATTAAACACCTTGGCAGAGAGATTGAAATTCGCAAAATACAACGATCATGACAACATTTTATCCACATGACTGGCCTTGCACTGGTCCTGGTCCAGATTTGGAGACGATTTCCAATGTTTGAAAGATATTTAGGACCTACACGGTTACCCCTCAACTTAACAGATCGCTTGAGAAATTGTCCCGGAGCCAGTTCCAAAAAATCACCAATTTGACCACTAAATGACCTTGAAATCTGGTTTATCTGACGTAATGGGGTAAAACTGACCCCGGGATTGGATTCAGGACGCCAAAATACCTAGGAATACCATAGTGTGGTCAAATAGTCCGGACTTTTTTTTGTAAACCTGTGTAATTCGAAACTAATGAAATTACATTTGAGATTACTTAGGTTGACATTTGAGATGAATCAGCAATTATTTTCAGTAAGTGTATACTCTTTAAGAAAAATCCAATTTTTAGGAAAATTAATTAATTGTTTTCCATTAACAGGAACTAGAATTCCTAACATGGCAAAAGATCTTGTTTTTTATAGTACTTGAGCAATTTTTAAATTGTAGTAGATTTTAAACTATAAATTTTGATAACAGTAATATTGAGATGTGTAAATCAATAATTTGCATTTTTTATTTCTACTTTTACAATTTTAAATAGCATTAAGATGAAAATTTAAAACAATTCTTCAATATCAATCTCATTTTAAACCACTCAAATAATTTACAACTTATTTTCAACGTTTTTATACTTTTTTAAATGATATTTAAATAATATTAGGTTGTATAGAGCCGGCACTGCCTACAAAATAGAGCAGAGGGCTCGCGACTTGAGGTAAGATTAGCGGGAGGGCCTCATTAAAGTTGTGTAATAGGTTTGCACCACCTTCAGCTTGGCTAGAGACGAAACTTCACGGGTATACGATCATTTCACAGTGTGGACTTGCCTGGATTAGGTACACTTCTACTGACAAGATTTATTTTAGAAATTTTCACAATTATTTAATCAGTTTAATGAAAAGACAAGTAATTTTGACCGACAAATTAGTTTTTAAAACCATATTATAGGATAATAATTTCCATAAATTTAATGATAAAAAAAACAATAAACTCATGTTTAAAATATAATACCAGATAGTATACTTACTTTTTATAAAAAATAATAATTTTTTGAAAGCCAAACAAAAATTAATTAGAATTTATTCTAATACAAGTTGGGATTTGGTGTACCTCTATACAATGTTGCACCTTTCTACAATAAAAAATATATACTATTTCAACCCTTTACGCAGGGTAGCTACACCTTTAAAAATTAAATTGCAACAAGGGTGTTTGAAAGACTATTTAATTCTTTTGTTAACGATTTAAATAATTTTAAATTCGGTTTATTTGTTTCTGACTTAAATAAATTTAAAATTGAATTAAGAAAAACTTTTTTCTCTCAGCGAAGAACATTCTGAGTAAGTATTCGATAATCTAATTTTGATCTTACCATATGAAATTTTTAAATTATTTAAAAATACAACGAAACCTGAGCTACCATATTCGTTATTTTTTATATTCTTTATAAAGTAATCTGTCTGTCCGTCCATCCATCCGATATCCGTTTTTTGTCCGCACGAATGAAACTGCTTCTGATATTTTGTTAAAATTTGATAGGCACCCACCATATTTTTGAAGTAAAAGTTAATTCCATCAGTGACGTCCACGTAGGCATGATATTGAATGTTTGAATAGAAAAACAGAACGGTACGTCTCTGATTTTTTAAATTGTATTCTAAAAGTACGATTCATTTAGTGAAACAATAAATTCAAAATCTTAAATCTAAAGCGAAATGACAAAAGAATAAAACAAAATAAAGAACCCAAATTATTTACAGTAATTGTTGGAAGTGTCCTTCACCCACACGTAGGTATGCAAACATGTACTCTTCTTTGCATAGACCGAGGACCAAGGAACAGAAAAATGTACTAAAAAAATATAAAAAAATGCACATATTAATGCAATTGATTTGCGAAAAATATGCAAAAGTATTTGAATCGGTCATTTGAGAAAGAGCACATGTCCGTTGTAGATCATTTTTCAAAAAATAAGAAAAAGTGAAAATCTCAAAACGTGGTTAAAAATAGTATATTGTTTCACGAGTGACGAAAATAACATTTTTTGAAGCGAGAGAACAATTTACCAACCGAGGCGAAGCCGAGCCAGAAATGATTTTCGACGAGTAAAACACTATACTTTTTCTACGAACTCTATTATGTCATGTAGGTACCTACTAAAATGAAAAAAAAAAAAAAAACAAACGTTAGTAAATGCTTTATTTTGTGTTAGGAATAACAAAAAATTAACCAACAATTAAATATTTCAGAAATATTATTTATTATTTAAATATTGATTTATTGTTATATTTGAACAATTGTTCAAAATTATGGGGGTATCACACTCAAGCTTTTTAATTATTGAGGTAGATGCCGACATATTTTTTCTACTGTTAAATGTCATTTCAGATGATGATGCGCCATAATCGGATGAACTAGTAGTTTCCTTATTTTGTACAGATTGTAAAATTTTGGTTTGTATTTAGTTTTTACTGTTCGTGGATTCATCAACATATCCTTCCGCAACGCTACTAGATTTCCAACCACCGTGCTTTTTTAACAGAAGCAAGTCACCTCCTGCATCCACTTATAGCGTTGCGGATATTCTGCGGAAACAGTGCCCAGTGTAATCTTGAGGATTCGGAAGCGTTAAAAACTGAGCAATTTCGTTAGGAAATTTACTGATTTTATTAATTCCAACAACCTGTCTGCTACACTTTCCATTCTGATAGTTAATAAAGAATCTTGAATTAATTTGATCCATGTTTGCTGGACGTAGGCTCATATATTTTTTAGAAATATCATAAAAGGAACTTTTGTTTTTGTATTACGGATTTTAACTAACAGAATACTTCCAGTATCCTTTACATCGCTTATTGGTAAATCTTTTAGTTCGTGGCAACGACAAGCGCCAGATAATCCAAAAAACTAATGCTACCTACAAATATTAGTAGTTATGTATTAAGTATTTGTTAAAATAAAAATAATAATTCCGTTACCTTTGTTATTAAATATTTATAGTCAGGTGCATTCTTTAGGAAAGTCTTTATGTCTTCAGGCGAAAAAATTTTGGATTTTTGGCTTTTAAAACCATCAGATTTTCTTTTCAAAAGCGAACGTAACTTTGGATATTTACTAATATCGACATCATTTTTAACAGAGAGTGTAGTTCTTAGCATCGAATAAATGGACCATAACGTCGACGGTTTAAAATTTGAACATATTTCTCCAAAGTATGCTAGTAGTACAGTTTCCGAAAATGATTTCACTTTATTTTTTTCTCTACAGTCCAAAAATTTGATATAAATTTCTTCATATCTCTTTTTTGATTTGGCCGGTAATAAATCTGAAGAGGTTTCTTTAGCTTTAAAAATAATTTCTGGAGGAGTACAATCGCTTTCTGACTCAGACATCATGAAAATGTGTTAAATTTAGGACGAACTGAAACTGACAGTTCTCAAAAGTGATAAAACTTCAAATAAACAAATGAAAACCAGGAAACTAGATGTAGATTGGTTTAATTTGCACTATTTTTATACATTTTTATTTTATCTTTAATTCATTAAAGTTTAGGTAAAAACGCATGTAGAATTTAATGAGAATCTTTTTATTTCATTATTAATAATTATAAGCTGCCAAAATATTATACGAGGCGACTGATATATGAAAATATGTAACAACTTACTTTCGTCACTAGAGACGAAAGTAAACGTTATGGGATTTTTTCTCACTAGTGACGGAAATCAAGTTTTCGCTGAAAGTATCCTGTGGCGAAAGATGTCTTTTTGTAAGATTTCGTAGAAAAAATAGTTTTGTGCATTTAACGTTTAAAACTTGCCCTATATAATACAATAATTATTTAAGCAAAAAAATTAGTCGGTTAATTAAAAATGAGTAACATGTGATATTTCTGAAATGAACACAAAAACTTAGTAAAAAGGGATATAGTTTTATTATTATATATTCTAAAATTCATCAAAAAAGATTAAAAAATAAAAAAATATTAATTGTTCTCATCGTTTTCATTTTCAGTTGTCGGTAAAATTAATATTTAGGTATAAAAGTCTGGTGCATATCGGGAACGTCTTTCTTAAAAAAGTTTCAAGTGGTACTTTTACTTAATTTGGTACTCGGATACTTTGTATTAAATAAATCGTACATAATTTTCACGTTAATTGTTTGATTGACGTATTAGTTTTCTGTGCTACTATAGGTTTTTTTGTAGGAAAGCTCATGAAACGGTCCTCAATCTGACCAACTATATTTCCTAGTTGTATTTCCAGAAATACACTTGTCTTTGACGATTAACTTAGTTAAACGTCGAACTCTCTTGCTATTGTTATTGCGTGAATATTGATAAAAGCCTTCTAGCAAATCGTAATTCATCCAGAATAGGATGTTGTAAGGTATTTAAATAAGTGAGATTTCAGTTTAGATCATTCCGAATTTCTTGGAATCTTAACTTTGACATTATTGCAAGCCATCAATGCTTTTAAATAGGCATCCTGCTCATTTTTGGTTTTCAGGAGTCAAAATCTTTAAAGAATCTTTTCTCTGTCACCCTCAGTACATCGGTTATAACACTATAGGAGGTCCTTTCGCCACCAATGTTAAATAAAAAATATTAGATTATGACTAAAATTCATTTTTTTCTAATAGTTGAAGTCCTTATTTATCTAATAGTGAACTTTTAACTATACCTTACCGTGCAAATTTTTGAGAAAAAAGAATTTTAAAAATGTCAGTATTTGTACAGTGTCTTACGAGAAAGTAAGAGTTCAACAACAATTTTCGAATTATAATTCAGTATACTATTATTTATCGATTAGATGGAGTAGAAAAAAACTAAAAATAAGGTTTTTGAAATATTTAGGTTTTGTTTTTTACAATAAAATATATAGGTTACCGTGGAATTTATTGAGAAATTAATATTAAAAAATCACAAAAATTTTTTAACTAGGTTACTTGAAATTTTTTTTAATATTAATTTCTCAATAAATTCCACGGTAACCTATATATTTTATTGTAAAAAACAAAACCTAAATATTTCAAAAACCTTATTTTTAGTTTTTTTCCACTCCATCTAATCAATAAATAATAGTATAATTCGAGAATTGTTGTTCAGGTCTAACTTTCTCGTAAGACACTGTACAAATACTCACATTTAAAAAAAAAAATCTCAAAAATTTGCACGGTAAGGTATAGTTAAAAGTTCACTATTAGATAAATAAGGACTTCAACTATTAGAAAAAAAATAAATTTTAGTCATAATCTAATATTTTTTATTTAACATTGGTGGCGAAAGGGGTGGCGAAAGGACCTCCTTAAAAAAAAACTAACATTACCCTGTTTTTTCGCGGAAATTACAACACCTTTGTAATTTTTCACCATTTATTCTAGCATTTTTCATTATTTTGCACTTATATAACTATTTGTTTCCTTCTTTATTTATTAAATTAGTCGGAACACTATTAGAATTACTTTCGGTAGTTGATGCCATGGTTTTAAATAATTTACCCCAGTACACTGCGTTTAGAAAGAGCACATGTCACTGACTTGTGTTGTTTCTAAATCATGAATGTTTATCGGGCAAGTGATGTTACTGCTTGGATAGATGTGTTTACTTTTAGATATTGTATTTTTGGTATAAAAACAAAATGGCCAAAAATGTGACATGTCGTGTCGTTTCTCAAATGACCAGTTCATTTACGAAAAATGCAACATTAATAATAATAATTAATTATCCTCACTTTATATTTGTGTAACGTTAGATATAATCACTTTCAAATAAAACAATAGTATTTAAATACATACTTTATTTACCATTATCTTAAATAGGCACCTAGAATTGCATAATACTTATCTAAACACTAGCATACATAAAATAGTTTATTAACAAATACATATCCTATTTAATGAAATTGTTAAAAGCATTGACAACTCGACATTTTTCAAAATTTTCGACAATAAAGTTTTGTCTTTTATCCGTATACATATGCACAAGAATAAACAGTAACCAGAAAGATATCTCTCATTTAATTCCTTTGTAGTTGATGCCGACGAGCTATGACCTCGTCTTTTAGTTATTACTTGTATTCCATAGGCGCACCGAAAAAAAGGTCAGTAAAATAAAAAAAATATTAGGTAGCTATTGATTTATTTTTTTAAGTTCATACATTACAAATATAGGTAAGTAAAAGATTTATATATATAAAACAATAATAACTTATCTTTCCAAATGATAACCTTTTTGTCTTTTATAGTTTTAAAATTTCGGTTAATACATTTAAGAGCATAAAATAACCGAATAATTTTATTAAATAATTATGTGGAAATTTTTTACATGGATGTGAAAAACTTTTATTTCTACAAATACTTTGAAACGTATCTATTACATTTTTGTGTATAATATTAGTTTTAAAATTTATTTGAAATATTACCTCTAAAAAGGAGATAGCTTTTACAAAATCATTGTGTAGCATGTTTAAGTTACCAAATAAATCTAAATTGGAGCTGTTATAAGCTTCATAGTAACAAAATAAAGATGTATCGTCCAAATCTTGATAGGCTTTTGAATATTCCTCGCAAATTGTACAAGAATGTATAGATAGGCATTTTTTCATTAGGTAACCCGCAAAATACCTTTCGAAATTCGTTTCTAACTTGGAATCTTTTTGATTACTGAAATAAGGGCGTAATTTTGTAAAGAAAAATCGATATTTTAACCGATTTTTCCACACAAGCCAATCGAGAGTATGAAAACATACATCGTAACTAGCCCGAAAAACATATTCAGTACAGAGCGTGGTCTTCATATTTTCAGAACATAGGAAAGTTGCTGGAAAAATTTATCCAAATTGCCACAATTTTCCCACACAAGCCGTTTAACATATGCTTAGAAAAAGTTTTTATAAGACTATATAACAAAAGGCTTGAGTGTCGGACATGGCCATCATATAATTTATATTTTTATAATTTATTTATCAAAAAGCTGACAAGAAAATTTCCAACATTTTCTCACGCAAGCCGTTTGTCATATGCTTAGATAAAGTAATTCTAAAACGATATAACAAAAGGCTTGAGTATCGGATATGGAGCCATATTATTTATCTAAAAAAGAACTTTACAAATAAATATTTATGCATGGTTATTATTATTTATTGTTCGGTGATTATTCGTATAGTAAATTTTAATATGAATTTAGTGCTGAATTAACATTATGATTATTTTATAGAAAAATTTATATATTCATTCTAAAGGCTATTAAATATAAACTTTAAAACTCCTGTTAAAGGTCGAACTTTTAACCTCTGAGTAAAGTTACATGTAGGTTTACTTGACAGATTAACAAACATTATACGCTAGTTCGGTGTGATGTCATTTTGGTTCCACTGACATTTAATTCTAACCAAACTTTTAACAAAAACCTCAATAAATTTGACATACGTTTTTACTGTTTTTAGTTTATTTCTAAATATTTTTTACATGTCATAAAAAATAGTTTATAGGTATGTAATTGGTAACTAAACGATTGAATATTTGATGCATGTTATCTACTTACTTTAGGAATATATTTATAAAAGTGAAGAAACGATATAATTTAGGTAAACAAAACGAACAAAACGCACTCAAAAATCTACTGCCACTTTAATTGTTAGTGGAACCCATAATTACATCATCACTGAACTAGCGTATTCCTATAGTTTAATCAGCAAGTAGTTACTTTCAACTTTACTCAGAGGTGAAAAGACTTGGCTGTATTAACAGATTCGTTACAAAGATATGTTGGTCCATTTTTAAATATTTATAAAATTAATGTATGTATAAAATAAAAATGCAGCTACTAAACAAGAAAAAGTAGATATTCTAGAATTTAATGATGACAATCAAGTATTCTATGGAATAGAGACTTCGTGAAACCATTTTAAATTGCATTTATGTAAAATATTAAAGCAATCAAGAATGTCATGAGATAAATCTTTTGACAGATCAAAACTATTTTCTTGAAGTCGATTAGAAAATGATGATGTTCCTACGATATTATGTGACATTATTTCAAATTATACAAGTTATTGGATTAAATAATTATTGTGCGTTATTTTTTTGGTTAAAATTGAAGTTACAGGTTGTTGTGTTCATTACATTAGTTATTTTTCTTCAAATTAAATAATTGGTAAGTACTATGATATACATTTATTCAGTTAATCAAATGAAATATTTGAATTTTTACAATCATTTAAAAGGGCGTTATGTTAATAAACATTTAAAATGTATAAAATTAATCTTCGAATAGTCCGGCCACGAGGCAACTCTTATAATAAAATTTATGTAAAATAACTTTGAGAATCGATATTTAGATGATTTAGTGTGATATTTAGGTTTTGATATTTAGGTTTTCAGTTTTATTTTTTTTATATGGCGAATTATAAATAATTTCAAGCTTATGCCAAACAGCTTGTGTGAGAAAACGGTGGATATTTATAGATTTTCTTGTCAGCATTTTGTTAAATAAATTATGTATAAATAATATGAAGACCATGTCCAACACTCAAGCCTTTTTATATATAGTCTTAGAATCACTTTTTCTAAGCATATGCCAAAAGGCTTGCATGGGAAAATGGTGGAAATTTATAAACTTTTTTTGTCAGTTTTTTTGTTAAATAAATTAAATACAGGGTGATTCACATAAGAACCGACATATAGCAGGGGCATATAGGGGGTCCCAAAATATGGCAATTTAACGCAACTTACCTCTATACCAAGTTGCTTCCCTAAGGAGTTATAGGCTTTGAAAGTGAAGTTATAAATTTTGAAAAAAATCAATATCTCCGTTATTCTTAAACTTAAAGCAACCAAATTTGGTACACTTTGTGGATGTATTTAGGGCGTTACTTGACAGTAACTAGAGTTTAATTGAAATTTGTAAAGGGGGTATACTGGGTGGCGCACCATTAATATTCAACAGAATTTTGTTAACCCTTGATGGATTTTAAAAATCTTTGCTTTGTTTTGTGGGCAATTCAATTCTTAAACTTTTCTTACTCTAGTAATTTTTCGAAAAAACTCATCATTTTAATCAAAAACTCGAATAACTTAAAACGCGCGCTCTAGGTGTGTTATTTAAAATCATCGAAAATTCAAAAGTTGGCTATGAAAATAAACGTCAAACTTGAGAATGAAGCAAGTAAGTTGTTCAATTAAGTAATTGTTGTTTGAGTGTTTTTAAAATGAACGGGAAGTTTTCTTTTAACGAGCAAGTTGACATGCTGTTAGTGCTAGGTTTTTGTGAAGGAAACTGTAGAAGAAGTGTAGAAGAATATCGTAGAAGATTTCCTAACCGTATCATTTCCCATAGAGAAACATTTTCTAATGTTGAAAGACGAGCTAGAGAAACGGGCAAGTTTCTCAATAATACTCGAGAACGTGCTGTCGCACTCAGGCCACAAGTTGAGGTAGCCATTTTAAATGCTATTCAAGATGATCCACATATTAGTACTAGGAACTTATCTCGACAAATTGGTATATCGCAGAGTTCTGTGCATCGAGTTATCCGTCGCAATCTACTACACCCTTATCATGTACAAAAAGTCCAAGAACTTTTACCCGGAGATTTGGTTCAACGTGTCAATTTTTGTCAGTTTATTCTACACCAAGATAATAACTTCCAAAAGAAAATTCTTTTTACGGATGAGGCGACTTTCACTCGCAGAGGTATCACAAATCTCCATAACTATCATGAGTATTCTGACGTAAACCCACATGCAATAACTCCTCGGCATTTCCAACGTGAATTCAAAATTAATGTTTGGATGGGAATTATTGATCGATATTTAATTGGTCCTGTTGTTTTACCGAATCGGCTGAATGGTGAAAATTATTTAGAATTTCTACAAAACACCCTTCCGTATCTACTTGACGAGGTACCTTTACAACTAAGGTTGCAACATTGGTTTATGCACGATGGATCACCGCCTCGTTTTAGTATGAACGTAAGAAATTTTTTAAACCACCAGTATCCCAATAGATGGATAGGAAGAGGAAATAATTGCCCACAACGTTGGCCCCCAAGATAACCTGACCTGAACAAATGTGACTTCTTTCTGTGGGGAACGTTGAAAGAATTTGTGTATTCTTCGCCCGTTGCGTCTCAAGAAGAATTATGGAATCGCATTATTCATAAATGCACATCTATTAGGAATAATCAACAGTTATTAGATAGGGTGGATTTTAATTTTCGAAGAAGAATAAATTTATGCGTAAGAGAAAACGGCGATCATTTTGAACAATTTCTTTAATTTATCGATAAACAATTGTTTGTTCTGGTTGTTGTTTAAGTTTTTTGTGTTTATTTTGGTTAGTTGTTAATCCCAGTTTTTCACATTTCAGTATCTGTACTTACTTTAAGTTATTTTGTTACGTATCTAAATAATAATTTGCCAGCCAATTCCTACTGATCACATTAAATGACCTACTTTCTTGTTTGACGTTTATTTTCATAGCCAACTTTTGAATTTTCGCTGATTTTAAATAACACACCTAGAGCGCGCGTTTTAAGTTATTCGAGTTTTTGATGAAAATTATGAGTTTTTTCGAAAAATTACTAAAGTAAGAAAAGTTTAAGAATTGAATTGCCCACAAAACAAAGCAAAGATTTTTAAAATCCATCAAGGGTTAACAAAATTCTGTTGAATATTAATGGTGCGCCACCCAGTATACCCCCTTTACAAATTTCAATTAAACTCTAGTTACTGTCAAGTAACGCCCTAAATACATCCACAAAGTGTACCAAATTTGGTTGCTTTAAGTTCAAGAATAACGGAGATATTGTTTTTTTTCAAAATTTATAACTTCACTTTCAAAGCCTATAACTCCTTAGGGAAGCAACTTGGTATAGAGGTAAGTTGCGTTAAATTGCCATATTTTGGGACCCCCTATATGCCCCTGCTCTATGTCGGTTCTTATGTGAATCACCCTGTATAATTAATATGATCACCATGTCCGACACTCAAGCCTTTTGTTATATAGTCTTAGAATCAATTTTTCTAAGCATATGTCAAACGGCTAGCGTGGGAAAATGGTGGCATTTTCCATACAATTTTCCTGCAACTTTCCGACCCAAGCCTTCGTTTCGTCCACATCCGATACTAATGATAATTTTATTATTACGTCTAACACATTAATAACATTCTATGGTTAAAAAGGCTTGCATGAAAAAATAAATCAAAAATAAAAAAAAATTGGTAATTTTTCCGATTCCAAAATGCACTTATCCATTCGCGCCATTCAATCCAATATGTTTTTCGGGCTAGTGACGATGTATGTATTCATACTTTCGACGGGCTTGTGTTTTAAAAATCAGTTAAAATATCGATTTTTCTTTAAAAGATTACGCCCTTATTTCAACCCTTTAGCCACTTGCAACATTAAAGTCTTTGGTTTTCCGAAGCCTAGTTCTATTACTAAAGAAAATATAGAAAGTAATACCCAAATGTTCGTAAAAATATAGCGGTAAGAATAGTTATTGTAAAATTCTGTTTAAGTGACATTTAGTAAACGAAATAAGTGCATTTGTGAAAATCTGCTAGAGAATAATCGAAGTGATATTAATAAAAAGTGGTCACGATTAGATTAGATTATTTCTTTATACATTTGTTCATTTAGAACAGTGGTGGAGAATGAGTAATTTAGAAGAAGACATATCCAATACTATATTATTAGAAAGACTACTACTGGAAATAAAGAAAGAAGGAGAAGACATAAAAAAATCAGTATCTAAGGAAATCAAAGAAGAAAACAAGAAACTTTCTGATAAACTTGACAAATCAGTTCACCATCTAGAACAAAAATACAAACAACTTCAAAATAGATGTGTCAATCTCGATCGGCAAACAAGAAAAAATAATATATTAATTTATGGATTAGAAAATTGTGGAAAAGAAGATCCAATAGCTGTTGTTCTTCAATTATTTCACGAAATACTTCAAGTGGATGTATCAGTTTATGAAATAAATAATATATACCAAATAAAAACTGGAAACAAGCAAGCTATCAAAGTTGAATTCGTGTCGTTTCTGAAGAAAAATCTAATTTTGAGAAACTGTAATAAATTAAAAGGCAAAAATATTTATATAGCTCATGACCTTTGCTTCGAAGATCGACAAGATCAAAAATTACTTAAAAAACATTTAAACTTAGCAAGAGGTAAACAAAATTTTGCTCAAATTCGTGGCCGTAATTTAATTGTAAATAATGAAAAATACACGGTTGAGGATTTAAAAAATATGGAGCGAGATGATGATATTCTTGAAGCAGGTGAAAATGTAGTTAACGAGAATAATAAATCACATAGCGAACCAGCAACACCCTTAAAATTACCCACAAATATATTTTTTGAAGATAGTTTATCTCACTTTACAATAAAAACGCCACAAAGTTCTCAAGTTATTAACACACAAGGACAGAAAGAGAATTCTCCAAAGGAAGACCATCAAAACGAGACATCTGTAAAACACCCAAAAGAAAACTGTTCCGAAAACAAAAATACTGATCAAGAGAATTTAATTGAAAATAAAAGTGAAGAGGAACAATCCAAAGACAGTATAGTGCATGCAGAGACGGAGGAAGATAAGAAAAAAACCGAAAAGAAAGACGAACAGAAAAAACCCAAACCAAGGCAGAATTCCACATCAAGTGTTGGTAGCAAAATTGTTACAAGACAGAAAGCAAAAAATTAGGTACCTGCACTAATCTTATTTTTAGTATTAGATATATATTTAACATAAAATTAGTAATTAGGTAACTGAAAAAAATTTATAGAAAATGGACCCCTATATACGTGATGTTAGCTACCCTCCTATAAAAACAAACAAAATTAATAACGTTCATATTTTTAATGACGCCATTACAGACTTTTATAAAGAAAATAACAATGTTAATTTTACAATCTTACATCAAAATATAAGAAGCTTAAGAAAAAATATTGACCAATTACAAATTAACCTAAGTCAAATGGTTGTCGATTTCGACTGCATTTGTTTAACAGAAACTCGAAATATTCCCGATAATAGCCATTTTCAGTTAGATAACTATACCCTCATATACAGTGAAGGTAATATAAACCAAAATGATGGCGTAGTTGTATATTTAAGAAAACATCTTAAGTTTAAATGGAAAATTGTATATATAGATGTATGTAAAGCAATACAAATTAGTGTTATAGATGTAAATAATAGTAGTATAATGATAACCGTGATATATAGACCACCACCAACAAATGAGAATGAATTTTGTTTTGCCTTAAATAATTATCTAGATAATATAAAAAATATGAAATGTAAATATAATATAATTTTGGGAGATATGAATATTAATATAAAAAATGTAACACCCGAGTCTTCAGAATATTTAAGTGTACTTAGTGAATATAATTTTATCTCAACGATAAATAAAAGTACCAGAATACAAGGTAATTCCCGAAGTTGCATTGATCACATATTTGTTAAAACGAAACTTGATATCACTAAAAATATTTTTCCAGCTGTATTAGACCTTTTAGTTACAGATCACAAGGCCACTTTCATAAGTTTTTCCTTTGAAAAAGTTAGAATTAACACTGAAAAAAAATATATTAAAATTATTGATTATAAAAATTTATCTAAAGATCTAAAACTAGTAAATTGGAATAACTGTTATACATATGACGATGTTGATGATTTTATTGAAAAATTCATTAATTCGCTCACTGTGTTGATAAACAAAAATACAAAGGAACTAAGGAAAAAAAGTAGTCTTATTAAAAGAAAATCATGGATAACAGATGGTTTAATTAAATCTATAGAAAATAAAAAACGACTATATACGAAATATTTGCAAAATCCAGAAAATCTAACCTTAAAAAATGAGTACACAAATTACAGAAATAAATTAAATAGGCTAATTATTGAAGTAAAGAAAAAATATTTTCAAGCTGAAATTAAAAAATTTGAAAATAATTCTAAAGGTCTTTGGAATACTCTAAAAAAAATAGAAGGTCATGAAATAAAAGATGAAATAAACAGTATATTAAATGAAGAAAATTGTCTAATAACTAGCAACAAAAATATAAGCAATACATTTAATGAATACTTTGCTAATGTAGGAATAACGTACGCTAAAAATATATCAAAACCAAAAACTCTTCCCCCTCCGACGACTCCGTTTCACCATACATTCTTTTTAGAACCAGTTACAAAAATTGAGGTATTTGATATTTTAAACTCTTTAAAGCCTAATAAAGCGCCAGGTATAGATAATATCACAGTGGACTTATTAAAAAAAATAGCCGATGATATCATTGATCCGATAACAATTTTAATTAATAAAATATTTGAAAAAGGTAAATGTCCTAATCAATTTAAAAAATCTGTTGTCGTGCCAATATTTAAAAAGGGCGACAAGAAAAATGTAAAAAATTATAGACCTATATCTTTAATAACTAGCTTCAGTAAAATATTTGAGAAGGCTTTGACAGAACGGTTAAATAAATATCTTTATAAATATAACTTACTTTCAAATAATCAATATGGATTTAAAAAAGGTGTATCAACTACAGACGCCATAACGAAACTTACTGAATATATTTATAAATCTTTAGATAAGAGTACTCCTACTCTGGCTATATTCCTTGATCTCGCAAAGGCATTTGACACGGTAAGTCATGCTCAATTACTTCAATCCTTAGAGGACCTGGGTATAAGAGGTACCCCATTTTTATTGTTTGAAAGTTATTTAAATCGAAGGACCCAAGTAGTGAAAATAAAGAGCGAACTAAGTAACGAAAGAATAATTAAATATGGAGTACCCCAAGGTACTGTATTGGGACCCTTGCTCTTCTCCATTTATATTAATAATCTTGCGTCAATGAAAATAACTGGTCAAATAATATGCTTCGCGGACGATACAGTTATTCTATATCACAGTAATTCGTGGGATAAATTAAAAACACTAGCCGAACAAGAAACCAGTAAAATCTTAGACTGGTTTAACCATAAATTGTTAACTGTCAACGTAGAAAAAACTTATTTTATACCTTTTTCAATATATAAAAATAATTTACCAAATTATAAAGAGCTAAAAATATCAAATTATGACGATTACGTAAAAATAAAAATTGCAACATCTGTCAAATACTTGGGCGTTACTATAGATAGTAGTCTAAGATGGGACAAACATATAGATACGGTATGTAGAACTTTACGACCTTTGTTATACAAATTTAAATATCTAAGTAGTATCTTAAATCTCGAATACTTAAAAACTATTTACTTTTCATTAATAGAATCGCGTATTAGGTACAGTATTGTTGCATGGGGCGGAACATACCGCACACATATTCAAAAATTAGAAATATTACAAAAAAGGTTTTTAAAAATAATGTTGAAAAAACCGTATCGATATTCATCTGAAATTCTCTATCAAGAAGCGGATGTATTTGAAATAAAAAAACTATATATATTTAGTATATTACTTTTTACTTACCATAATAAACAACTTTTGAACCTTTTAAATCATAATTATAACACAAGAAGAAGAGTTCACGATTTTGTACATACTGAATTTGTCAGAAAGACATATGCTCAACACTGTCATATATATATTATCCCTAGATTATACAACCACTTACCTGAAATATATAAATTGTATATATATAAAATAAATTCAGTTGCATTAATTAAAAAATTATTTAAAAATTTATTGAAACAAACAGACAACGAGTTTATAGACAACATATTCTCTATCAATTAAATTAAATGAAAGCTCTGATTAAGGGTCTAGTCTCAAAACCAATATAATAAATCGATAATAAAATTAAATAAAATTTCTCACAAGAGGCAAAAAGAAAACTTGGTATAAAAACCTGTTTCGCTTATGCTATTGAAAATAGTTTTTATTATTTTACTTCAATTGATTAGTTTTTTTTTTATTTTTCAAATAATTCGTTTATATTACTTTCAACCTTTTATATACCTATATCTAAAAATAAAAAAAAATAAAAAAAAAAGGTTTAATTTTTCCCTATACCGATAAGTGATACTGCCGATAAAATAAAAAACAAGAATTTACTCCCCGTGCACAACCACTGGTTTCTTTGGGGAGCTTTCTTCTTGTTTATTTACCTGTTATAATTATTTGTTAAAAATGTATACATTACTTTTCTTTTTTTTCTGCTATTTTATTATTGTAACAAACTAAATATATTATGTAAAAATAAATATGTAAAACTATTATATGGTAAATAAACATTATTATTATTATTATTATTATATTATTATATTATTATTAATTAATCATATAGTGAAAACGGCTTGCGTGGAAAAATGTGCAAAAAACACCTTTTATAACTGTTAAGGAAAATCGATATGTTATCCCCAGGGGCCATTCGTAAATTTTCTTTCATTCTACTCAAAATCAATGTACTTTTCAACCCTCTTCGAGGCTTTTATGCGAAAATGGGGCACCTAAATCAGTCACTATCTGACGGTCTAAGAGCAAAGACAGTGCACATGCATCAGAATTATGATTCAAATGGACGAAACCTCACTTATTAAGATCAAAGGATTTCTTATCGAGAGCACCTACTGGAGAATAGAAGTAAGGTAGCAGCTGCAGACAGGAAGCGATAGCAAGAGGTATTTATTTAAAAATTTCTTTTTTTTAGTAAAATTATTAAAAACTGTATAATCACCTCTTGTGAGAGTATCTAGCAAGTTTTAACATTTTTTGATACTGGGTGCTAGTACAATATAGTATATTTTATTTTAAGGAGAGAAAAGATTCACCGACAGATTCTATTTTAGCTAAAACAAATTTTAATGCTTTCGAAGGAATTTGTCATCAATTGACCAAACCTAATAGTTAATAAGAGAAAAATAATTAACATTACAGTAACAGTTTTCGCTGAATAACATTATTTATTTCTGATAATCGGATAATATTTTTGAGCGGTCGTTTATAAATTTTGTGAATCCCTCATTAATCTGAACCACCTCTCCTTAAAACATGACACGCACCATACTAAAAGGCGCATCCCCAATGAATAAAAGCTAAAACGCCGTTATCAGACACCAACACGGGACCGGGCCCTGAACCCGGGTAGTTAAACTAACCCTACAATGTCGGCAGGCGCGTGCAGGGAATTATGATTGTTATTACTCATGTTGACAAGCATAATATTCTCCCTGATAATGATAATAAATATCGTTTTAATACAACTTGTAGTCGTCGCTTTACGTAATAAATGGTTGAGTAGATAAAGTGGCTCACGGTTTTGCGCTTAGTTTGCGTCTCTGTAGATTTATTACAGGAATTATGAAAGAAATTTGTCATTAGTTTATCTCTGGGTGAGAGTTATCTCTTGAATAATCATTTTATTGTGCAAAATTGAGTTTAATCTTTATTATTTGTAATCATGGTGTTGAGGAAAGTAACTTCAGCCTACAGGTTTGAACAAATTCAGAATTTTACCTATTGATATTTGGAGGTAATTAGTGTTGACTAATATTAGTACTCTTATAACTCCCGTGAAAAGGAAGAACCTATATAATTTTACAGTATAGCGGATTTATTGGCTTTTCAATGACGTTAAGAAACTATATGGGCAAATAAAAAGTTTTAATCAGTGTATAGGTTTTTAAAGTCAATTTTTTCAAATTCACTTTGATTTTTTCAATACATTGAACAGTTTTTAAAATACAGGATTTTTTTTAGTAAGCTGATTTACTGTTTTTATTTAATTCAAAAACATATTAATTATCAAGGCACATTCTAGCAAGTCAACTAACAAATTAAGGAGCTGAAAGTCAAATAATGAAAGATGTTACAATAAGAAACGATCGACTAATCTGATAAATAAAACAAGTTGTAATTTACTAAAGTAGTTTTATTGAAGATAAATGACATTAGGCTAGTCTAACAAAATACTGAAAAATATGTTTTTAAAAAAATATCAAAAAATTGGTTCAGTAGGTACGTCTATTTTAATCATTTAATGAAATACATAAAAACGCAAATGGAGAATAAATTAAAATGTATGCGTTTAATATTGGTTTGATAAAAGATCAGTTGATTTCCCAGACGTTGGCAATTGCTCCCAGAATTATCTTTTTTTGGGAGGCATAGATGGAACCATATCCTATAGAATTTTCTGTTTTTTTTTTTTCAGGGTTTATGCCCCGGTTATTTTTTTTAGTCTCCGATATTGACATAGTGTATTTGAATCCTAAAAAATCTACGCTTAAAAATTAATTGTCTGTATGTTTAGTTTTATAAAACATAGATTTTGAATTTTTTTAGAACTGAACAACTTTAACGTTGTTTAACATAGGTAAATTTTCCATACTATCTTTTGATCGTCTTTGTCTACTACCTTCTTTAAATTCGTAAAAGTCCTCAAAATTCAGAAAAAGAGTCTTAGTATGTCTTGATGTTTTAAGGATAATTTCATTTAGGTCATGAATGTCATAAACATTAGATTTTTTTCATTGCTTTCCCAATTTGACCATGCACAACATCTGCTTTCATAAATGAATGGCCCGCTTCAAAGTACTTGACTATCACAGTTTCTGGGCCCCAATCCGCATTGACAACTGTGCACAAAGCAACATACAGTTTCCAATTTTTATTCTGAGCACTGCAGTTGTCACACCAAAAGGTATAGTGCTTAATATGAGCAGGTGCCCTTTTAATAATAGCATAATAAGTGGAAGTTACATCTTCTGCATTCCCACCACTTATGGCCTCGTGCCATAATACACAAATATTTTCAAGGGGCTTATGTAGGGCAGCAAATGTTTCATTAAATACCACAAGCCTGCTTACAAAAACAGACGATTTTGGCAACATTTTAGGTAGTAATAATTTTTTTTGCATATCGACTGAAAACATCATGTGACTTTTCTTGACAATTTTGTCGCGGTCTTCTTGATATGCTGCTCTTGCTTGTTTATAGAGTTCATGAGTTCAAAACCAATACAAGAAGAACACGTTTCATTGTAATTTGCACTTCTCGAATTATTACAAACTTTTGCATGTTCCTTTTGTAAAACCCATACGTTACAGTCATCCTGATTGGGCTGATCAAACCCAATATTTTCTAAATGAACTTCGTGTCGGTACCTTTCGTAGGACACATTTTTTATTGTTTCAAAGAAATCTTTCCACATTTCTGTTATACTTATATCTAAAGGTAGATATCGCCTGTTTGGAGCATGCACAAGTTTGTAATGGGATACTTGTGAGTTAAATAAATTAATGTGATCTTTAAATATTAAGCCATCTTTCTTATTGGGCGGAGTTCCCTTTCCTCTCCCGTCCTTGGCAGTTTGTAGTCCTTTAGATTTATTTTGGTGACGTTTAAGTTCTGTGATAATACCATCTGTTTTAAGTCCATGGGTATTTAAAAACATAGTTTACAAACCTTTTTTCGGTGCCTTCGTTAACTTTTATCATACTGTAGGTAAGAGACCACTGTGTCTTGCAATATATTTTGTTACCTTGTGATAAAATGTTAATTTCAAAACATAAGAGATTTTTACTAGCTCAGTAAAATTTAATATCAAACATTACTCACCTTTAAAAATTAAATAAATAATTTTCTAGGAAAGTTGGGCATTCTCTTTTTTTATTTTTGAAAGCTAGTAAGAATTATAAACTCTAGCTTTATCAAAAAAAAAGTTAATAAAAACTTATACAAAATTTAATTTGAGTAAAAGAGAATTGTTTTAACCTTTAAAAAATAAGATTCATCAACAACATATATACAGTTCATCAAATTTCTAGAGGTGATCGACGCCCAGACAGAGAATGCGCTACATGTGACTAAGATAGCTATTGTACAGTCTGCTAAACAAGTTATTTTAAATAGTTTTTAATATTTTTAGGTAATTAAATTTTAAAAGTGTGGAATAGTTTGGGGATTAAATTGGTCTGATTGGACTTTCTTAGAACGTTTTTAAAAGCAGCTAAAGATAGTATGTAGAATTGAAAATAATTATTATGCCATAAAAGGTGTTTTGGAATTCCTTCAACCTTTTGAAATTGAGTCAGAAAATATAAATTTTATAGGATAGCGGAAAATACCTATAATTTTTTTGTATGCCTTTGTAAATCGTGGAAATAGTTTATATTTTATTTCTACCTTATTAAGGAAAATGGTAGCTGTTATTAATAACGGTTGTTTCTGAAACATTACTAAAATTTTCGAAATTTGGTTTTTCTACAAAATAATAAACTATACTATTAAGAAAAAAATTTATTTCTCTTATAATTTTATAAAAAATAACAGGGAAATATTTACATTTCTTGATCTATTAAACAAAACGATAAATTATCTCGACGAATGACACCATGTTCTAGTACAGAAGCTAACTTTACATTTTTGTTGGTAGTTTCATGGGTTTCATATCAATTTTTTGTGATTGTAGTTAACACGTACATATACCTCTTAACACTTGTTTGCTTTATTAAAAAAGTGTGTTGTTGTGATTTACGTCGAAATAAGTCAAAAACAACTTGAAACCTCATATAAAAATCAAAAAGGAGAAACGGAAAAAAATTGAGCCTGTAAATAAACACAACTCAGAAACAAAAATAGCTATCTAATAATAAAAAAATAAAATTTGATTCTTGTGCAGCTTCATCTATATCATTAACTGTTTTTGGTTTTTTAATGGTTTTTCTTGGTGATGAAAATTCCGATATCTCACGGTTATCGATTCTTTTTTTCTCTCCAGAAATGCGGACGACAGTGTTTTTAGATACTCCTGTGGCTGCAGCAACACGATCATTTACATTTTTAAATGGTATTGAAGGTGAATTAAAGTTTCCTTCTCTTCTCATAAACTCTATAACATTGGCTATTATTTCGCGAGATTGACTGTTAATAACGCGGCCTCTTAATTTGCTATTAAACTCCATACTTAGGTTCTATTAAACTGTAATGAGCAAAAAACACAAACGAAAATAAAAGAAATGTTTTAGCGAAATTTACATCTGACATTTACGTCTGAATGAAATAGTGAAATACTTGATGCGCAGAGTGTACTTTCATTGCGTAAATCCGTCGGGATGCCTGTCAGTAGTGCTTTCTCTGTCTAGCCGTCGAAAGCCTCTAGAAATTTGATGAACTGTACTTATAAAAATGAATTAGTTTATTTAGATAAAAAAAGAAACTGTTCAGGAACAAGTCATTTAAAGTTTATCAGGTAAATTAACTTTTTCGTCATAAATAATATTAGCCACTATTAGTTACCACATTTGCTTTTGGCTGGCAACTTCCTTAGGAGGCAGTCGAAAATTCTAAGACTCGGAAACCAACACCAAATCTCGCATTTCCCATATTTCTGCTACTCAAGCATGAACAGCATACCTCGTTCTTTGTTCTCGTTCTTCCTTGTATCTTTTAGATCTTAGTTTGTGAGTTTTAACTGTCAGCTTTCAACAATTAGTTTTCATCAGGTAATTTTCCAGCATTTAATTTCCAGCGTTTAGTTTCCAGCTGCACTTATTCGTTTTCTAAACATAAATAGATTTTGTTTTTTTACGTGGCTCTTGTATGAGATATAAACTAAATTTAAAACATCTACTTTTTAAAATTAAATCAAGATACAATAAAAACTAATTACTATAAACATTGTGTAGCTCCAGCAACCAGAATGAATTATAAAAACATAGAAAAATTTAACTTTACTTTCAAAACAATAGGTTGGAATATTATTTCTACCGAGATATTTTACAATGACATTATACTTTTTTTAATGCTTAACACTTTTACAGCCAAACACCTACAGATATGAAAAGATAGTAATCATAAATGAAATTTAAAAATCTAATAGCGAAATCGTTTGGTTTACTGTACTCCCACTTCAAGAAATTTCCCTTTCTTTGGAATATTGCGTGCGGCGATAATTGAATTTAAATTAATCGAAAACTATTTATACAGGATGGCTCATATTTAAAATAACATTTTTAACTGGACTTTTAAAATGTTACACTTTTATTATTAGGTACTGCCTGTCCGCCTTTGTTGAACAATATTCTTTTTTACGTAGGCACTTAAATATTGTCGTCTTTCTCCAAAGCTTAATCGCCAAAACGAATTTGCTTATCATTAGAATAAAAATCAAAGAATCTTTTCTTGCAGTTACATTCTGGAAGTAACTGATATTTTTGCAAATTCCTTTGCCTTTTTTCTGATTCAGTTCTAATTCTTTTTTTTTACAGGTGTAACTACCGATTTTTTATTTTTATTCTCATCTTCATCCTCAGTTAATTTCTAATCGCTTTCAGCACCTAAAAAATTGGTACATTATATCGGTGTATTACCTTTTGTTGGTTTAGACTATAGAGATAAGTATTTAAATTTGGTGGTGCCTTTAAAATACTCATAATATAATAGTCGTATAGTTTTTAAGTAAGTTTAATAAAGGATACATACTACCCCCAAGTTTCAGGAAGCTTTGTTAAATTTGTATTGTGCTAAGAAACCCTAATGATGATATATAGATATAGATAAATATTCTTACTTGAAATTTTTCTCTTTCGGGCTAGAAATGTCAACTTCTTGGTATTCTTTTGCTCTTCATTTGATGGTTCATAGTCTGGATCCACATCGGAATCATCAACAGGGCTATCTTCCAGGTACTCTATAAAGTACAGTTCATCAAATTTCTAGAGGTGTTCGACGCCCAGACAGAGAACGCGCTACGTGTGACTAAGATAGCTATTGTACAGTCTGCTAAACAAGTTATTTTAAATAGTTTTTAATATTTTTAGGTAATTAAATTTTAAAAGTGTGGAATAGTTTAGGGATTAAATTGGTCTGATTGGACTTTCTTAAAACGTTTTTAAAAGCAGCTAAAGATAGTATGTAGAATTGAAAATAATTATTATGCCATAAAAGGTGTTTTGGAATTCCTTCAACCTTTTGAAATTGAGTCAGAAAATATAAATTTTATAGGATAGCGGAAAATACCTATAATTTTTTTGTAGGCCTTTGTAAATCGTGGAAATAGTTTATATTTTATTTCTACCTTATTAAGGAAAATGGTACCTATTATTAATAACGGTTGTTTCTGAAACATTACTAAAATTTTCGAAATTTTGTTTTTCTACAAAATAATAAACTATACTATTTAGAAAAAAATTTATTTCTCTTATAATTTTATAAAAAATAACAGGGGAATATTTACATTTCTTGATCTATTAAACAAAACGATAAATTATCTCGACGAATGACACCATGTTCTAGTACGGAAGCTGGCTTTACATTTTTGTTGGTGGTTTCATGGGTTTCATATCAATTTTTTGTAATTGTAGTTTACACGTACATATACCTCTTAACACTTGTTTGCTTTATTAAAAAAGTGTGTTGTTGTGATTTACGTCGAAATAAGTCAAAAACAACTTGAAACCCCATATAAAATCAAAAAGGAGAAACGGAAAAAAATTGAGCCTGTAAATGAACACAACTCAGAAACAAAAATAGCTATCTAATAATAAAAAATAAAATTTGATTCTTGTGCAGCTTCATCTATATCATTAACTGTTTTTGGTTTTTTAATGGTTTTTCTTGGTGATGAAAATTCCGATATCTCACGGTTATCGATTCTTTTTTTCTCTCCAGAAATGCGGACGACAGTGTTTTTAGATACTCCTGTGGCTGCAGCAACACGATCATTTACATTTTTAAATGGTATTGAAGGTGAATTAAAGTTTCCTTCTCTTCTCATAAACTCTATAACATTGGCTATTATTTCGCGAGATTGACTGTTAATCACGCGGCCTCTTAATTTGCTATTAAACTCCATACTTAGGTTCTATTAAACTGTAATGAGCAAAAAACACAAACGAAAATAAAAGAAATGTTTTAGCGAAATTTACATCTGACATTTACGTCTGAATGAAATAGTGAAATACTTGATGCGCAGAGTGTACTTTCATTGCGTAAATCCGTCGGGATGCCTGTCAGTAGTGCTTTCTCTGTCTAGCCGTCGAAAGCCTCTAGAAATTTGATGAACTGTACGCAACATTTTATTTATAGGTTTTTTAATATTTTTTATTAATTTAGAATTACCTTCACGAAGTGGTTGTAACTCTGTGGAAACTTTTGGTGAAACTGGTTTTTCACAATTTGTTTCATTGGTCGTATTTTCATCAATAATTTCATTGGACTGTCGCATTTCTACAGGGATCATTTTTAGATCTGTCGCATCACCATATTTTTCGATAATAAAATGTTTTTAAAGCCAAATAAAATTCCAATGCTCTAAAAACAGCTTACTAGCAGGCAATCGAAAATAAAGTGTATCTTACTAGCAGTAATACTTTTCAGTTATCGTTTGTTTGACTAAGGAAACTAACTACTAGTCACTCAGATAGAAACACTGTACTATTTTTTTTTATAGAATGCAGATTAAAAAATAAACTAAATTTTCCTCAAACTGTATGTAGATAATTAACGTTACTGCAAAAAATGCATGGCCACATAAACACTTATAGGAACTATTATATTTATAAAACTAAGATTAAAAATATATTAATTTGTAACTTACCTATTACTGGTTTCCTAATAAGCACTTTGGTTATCATTAAAAGTCTCTATTTTAGATTCCATAGCCAACTCAACTAAATACTTTCCCCTTTTTGACAGTTTCATACTTTTTATTCTTGTTTATCCTCGTATTACCCGATTTAAGTTCCCAAAAAAAAATTAACTACTTTACGGTCGAAAAGTTCAAACTCAACTCAACATAGTATTATTGGGCATAAATTCATAAAATTGTTATAATGCACTGGAAATACCTAGCAAAATATTGTTGCTAAGTTTTTCCATTTTAAATGAATCTAATGTGTTTTGATAATAAAATAGTAAGATAACTAGATATGTTTTTCCGCTGAAATATAGAAAATATAATAAGTCAGTAAATAGTTTTGTTATCTTTTTCCCTAGCAAAAAAACAATAAGCTTGTACAAATTACACTAGCAAAATAAATATGCTGGTTTTTTCCTTTGGAATGTTGTGTTGCTATATTTTACCGTTGTAAACTTGTCATATTTTACACTTATTAGGAAATTCCAGAAGTGATTTCATGCTTATTTTTATGAAACTTACTCGTCGTACAATATTCGAGTCTGGACAGGAAAAACGTAGTTCGTAGAGTATTCAAGTCTGGACAGAAAAAATCGACAAGATCTAATTTGAAACTTACTCGTCGCTCGTACAGTATTCGAGTCTGGACAGGAAAAATCGACAAGATTATACTTTATACGTGTATTCATGGTATTGCATGTTGCACACAGAATTAACTAACCTATTGATTTTATTATATTTAATAATTTACGCTAATTGAATAGCTATTTGATGTCAAAAATAGATATGTTTTCTGTCACAAGAGGAATAGGTTATTGTATCAACGAACATAAACTTCGATAACATTATTGATTATATTATCATGAATTGAGATAAAAACTTTAGTGTCTTAGCGCCTTGTTCATTGGAATCGTAAGAAAAATTAAAAATTCGAATTGTATACAGACCTTCGGTTTGGCGCCCCTTTAGAGGTGCGCCCGCGTGCGGTGCACGCGTTGCACGCGCAGATGCGGGGGCCCTGCCTTCATAGCCTCCATACAATGATACAATCTACTTCCAAAGATGTTTCTTACATTCGATAGCAATTTTATGTCGCAGTACTGCAAGATCTATAGATGCAGTGGCGTTGGGTTTTATACAGATTATTTATTATAAGTTATCCTTTATTTTTAAACTAATGGGAGTTATATTTTTGTTGGTACACCCTATATACTTGTGCAATGGTTCTTGTAAGTAAATATATTAATTTTCGTGATGATGGCAACGGGCAGATACTGGATACCGTATATTAAACCACTGTAGTACATTATTTGTGTTTCCCTTCCTCCTTAATGGATTACACAACATTGGCATTGGTGTAATGAATAATTTTCTTATTTTCTATTTTTTTCATATACATTTGTTCGACTTCTGTCGGTTTCTGCAAACTTCATTTTTAGTTAGGACGCTTACTAATTAAATAATTATTTGACTATTACCAGTTTTCCTGAGTGTTCATGTTTCCACCCTTTACAAATCTATCACAGGTGTATATTAAAAGCATTTCTAACGAAATATATAACTCTCTCGCTTTACTAATACTCGAGATAAACGAACGTTTATTCGCTTCACCGGCACCGTTCCCAAAATATTTGCTATCATACTGAAATGGTCGTTTGGCCGTTTTATTCACGAGGGGTTACTCTAATTCCGCCCCTGGATCCTCGTCAACGTAGTAACTTACGCTCATCAAGGATTATAATAACGAGCACGCTTTGCATATCTCGACAACGTTTAAATGCCGGGCAGTGGCGGACTCCCTAGGGACGGGTAGGAGCAAATATCGTTTAAGCCCTTCAGTTATAACAAGGGATTCAGGAATTTACGACGATTCCTCTCTTCATAGTGCAGTTTTAAAATAAAATTTATAAAATATTAACGCTGAAGGGAAAAATGATGCACAGTAGTAATGTCAAAAGAACTTAATTGTATATCTTTGCTGTTATTGGTCAGATTTAAAATGGGATAACGACGTTGTGAAAGAAACATAACGTAATTTAACTTTAAAGGGAGAAATCTTGCGCAGTGTCAATTTCAAAAGGACCTAAGTATATATCTCTGTTGTTATTAGTCTGATTTAAAAGGGACGAACGGTACTATGTAGAAGACAACATAGATTAACGTTAAAGAGAAAAGTAAGCAAAATGGCAATTCCAAACACAGCTAGCAAGGGACGTCGCTTCACGTCATAATCACGTTGAATTTTGGTCAAATACGTCGATGTTATTTTTTGACGCAAGAGTAACGTAATAATGACGTCAACCCAGTAGTTGCGAACAAAATAAACCTATTTATGTCATTAACGCATTGCGAGCACATACTTTGATTTTCTTTTACTATACGGAGAATGGTCGCACTGCGCAGCTTTCTGAGTGCCTTTTGAAAGGAGATAGAAAACTCCACCATTTTGAACCCTTATTACGTGTTGCCTACATCTTGGCGCAATATTTTTAATAGGTGCGTTTTAATCATCCACTTCTGCTTCGGAATTGTCGGTTTTCCTGTTTTAATCTGACAGGTTAAAACGACTAAACCGACAATTCCGGAAGCAGAAGCGGATGATTAAAACGCACCTGATATTTTGCTTGCTGCTGTCAGTGTCAGTGAATATTATTTTTGAAGTCACAGTTTATTGCTAAAGAATCAGTTAGCTCACTCGGACCAATTGAAAGTTCCAAAATAACATCCACTCCAGGGATACAAATTCAGGATACGCAGAAGACTGCTGTTTTATTATAGGCGGTTGTCAAATATTGTATTATCCGAGTTGCACAGTGTATAAACTGAAACATTGAAATCAAAAGTGCCGACGCTGAGTGAGCGATCTGATTCTTTAGCTGTAAACTGTGTCACAGGGTTCAAAATGTAATAGATAGTAATCAAAGTATATGATTGCGATAATTAAATTAAATTATAATTAAATGTAATTCATACAACATCATTTTTTAGCGGTCATTGTAACACTAAAATAAGACGTATTATGACGTCATTTAGGGACCAGTTTGTCACCCAAATTAGACGTTAAACTATTCACGTATATACGAGCGCCTTCCCATTTCAGTTGGCCCAACTATTAAAATCTTAATTTTTTAAGCACCATGATATAATAATAAATAATACATGATATTTTAGGTCATAATGTCATAAAAGGGTATATTTTTAATAATATCAAATAGAAAAACTCCCACTTTATTATTTCCTTTTAGAATTTTTAACGAAACATCAAAAATATTTCGAAACGAAGTTTTTATTAGTTTTTAATAAAACCCATTTGACTTGTATTACAAAATAAACATATTATATCGACGGTGGCTTTGGAAATTTTAAGCCAAGACAAACTACTATGGAACTGTCAGAATGTATTTTTTATATTTTATGGTTAGTTGTTATCGTAAAAATGGGTAGAGGAAAGATTATCGATGAGAAAATTTATTCAATTATTATTAAATTTGCCAATTCTGGAAAATCAAATTCGGAAATTGCAAATTTGTTAGATTTGTCGAGATATAGTGTAAGAAACATAGTTAAAAGATACAAAACTACCGGTTCAGTCACTACAAAGCCTAGATATGTGAGAAAAAGCAACGTTACAGATGCAGATAGAAGAGCGCTACGAAGAATTATTGTAAAGAATCGACGTTCCAATTATTTAGACCTAAGTGCTCTATGGAGTGATGCTATTGGAAGGCGCATTTCGAGATCCACATGTCATCGGGAGGCCCACAAACTGGGATTTGGTACTTATAAGGTAACATTTTTGACGATAAAAATAATAAAGTTCATACTGGATAAATATTTTTTTTTTTTGTAAAATTGTTTACAACTGACAATTTTGTTTTAGTTCAAAGAAAAGCCACTTTAACTCCACGGCAAAAGAAAAATAGATTAAGATGGGCTAAAGAACATAGATCTTGGATATCTCAACAATGGCGTGCAGTAGAGTGGAGCGATGAGTCCCGATTTGAAGTGTGTGTTGGGGACAGTAGAAGTAGAGTAATTCGAAAAAAACATGAAGCCTTCCATCCGGACTGTTTAAAGAAAAAAGTCAAATTTCCTGCGTCAGTCATGGTGTGGGGCAGCATGTCATCCAAAGGGGTAGGAAAACTCCATTTTATCCAAGAAATTGTAAATACGGAAAAGTATCTAGACATTTTAGAAGAATCGCTGTTGCCGGTCATGGAGAAATATTTGACATCAGGGAAAGATTTTGTATTCCAACAGGATAGCGCAGCATGCCACACTTCAAAAAAAGCACTAAAATGGATGGAAGATTACAACGTACCACTTTTGGAATGGGTTTCCAGTAGCCCCGATTTGTCTCCGATCGAAACATTGTGGCATGCGATGAAAAAAGTGTTGCGGACACATCCTTCCAGAACAATCCCTGAATTAAAGGAAAGGCTTCAGGAGATATGGAATTCGTTTACACCACAATTTTGTGAAGACTTGGTTAATACTATGCCACAAAGAATTTCGGCAGTTATAAAAAATAAAGGCGATGTTACCCAGTGGTAAACATTAAAACTGTTTTTTCTTGAATGTTCTGTTCTTGTTAATATTTTTCTGTTTGTTCTCATTTTGTATAAATTTATCGGTTTTTACCTATATATTTTGGTAAATAGAGTTTAATTATGTAGGTAAATAAATTTTTTTAAAAAAGTTCAGGTTGTACTTTTATTTTGTCACAAAGGGACAAATTTCTAAAAAATTATGAGGTGGGCCAACTGAAATGGGAAGGGGCTCGTAGTATTTTTAATACAAATCCCGATGCACGTCAGATATCATTTATGACGTCACGGCCTTGCAGTGTTGTCTAATCGTCAGAATAGTTAAAGAATTTAGAAAGTTTTGAAATTGTAAGGTTATGTTTTCTTTTTTTTATGTTACCAAAAACAATTATTAGTTTTAAATGTACATAATGAAAAATATTGATTTCCTTTATGCATAATAAACATCTGAAAATAGTTATGGAAAATAAAACTGTAAGGTGGTATATTGCAGATGAACTAAAATTGATCCAGAATTAGCACAAAAAATATCTCAAACTAATCTCATTTCACCAAGCAATGTATTTAACAAACCTGCATTTAAGTTATAAACCACAACACACCATGAAATTAAAGAAATTATTGAAAAAATAAAATCTACAAAGGCATGTCGAGAAGTCACAATATCAGTAGATATATGTACTTATAATATTTAAATACAAGAAAGAAATTAAAATATTTGAGTAGGTACTTTAGTAAATATCAATTTCAGTAATGGTTTTGTGTCTCAAGTATTTAAGATAATCAAAAGTGTTTCAACTATAGACTGTTATCGCTGCTTCCCTTCATCTCTAAAGCTATTTAAACATGTATGAACAATAGTATCATCCCTCAAACATCAAGATTCTCCACCTTACCAGTTTTAAAAGACATTTAAAAACTGTTTTGCTCGGTTAATTCTTTATCAATGCGAAACTGTGAAATATTCTACTTTTTGTTATAATATCTACTCTTATATATTTAATATTTTATAAAAATCTTAATTTTATTTGTTTATTGGTACTAGTCTTTTTTAAAACATTGTAAATATTATTTAATTGTAAGGCTCGCATAGCGAAACCTTTGAGTGTTTTATTTTTTATATATATTTATTGGAATAAATAAAAATACAGATAGGAAATATATTAAACTATTTATTGTTATTAAAATAAGACAATGTTTTATTTAAGAAACATATTTTCTCTCATCTACTAATCTTTGTAATTCTTACAAAAATTCTATAATTTCTCCTTATCCAAATCGCAAGTACTTGAATCACTGTCATCACTACCGCTGTTGAAGATAATTATAATAGGCTTAATTTCCAATCTATCAAAAACTCTCTCTCTTTCATACCATTTTAATATTTCTTTTTCGATATGTTCAACAGAATTTTTCCATATTTGGGGTGTAATCGTTCGAAGTGCTTCAGACCACATATTTAAACAATCTTGTTCTTTATTACCATCCCTACCTATATGTTTAATATAATATTGCTTGGAAATGCCCCAAATTAATTCAATGGGGTTAAAAACACAATGGTAGGGAGGAAGACGTAACACTTTATGTCCATATATCTTTAGTGGTTTGAATCTGAAAAAGGAATATGTTTTATATCTACTTGGGTTTCGTTTATCATGTGTCAATATTCTAAACTGTCATACTGAAACGACACTGGGTTTGCGGTATTCAATTAATGCGACCTAAAAGTTTTATCATGTCCCTCAAAAGATGCATCATATTGAAGATTTAATGGTAGGTATATGAATATAGCAAATTTTGTAACAACGTTTTATTTTTTACATTACATTATTCTTTTAATATTGTTGCTCAAATGAGTATATTTTCATTTATAGTTTACTTCATTACTTTGGTCAAAACTTTTCCTCCTAGACAGGTTTTGAAACTTTAATCAGTTTATTTGTTACCCAATATTGTTTCTTCAATAATCATTGATAATTTGTTCATTTTATACCATAGGGTGAGGTCACGTGAGCCTATTTTTGTTTTAGTTGAATTTAAGAATCTATAACCATTTTATTTTATTATATTGTACTTGAGTAACCTGTGATATTGTCCTTTTATATGTTTATCTTGTAAAAAAAAATCAAGTTTTTCTATCTAAACCTAATTTAAACCTGTTGTAAACCATATGTACTGATCTTTATTTTTGTAGACTAGCCGAGATAACCTGGCTTCGATTGTTCGAACAATAGGAACCAAACCAAGTGAGAAACTGTAATAAATGTGCCAGAGAAGGCAGAGAGGAATTTGTTTATTAAAATTAAAGGGTTGTGGCGCGATATAAATCCCACACCGTGAAATTGGGCTAGTCGGTGTAACTGTTACTCACTCTGGTCTCTGATACCTTTGATTTTTCTAGTTGAATTGGATATAATATGTTCAATAGTTTTGTTTCTTTTTTTATATAAATTAACGTAACAGTCTATCATAAAACTGAAAACTGACATCAGGATCATCGGCTTATATAGCTTGCTTGACTCTTCTCAAATCTTTTTGAACTTTCTCTCTAGAATTTTCCTGACAGATAATGACATTACCAGATATTTCTGGACTATTCTATCTTCTTTTACTCGTACTTTTACTTATGACGACCGCAGCACACTGTAGGGCGATGAGCAAGATTCCACTTTTTTGTATTCGTACGTTTCCTATAACAGTCGCAGGCTACTGCAGAGTGTTGCGTAACAATATATTATTATTGTGATTTATTTGTGAAGTACCCCGTAACAATTATTTTAAACCATTAGCTGCTTGTGTCCAAAATATTGGAGGTTTACAATGACAGAATATAGATATGTATTAGTACAGATGTAGGTACGAACTTTCAGAGTTTTCGGTATTATATACCTTTCTAGACCTATACCTTTCTAATACAAAAAGTTTTTTTTCTACGAACTCTTACAAAAAGACATCTTTCGCCACAGGATACTTTCAGCGAAAACTTGATTTCCGTCACTAGTGAGAAAAAATCCCATAACGTTTACTTTCGTCTCTAGTGACGAAAGTAAGTTGTTACATATTTTCATATATCAGTCGCCTCGTATAATATTTTGGCAGCTTATAATTATTAATAATGAAATAAAAAGATGCTCATTAAATTCTATATGCGCTTTTACCTAAACTTTAATGAATTAAAGATAAAATAAAAATGTATAAAAATAGTGCAAATTAAACCAATCTACATCTAGTTTTCTGGTTTTCATTTGTTTATTTGAAGTTTTATCACTTTTGAGAACTGTCCGTTTCAGTTCGTCCTAAATTTAACACATTTTCATGATGTCTGAGTCAGAAAGCGATTGTACTCCCCCAGAAATTATTTTTAAAGCTGAAGAAACCTCTTCAGATTTATTACCGGCCAACTCAAAAAAGAGATATGAAGAAATTTATATCAAATTTTTGGACTGGAGAGAAAAAAATAAAGTGAAATCATTTTCGGAAACTGTACTACTAGCATACTTTGGAGAAATATGTTCAAATTTTAAACCGTCGACGTTATGGTCCATTTATTCGATGCTAAGAACTACACTCTCTGTTAAAAATGAAGTCGATATTAGTAAATATCCAAAGTTACGTTCGCTTTTGAAAAAAAAATCTAATGGTTTTAAAAGCCAAAAATCCAAAAATTTTTCGCCTGAAGACAAAGACTTTCCTAAAGAATACACCTGACTATAAATATTTAATAACAAAGGTAACGGAATTATTATTTTTATTTTAACAAATATTTATTACATAACTACTAATATTTGTAGGTAGCATTAGTTTTTGGATTATCTGGCGCTTGTCGTTGCCACGAACTAAAAGATTTAACAATAAGCGATGTAAAGGATACTGGAAGTATTCTGTTAGTTAAAATCCGTAATACAAAAACAAAAGTTCCGCGTTCTTTTCATATTTCTGGACCCTTTTATGATATTTCTAAAAAATATATGAGCCTACGTCCCGCAAACTTGGATCAAATTAATTCAAGATTCTTTATTAACTATCAGAATGGAAAGTGTAGCAGACAGGTTGTTGGAATTAATAAAATCAGTAAATTTCCTAACGAAATTGCTCAGTTTTTAACGCTTCCGAATCCACAAGATTACACTGGGCACTGTTTCCGCAGAACATCCGCAACTCTATTAGTGGATGCATCAGGAGGTGACTTGCTTCTGTTAAAAAAGCACGGTGGTTGGAAATCTAGTAGTGTTGCGGAAGGATATGTTGATGAATCCACGAACAGTAGAAACCAAATACAAACCAAAATTTTACAATCTGTACAAAATAAGGAAACTACTAGTTCATCCGATTATGGTGCATCATCATCTGAAATGACATTTAACAGTAGAACAAATATGTCGGCATCTACCTCAATAAATAAAAAGCTTGAGTGTGATACCCCATAATTTTGAACAATTGTTCAAATATAACAGTAAATCAATATTTAAATAATAAATAATATTTCTGAAATATTTAATTGTTGGTTAATTTTTTGTTATTCCTAACACAAAATAAGGCATTTGCTAACGTTTGTATTTTTTTTCATTTTAGTAGGTACCTACATGACATAATAGAGTTCGCCTCGGTTGGTAAATTGTTCTCTCGCTTCAATAAATATTATTTTCGTCACTCCTGAAACAATATACTATTTCCTACATATATTCTGATATCTATATTATATCATTGTGAACCACTAATATTTTGGTCATGAGCCACAACGGTTTTAAACTGTTCCTTGTATTGGACATCTACTCAAAAATTCAATTTATATATTCTATATAAAGCAAGCGCGTAGCTAGGTTGTTTTCTTGGGGCGGGGGGGTAACACTTTTCACATTATTGGTGAATGCGCAGCGTGTTATCTTAGACTATGGTACCAATGCAACGTCTAGAGTTCATATGTGTATTTTCAGAAGAAAGAGTGAGTTTTATAATGAAGTTTTTAATTTTTTATATATTTATACAGGTTGTTTCAGAATAAAGTACCGCAATTTTGGAGATTTGTAGATCTTAATCAATTATAAAGAAAAGCTAAATATAATTTTCGTATGAACGTCCCAGTTTTCATTTTACAGGGTGATAAAGTGAATTTTATAAATACATATTTTCTAAATATCTTCCCTTACAGTAAAGACTTCAACTTAAAAATATGTATATGATAGGTAATCGCTATTATTAGTTAACACACTATTTCAATAAATTATCATAACCCATTGGCGTAGAATGAAAGGCTAAAGAAACAATTTTATTCAAAACTTTTTGAACACACTACATTTCATTTCCTGTCCTTTGTTTATTACCGAAAAAGAGTTGTTACGGTTTTAATTTAAATAGTAGAAAATACATATATTAATCGGTTAAATGATATACATTTTCACAAGTTATATAAAGTTGAATGAAACTTACCCTTTTGAAAATAAAACATAAATTTAGAAGTTGATAATTCAGTAGTTTAAAGTTTGGTCATTCTGACAATCATCTGACAACCTTGACCTTTCTTCTTCTAGTGTAACTAGGACCTATTTCATTTTTTAAATGTTCTATGGCAAGGTTGTGATCTTAGATAATATATTGACAGATAGGCTACCCCTGTATAAGTCTATACAATGTTGATGTCGCTCTAATAAAATCATTATTTCTTTTTCTAATACAGGCTTTCTCGCTCATATTAGAATCTTCAGCAGTAGCGTACGTAAACGGATTGCATTGGGTTATTTTAAATGTGAAAATAGTAACTGCAAATAGATTAAAAAAAGTACAAAATAATGTTTTAAAAGATAGGTACGTTTTAGTTGAACTGACAACAAAATATGACATTATTATCATGTAAAAAAATATAATAAATATTTTATTGCTTCTAAAATATTTAGAATTACAGCAAGGATTTGGAATTCTATAAAATATCTATACCTGTTGAAAAGCTATACAATGGTAGAACTGAAGAAATACATAAAGCATTTAATTTAAACATGACAAAATATTCCTAATAAGAATAAAACAAACCAATATATATTTACCTATTTAGGATAAGTAGAAGTATTTTAGGATATTAAAAAAATATATAGGAATTTAATTTACTTTTCTAATGACTTCGTTTAAAATATAAATTATCTAGTTACTTTATTTAAATTAGGTAACTAAATATTCTTATATTACTGATGATAGTTTATATCTTAGACCTTGTATAAATATACAGTATGCGTCCAAAAACTAATAATTTTTTTGATATTGCACATACTTTTTCACTCATCTTAATTGTGTCTGTAATGTTTTATTTCTGTTTCGTAAGTTTGAAGCAGTACTGTTGGCAACAAAAAAGTCTTCGTAATGACCGATTTTCTGGAAACTTCAATGTAAAGTTACCAAAATATCTAGGTTTTCTGAAATAGGTATTCATATACAATTTAATGCATCAGCTTAGATCAAATCCAATGTTTAATTTACTTCTTAATTAATGGTAACTCAAATTTTGTTGATGAGAATTTCAGAGTCATACCTTGAACTTAATATTGAAGTGTGTGAGGTACTTTTGTTCAAACTATAACTTCTTTTACTTGTTGGCAAGTTTAATACTCTTAAATCAGGCCCATAATCAAATAATTTAGTATCTGAAGAAATTACTACACTAAATACATTCAAACATATTATTGGTTCGCCAAATTTATTAAACACAATACTTTCTATTTTTTTTTAGGTGACATATGTTCATCTCTACTCTTTTTTTCCTTTTTTGTTTGTATATACAAAGTTCCTAAAAAGTAAAGATACAATTTTTAAAAGTGCTCGATATTATTTAGAATAAAATAAACCCTACAAATCAAAGTCACTTTTAACACTACCATACCTGAACGAATTTAAGTAAAAACTTAAAAAATGTCTAAAAATAACTGTAAAAATAAATATAGAAATAGAGATATTAATCTATTTCTCTCTAATTAGAATCTTTCATGCGATATCAAGGCGACAAAAAAATTGTTTACTGTCCTCTCTGTACTACTCTGAGGTTGTGATTTATTATTTGAACAGATGCAATTTTTCCCTAAAATTTCAATATTTGGCTGTATTGGTCGGCCATTAAATCAAGGACCTTCCTTCCCTTTTGGCTCTTTCTTTGATGGCATGAATTTGTTGGGTCCATGTGGTACCTGTACAAATTTATCAAGTTTTATTCGGAATAAAGGCCATATATTAAGAGACAATTACAACTATCACTAGGAAACTACATTGTCTAGTCTTGACGGCACTTCTTGTAAATAAAGTAGTTCCTAGCACGGCCCTACCCTATATTCGGTAAGTCCATATTTAGCTATACCTTTTGGCTTATTTGTATTACTTAAATTGCATTTCCTTCTAGGCCTTTTTGTATTGGGTTTAGAGACCTATAAATTGCTTGCATGAGCTAAATTAGAACCTTTAACGTTTAACGCTTAGCGCTTATGGATGAATCTTACTGCCTGTCTCCATTAAAAGCTACTTGCTGGACCATAACTGCATGCTTACTAGCTTCTAGGCCCATGTGTTTGTGAATGCTACATCCAGACTGCTGTCTATTTATATTATGAGCATGCTTGACGATTAGGTATAGTTTTTCTAAAGTCAGTTGGAACAGTATAAAAACAACTGGTAAAAAAATTCTTTTAATTTAGCCGCATAACATAGGCGTAGGCATATTTTTTAGATTAGGTATGTAAAATAAGGTTTTAATGATTTTAAAATAAAAGTATTGAATCGATTTGAATCGTTTCGTAGAAGGACAAAGTGAGAAAGGATTAGTATTCTAGGAGAAGACGGGTGCAGCAGACAGGTTTGGTTCTCGCGTCTCAGTTCTTGATTCGTCTTATTATACACTGTTATAAATTATCGTTTCGTTCACTGATTTTCTTGATCTTCTCGCTGTTATTCTCATTTCGCACATTGGCTTATAACATCGTTTTATATCGCTTTTTCTCGAGCATGTGAGAAAGCTAAGTTTAATTTAGTTCATTACAGGTGAAGTAAACCCGTAGATTTAATCTTGCCAGGTCTGTATATAAAGAGGCTAATTTTCTGACCATAGTAGAATTTTTTAAAATCACATAAAATTTTCAATATAATCGGTCAATTAAAGTTTTTATTTACTTCACGGTTATTTTTAAAAACTAATTTAATTTTTACTATAACATCACCGGTAATTTTTAATTTTGCAAAAACTCTTCTTTTTATTTACCTACCTATTAATTTTGTTAAACCAATTATTATTGCTACTTTCAATTCACCTACACCATGGTTCGTATATAAAACTGATTGTCCCTCAACGTTTTTAAAAATAATTGTGACTAGCAGAATTTTACCGAAACATATGTAGTGCTATACAAATTCACCGATTAAACCAGAAAAGTTTATTGTGTTTGAAAAATTTTTAGACATATAACATTTAAACATTTCATTCAGCAAACTGACAAGTATAAATAAAACTACTTATGGCAAGGAATATAGGTATTTACACACCAAAAACAAAAAAAAAATAAACAGAAATTGGAACTAGTCAAACTAATTTCAAAAATAAATGAATAAACAGAAATCTACAAAAAAAGTAGCCCTAGTCATCATCAGGGAATTCATCGTCGGATGAACTATTGAGGTCAATTATAACTGGCTGTATAGGTGGCAGAAGAACATATTCCTGTTCTTTAGAAACTACATGTGATATGCTGTTTTTCGAAATATCACTATGTTCATCATTCAAAAGCAACTTTATACGTTCAACAACTTGTTTGCTTAAATTCGGGGATTGATTTATCTTTAGTAATTGACCTTTAATGTATGCCCATATTAATTCTATCGGATTAAATATGCAATAATAGGGAGGTAGGCGAAGCAGAGTATGACCGTGCATTACAAAGTTCATCTATATAATACTCCTTTTCAAAATTCTGTTTTTCTATAATCTCTAGTAAAACTTTAATTGTCGGATTTTTTTGAGGAACGGCTAAGTTTTTTTCTTTCATAAATTCCAAAACATCACTTTTTTTAGTTCTTCGGTTAGGAATTGTTCTCGTTTGACGCGAATGATAAGAGGCATTGTCCATAACGATAACGGTTTCCTTAGGAATATTAGGTAATAGCTGTTCTTTAAACCATTTTTCAAATAATTGCGCTGTCATATCATATCATAATCAGCACAGGAATTTTTAATTTGTTTAGCTGATAATAACAAAGCATTAGGGACAAAACCATTTATACTTCCTTCGTGCAAAATAATTATTCTTTTTCCACTAGAGAAAGGCGTTTGCAAACAATTTTTGGAGTCATCAACCCATCCATAATTAACGACATCTTGACTATCAAACCACGTTTCATCCAGGTATACGATATGTCGATTACTATCACGAAAATTTTTAATTTTGCGTAAATAATCCTGTCGAAGTCTAACAATTCGTTGTGATTCCATTATCACCATTCGTTTGTCCAATTTCCTATGTCTAAATCCACAATCTAATAAAATTTGACGCAATATTTCTAGGGACTTGTAATTATAGTCGGGGTAATCTAATCATTTTCTTTGAATACACTCTAAAGTAGGAACTTGATTTTCTTGATACATATTATAAATTGTCCTACGTATAAATTCCTTTCCACTTTTATCAATTTTCGCAAGCTTTTGATTAACTGTTTCTCGTTGTACAAAATGGTCAGTTACATCTCCTTTTGAAATAATACGATAAAAAGTTGTTCGTTAGTTCACATATTCGTATTATAAAGTTGTCGGATTTTTCACAATTTTTTTCTTTTCAAACATTCAAAAATATTTAAAACAAGTCTTTGTGTTTGAACATGCAAATCTTTATTTTTAAATTCCCAATCACTTTCTTCAGTATTCTCTGAATCACAGTCAATGATCTCATTATCCTGTGACATTTCACTATTTGCCTCAAACGGTCTCCAAAATACCATATTAAAACTGTCACAGATTTAAATAAACTTCCACTCAATATTTCTTTACTTTTAGTTCAATCAGATAAACTGATTTTTGACGCAATTATTAAATTCACTTAAAATTCTAAAATATTTATCTGAAAAACAAGAAAGTATCAAAAAACCCAAACACGCGTTACTGAAATTTGAAATGAACAACAATTGTTCGTCAAAAAGATTTATTACCTAGCGACTCAATAATATTGTGATGATAACATAGGCAAGATAATGCGAAAATACAGCTGGTCTACTGCTTTGTCAAATGATAAAGTGTCACTAGTAATACAAGGCTAGACCCGTATTTATTTAGCCCAATACTATGTAGCTTTAGCATTAGCGAAATATATAAACGGTGTACTCTTTGTAAGCTAGTTATGTTTTTCACTATTCCAACTGACTTTGGAAATACTATAACTATAGCGAGACCACCCCATACAGCTTGGATCTGCTACAAACAAGTAAGAACTTTCCTTTTATTCTTCTAAGGCTGATAAGCTGAGCTGGAACCTCAGCCTATGATTCCCGGCTTGGACAATATTGATATGAATACCTAAAAGAAAGGACATTAATAGTAAACGAATATATTTAGATATATTACCCTTAGTAATAGTATCTACCTTTTATTTGATATATTTACATTCACCTCACTGTAAACAATTAATACTAATTGGATATCGCAGAGCAACTTGATAGGTTTAGTCCCTTTTTTGTTATTATTGCTCAAAAAGAAACTAACCTGCACTGATCCTGGACTGAAATTATATTATATGGTTAACATAAGTGTATTTTAAATCATATAACCCTCACCCACTCCTCGGTAGTTCCTAAAATTACTTGAGCTATTTGTTTTTTTTTTTATTTAAGAAAACTGGCAATTTCATTATTAATAAGCACCCCCCTGATAAAGGGGCGGTAGCAGAGTTTGGCCTTTATAATTTTACCTGAGAATGCTTAACGATACTTCTTCATTATGTCATTTGTCTGCTTACAATAATTTTAAATCACAACTAATTAAATCAATTCTCTCATTAGTTTTGCTTTATATGGCGCGACCTAGTACTACTTAAATACTTTATCGAACTTTAACAAGAATTAAAAGATATTTATAACAAAATGCGATATTAAACAAGAAAACAGGTGTTCGACTCAACAATAAAAACTGTATTCATTTAAAAAATGATCGTAAAACTTCCGACAAAGTGTCCGCATTGGAACAACGTTACTTTAATTGCTTATATGTAAGGTATTATGATGTATCATCTAGAATTTCAAAGCAGAGTTAATCGTTTTGTTACCAAATACAGCCCATCAGGGACGATTATCGTTTGTTGGTTATTGCGCAAAATTATTTCATTCGTTTAGTATAGATATTGTTACTTGGAAATTTATTTAAAGGAGTAATAAAAATCCAATATTGAATATTACTTTCCACAGCAGGTACATGAAGGAATTGCTTTACAGAAGATTTAGATTAGCAATATCAGATAAAGCAACTGACATAAAAGAGTCTGTCGTTCACGAGAGATGATGCCTGCATGGATTTTTTGAAGTCTTGGAAAGATATTCAAAATACTCTGAAATCAATCTCAAATAACAGTTCAGGGAAGGCGATTACGAAAGCAGAGGCATCATAATTAATCAGGTGAATAACCAGATTTGAAACTGCGTTTATGACTGTTTTTTCGAATAGTATTATCAATCTCATCAATGTAGTCGGTACAAAACTGTAACAGGAAGCCGCAGATGTTGGTCATGGGATTTGTGAAAATTCATTATTTTTTTTTCCTTTTATATAAGCCCGCGCCATACGTACGGACAAAGCTTAGACTAGGTAATAAAGAGAGGACGCGTAACAAGTATATCGAGCACACGTAGTATTCTGTGCCGATTATCTACTGATCGCCATTATTTTGGTACTAATCATTTTGGTGACACCAAAGTTTTTGTTCGTGTTTATTTCTCATTTTTGAATTAAACGACATTTAATAATTGGTTTATATATAATAGTCCAATTAAATAACGAAAAAAAGCCCCTTCGAGCTTACATTAATTTGTAATTGGATGAAACAAAAAGGACCTTGTGTATTTTGATGTGATCTTTCCGAAAAAAAGAAAAAAAGAACAGTTTTTCATTTTTTTTTAAATTAGATAAAACCGGGTTTTCCAGAATTTTCCATTGTAAAAATGCTAATTATCCGGGCAAGTATCATTCCTATACTGAAAATAAATGCACCATTCGAAAGAGGAGGCAGAAATAGTTCGGAAATTCATTGCACAGGTAGTTTTAATGGCGAATTTCTCGCCGCCAGAAGTGCTTTTACCAAAAAGTCATTTTTTCGTTTTTTTTTATGAGAACCATGGACATGAAATTTGCAATGAATTTGTGGCGAAATTATAAATGTTAGACATATGTGCCCATGAGAGAAGTTGCGTATTTTTTTGTTGGGTCTCAAATAAAATAAGTCCCGCGGCGAAATCTGACATAATTTTTCGGGAATTCGCAGGAAACCAGAGGCGTAGTTTTTTTTTAATTTTTTTCCCATATGATTTTTTCCGGATTTCCGAAAACATCTAACAAAAAAAAAATATATTTAAAAAAACTAACTTCGCCATCGAAAGGAGCATCAAAAAATACACAAATAGGTATACTTTGAAAATGTTAGGAAATTAATCCTAAGCCTGAGTGTAAGTTCCAACTTGGTGATAAGCTTGCTTTTTGTTCGCTAATATCTGGTAATTCTATATTTTGCACAAAACTCAAGAAACGTCTTATAACAAGTCAGTAAAATACAATTTAATAAATTTTAAGCCTAATAAGTTTAGATATGTAAGAAATTTAAAACTGGAAAACGCAAAAAAATCAAATTACAGTAATGTAGTGTATACACGAGTTTTGGATCCCGCGGAGCGCGTGTAATGGGACTTTTGTCGGGAGAATTCTACAACTTAGAAGAAACATACACACTTTAAACTTTGTATACACATTTAGAAGACATGAAATTTGGGTTTGTATAATTTTGAGACAAAAAAACTAAAAATTGTCAATTTTAGGCAACTTTTCTCAAAAACCGTGTTTTTTGGTCGTCACTCAATGAACAGTGGTCAAAAAATTAGATAAAATATATTTGCAGAATTTTCCGTAATGTAATCGTATTCTAGACACAATAGAGTACTAAAAAAAAAAGTTTTGAGCCATTTGGTGCATTTTTGGCATTTTTGTGCCACTTCAAACTTTCGAAAAAAAATTATTTTTTTTTTAAGGAAAAAAAAATTATTTAATTGTTTGATATCTTAGCCAATTATGGTCCGATGTCGGTGAAATTCACACACACATAAGATTTTACATTTAAGAGTAAGCTTTGTAAGTGGCATTAAAAAAATTCAAATAGTTTGGCCGTTATAGGTAAACAATGAAATTAGGACCGCGGTGCATTTTGCCCTTCCGCCATATGCCCAATTTTGGGATTTCTCTTGCCTCTTTCTGGGAATCACTAGTCACATCCATTAAGTTCAAAAAGCATTTTTGTTTTTCAAATATCTTAATTTTTAACAATGTTATAAAGAATTTAGTGTTTGAACATTTAACAAATTCAATTTTTCGACCTTCGTCGCCTCAAAATACTAAACAAATTTCAATCGTCCATACCGCGAGAACGGTGCATCGGATCAAAATTTCTCAAGAGACATAAAAATTAGCATTTTTCCTAAGCTTTCAAATGTCGTAAAAATATTGATTTATTTCCGACATGCGCCTGCGCAAAATTGAAAAATTGACAAAATCCAAAATTTCGGCACTTTCGAAAAACTGCTACATTTTGTTTTGCCTTTTTTCGAAAAGATCACCTCAAAATACATAGAATCCATTTTGTTTCATCTAATTACAATTTAATGTAAGCTCAAAACCCGTAATTTAATTCGATTACAATGGTTTATTGTGTGGCATATCAGTGTTAAAGTTATAGCGGCAAGAAATAAGCAGATATTACGTTTTACAGGTAAATGATAAACATCAATCGTTTTCACTTTATATAGGGGAACTTGGGGTAAGATGACGAATGGGGTAAGATGACTAACGCCGAAATTTTACGTTCAGAATTATTATTTTTATTTGTACATTTGACAACATAGTAGGCGTGGGATGTAGTATTAAGGAAGGGCAGCAGCTTGTCGCAGCAGTTTATAGTTTGACTTGCACGAGGTCGGATTGTTTTTCACAACGGTCACTATAATATTTAGGTATACAAAACAAATTGGATTTGAATCCGCGAGCTTTCTTTGTTCCTTGTTGCAATCGTAGCCTAAATTTAGTTGTCAATGATGCCACAAAATAATCATTTTTTTTTCTTTAGTTCAAGAACTGTTTGTATTTTTTTTCAGTTTCTACTAAACGCTGGTCAATTCTGAAATCAAATTTATCTAAAGTAACAAATTTATCTTTAAAACCTTTATCGGATACTCGATGGTCTAGTAGAATAGAAGCAATAACTCCTTAAAGGTATTAACTTGGGGAGGTGTTTGAAATAAGTGAACGAAACTTTGATGTTGCTCAGTGTTCTAATCATTTAAATAATTTGAATAATTTTTGAAAGCTTACCTTTCCGATAAAGGTTTTAATGATCTATTGATTGATGCTATATAAATAGCATCCATCTTAGACATAAAATCTAAATTCAAAAAACAAAGAGGTCTAAAACCCCGAAAAACATTTTGATTATAAATGGGAAGATGAACCGATCCACAACGAAACTTTAAAGTTCAAAGTTGATTGTTTTTATTAATGCTCTAGATTTAATCATAATATTAGTGGATGAGATTTTCCAATTACTTTCTTCTTACTCTAATAATTTTGCGTTTTTATGGAATATTGATAAATTTAAAAATTATTCTGAAAATTAGAATTATGTCAAAGAGTTAAAAATTTATTAAATGACAAAACTCGCAATGAACAAGACATAACTGTCGTGGAACTTATTAAAGAATTGCAATATTTATAAAATTTTGATGAAAATGTTATTACGACTCCAGAAGAAACTTTAAATTATATAATTTGGTAACAACTTAGTGCACAAGGGCGCCAAAAGTGCTAGGCGCGGGCCTGTCTATAACTTTCTCTTTGTATCTATTAATGTATTTTTAAAATGATTAGAATATTGCGTGAATCAAAATATGATTTGATTAAAAGTCAATATAACTGGTACGATTCGATTAAAAACCATATAGAAAGAAATAAATTGCGAACGAAAGAAATTCAAAAGGTCGCTCTTAAAATTCAGAATGTGGTGTAAGAAAATTTACATTTGCTTGTTATTAACCATAACCCAGAGTGTAGTTACAAGGAAATTAGCATATTAGACGATGAACCGAAGACCCGTTAGCTCGGCATTTATACCTCCGGGGGTGGAAATCCAAGATCAGGGAGCAGGTATCATTTCTGAGACATCCAAAGATTCGCACCAATCAGCGGTGGTGTGGCTAGAAAATTCTTGTCACGTTCGATCCCCTACGATATTACATTCGGAAAGGAAAAATTAACATCACTCGTTTTATGACTGCTTAAAATTCAAACGGGGACACCAGACGATGTCGACTTGAAAAGGTGGCGAAATTAAAGAAGTGTAGAACGAAGGAGGGTTAGATTATAACCGGTCAGCCAATCGGATTCACCCAGAATCACACACTTTATCGATATTGGGTTGCCTCCTTCGTTTGTCGCCAATTTATTCATAGAAAATTATTTATTCCACAAAGAGAATATCTTATCTCTGTGAAATGGAAGTTTGCTCATCTGCAACGACGATTTGTTGAATGTAAATTTATTTCAAAAATAAAAATACTTAGACGTAGTTAAACAAAATTTATAACAAATAAAAATGAAACATATAAACACTTTACTAAATGGAAATAGAAATGTTGTGTTAAGAGGGGATAAGAATTTAATTTAATTCAACGACGTAAATTAAGCGCTTTAAGCCATCATCAGGAATTTATCTTTTTTGTGAAAATGCAGTGAAAATCTTAATAAAAATCAAATTTTCAAATAAGATGTTACGGTAGCAGCTACCATTTCATTATCAAACTATACGTTACATACTGTCATGATTCCTTCATGGTGTCAGGTTTTCGTTCTGTATCGTTGACGTCAGTTAGCTATTCGAAACGGACGTCAATAGTGACCAGGGATGGAGAATTGTCAAAAGAATTTAGACTTATTAGTTGGATTAAAAAATTGTGGTGGGTCGCTGTGGATCCAGCTTAAGATTGAGTTAATTTTGTTTTTAGATTTTGAATTCAACGTAACGTTATAAAAGCCATCTGTTCTATTAAGAGAATGACAAAGTGACATATGATTTTTTACGCACCATGTTTTTGCCAAATACTTCTCTCGTGCTATCTGGCGAAGATGGCTGATAATATTGTTGAGATGAATTCGTCAGAATCTCAGCATGTTGTGCAGGTCAGTCGCAATCAAGCCAATCATTGCATAAAGATATGCTAAGCATTTTAGAGAATCAAATGTCCGATCTTGTTAATTCCATTAAGTAATACAAGTCCCGTGAACATTTTAGAAACAGGTCCAAAAGTAAAGAAAATCTGTTAAAGTCTCACCGTTACTATTGGTATCACTACAAATTCAAAGAAATTGATTTTTAATGTATTCAACCATGTTCTTTTAAAGTCATTGTAGGTCCATCACTAAAGTAGGTAAGTTGTGGCAAAAATTTTTCTCGTCGCATGTTTATTTATGATCATTCCTCCGGTATAAGGTATTTAATTGACATGCTGATATTTCGGTTATTCCTCCCACTAAATGTGAAAAGCGCAATATAGATAAAAGAGTACTTTTTGCTGCAAATGGGTCAACTATAAAAACTTTTGGTTCAATATTGTTAATACATAATCTAGGTTTACGTAAGACATTTCAATGGCCATTTACATTGCTGAAGTTGATTATCCTATTTTAGGAGCAGACTTTTTAGATGATTTTAAAATAATAGTAGATATTAGTAATAAAAAAATTAAAGATACTACAATTAAATTAAACTCTAATACTCCAGCTCCAAATTACATTGCTTCAACGATGTCTGTGTTGAATTCAAATCAAAAATATAGTGAAATTATTAAAAAATTTCCTAATTTACTGTTAGATTAGATTAGATTTAATTAGGACTGTGGACCACGTGGCCTCCCCACCTCGACCTTTTCAGATCTATTGTGGATATCTTTGAATCGTTATTTAGAGTAACTTGTCTAATTCGGTCTTTGCTAGACCTTCGCAGTAGCACAATACGTGTACTGCCGTTTCCTCCTCTTCCTGACAGAATCGGCACAAGGTCTCTTCTGTCAGACCGATATTACACATATGTTTGTTAATCCTACAATGCTCTGTTAATAGACCTACTAGTACTCTAGTATTTTTTCTATTAAGGGTTAGTAGATGCTCGGTGAGTTTAGCCGATGGTCCTTTTATGAACTCTTTGGCCTGTCTCTGTCCTGGAGAATTTTTCCATCATTCCTGAGATTTTTTAAACATCCACTGCTTTGTGCGTGTTCTGATGGTTGTTTTTGTTACACCACAGAAGGGTTCTGGGCCAATAAGAGCCTTTGAGGCTCCTTCTCGGGCTAGTTAATCAGCCTCTTCATTGCCCGTATGTCCACTGTGGCCTGGTACCCAGGCTAAGGTTAGTCTGTTTTGACTACCCAGCTCTGTTGGGGCTTCCAAACGGTCCCACACAAGCTTTGACTGTACCTGCATGGAACTAAGCGCCTAAAGGCACGTTAAAACGTCGTTTGACTATCTGAGTATATGACAATGGTTTTTCCATTTACCTTCTGTCTTAATACCTCTTTTGCGCAATAATGTATTGCTGCTATTTCTGTCTGGAATACTGTCGCATGTTTACCTAAGCTCAGTGAGATTCTTGTCTTTGGCTTGGTAATTTACTGTTGGACAGACCAAATTATTCAAATCCTTCACCAGATGTCAGCCATTCCATTGTAACTAAAGGTTCTCCAGTGATGGCAAAACCTCGTAGGTTACCACCAAATAAGTTGAAAATAGCAAAAAACCAATTCCAGAATATGATGGAACTTGGAATGTATTAACCTTCACAAAGTGCATTGGCAGGTCCTTTGTATATGATACCAAAAAAAAAAAGGATCTTGGAGACCCCGTGGGGACTATAGAGCTCTTAATACTAGAACTAAACCTGACAAATACCCTATACTTCACATTGAGGATTTTAACTCTGAATTAAAAGGAAAAACAATTTGTTCGAAGATTGATCTAATTAGAGCCTACCATCATATTCCAATTGCTAAAGAAGATGTCCCAAAAATGGCAGTTACAACTCCATTTGGGTTATTGGGTTTTTAAAGTTACCGTTCGGTCTCCGGAATGCAGCTCAATCTTTTCAAAGGTATTCGCTCCGTGCGCGATAGCAGCGCCAATTTATTTAGATACTAATGAACTATTTCTGCTTATACTGACAAAACAATTTTTAATAGAATTCGAAATTAAAAAGTATATATGTTAGTTTTAATAAAAGTATATGGATTTGTAAAACAATTAAAACATTAATTTATTATTATTATTATAGATTTTTATCGCATAAATTAAAAAAAAATTAGTTTAATCAATAAAATTCAATAATAGAATATAGGCAGGCAACAGTATTTACGGGAAAATGTATGAGAAGTTGCCTAAGTCTAATAAGATTCCTTGAAGAATTAACCTATTCTGTATAAAAAAAAAAACTATTAAATAATAGCGTGAAGTTAAAATGTATAAACAGAAGAATTGTTATTTATATTTTCATTTTTCTTCGAAAGAAAAAATAATGAATGATTAAAACTGGTTTTCTATCAGAAAGTCACAAAATTGCATTCCATACAATAATAAAAGGCAGAAAGCTTGAAATCTAGTCCTTGGTGAACATTTAAGAATGAAGGGATGTTGAAGAATATCGTAAAATGATACAATATTGTTTATTTAAAACCTTTCAAGTTTCTAATGCCTACTATTTCCAGTATTAAAAAATGAAGGTAATTTTTCTTCTTACTGTAAACCTATCCATTTATTTCTTTGATTAAATTTCCACTTTGCTACTGAAAATTTTTATAATTTTTATTGTTTTTCTTTGCTAGTATTTTTTTTAATTTTCAACACAGCTACTTCGGTTGCTTATTGTTTTGTTTTTACCTACTTTTTTGAAAAAAAAAAAAAAGTAAAAGTATACGTATATTTATGCCAAAATTACAAAATATCGCCCTAAAATGTACGAGTTATCCGCAGCTAGCGCTAGTATCGCTTTTGCTTCCCCTACTATGACTTCGCACTGAGCGAATATGCATTTAACCTTAAGAAATCTTTCCTTTGTTTCTGCATACATCGATAACATATTAGTAGTATCAGTTGACGGGAAAGAACACAAGATACATCTGAAAAGAGTATTTGAAATTTTGAACAACAATAATATTATCAATCCTAATAAATGCACTTTTGGTGTATCAGAAATCCGTTTTCTAGGTTTCTTGGTAAACGCAAAAGGTATCAAACCCATCAAAGAGAAGGTGGATAATATACAGCAATTGCCTTTACTGATAACGATATGTGATTTAAAAAGATTGTTAGGTATGGTAAATTTCCACAGACGAATTCGGTAGAAACTCAAAAAGTTTTGTATGAATTAACAAAAAATTAAAAAAAAAACGTGACAAAAGGAAAATGACATGGACGACGGAAGCTGAAGAAGCTTTTTAAAAAACTAAAAACGGATTTGTCAAATGCTACTCTTTTTACACATCCATCTGTGAATTTGCCATTCGTACTTGTCCCGAAGTTGTATCCTGGCACAACTTCTTGTTAATAAACCATTATATGAAACTTTTATTTCTATTACATTATTTTTAAATAATACATATATGAACGTGGATTTATAGGACAGAGGTTAAAGTAACAATATGGTTCCGATATTAAGAGCAAACATGACGGGCGCTCCTCCACCAAAAGTCAATTTTACATTAGAGGCAGTTAAAAAAAATTGTAAAAAAAAATGGTTCAGGCCAATCGTTGTAAAAATGAACCAAGAATTTCGCTAAAATGCGAAAAACTTATATTTTTAAAGAAAAACAACAAAAATTTCAACTTTTTAACAAATTTAATTTTTTGGCTCTTTACCGGCATTCTATAACAAATATCTTAACTATTTTCTAAATAACTTTTTTTCAAAAAGATTACCAATTTTAAACAGGACCGAAGATTAACATAGTTTTCATTCCGATACTAATTCTATTAAAACAATGATACCAGTGAATATGGCAACGCTGCTAGTCTTTGAAGCCCGTGGTTAAAAGGGTAGCTGCTGTTTAGTTAAATTTATTAATTCCTGTGTCGAAAAATAAGTAGTTGTTTTTGAAGAGGTGCGAAATTATTGTGATCGTCTTAGTTTGTTGTTGAGGCGTTGTTAGGTTTTTGTTTAATTTAGTTTTTAGTTAATTTATGAAATGAAAAATTCTGGAAGGCAAAAATGCACAGCTGACAAATTTCTATTTTATTTGTTTGCTGCCAGAGGAAGTAAATCCTAGAAAAATACGACATGTGCCAATTAGGGAAAAGAGATTGTCAAGAATTTTGCACGCTTAAAAAAATGTGTAATATACAGGGTGTTTCTAAATACATGCGACAAAAGTCAGGAACTGATTGCTCGTATGAAATTAAGATGGGTCTTTCCTATAACAAAATTTCCGTAGCCCACCCCTTTTCGAGATATCACCCTTAAAAAGTGGTGACTAAAATTGAGTTTTTATTTTTTTTCTAAAATTTCAGTAAAGCTAGAAACTTGAAATTCTGTAATCGCAAAGGACTAACCACGGGTATTTTTTCAATATTTCTGTTACATTATAGGGGGGTGAAATTAGCAACACTTACTTTATTTCATATCAAACCTTTTTTTCGAGATGAACTTTTATGAAATCCTTGATTTATTTAATTTTTTTTTATTCTTGAATTTTTTTCCCAAAACCAATAGCTTCAGAGAAAAAAAATTAACACCCTAATTTATTATTATTTTTTTTAATAAATTGAGTGGAAAACAGTGTAACGGGCTTGTAACTATCGTATCGTACACTCTGTCATTATTCGTTTCTTGCAATAATTTACACCAGTTTACACCAGAAGATAGCACTTAACGAAGCGTTTTAACCACTAATTTTGGCGAATTTTAAGAAATCATTAACAAGACATTAGGGGCTTAAATTTGGGGATTATATTAAGAATAGTGCTGTCGAGGAATGCATTTATTTTCATTATGGTATTTCAAAATTAAAGCCCTTTTAGTTTTTTTTGGGAAACTAGAAGGAATTAAAACATTAAAATATATGCATATTATAGATATTATTGCCTTATTTATTTTGTCAAAATTTAAATATTTTGAGATATTCTTGTCCGAAAATTATAAGGGGTATGAACACCTTAAGATTGAAAGAGAATTAACTTTAATTCATGAGATGCAAAGCAACATAATTGTCGCGTCACAAAAACCACCTGCTGCCAAGAGAAAATTTTGATTCAACAGTATTGTATATTTTGTGTTGTAAAAGAGAAAAAATTAACATTTCGTGTTTTAATAGTTATTTTTTTAATTTAATAATCTATGTGAAAAAAAATTTTTTTAATACAGACTTTAAAAAATTGTTATATTAATATTTAATCGTATCCATATACCTAGGGTCCGATTACAATTAGAAAAACACCGCTACGTCATAACTATTATTTCGAATTTCCAATATACAGGGTGTCCCGAAATTAGACGGTCACATTTTAACAGTGTAAACCGAATTCAAAAACGTGCAGATGCCGTCACCACATCTTAACCAAATTTATATAAGATCACCCCTGAGGTACCCCCTTACTACCAAAAAAAAAGAATCATATAAATCGGACAAGGTGGTAAAGCATTATCGCTAAACATACATAAAAAATTAAGAGTTTGAGAATTTTCTCATGGGCCTAATTATTAGATTTTGATCAAATTTATATGGAACCACCCCTGAAGTACCCCCTTTCTAACAAAAAAAGAATCATTGAAATCGGACACCGTGTTAAAGAATTATCGCTGAACATACATAAAAAAAATTAAAAAAATATTGCGACGAATTGAGAACCTCCCTCCTCCTTTTATGAAGTCGGTTAAAAATAGGAGTAAAAGTTTATATAAACATAGGTCCGAAAACGTTTCGTTTTCGAGATACAGGGTGTTACAAGTGAAGTCCAGATGAAATATTTTCTAAAATTTCTTTAGTTACCGGTTTTTCAAAGTTAAAAAAAAAATAAAATTTCTAATTCTACAGACCTACTAATTATTGTTTACACTTTCGAATAAGGTAACATGCTTTTCTCTTGAAAATGGCGCGTCCTAGCGAGATGCAACAAATGTAGCTTTATTATACAGAAAATATTAGTTTTCCAAATTTTATAGTCAAAAAATCTGATGTGTCCAATACATGACTTTATAGGCTTTTTCTGGTTATTTTGTACAACTTATTGCAGTACCTCTATAAATGTTTAGAGGATAAACTAAATATATAAATTTTCCACATACATCTATCTACCTAGAAATATTTCTATAGTTATTCATTGAAAACGAAAATACTGAAAAATTTAAATTTAGCAATTTTCCTACAATTTTTCCATTACGGTCCATTTTAGAAAAATCATGTATAAACAAAAATTATAGAGATCGATATCGCAAACAACTTTTAGTTTAGTTTAGAATTTTGCACATTTTGTCAAATTTCTCGAATACGGACCATTTCAGGAAATTTTGACATAAAGCAAAAATTATAGATAATAATATTAGAAGTAACTTTTATTTGAATAATTTTCTTCTCCAAACATAAATAACAGATATATTCAATAAAATATAGAAACGGTCTGTCATAAAGTACCCCCCCCCCCAGATGTTCCGACTTTGTCCAAAATCTAATTATTTTACGTCAGGCCGATATAAAACTTAATTTTAAAATTTAGTGTTTTTCTGTGTATCGGTTCATGAGTTATGGTGGATACAGACATACAGATACACACGGCAATTTTACCCTAAGCTCCCCCTAATTTACCCACCTAAGAAGATGATCAATAACTGGGATTTAGTCCAATAAATGAAGCGTAAAAAGGTAAGTATTTGTAACAAATTTTACCTAATTATCTTTAAACGTTTAGAAAATATTTACAAAAGTGTGGTATCAGGACTTCACCTTTAACACCCTGTATCTCGGAAAAGAAACGTTTTCGGACCTATGTTTATATGAACTTTTACTACTATTTTAGGATGTAGATTAGGCTGTTAAAACACCCTGTATATCATCTATAACTATCAATAAATAAAAAATATTTCAGTTGTTTGGTTTAAAAATAGTATTCCTACATTCGTATATTAACAAGCCACTAACCCCCAGTAGGCGGCGATAGCCAACGAATTATACCTGCCTGAATTGTAATCTGACCCTTCAGCTTACGACACACAACATTGCCAAATTTATGTAGCGAACAAGGTTCCAAATACTTTAAGGGGAGGTCGTGATATTCGTGCGGTGTGACGTCAGAAGGGACTGGATTGCTCTTAAGAAAAAAGAGAGACAACATTATTTGAAATATAATTGTAAAGAAATACTAAGTAAACAAAAAATGTAAATAAAGTAATTATTAATATTAAAACAGCACACTGTATTTGAAAAACCTATGAATATTCATCGAGCTTATGGAATGTTGATCAAGTTCAAATGGATGAACAAGCACCACTAAATTTTTAATTTATGAGCTAGCGAGTTTGATTGAGAGCGTAGGTATTTAAACATCTAAAAATAGAAACGTAGACGTGAATTTGCTTAACACCCAAATGTAAAAGACCAAAAATAAAACGACTTCTTTTGAATCTACCAGCTTTCCGATAATTTTTATGTTATAAAGAAGATCTGCAATACCCGTACATCGCAACCAGCAATTATCTATAATTTTCGTAAAGTTGGGAACGTATTAATAGTAGGCGTAGTATAATAACGATCGTCTTATCCAATGGGCTATCGTTTTGCGGAAGGAAGCTGTCAGTCTTTGAGAGAAATCGTGATGCGCAATTTACCGTGGCTATTGATCCCACGATCCGGACTGACAAAGTAATTGTTGACTCTTTCCAGTGCATTTCTGATTTTTTCTAGCGGAACACCATAATTTGTGCAACATGCCCAATATTTGTTTCACACTGGTGGTAATGGTTATATGGACAGCACGGAATGCGTCTTTTTTGATCTTATCGTCCCTGGGCATTATATAATTTTCTTTACAGGATGTCAAACATTTAACTGTATAATTTAATAATTGTCCTAGTTGTATTTATTATACTGAAAATAAGTGGTTATTAATAGTAGGGGAAGGTCGGGCAAAGTGGAATAGTTAACGTTTGATCATTTCCTGTGGTCTTGTGGGTGCACTCAGAAAAACAATCTTATGCGCAATTGTTTTCTATATTATACATGTTCACAATGTATTAGCTAAAAACCGCTGACCTAACGACACCCGGGAGAAAAAAAAATAAAATCGATGAGAGTGCAAATTTCACTTTGCCCGCCATGTTGCGGACAAAGTGAAATTTTCGTGAGGGCAAAGTGAAATACTATAAAATATATCTAAAACCTCATTTTAATAATAAAAAAATTAAAATCAAACACATTTATATAACATCACATATTATAAAGAAAATAATAAAATGTTATGGGGTTGCATAAGTACCCAGTTCTGGTACATCAAAAAAACCTCGCCTCAGCACTTTTGGCTTGTTAATGACCATGTAAATGTCTTCTTCCCCATAAGTCATTATATCTTCTTTGTTAGGCCAACGAAAATATTTTTGACATTTTTCCATGCATTTTACAGTCACTGTGTTCGCACGGTTTATGACCAAACCAGGAAAAAGGTTTCCTTCATAGTTAACTGCAACCTAACTCCCTTCTTCCAAATCCGTAATCGTGCAGCATTTACCTGTGGGGCCAGTTGGAGAGGTTTGGTCATCCAACTCGAAGCTGCTCTCATAGTCCAGGGGTGGATCTATCTCACTACTCTCGCTGTCAGTATCATTCTCGGGAAACAATTGCTTCTTGAGTATCTTTTTTTTCTTTTTCGCCGCTGGTTCCTTTCGTTGCTTGGAAATTTTCAGCTCCTCCAGTGATTGCGGTTTTTCTTGGGCGGCACATGTTCTTTGATCTTGACTTGTTCCAGCAGTTGCCTCACGATTAGTTGTTTCATCTGCAGCAAAGGAGCTTGCACCGAAAATTCTTTAAAATGGATATATGCCCGTTTTTTTGAAGCCGGAAATCGCCGTTTTCATCGTGGCTGCCTTTAAGTAGGCTTCGCCAAATAGGGCTCCAATTTCATGAATAGTTACGATTTTTCCGGGGTGTTTTCGCAGCCACACTCTTACAGCTTGCTGATAAAATGTGGAAATCGGATACATAAAGGAAACATCAAGCGGTTGTAACCGATGTGTACAATGCGGAGGCAGAACGAGAATATCCACAAAAGTTTCTTTGGCTACAGTCAGCATGTCAATATTTTTTATGTGAGTAGAGTGGCCATCTAAAATGAGTAGGACACGGTCTTCAGCTGTTGGCTTTGCAAATTTTAGAAAATGTTGGAACCACTCAGTAAATATATCTGTTTGCATCCAACCTGTTGGATGGGTAAAAATTTTTGTGTTTGGAGGAACACCGTTTTCAAGTCACATTGTGTCGAACCCTTGGAAATACCAAAGCTGGAGGAATATATTCTCCGGCCGCATTGAAGCAAATTTCAGCAGTAACCAGCATTCCTCTCTCGGCTGAGGACAGAACTCCCACCTGTTTTTTCCCCTTTTTTGATATAATTTTAGAAGGCTTATTTGGAACTGTTGTAATTCCCGTCTCATCACAATTATATATGCGATTCGGGAGGTATCGGTGATTTTCATATAATTTATCAAGTAGATCGAAAAACTTTTTAACATTAACCTCATTAAAGGCCGAGGCTCTAGCTGCTGAGGTTTTCTCTGGAAGCCGCAGTGATAATGTTGGGTTTCTTTTTAAAAAGCCATTAACCCAATCTTTGCCGGCTACCTGTTTTTCAGTATTAAATGGGTGAGAAATGTTGTTCCTGACAGCCAATTGATATGCGACAGATTTAAGATCTGCTAAGGTTAAACCAAAGAGTCGCTCTTCCATTTGTAAAACATAGTCAACTAAAATTTTTTCTTGTTCTTCACTAAATACAGAACGATATCTTCCAAGTTTTTTATTAACACATGGATCTGCTGGTGCTTTTATTCTCCGGAAGAGCGTCGCAGGAGGAATATTGTGCTGGCGAGCTGCGGCATTAATTGATGTTCCAGCTCTACAAGCCGCTATTGCAGCTTCCATGCTATTTTTCTCCCATGATTGTTGGGTAGTCTTTCTAATATATTTATGCACCATCTTATCTGAAAATAAAAAAGATAGCACTAAGCTTGGTCATATATCATGCGACAACAACAGCCATTTCACATTGCCCTAACTGAGCGGGCAAAGTGAAATATTTCACTTTGCCCGCAACACCTTTATTTCATTTTGCCCGCCTTGCCGCGACCGTCAAAAAACAAATCCACCTTTTTACCAAAACGATAAATAGGGACCGTAAACACTTTAAAATGCTTCTAAACATGTATAATATAAGCTGACAAATAGACAGGAATTAATCACTTACCGTTTTCGTATGGTTCGTTCCAAAAAATGGTACGAATATTACAGTTTTTCACTTAAAAACACTAAAAGTCGTATTATCACATGCGGAACTTGCATTACAACTTTCATATTACATTTATAAGTACCAACTTAAGGAAGCTAGCTTCTTGTAGCAGTAAAACTTGAACCCGCCAATTTCAAAAAATAATATACCAAAATTTCACTTTGCCCGCCTATTTCACTTTGCCCGACCTTCCCCTATATTACATTACGAGTGTGAAAAGTAACACAAGTGATTAACAATAATAGTTTTCTTATGATCACAAAATTATTTTAACAAAAAATTGTAAAACAAGGAAATCTGCCTATGTAGCTTCAATCTTAATGTGGCTTTTACATTCTATACAGGGTGAGTCAAGAAGCTGGTTGACCGTGTATATTTTTTTTAAATAAAATATTACTTATTTTATATTACGTGTTAATATTTTAACATTAAACCATTTAAAAACATGTGTCTATAAAAGATATAAACGATATAATATACGATATAAACGATATAATAAACGATATAAACGATAGTGTTGACAAAAGACTATAGAACTGCGAAGACCATCTGGTGCAAAGCAAGAGTGGTTAAAATTTTGGGCAAAAATTTTGGAGTGAGGGTAGCCATATGTGAGTAGTAGGGATTAAGTATAAGGGGTTAAGAAAAGGTCCTTTATTTCTCACACGTCAATTTTTAATTGGCGACCGGTTTCGAAGCTATTGCTTCATCATCAGGCACACCTTGACTATTTCCATAAAGGAAATGCTACATAAAGTTTAACAAAACGAGTTAAAAAAGTCAGAAAACTCATGTAATACCTACAATAGTATTTTTTAAAAAATATTTTTTGGTTAGGTTAAACCTTTTTTTAACTCGTTTTGTTAAACTTTATGTAGCACTTCCTTTATGGAAATAGTCAAGGTGTGCCTGATGATGAAGCAATAGCTTCGAAACCGGTCGCAAATTAAAAATTGACGTGTGAGAAATAAAGGACCTTTTCTTAACCCCTTATACTTAACAAAAATATTTATATTGTTAAACCACCACATGGTAATCGCACTTGGAAAAGACATAGAAACCAGATTAAATATAAACCTATTTCAGATTCATCTAATCCTGAAGATTTATATAATACGGGTTGCCAGTTTTTTCAAATAATTATAAAGATTTATCATTAGGGTAAAATGGAGGGGGTGAGAATGGGAATACTTCTTTTAATGCAGATCAAACTTGTGAAAGTTCAGATGATAAACTCAATAACTGCCAAACTCCTACAAATTCAGAGTCATTAGAAGAGAAGTCTTCTCCTTCATCTATGCGCCCTATTAGAAGTAGAAGGGAGCCAAACCGATTAGGATTTTAATGTTTTTTTTTATATTTAAATAGGTCTTAGTTAAGTAGGATCTATTAAGGTGGAGGTAGTGTAATGTATAGTAACTGAATAGTTACAGATATTACGCCGCGCCCATCTCTACAGCTTCTTTCATATCATGTGCAAACTACGATTGAGCGAGCTCACCTGTGCAGGTACATTTGTCAGTCGTAATTAGCAAAATGTTAAGCAAAACACGTGAAATAAAGAAATAATGTTTACCGGTGTGTTTTAGTTATTCCCGATTTCTCACTTTGACACTTCTTTTTTAACGGATAAAAGTATTAGTGCAAAATATAGTTAGAATTTAATCATACGACAATAAAATTCAACTTTCATCTACCCCACATTTTTCTCTTTAGTCAACCGTTCGCGTACCATATTTACGGTGTCATATTTCTACTTGAACACGCGCAAAAATAAAAAATATCCATCCAATTACTTTTTCGTTTTCTTCGAGACTCGTTCGCCGGCGCGGCGTTTTCCGATAGGTTCCCGCCAACTTTTAATTTAAGCTATCGACTCCATATGCAAATCACGCGTGTCGTTTAGCGAGATCAGTTATTTTATGGCAAAGTGCGAGAGCTTCGAGGATATATAAGGATCGACGAAATGTCTGCATTGCCGGCACACGGTTTGTTTTCCATTTCAATTTATTATTTCTAATTTGTCTTGCCTATTTTATGCCACATTTTATAAAAAAATAAAAATAGTTATTTATTATACAAGGGAAAAAGAATTAGATTTCTAAAATTTAATATTTTTCCCGTGTATAATATACTATTTTTTTTATGACAGTGAAAACGACGATTTTATATTGAAAAAGATATTTTAAAATATCTACCTGTACTTATGTATCCTGGAAAAAAGTACTCACTTTTTTCCCGGGGAAACACTTTTTCCCGGAAACGGGAAAAATTAATTAGAAAAATTAGACAAAATTAGACAAAATTAGACAAAAATAGACAAAATTAGTCAAAATTAGACAAAATTAGACAAAATTAGACAAAATTAGACAAAATTAGACAAAATTAGACAAAATTAGACAAAATTAGACAAAATTAGACAAAATTAGACAAAATTAGACAAAATTAGACAAAATTAGACAAAATTAGACAAAATTAGACAAAATTAGACAAAATTAGACAAAATTAGACAAAATTAGACAAAATTAGACAAAATTAGACAAAATTAGACAAAATTAGACAAAATTAGACAAAATTAGACAAAATTAGACAAAATTAGACAAAATTAGACAAAATTAGACAAAATTAGACAAAATTAGACAAAATTAGACAAAATTAGACAAAATTAGACAAAATTAGACAAAATTAGACAAAATTAGACAAAATTAGACAAAATTAGACAAAATTAGACAAAATTAGACAAAATTAGACAAAATTAGACAAAATTAGACAAAATTAGACAAAATTAGACAAAATTAGACAAAATTAGACAAAATTAGACAAAATTAGACAAAATTAGACAAAATTAGACAAAATTAGACAAAATTAGACAAAATTAGACAAAATTAGACAAAATTAGACAAAATTAGACAAAATTAGACAAAATTAGACAAAATTAGACAAAATTAGACAAAATTAGACAAAATTAGACAAAATTAGACAAAATTAGACAAAATTAGACAAAATTAGACAAAATTAGACAAAATTAGACAAAATTAGACAAAATTAGACAAAATTAGACAAAATTAGACAAAATTAGACAAAATTAGACAAAATTAGACAAAATTAGACAAAATTAGACAAAATTAGACAAAATTAGACAAAATTAGACAAAATTAAACAAAATTAAACAAAATTAGACAAAATTAGACAAAATTAGACAAAATTAGACAAAATTAGACAAAATTAGACAAAATTAGACAAAATTAGACAAAATTAGACAAAATTAGACAAAATTAGACAAAATTAGACAAAATTAGACAAAATTAGACAAAATTAGACAAAATTAGACAAAATTAGATAAAATTAGACAAAACTGGACAAAATTATACAAAATTAGACAAAATTAAACAAAATTAAACAACATTAAAAAACAGTAGACAAAACTAAGGAGAATAACAGAGGTGTTAACACAGTTCCTTATGGAACTCCATATTTTATTTGCTTAGGATCACTTAATGCAGTGGTTCTCAAACTTTCAAAAGTCCTCCTTGCTCTAACCTCTTGGAAGGTCCCTCCCGTTTCTTTGCGAAGCCCCTACAACAAAATTCTTATTCTTTCTTTGTTCTTGTTTTATTGTTTGTTCCTCTTCCAGTGTATTTGTTTTTTCATTTAATTTTGCAATATCTATATCTACACATCAAGGCTCGTTTTGAACTTCATCAATTTTTTGTTCAAGATTGGAATTAATGTTTTTGAGTAATAAATAAATATCTTTAGTAGTAACTTCCTGAGAACTTGAAGCCATATCTAGATATCGATTGTCCCTCGTATTTTGATTCTTTATCGGTTCATGTTTTGGATAAGTTTTTATAAAGGAAAATGTACTTACTCTTTTCATTAACAATTAAATTTCTATATGTTTATAACTTTAACTGCATTTTTTTTAACTAGAGGCAAGCTTGCAGCTTTGCGCATATGCCGGTATAACTTTTATATAAAACTGTCACTGTTTAATCAGTAAAATTTTAATTTAATTGAGAATCAATATCAATACGTCTCGTTGTGTTATGTTCAGTTGTAAACATTTTAGCAAAATTAAAATTTAAAAGATTGAAAGATGGCGACTGGAATTTTCCTACTTTAAATATATTACCTATATACAGTTCATCAAATTTCTAGAGGTGTTCGACGCCCAGACTGAGAACGCGCTACGTGTGACTAAGATAGCTATTGTACAGTCTGCTAAACAAGTTATTTTAAATAGTTTTTAAAATTTTTAGGTAATTAAATTTTAAAAGTGTGGAATAGTTTAGGGATTAAATTGGTCTGATTGGACTTTCTTAGAACGTTTTTAAAAGCAGCTAAAGATAGTATGTAGAATTGAAAATAATTATTATGCCATAAAAGGGTTTTGGAATTCCTTCAACCTTTTGAAATTGAGTCAGAAAATATAAATTTTATAGGATAGCGGAAAATACCTATAATTTTTTTGTAGGCCTTTGTAAATCGTGGAAATAGTTTATATTTTATTTCTACCTTATTAAGGAAAATGGTACCTATTATTAATAACGGTTGTTTCTGAAACATTACTAAAATTTTCGAAATTTTGTTTTTCTACAAAATAATAAACTATACTATTTAGAAAAAAATTTATTTCTCTTATAATTTTATAAAAAATAACGGGAATATTTACATTTCTTGATCTATTAAACAAAACGATAAATTATCTCGACGAATGACACCATGCTCTAGTACGGAAGCTAGCTTTACATTTTTGTTGGTGGTTTCATGGGTTTCATATCAATTTTTTGTAATTGTAGTTTACACGTACATATACCTCTTAACACTTGTTTGCTTTATTAAAAAAGTGTGTTGTGATTTACGTCGAAATAAGTCAAAAACAACTTGAAACCCCATATAAAATCAAAAAGGAGAAACGGAAAAAAATTGAGCCTGTAAATGAACACAACTCAGAAACAAAAATAGCTATCTAATAATAAAAAAATAAAATTTGATTCTTGTGCAGCTTCATCTATATCATTAACTGTTTTTGGTTTTTTAATGGTTTTTCTTGGTGATGAAAATTCCGATATCTCACGGTTATCGATTCTTTTTTTCTCTCCAGAAATGCGGACGACAGTGTTTTTAGATACTCCTGTGGCTGCAGCAACACGATCATTTACATTTTTAAATGGTATTGAAGGTGAATTAAAGTTTTCTTCTCTTCTCATAAACTCTATAACATTGGCTATTATTTCGCGAGATTGACTGTTAATCACGCGGCCTCTTAATTTGCTATTAAACTCCATACTTAGGTTCTATTAAACTGTAATGAGCAAAAAACACAAACGAAAATAAAAGAAATGTTTTAGCGAAATTTACATCTGACATTTACGTCTGAATGAAATAGTGAAATACTTGATGCGCAGAGTGTACTTTCATTGCGTAAATCCGTCGGGATGCCTGTCAGTAGTGCTTTCTCTGTCTAGCCGTCGAAAGCCTCTAGAAATTTGATGAACTGTACTAGAAAAATTAAATGTGACCTCTTATACGTGAACTTGTTTGAGTATCAACTCTGAAAATAAGCTGTATGAGCTATATAGATCACTTTGTCACCTTAAAATGATACAAATGGTGTATTGGGTGCATGCTTTATATAAGGCAGTGAAACCTAAAGATAGCTTAAAGACAGCCGACTTCCCAGCTCATCGAAGTACTGCAGATTAATAACTCATCAAAAAACAGCTTATTACTGGTGTCTAGGATAGCGATTTCATCAGATCAAAGTCCTGCAAGTTAATAACTTCGTCTAGAGGTATCTCCAGGTTCCCCATTTTTTTAATTGGCCATTTGGTGAACTTCAACCGCCCCGGTGGTAAGTTCCAAGAAATTATTATAATAAATATAATAAACTTATTTAAATTTTGTAAAAGTAAAAATATAAGAGCTTTGCTTTGAATAATAACTTCTCAACAATTATTTTCTGTCGAAAAACTTAATTTGGAACAATTTATCTATAGATCCATTTATTTCAAAAGATACAATTAAATGGCATTATTAAATTATTTACTTAACGATAATAAAAATAGGTACGTTATAACCTGTCAAAATTAAAGAATCGCAATTGCAAACAATGAGCTTCATAAGAAATACGTTATCGGCAACTCAGCCACTATGAAGAAGCAACGGGAGGAATGGGGGAAAAATAGGGGTTGACGGCGGGAATCGGGCGGTACCTGGGCTGGGGTTGCCTTGCCTTTCCCAAATAGCAATAACATAAAACAGAAGCAATTCATTTCTATAGCACGCACTCGGGATCTTATTACTATTCAATGATGCAGCATCTGCCGCACGGTTATGGGCTTTTCCACGAACGAGAAAACTCCATATAGCACGGGATCATCGCGCCGAACCAAATACGAATTTTCCTGGATTTTCTATAACGTCATGAAATGAAACGACTGTAGGTGATATGGAAACGAAAACCATATGAATTTTTATTTAGGGAATGAAATGCTTCGGATTGATCTCCTTGCCTTCTTTTCAGACAAAATGTAGATTTTCCCTAATAAAAAACTTTTTATGTGTCAGACTTTTAATAGGAATTAAGGATTTTGTTTGTACTTATTAAGTAAATTAGCAAATATAACCCCAAAAAGCGTTAAGGCCACTAGTAAATAGAAATGAAACCAGTTTTTATAAATATATATTTATTTCTTATTTTTCAATATGGTCATATAAAAATATATTTAAAAAGTAGTTCTAAGGAAGCCTAAGAAAAAACAATAGTTGCATTAATAGAGTAATAATATATTGAAGCATTATTATTTATTTATATATTACAATGCTCTACAGGCAATCCCAATTATAGAGCAGGAATAAGAGAACACATACATTATGTATTACAATGAATTAATCATTGTAAGGTGTTAAAATAAAAATACAATCAAGAAGACATAATAATCAATAAAGTTAATAAAAAAAAATCTGTTATTATTTTATGATTGCACCCTGTATATGGGATTTAAACAATTCACATATAATGAACCATTTTAAAAAACAAATCACTTTGAACATTATAAAACATTTAAAGCATAAAAAGTTAAACAAAACATTAATTAAAGGACTTAGAAAATTTGAATTAAAATTGAAACGGAAAACATCTTCATTCAAAAAACTTTTTGAAAAACAAGGTTGTTTAAAATAAGCCTTATCTTTTAATCTGTTTAATGTATGTGATTTGTTTTGTATAGTCTTGAATATTTTAAATTTTACTATTTCAATTGACTAATATTTGTTTTTCAAATATTTTTAACTTTTTATTACTTGTAAACTTTGTTCATTTTACAATTTATTTCACCCCACATTTGATGAAACTTGTTTTGTAGTATTCCCTAGTGGATGGAGAGTATGGTGAGTTTTCTCTTTTTTACTATTTTATATATCGTTTGCTCTAAGTGTTAACACACCTTACACCACATATTCTCCTTTCCACTAGGCGAGCCTGAAGATGAAGTGATGACACTTCGAAACCGATCGCACTCAATGTTTTGTTAAATAATTAAACATTGACTTTCCTTGTGAGATATAAAGGACTTTTTCTCCCCCTTCACCTTAAAATTTTCTCAACAATTCAGGATAATCAATTAAACCGTTAACAATTTTAAAACCTAACACATAACAATAGTATTCACGTCTTTTTATGAAGCTTAAAAAGTGATATCTTTGAAGAAGATTTTGGTGTGGTACTCCGATTGGCGGATAAACACCATCCTCCTTTAAACACAGTAATTTTAGAAACCGCCTTTGAACTGCTTTAATTCGATCCGTGTGAAGTTGGTAAAATGGACTCCAGACGACAGACGCATACTCAAGCTTTGATCTTATAAGAGAGTAATATAACGTTTTTAATTTGGCTACATCTTTAAAATCCCTGATACAGCGAGTTATAAAACCATATTTACGATACGATGTTTCAATCATTTTTTCTATGTGACATATCAAGGTCATTCCGGGATCAAAAATTACTCCACGATCTGTAAAAGTATCTGGTCGCTGAAGTGAGACATTATCTATTAAATAATTATATTTTATTTGGTCGGTTTTTAAAGTAAAAGACGTAATTTTACATTTGATTGGGTTAAGTTCAAGTTTATTATTATTACACCATTCAACCACTAGATTTAAGTTCATGTGAAGTTGTTCACAGTGGCCAATACTTGTCACACTCGAGATATCATTGATAAAAATATTAAATATTAACGGGCCCAGAATGGAACCCTGAGGAACACTAAATTTGACAGAATTAAACCCATTAAGCTGTACAAACCAAGTACGATTTACTAGATAGCACTGAAAGAGATTTATCAAAGGGGGGGACAACCCAAACCCTGTAAGTTTTCCAAGAAGAATACTGTGGTCAAGTCTGTCAAATGCCTTTGAGAAATCTGTGTAGATGACATCAGTCTGGGTGCGCTCATCAATAGATTCAGCAATGTATTGTGTGACGGTAACCAGATTGGTGACTGTTGAGCGAGCTTTCATAAATCCATGTTGATTTACTGATAGCATTTTACTAATATAATGATATAAGGTTTTCTCCAATAAAATTTCAAATATTTTATAGAAATTGCATATTATGGATATTGGTCTGTAACTGGTTATATCTCTTTTATCTCCCTTTTTGAAAGCTGGACATACTTTTGAGGTCTTCCAAATATCTGGAACTGTTGATGTCCAGAGGCATATATTTATGAGGGTGGCTAACGGAGGAGCAAGTTGAAAGGCACAATCCTTTAAAATAAAAGCTGGAATATCGTCTGGACCAGTTGTCTTTTTAGGTTTAATAGACTTTAGAGCTTCATATACCTCTTTTTCGGTAAAACTATTGACAAGGAACGGAACATTCAGTCCTTGAATTTCAATTAGCAATAAACGGGCTAGAGGTAATATATGACTGAAGAAGTCAGCAAATCCATGGAGTTTTTAGTGATTTGTTGTCATAAGACATTATTTAAGGGGATTTGGATTGTGATTTCTTAGTATTTATAAATACCCATAATTTACTTGGATTACTAGATATCTGTTGTTGCCTTTTTAATGTTTATTTCTAATTTTAAAGCAGCTCTTATGCGTTTAAAGTCTTCAAAGGCTTCTTAATCATTATATTGGCCTTCATATATGATTTGCGCTATATGTAATATTGCCTTTATATATTATTGCATTAATATACTGTTGCATTAACATCTTGTTGCATTAATATAATTTTATATAATTATATTGTTGCATTAATATAATGTTGCCTTCATATATGGTTTCATGTACATAATGTGCCTTTGTATATTGTTGCCTTTATATATTCTTGCATTAATATTGTTACGCAGCACCGTGAAGTAGCCTACGGCTATTATAGGAAACGTACAGATAGAAAAAGAAGTGGAATGTTATTCGTCAGGCTACACTGTGCTGCGGTCGTCATAAGTAAAAGTACAAGTAAAAGAAGATAGAATAGTCCACAAATGTCATTACCCGTCAAGAATATTCTAGACATCAGTTCTTGAAGGTTCGAGAAGGCAAGCAAGCTATATAAGGATGATCCTGACGTCAGTTTTTAGTTTTTATAATAGACGTTACATGTTAATGTTATCAGTTGTATAATTGTTGTTAAAGTTAAGTTGAAATAAATTGCGATACCAAAAACCTGTGTAACAATATATTGTTGCATTATTATTTTGTTGCATTAATATATTGTTACACTAAAGCTAGAGATTAATAGCGAGATTTGTGTGAACCCACATTGTCGCAAGATCTAAGCTATGAGCGGCTATGTTGTTGATGGATAACTAACCATTGTATATGCCACTAAGACTAGCCCACTGATGTTTAACCATTCAAAACGTGGAATAAATAGCGGTGAATAAGTGAAAGAACGCCAAAGCAGTAGGACCTTTAAATAGTAGCACAATAAGTTGCATGCTATAATGAAGTCACCCTTCAAACGACTATAGCACAAAGGGACCAAGGGGTTGAAACACTATTATAATATTGAAGTATTATAATGTATTAATATATTGTTCTAATAATATATTGTTTAATTATTATAATGTGGTATTAATATAATGTTGCATTAATATATTGCATTAATGTAATGTTGCGTTAATATAATGTTGCTTTAATATAATGTTGCATTAATATAATGTCGCTTTATTACAATGATGCATTAATATATTTTGCATTAAGTTAATATGGATAATACTAACAATTTTTAAATGAAACATGTATCTCGGTTAGGCGGTATATTTAGTTTAGGTGTCTTAGATTAAATCGTTATATTTTTTATCATGAATTATTCAGTTAAAATATGAAGAATTAACTATTAAACAAGATAGCACATTTAATTGAAATACATCATTTACAAAAAATATTGCACTATTAAAATATTGAATTAATATAATGTCACATCATTATATTGTTTTAATGATATTATGTTTAATTATTATAATGTGGTATTAATATAATGTTGCATTAATATAATGTTGCAGTAAGATAATTTTGCTTTAATACAATGTTGCATTAATATAATATTACAATAATATATTATTGCATTATTGTAATGTTGCATTAATATAATATCGCTTAAATATAATGTTGCAATAATATAGTATTGCATTATTATGTTGCATTAATATATTTTGCATTAAGATAATATGGATGATACTAATAATTTTTAAATAAAACATATATCTTGGTTAGGCGGTATATTTAGTTTAGGTGTTTTAGATTAAATCGTTATATTTTTTATCATGAATTATTCAGTTAAAATATGAAGAATGAACTATTAAACAAGATAGCACATTTAATTGAAATACATCATTTACAAAAAATGTTGCACTATTAGAATAGTGAAATAATATAATGTCACATTAATATATTGTTCTAATAATATAATATTTAATTATTATAATGTGGTATTAATATAATGTTGCATTAATATAATATTGCGTTAATATAATGTTGCATTAATTTAATGTCATTTTAATACAATGATGCATTAGTATAATATGACATTATTATTTTGTTGTATTAAAATATTATTGCATTAAAATAATGTGGATGATACTAATAATTTTTAAATAAAACATTTATCTCGGTTAGGAGGAATATTTAATTTAAGTGTTTTAGGTTAAATCGTCATATTTTTCACCATGAATTATTCAGTTACAATATAAAGAATTAACTATTAAACAAGATATCACATTTAATTGAAATACATCATTTACAAAAAATGTTTCACTATTATAATATTGAATTAATAGAATATCGCATTAACATATTGTTCTAATAATATAATGTTTATTTATTATAATGTTGCATTAATATAATATTGCAATAATATAATTTAGCATTAATATAATGTTGCATTAATACAATGTTGCATTAATATAATATTACATTAATATATTATTGCATTTAATTAATATGGATGATACTAATAAATTTTAAATAAAACATTTATCTCGGTTAGGAGGAATATTAATTTAAGTATTTTAGGTTAAATCGTCATATTCTTCACCATGAATTATCCAGTTACAATATGAAGAATTAATTATTAAACTAGATAGTACATTTAATTGAAATATATCATTTACTGTCCTTACACTAATCTGTAGAACATGTATCTAAAGGGTGGCCTAAACTTGAAAATAGTTATATTTTATTTGTACTGACTTATCGAATGCCCTTTGTAATATTTGGATGACGCTAAGAAAAATCACAAAAATAAATTTTAGTCATTAATATACTTGCAAACTGGTGGTACACATTGAAACGGTTTTATTAATAACATTCTTCACTAACTGTCATGTTCCATCAGCGTGTTCTTAGAAGGAAATTCATAAGTTATTAATGTACTTCAGAAGCAATATTTCATTTCATAAATAAGTAACTCTTTAACGTTACATATGGTGAGCATTTAACGTTAAAAGCATTTTAATTGAGTGTGACTACTACCTTGAACGGGAGTCATTATCAGTAAGTGGAAACCGAACAGGTTAACTGTATTCATCATCTTATATGTCATAACAACACGTGTTTTAGTTTTTAAATAGAATGTCAAACATTGGCGTAGGTTCGTAACTGTTATATTTTCTATTCTGGCGTCATAGTTCTAAGAAATTTTGATGATTTTTCTCATTAGCAACATACTTAATAATTACATCTTTTGTATACATGATAAAGCAACATTATCAGAAGTTACAGTTGACAGGTCTATAAAATGGTAAAATCCATTAGGTCTTCTAACAATAAATCTAAGCTTATTTTTAAATTATTTTCATATTCATTAAGTCCATAATAGCATCAAGTGACTAACAGCCGTATGCATAGTCGATCGCCTGCGACTCGCCAGAGATTCATTTCGGCGTATCGCCAGCGATTCGCTGGCGATCCGCCGGCGAAAGCCCAAAAAGCTGGCGACTCGCCGGAGATTGTCACCGGAATGTCATTTCACGCAAGTTTTCATGTTCTTTTATAGGGAAAAATTTGATACTCGTTTATTATTTTTTGAGTTTTAAGAAATGAATCATGAATAAAATGCGAGAGATACCGGTAATAATCCCAATAAAAGAAAATAAAAACTTGCGTGAAATGACATTCCAGTGACAATATCCGGCGAGTCGCCACCTTCTTGGGCTTTCTCCGGCGAATCGCCAGCGAATCGCTGGCGATACGCCGAAATGAATATCTGACGAGTCGCTGGCGATCGACTATGCATACGGATATTAGAAGCGTTATCCATGTACTAAAATTGCCTAAAACTAATTCCAAGTTTCCAGAGGCCTATTTTGTAATATTTTTTTTTTCATGAAATTTAGCATGCATATTTATGGAGTCGTGCATAATGGAGCTACGGAGTCCAAATTTTAATATATGTAAAAAAGCATTTTTAATATATCAACAAAGCAAAACTAAAAAAAAAACGAGTGTGTAGCCGTATTTTTATTTAAAAAATATGTTTATTTTACCTATTTTTGTTTCTACGAAGCCTATTTTTTTTTGTCAACCTGGAATTACTAAAAATCAAAAATGTATTTAGATTTACCAGAGATAATAACTAGGTACTTAGCACACAGTACACCTGTGACCGTCGTAAGGTAAACACGTGTCTCTTGGCGATTAATTCCAGTGCATTCCGGTATCGAAGCTTATCAGTGATTTGCTACTAAGTTTAACTGTTTTGTTATAAACACTAATATATCAAGATCTAAAGTGAGTTAGTGACCATGGGTGAAGATCCTCCCCCTGATAAAGGGGGAACATGCAATGATGATGAGAATATTTCACACCAAACCCCACCACAAACAAATAATATCCAAACGCCAGACCCGATAAGGTCGAGCGAGGTCGCACTGGAACAAAAATCGAAAGATAACGAAATAGGTGATATCAACCGGCAAAAAAGTAAGGTCTTTAATTTACAAAAAACCCAACCTCTACGCTAATTTTATTTATGTTTTCATCGAAAACTTCAATGACCAGAACATCAATAAATTCCATCCCATGGCCGTAGGCCATATTCTCCATCAATTTGGCTGTATAAAGGGTTTGAGTACCGTTAATGTAGTATCTAATTTGGTTACAGTTTTTCAAATAAGTTTTTCTAAAAACGATTATTTGGGAGCAGCCTTTCTTGATATTAAAGGGGTATATGACTCCGTTGATATACTAATTCTCAGAGATAAATTGCTCAGTGCTTCTTTCCCTACAAGAATTTGTAATGTTTTGTGTACTCTATTTTCCCAAAGAAAGGTATACGTCTGATCAGCTAATAATTCTCTAGTAGGACCTAGAAATATGTCAGTAGGATTACCACAAGGCTCGGTTTTATCTCCTATCCTCTTTAACATTTTTACCAGATTTTTACACCAGAATTGCACCAATCATCGCATAATCCAATACGCCGACGATTTTGTCATTTATAATTTCAATAAAAATCTGACAGCCTGTACATCAACATTAAAAAATTCCATTGTCTCAATCACAGAAAAACTCAATACACTAGGCCTTTCTTTAACTCCAGAAACATCCATTATATCATTTTTTACAAGACAGAATTTACCCCCTCTAATCTAAAGATTAATAATGTTGCATACCATGTTCCCCCACAGTCACATACTTAGGTATAACCTTAGATAAAAAACTGACTTGGAAACCATACATTGATAATGTCGTAGTCACCAAATGTAATAAAGGTTTAAATCTACTTAAAATGATTAGAAGAACTTGGTGGGGAGCTGACCCCGAAACTTGCTTAACTTTTTACAGGTCATACATTCGATCCATAATAGATTATGGTAGTATTCTATATGGATCGGCTAGCTCTAGTACTTTAAAACGATTGGACATTGTACAGAATAATTTACTTAGACTCTGCATATGCGCCATGTGCTCCACCCTAGTGGAACCACTACGTGTGGAAGCTTTAGAGCCCCCTCTACACCTCCGTATAGAATTATTGTCGGACAAATTTATTATAAAATCATGTATAACTAATCTTTGCAACTTAAATAAAATTGCATTACTAAATACATATGATTTGACAAACAAATACTGGTCAAAAAAAGTATCCCCGCTAATAGTTGATTCCTTCAAAAACAACTACAATTTATTTATCGTGAGTGGCCGTTTCATATACTACTTATTTATTATCCTTAATACCTATAGGGTCTGATTTGGTTATGCGCCAATTTTTAACATCTCTAGCAATTAGCGACTTTGGTACTAAATTTTGCTCTACTAAAAACTAAAACGCGCACCCAAACTCAACTTGAATATCTCTTAAGTTGGATCCGCATTGATCCTGTTCGTGCTCACGCTCGTGCTCATGACCGCGCTTATGCTGTTTCCGGAACGTTGCTTTTTGTGTTTCTTCTGTTTGTCAAGATCGTTATATCTGCAAGCAAACGTGTCCATATTGTAGTTCTGTGTTTGCGCTCTTGCAGTTCAGACATGGAATTATTATTAACGGCGACTGCCAGTGCGTTAATTATTATTATAAAACGGAGAGAACAGGAAAAAAAGTGACAAAAAGACGGTGTTGGATGTCAAATATTTTTCATAATAGATCCAAATACAGTGAGAGTAATCTTCTGATGATTTGGGGATGTTTTTTAATAATATTTGTCGCATGAGTAGTACCGATTTTGAAACACTAATTAATTTAATTGGGCCACATATCCAAATAAAGAATACCACATGTAGAAAAGTTATTACAGTGAAGGAAAAACTAGCGATAACATTAAGATTCCTCGCTACTGGGGACTCGTTTACTAGTTCAAGTTATTTATTTAAAGTATCGAAACAAAGTATTTCCAAAATAGTCCCAAAGGTTTGCGATAGCTTTAGTGAAGCTCCCAAAGATCACGTTAAGGGAAGTAATACAAATTTATACAGGTTTGTTAATAAGAAAGTGTATTATAGATATTATAAACAGTGACAACAAAAAACAATAAAAAAACTACAAAACTACATTACTTTGTAATGACAAAAAACAACAAAAAACTACGCATCAGTTTTTTTAATATTTAGCTTATAAAATTTATGTTGTGGATCCCACAAAACAGGATAAGTTTCGTAAAGCTTGACTGAACTTAAAAGCGAACAGTAAAAACAAAAAATCACCAAACCGCCGTCAACTGTGCTCGCACGCGCAATATGCATCCCTTCGATGTACCGCTACCCGACCGAAAAGTCAAAACAGGTGTTTTGGGTGATTGCAAGCACGAGGAATACTGCAAACAGCCCAAACATGACAAATATGATTTTTGTTCCATTCGTGCTGTTTCCTCTGTTTGTTGCGCTTGTTGTGTTCGTTTGCACTGTTCGCGAGCAATGTGGACCCACCTTTAGAGAAACAATCCTTCAAACATCAAGCGCGCGTCGTTGCCAAATTGAGTTAAAAGGTACTGCGTCGCATATTATTTAGCAGATTTGAAATCTGAGTTAGGAACGTATTGGATAACGCTCTTGTTGGATTTTTCATCAAATCTGACTTAGTGTGTTTTGTTGGTAAGCAGACGAAGTTTATGTGATTTAGATGTATAGAGGATATTTCTCAGACATTGTGCAGATAATTTCCAGGAATGTTGCTAGAGTTGGGAACGTTTTTATAAAAAAATTTAATGTTACTATTTTATATTAATAAAGCTATACAGTTAATTTATTTTAGCGTTTTATTTATATGTAAATATATTATCTGAATGAAACGAATGCCTCTAGTCAAGGTTTTAAGGCTCCGTCACTACGACCTTTGTTTTAGATGCATTTTTTTTTAAATTTGTTCTTGACAAAATAATTACATAAAACTCCTTTGGATTCTGTTAAAAAACTATTTGATATGCCCATGGAGACCAAAACTGTCAAAATTTCGTAGATACTGGCTTCAAACAAATCCCATGTTAAACGGTGCCCGTTAGTTGTCTATATTTCATTTGCTTATCTGAGGTCGGGTCAGCTAGTAATAATATAACTGAATAAATGTGTTGTTTTATATTACAATTTATAATGTTCATTTAATATTATCTCTTTTGTATTCTTCCAGCCAAATTCTGCTGAGAAATTGCAGTGAAACTTTATACAAAGCCGATCGGTAGATCTTTTCAACAATATTTCATTCCCGAATATAATGCTTTTTATCTAAGATGGCGTTCTCTTCCATAATACATGCGAATACTATAAATTCTGATAACGTAATATTCAGCATCCGGAGAGGGAAAGCCTAAATCTCCTTGGAAGGAGGAGGGTATTGTTCAGAGTTTCGCATTTCTTAGTTATCGCGCTATAAAAGTGATACAGTACGGGGTAAAACATGGCCCAGTTTGTTATTCCCCGCATCCATAAGGAGAAAACGGCTTATCTGTAATTCTCGGTTCAGCGTGAGGAAAGCGCGTGTAACGCGCCAAAGTGCGAATTTATTCATAGAGCGGCATAATGAGAAACTGTAAAAATGGTCATTTTCCGCGTCGCTGACGGTTTTATGTTTTGATAAGGGGAATAACAAGGCATTTTTGCTGCACGCCCATTACGACGATCGCGAGATGGCTTTCTCCGACTTGTGAGCTTTTTGAATGCGAAAAAAGATCGGAAAACTCTAAACGACTCCACATATTTGGTCTCGACTCGGTTAACCTAACGAGTTTTTGAAATTTCTTTTCAAAATAGTTATTTAAAAAGCTCTATGTCGTTTGGATGTACAGTGCTCGTTTAAATTTCCTTCCTCCCTTTAACTTTTGAGTCGCAAAATCCGAAGCATCATAATTGTTATAGGTGTTTGAACTTAAAATAAATTCTATATAAAAACAAATGGAAATACAGCCTTAAAATGAGAACAGTTTTAAAAATCTACTAGAATTCATTAGTTAATGATGTACCACATATTCATATAGTGTATTCACCATAAATTAAAGTGTCTTAAAGTTTCGCGGCTCTAGTACTTGTAGTAATTTTTCTAGAAAGCACCTCCTCGATTTCTTAGAACAGACATTTGCCAATTTTGTCATCATTCTCATGCATACTATGAATGATTCATAGCGACTAGTTGTAGCCTGTAGGCGTATCATCGGAGGTGAGGGTTGACTTATTTCTTTAAATCGCAAAAAAAAAAATCCTCAAGCAAAAACTTTTCCTCCCCTACTTAAAAAAAAGGTCCTCAAGTCCTCAAGTAAAAACTTTTCCTCCCCTACTTCAATTAAAGTTAAGTTAAAGTCTAAAAAAAAAACCCACCAAAAACTTCCCCCTCTCGTCTTGTGTCGAATTTCTCATACAAAACAAAAAAAATTCAGTTGTCGGGCCCCCTTCATACCGCTGCCAGGCCCCCATTTGAGTCCGGGCACCGGGAATTAGTCCCGGCTACCCCCCCCTCTAGTCGGCCCTGCAACGGTGGAATCGGTCCTTAAAGACACAAAAAATAATAGACTGATAGGTATGTAAGTAACACAATTAGGAACGTACCTAAACACAAGATAGTTGAGAGTTTGTTGTTACATTTGCAAAAACTAATATTATTATAACTAAAGGTATACATTTTTAAACAGTTTTTGATTACTATAATAATGGTTACTTAAAATTGCAATTAAAATAAGGTATCATAAAATGATTCATAGAAGTTTGAAACTATATTAGAACGGGTGTTGGCCACTTGGTCGCCGCGGTTAGTTTTGTCAGCGGGGTTCCGTAATCTCATCGACCACTTGGTCTCCAGTTTTAAAATCAGGTAGGCCTCTTGGTCGCCGTAGTTATCAATCATTAAAGGTATCTATTTCGATTTATTGAAAATAATATTTTTAAGAAAAAAATAGTTTAACTGATTTTTATTATTTTCGACGTGAATAGAAATTTTTAACTGATATGATATGGTACAGAATGTGGGTCAGGAAAAGAATAAGGGTCAGGAAAAGAATAAAACCAAATTAAAAAAACACTTATAATTAATAGAAAACAATATAAAATTATACATAATAAAAAAAAGTAGGTACAAAATACACAAAATACCAAATAAAAATTATTTAAGAAACCCAAATTGCAATTAGTTTTTGTAATGATAAGAAACTACTTTGATAAATTGAGTTCGTGAAAGGATCTTATTTTTATATTGTTCTATTACGTTCGTTAAATACGCATGCCGTTTTTTGTAATTAGCGTTTTTAATTTTGTTAGGTATATGTGTACTGTTTAATTTCACATAAGTATTTAACTGAATATCGAGAATTACATTAACAAATTTGAATATATCGGGATGCGCCGAATAAAAAGCAGAATTAAAATGTTTGTGGAAAGACTCACAAGCATTTGTTTTGCGTTCTGTGGAACTTGTGCACGATGCCCACATTGTAGGCGGGAAGTCAGACGTATCGCTAGTATAGTACCTAACTTTGTTTCCTTGTCTTTTCCAAATGTATATTTTTTTACAATTAACAACTTTTTTCCTTTTACACTTATCATCGACTCCATTGCAACACAAACTCAAAACTTCTTTTATGGAATAATGAATAAGATGAGAATCACTTTTAAAATAAAAAAATTAATCTTTTCAGTAAGAATGCAGACAATTAACTGATGAAAAATATTTTTATTTTAGTTCTCGACAGGTCACAAACCGATATTATAATTAGAGTAATTAAATAACCCCATAATTTTCTTGGAACCCTTAATCCAGGTTTGGAGACCAAGTGGCCTATACCTTTCGAATAGCGAAAGGATTAAATTTGGGTAAAACTGACCGCGGCGACCAAGAGGTATATTCCCATTAGAACTTAGAAGCAATCAATTGACGGATGTCTTCTTTTTTTTGGTTTGGAATTGGTAACTTTTCGGTGTACAGAACCTTTAAAACAATATCATTATTTTTTTTTTTCTATTACCCATACGGCTTTTTTTAATATTTGCATCTGCATCAGCTTTATTTTGGATATGGCTCCTAATAAGAAATTTGTATGTGATGGACTTTATAGGCAATGTATTGACAGCATAATAATACATTCCAAAAACGAACCTGAAATTTAAAAAAATGATGTAAAATATTTTTCATCCAAAATATAAGCAATATTTTTTAGTTTCATTAGACAGAATATCCTGAAAATATTGAAAACCACTCACTTATTTTTCTGCTGTCCGCAGCAGATAAGGGAATAAAGTATTAAATCCATATCGGGTTGCTGGTAAGAAAGTTCTTCGAAAAACTTGTAAAGGCACGTTCCTATTTCATTAGCTTCTGGTTTACCAAGACCTTCGTACCAGAAGAAGCAAAATGTTTTGTCATCATTGACATTGGAAACCTTAAAAAACAATAAAAATAAAAATTAGTTTAGTACAGAGGTAATGTAAATATAAATTTTATTATAAAATAGCTAAACATTCTCACCGTAAAATTATAGCAGTTGATCTTGGACTCATAAAAAAGGATGAGGATTGACCAACAGGACATGGCAAAACCGCTTGTAAGTCGAATATAAGTATGTTTACGTCAATTTTATCAAACCGGTATTGGAATAATAAAGTCATATTTGTATTTTAAGACTATAAAATTGTAAAAATATTGAAACTTGAAAGTACAAAGTCACAAATGTTTAAACGTCCTTGTTTCTCCAAATGTGTGCCCATAAAATAGTCATAAGCGTAGTAAATGTGACTTTGTCTTTCCAAAAACAAAAGTAAAGAAAAGGCATATTTACCTTTACGACTTTAACGCTCCAATACACAATCACTTCACTCGCGGACGACGCGGCAACTGACCAAAGAGATTTTGTCACGCCAGATTGCATAGAGATATGCACCAATAAGACAAAGGCACTACTGCCTTCTGGCGACATAATACCCAAATTCAACAGATGTCTTTGTTTCTCCAAGTGAAAGTGTGTTTTTGAAGCATTTTGGCATACTTAAATGACTTTTAGAATTTTTTACAATTATGCCCTTGTCTTACCGAAGGTGCGAAATATTCTTTGGTAATTGGGCCTTAAAAGCCCAAACAAGGCAGATGTGCACTTAAGGATTAGAGTATGACAGGGTTGGTCCAAAATGCCTCGTATTACAGAAACTTTCGTGTTTTAACATCAACTTTAGGATCTTGTTATTTTATCTATTTTTTATAGTGTTTTAAGATCTTATGATTTTGGGGAGTGGGTCAGGTTATTAAATAACTCGTATTACTTTGAAAAAGAATGTTGAGCGCCACTATATTTAAAACTTACTAAACTTGACTATGGATTAGTGATAAAATATAGAAAATCACTAACCATTAAGATATGATAATTAAATAAAGTCTTAGATAAGGTAGCAACAAATTCTAATTCACAGAGACTTACTTATTTAAATTTATATGATTTACTCAAGACTTATCTGAATGACAGGAGGTAGTAAATTAGGAGTGACTTGTAGTGGCCTTCTTCGAAAGGACTCGAAACGATATTCTTCGGATAGTACAAATCTTCACAAACTTCTTCAGATGGAACTCGAACCAAACCTCTTGACACAACTTAAAATAAACCTCCTTATAAGCAGCTTGAACTGAACTTCTTAAACTTCTATACTTGTATACTTCTATAAACTTCTATACTTCGATAACTTCTATATCTTCTAAAACTTCTATAAACTTCTATACTTCGATAACTTCTATATCTTCTATAAACTTCTATACTTTGATAACTTCTATATCTTCTAAAACTTCTATAAACCATCTAGATATAGCCAGGCTACAAAGGAAAAGGTAAAAATATCAAGAAAGGTACTAGGAAATTTAAAGGAACCAGATAAAATGCCTTTTACATTTAATTGAACAATTAATACTATTAAGTGAATAGCTTCATAGAGACTAAAATTAATATGAAAAGGAAAAATCTTATTTAACATAATTAAAAATAGTAAAGCATATTATCTCTTCCAAACAAAATAATATTAAAATAATACAAAACGTTTTATCATGTGTTAAAGTATTTGAGGTTATGTTTAAAATTTTACATTTCATTCAAGAAATTCTTATACAAAATATATATTTTCAACAAAATATCGGTAGGAAAACTTACTTTTTTAAAATCAAACGGCCATTAAGAATATACATAGACAATTACTACATCAGATGACCCAGATAATTAAAAATTTAACAAATCAACTTGCTTGTTGACAGAGACGAATCGAAATGATAATCCAACTTTTGACATAAGGCATAAACGACAAATGACATTTGTGTAGAGATGTTGGTGTCAAAATAACGAAAACGGTTCCGACCGTTACAATGTTTGGGTCTAAATAACGAAAACGGTTTCAACCGTTACAATTGATCCATCTTTTGACACATTAATATTATACTTATCTGTCTATTTAATTTAATTGTGAAATTCCACCAGGTGACACTATTGAAATATAATGTATGGGTATTTGTGTGGGTTTTTAATTTTATCGCATGGTAAATATTTTTGAGAAAACAATAGTTAAAATAGCAAAAAATAAATAAACAGGTATCAATGAAAATAAAGAACTTACCAGAAGGTATACTTAAGCGCCTGGGGAAACGAAAATACGACAGGGGAATACAATAGACGCAAGAGACCGCCGTTTTCTGTGCTAAATCTAACCCTACCTGCTTATAACCGATAGCAGAGACAACAGAAACGTGTTACTTAATAGAAAAAATTGTTCGGTGGTCCATTTAAATTACATATATGACTTTCTTTCTCTTTTACATTGATAATTAATTTGAGCCCCGTTTATTTCTTTGAGTCTGATTTTGTTGTTTAATTAATTTTCTTTGGGGGGAATGTTTATTTTTGCATATTATTTTGTGCATGAAGCAATTTCTGGAACCAAACTCGCGTTTTTGTATACATTTCTTTCTAGAGGTAAGTAATTTCCAATTTATTAAGAAAACCACTTGTGTTTAATAATATATTACAAAATGGCTATAATTATTTTAGGTGAATTGGAACAGAGATCCATTGTTACAGCTACTTTTGTTCATTAAGTAGGTAGATGAATGTCTGGACAGCTTTAATGGCTGTACAAAGTTCCTACCTACTAGAAAAGTAAAATGTATGTGGAGTAAAAAATCTGCACATGTAGTATTGGCAAAGGACTTTTGAAATGATTAGAGATTGGCTATATTTAAAATGGCATAGAGAAGTTTTAGTAATTCTTATAGCCGAAAAACTGCGCCCGCTCCCGGCGAGGCTAACAGGAGTAGCTACTGCAACCTGTAACAGTTTGTATAAATTGGGTTGAACATTCGGTGTCTTTTTTTTTCAAAATATAAAACTCGGTGTTGTGCTCATTTTTAATAATTGGTCTTGTAATTTTAATTTCTGCCTCCAAAAGTGGTATATCAATTTTATAGAGTCGTGTATAATGATGAATGAAGGTGTTGCATCTTCAAAAGACAGATTCAAAAAGCTATCAATACTTTTTGCAAAATCTAAGCCAACAAATATTTCCACAAATTGATTTTTTACAGCATTCATGGCCTTTGAAATACAATTTGCCCCCAATATTATTTCTTCATGACCTGCTCAACTTTCTACTAAAATATCTGATAAAGTCTGTGTAGTTTTTCTTTTTTTTTGTAATACGTATTAATTCAAGACACAACTCATTTTCTTCTGCAAATTTTCCTACTTTAGACCAAAGATTTGAAAAACTATTTCTTTCAACTTTTAAATGCAAAATAGTAGAAGTTATTTGACTAGCCTTTCCCAACGTAGCATTAGGATTTTGAAAAAAATTACTCAGAGGGTGAGAAATGATTAAAATGCAACGAAGTACACAAAGTAAATTTAAAAGTATACCCATCGCTTCAACCATTGTATTTAGATGGGCAGTCATGTCTTTGATAATTTTGTCGTCTTCTACCGAGCCATCAAATGGTTGTCGAAACTGAATAACGAACGTAATTTCTCTATTTACTAATAGATGGAACGACATTCGATTCAGAATATTTGTTTTAAAAACAATTTTATTTAAGCTTGATAAACATTTATTTAGGATTTATCATCATTTTAGAGAATATAAGCAATATTAATTTAAAGGACCCCGCCCTTTTCTAATGGCAAAGTGGCGTTCCGTCAAATGTAATAGATTTTGAATATGACGTTGTACTCGACTTGTTGACCAAAAGTGTTCATGGGACCAATTTGATCCTATGACTAGTTTTTAAAATACAGGGTGTTAAATTCGGGAAATCGTATTTCTTGAAACTACGTAACTTAATTAAAAAGAAAAAAATAGGCATTTTTAGTTGATTGTAGCATTAATATGTCCCAGTCTAACGCAAACGTACACATAAATAGTTCAAAATGTAAACATATACAGGGTGGTACTCAGTTACATCAGGGGGAATTTTTGAAATTCTGAGAGATTCTGATATGGAATGAAAAAATGATCAAAAATAAAAACTTACATAATGTTTACTGTTCTGACATTATATAAACCCATTTTACATTATATGTATACAGGGTGATTATTAATTCATTTCACAGAAAGGCGTTTCTTAAAAAAAAATTACACTCTGTATATTAGGGAATTTGTTATTAATATTGATTATGTATTTAATACCTAGAAAACAATACTTTTTATGGAATACAGGGTGATAGACATATCTATATTTTTGTTATTAGCTTTAAGCAATTAATAACTTCATATAATTTCATAATTTTAGTATGATCCGTTTTTGAGATTCCAATATATATATATATATATATATATATATATATATATATATATATATATATATATATATATATATATATATATTGTTACGAAATTGGTATATCCCAATGTATAACAACATTATTATTATTATTATTATAACTAATAAAACAACACCCAGTACATTAAAAATAGCGGATCAAATAAAATGCCAAAGTCAAACGTGGTTTGGTAAGGTTAATTTGAATGGAAGGTACGATAAACACTGAAAAATACATGTCCAGAGTCAATAACTTAGATTTTGTAATAAAATTGTGAATAAAATAAAAATAAAGTTAAATTCAGCTAATATCGAGATTAATATACCAAAATGCTAATTCCATAACCATTAAGGGTTTTAATTGGTTTCTCATTGTCACTATGAAGCTTCTCCTTGGAAAAAAAAAGACAGTTTTTGTTTGACAGAGAAAATGCGAAAAGTTTTTGAGTTGTCAATTTGATACAAAAAATTTAAATGATAGGATAAAAAAATCCATCCCAAATCAAGGTTATTCTGGTTAAAGTTTGAATAAGCAAATTTACTAACTACGCTGTATGTTGAGAATGTAAAAGGGGAGCGCTCTACAAGTTTGACAGGTCCATCGGCACAAGTTTGCAGAGCCATAGGAGGAAGATTTTTGTCATTAGCTGGAGGTTTTTGTAGTACAAAAACATAAATTTTCATCATCATAAACAAACACAGTGAGCATATTGGACAGAAAAGTAGAAGTTTTATGATAAATAAATAATAAATAAATAATAAATAAATAATAAATAAATAATAAATAAATAATAAATAAATAATAAATAAATAATAAATAAATAATAAATAAATAATAAATAAATAATAAATAAATAATAAATAAATAATAAATAAATAATAAATAAATAATAAATAAATAATAAATAAATAATAAATAAATAATAAATAAATAATAAATAAATAATAAATAAATAATAAATAAATAATAAATAATAAATAAATAATAAATAAATAATAAATAAATAATAAATAAATAATAAATAAATAAATAATAAATAAATAATAAATAAATAATAAATAAATAATAAATAAATAATAAATAAATAATAAATAAATAATAAATAAATAATAAATAAATAATAAATAAATAATAAATAAATAATAAATAAATAATAAATAAATAATAAATAAATAATAAATAAATAATAAATAAATAATAAATAAATAATAAATAAATAATAAATAAATAATAAATAAATAATAAATAAATAATAAATAAATAATAAATAAATAATAAATAAATAATAAATAAATAATAAATAAATAATAAATAAATAATAAATAAATAATAAATAAATAATAAATAAATAATAAATAAATAATAAATAAATAATAAATAAATAATAAATAAATAATAAATAAATAATAAATAAATAATAAATAAATAATAAATAAATAATAAATAAATAATAAATAAATAATAAATAAATAATAAATAAATAATAAATAAATAATAAATAAATAATAAATAAATAATAAATAAATAATAAATAAATAATAAATAAATAATAAATAAATAATAAATAAATAATAAATAAATAATAAATAAATAATAAATAAATAAATAATAAATAAATACTAAATAAAATAAATATTTTATTTAGCTTATAAAACAAGATTAAGGTGTCTTAATATTATTGTGTTTGTGTTTATAAGGAACCGCCCCTGGGAAAAGAGAAAAGCTGGTAAGTAAAGTAAATAACATAATAAAAGTGTTTGTCATTATAAAAAGTGAAGTAGTGATTGAATATCATTACAAATGGCGCCCAACGTGGGGCACTAAAAACAATTGACAGTAAAAGTGTTATTTGTTATGCTGTAAAACTGTCATAAGTGACATAGTTAAAGTGAAAGTGTGACAATATTAGTTTGACTAAAATAAAATTTAATATCATAGAAAATAAAATGGATTTGAGAGGAGGAAAGAAGGTTGGGAAGACAGAAGAAGAGGTTGAAGAGGATATAGGACAAGGAGACATTTCCCAAATAGAAAAACAGAAGGTGCTAGAAATAACGCTTGCAAACAAAAGCGATGGAAGCAAAGAAGGGAAGAATGGCGAGAATAAGGAAGAAGAGAAAGATGAACAAACAAATAAAGGAGACAGACAAGAAAATGCAACACAATTACAACATGAGGGGATAAATAACGATAAATTTGAAATGTTAGGTGAGATGATGGGAAACATAAGTAAAATGATGAATGAAAATATGAATATGATAAGTAAAAAAATGGAAGAAAATAGTAAGAAAATGGAGGAAAATAATACAAAACTAGAAAATAAAATGGATGAAATGGAAGAAAACATGATTAAGCGGATAAAAGAAAATAGTAAGGAAATAGAAGAAAAATTAGAGAAGTTTCAAAGACGAATAGAAGAATCGAAAGAACACATGAAAAATACAATTCTAGAAACAAAGAAGGAAATTAGAGAGGAAATGGTGGGAAGGATATTGGAAGTAGAAGAACTTATGGAAAAGAAAATAGAAATATTTGAAGACGAAATAAAAGATATCAAAGTAAAGGAACAAGATACCGTAGAAAGGATGACCACTTTGGAAAATAAATGGATGGATACAATGACGGGAATAGAAGATGGAATAAAACAAAATATAAAAGTTTCAGAAGAGCAAATCATGGAAAAACAGCAGATAGGAGAACAAAAAATTGATAAAAAAATTGACAAAATAAAAAAAGAAATAGAGTCTATAGATGGGAAAATAGTTCAGATGAGACAACAAGGGAATCAGATGAACATGAGGGAAGAAATGAATGAAAAGTTGAAACAAATGGAGAGAAGAATTAAAAATCTACAAGAAGAATACGAAGAAGCAAGGAAAGATGTACCAACAAGAGATCCAATAAACGAGACAAGAATAATTAATACATACATGGTAGCAAAAGGAGAGCATAAATTTGAAGGAAATATTAAAAGGATCCATCCCAAAGTTTTTATTAAAAGTCTGAGAAATAAAACCAAAAATATTAGAAGTACTGAAGACCTCAAAGAAATGATAAGGGAAAATTTGGACAATCAAGCATTAATTTGGTATGACAGTATTGAAGAAGAGATTGATGACTTTGAAGATTTTGAGAGGTTATTCATGAGATATTTCTGGGGTGACACTGCACAGACTGTAGCTCGAGAGAAATTATACTTTGGGAAATTTGATGAAAAGAGAAGTAATAGTCTGAGTAATTATGCTTTACAATTATACACCACAGCCAAGTACTTGGAACCACGAATGAGAGATGAGGAAATAGTAATGTTCATATCCAGACATTTTAAGGCTGAAATTTCTGAAACTATAGCCATTCAAAATATTAAAAATATGGAACATCTAGGAAACTATTTAAAAAGAATAGAACTCTCAAAACAAAGTACATATATTACAAACAGGACGACACAAAGCAATTACAACTACAATTCTGACAGAATATCGCAAAGTCGACAAAATAAAGGGAATTATGGAGAAAATAATTATCAAAGTTTAATAAACAATCAGAATAACAAACAATATTATGGCAATAATAATAATAATAATAGAAACTTTAACTCTAATAATAATGGTTATAATAATAGAAATTATAATAATTACAATAGATATAATAATAATATTAATAATAGAGTAAATTATAATAATAATAATGGAAATAGTCAAAATACAATTAATAATAATAATATTAATGCTGAGCGTACCAATCAAAATAATAGAAACCAACCAGGCTATAGGCAAAATAATAATTATAATGCAAATCAAAATAACTATAACAGACCTAGGGCTAATTCTTTGAATAGGGAAAGATATGTCAATTATATGTCAGTTGACAATGAGCAAACTCCCAGGAGAAGAAGTTTTTCTGGCACAGACTGTGAACAAATGGTCGATACTAGTGGTCAGGAAAATGTTGAACAATCCCAAAATTTTTAATAAATAGCACTTTGAACAAAAATCTATATATTTGCACATATGAACATCCCAGAGAATTTATAAATGTAAATGAATCATTTAATAAGGATCAAAATATAGGGTTAGTAACTTTTCAGGCTAAAATTCATAATTCAAAAATTAAAATACTAATTGATACAGGTTCGGAAATTTCGTTAATAAACCAAAATTTAATAAATAGCTTGCCCGAATTACAAAAGGAGGTGGTGAGAATTACTAAATTAACATTAATAGGAGCGAATAGAAAGAAATTGTGTGAAGTAAACAAAATGATTAATTTAAATATTATTATAAATAATAAAAATGTTTGTTTAGAATTAATTATTGTTCCTGGTATGGAAACAGACATTGTCTTGGGTAGTGATCAACTATTAAAATATAATGCTATCATTGATTATGAAAATAAATTATTAAAAATAGAGGAGAATTGGGTAAAAGTGAACATAGATAGTCAAGAAGGTTTTTATAGTAATAAAATTATAAGGAATATGAATGTTTATTGTGAAGAAGGTGAAAATAATAATATAAATAAATTAAATATTAATGATGATGAATTAATTGAAAATATTATTATGGATTGCGAAGAAAAATATTTAGGTAAAGTAAAGGAAATAGTAGAGAGATATTATAGATTATTTTCAAAAGAATCTAGAGTAGCAAGTGAATATGTTCATAGAATAGAAGTTAAAAGTAATAATAATTTTAAAGTTAAGACATACCCAATTCCGTATAAATATAAAGATCAAGTAAGAACTGAAATTGAGAAACTGTTAAATGATGGCATTATAGAATATAGTAACACTCAATACATAAACCCAATAGTTATTGTTAAAAAGAAAAATAATGAGATAAGACTCTGTTTGGACGCCAGAACAATAAATAATATCACCATACCACAGTATGAAGCTCCTATGCCGATAGAGGCAATTTTAGGAAGAATCACTAGTAAAAAAATTTTTTCAAAATTAGATTTGAAGCATAGTTTTTGGCTAATTCCTTTACATAAAGATTCTCGGGATTATACAGGTTTCTCAATTGATGGAGTTGTATATAGATTTTGTGTTGTACCATTCGGACTTCAAAGTGCGTGTGCTGCATTAGTGAGAGCTCTTCATAAAATTCTCAATAAATATGAAGATTTCGTATTACATTATATTGACGATATTTTAATTTTATCCAAGGATATAGATGAACATCAGAGACATCTTGACATTGTTATGAATGCCTTAGACGAAGCTGGTCTAAAATTAAACATTAACAAATGTCAATTTTATAAAAAGGAAGTAATTTATTTAGGGTATAAGATAGACCAAGAAGGAGTAGAGATGGATCCTGACCGGACGAAGATAATAAGAGAATATAAAAGGCCTTGTAATTTGAAAACACTAAGAGGATTCTTAGGTATGCTTAATTATTTTAAAAGGCTTATACCGGATATCACTCAAAAGGAAATTCCTTTAATTGAGCTATTAAAGAAAGGAACAAGTTGGAAGTGGACTACAGAAAGAGAAGAGGCTTTTCAACAGCTTAAGACATGTTTTGAAAGAAATATTAAGATTTTCCATCCAAATTATGAAAAGTATTTCATATTGAGAACAGACGCTTCCATGTATAGATTTGCTGGAGTACTTTTGCAAGTACATGAAAATGTAGAATTTCCAATATGTTTTGTATCAAGAACCACGAAAAAGCATGAAAGAAATTATAGTGTTGGAGAGCTAGAGCTTGCTAGTATTATTTTTTGTATTAATAAATTAAGGTTCTATTTGCTAGGAAATGAATTTATATTAGAAACTGATAATATGGGATTAATTTCCATTTTGAATAACAAATTTGGTAACAGTAGAATCCACAGATGGGCTATTTTATTACAAGAGTACAAATTCGAAATTAGACATATTTCCGGAAAATTAAATGTAATATCAGATGCCATCACACGAATGGATGGAAATGTAAAGAATGACAAAAATCAAGTGAGAATTGGGATAAATATTTTGAAAGAAGAAAAGGGGATATTTTCAAAAAAGGAAATAATAGAAGATCAGAAAACTTTAACAGATGTGGAAAAAAATAGGGCAACATTTATACAAGAAGAAGGAATTTGGTGTAAAGAAAATAAAGGAGAAGAATTATATTTGATTTCTAGAAATCTTACTAGGAAAATTTCTAAAGAACTACATGAAAAATTTGGACACCCAGGGATCAGAAAAACGTGGATAATATACCGAGAAAATTACATAGCAAAAAATGATTACAAAATAATTAAGGACACAGTGAAAAGATGTTATATATGTCAATTTGCGAAAAGCAAAAATAGACATAATGAGGGAACACCAAAAAGCATAATGAGTAAAGAACCTCTGGAGCTAATATCCATTGACTTTATTTCTAATTTGACAACTAGCTTTCAAGGAAATAAACACATATTAGTTGCAGTTGATAATTTTTCTAAATTTATCAATCTATATCCTTGCAAAAGAACAAATACAAAAACAGTCATAGAAAAATTACAATTATATTGTGAAGAAGTCGGGAAACCAAGATACTGTCTCATGGACAATGCCACATACTTTGTAAATAGTAGAATGATAAATTATTTTCGTAATAAAAAGATTGAACCCAAATTTACCAGTATAAGACATCCAGCTTCAAATCCGACTGAACGATACATCAGGGAAATTATTAAATATTTAAGAATTTTAACAAGTGAAGAACATAGGAATTGGGAGAATAAACTAGAAGAAATTAAGAATTATATTAACCAGCTACCAAATAGTAGTACATTGGAAACACCCATATTTTTAATGAAAAGAACTATCCCAAATAGACCTTGGGAAAAATTAAATAATAAAACATATGAAGAAGTAGTAGAAAAAGTAAATGAACGACTGCAGAAGAATGCAGATAATTACATTAGAAAAAAGAAGAAAAAAATTAAAGTAGATACAAAATTTAAAAAAGGAGACATGGTAATAGTTAGGGCATTAAGAGTAGCCGACAGTAGGAAGAATAAGTGTGCTAAATTACAGTTACCTTTTTCTGGTCCGTATATAATCGAGAACGAGAATGGTAACAACAGTTATATTTTGAAAGATCCATATACACAAATCATTCGAGGAATCTTTCATATTAACCAATTATATAGATTTTGGGAGTAGAATATTATAGTAATCACAAGTATTGTAAATAATTTAATTGAAATTGATATTTAAAATTTTACTAAAAAGTTTTAGAAAAATTTCAAATATAAATTTGGGAAATTGTTACGAAATTGGTATATCCCAATGTATAACAACATTATTATTATTATTATTATAACTAATAAAACAACACCCAGTACATTAAAAATAGCGGATCAAATAAAATGCCAAAGTCAAACGTGGTTTGGTAAGGTTAATTTGAATGGAAGGTACGATAAACACTGAAAAATACATGTCCAGAGTCAATAACTTAGATTTTGTAATAAAATTGTGAATAAAATAAAAATAAAGTTAAATTCAGCTAATATCGAGATTAATATACCAAAATGCTAATTCCATAACCATTAAGGGTTTTAATTGGTTTCTCATTGTCACTATGAAGCTTCTCCTTGGAAAAAAAAAGACAGTTTTTGTTTGACAGAGAAAATGCGAAAAGTTTTTGAGTTGTCAATTTGATACAAAAAATTTAAATGATAGGATAAAAAAATCCATCCCAAATCAAGGTTATTCTGGTTAAAGTTTGAATAAGCAAATTTACTAACTACGCTGTATGTTGAGAATGTAAAAGGGGAGCGCTCTACAAGTTTGACAGGTCCATCGGCACAAGTTTGCAGAGCCATAGGAGGAAGATTTTTGTCATTAGCTGGAGGTTTTTGTAGTACAAAAACATAAATTTTCATCATCATAAACAAACACAGTGAGCATATTGGACAGAAAAGTAGAAGTTTTATGATAAATAAATAATAAATAAATAATAAATAAATAATAAATAAATAATAAATAAATAATAAATAAATAATAAATAAATAATAAATAAATAATAAATAAATAATAAATAAATAATAAATAAATAATAAATAAATAATAAATAAATAATAAATAAATAATAAATAAATAATAAATAAATAATAAATAAATAATAAATAAATAATAAATAAATAATAAATAAATAATAAATAAATAATAAATAAATAATAAATAATAAATAAATAATAAATAAATAATAAATAAATAATAAATAAATAATAAATAAATAAATAATAAATAAATAATAAATAAATAATAAATAAATAATAAATAAATAATAAATAAATAATAAATAAATAAATAATAAATAAATAATAAATAAATAATAAATAAATAATAAATAAATAATAAATAAATAATAAATAAATAATAAATAAATAATAAATAAATAATAAATAAATAATAAATAAATAATAAATAAATAATAAATAAATAATAAATAAATAATAAATAAATAATAAATAAATAATAAATAAATAATAAATAAATAATAAATAAATAATAAATAAATAATAAATAAATAATAAATAAATAATAAATAAATAATAAATAAATAATAAATAAATAATAAATAAATAATAAATAAATAATAAATAAATAATAAATAAATAATAAATAAATAATAAATAAATAATAAATAAATAATAAATAAATAATAAATAAATAATAAATAAATAATAAATAAATAATAAATAAATAATAAATAAATAATAAATAAATAATAAATAAATAATAAATAAATAATAAATAAATAATAAATAAATAATAAATAAATAATAAATAAATAAATAATAAATAAATACTAAATAAAATAAATATTTTATTTAGCTTATAAAACAAGATTAAGGTGTCTTAATATTATTGTGTTTGTGTTTATAAGGAACCGCCCCTGGGAAAAGAGAAAAGCTGGTAAGTAAAGTAAATAACATAATAAAAGTGTTTGTCATTATAAAAAGTGAAGTAGTGATTGAATATCATTACAATATATATATATAGTGAACCATTAAATATTTCTTTAATTATTGCTGCATCAGAAACGAATGATGCAGCAATAATTAAAGAAATATTTAATGGTTCACTATATACAGGGTGGCTCACGCTCAACGGGACGGAGCTTTATGGGAAAACGACCAAAGATATAAAAAATTCGTTTGGGAGGAATACGTAGGTTACAGACGGCTACAATTTAAAATGTGTTAGATGTATACAGGATGTCCCACATAAGAGAAAATATACAAAGTTATATTATTTTTAATGGAACACCCTGTTTTTTATTTTAGAATTAAAAACTACATCAAAAATAATGTCAGTTAACTAAAGGTTCCCTATTACTATTATTATTAGTTTTCGATTTATTTGAATTTTTAAGGAAAAAAAGTCTCCCAGAAATTAATTGTTTACTCTTGTTTGAATAATTTTTAATGAACTAATCTTTTTTTCTTATGTGGGACATCCTGTATACATCTAACAAATTTTAAATTGTATCCGTCTGTAACCTACGTATTCCTCCCAAACGAATTTTTTATATCTTTGGTCGTTTTCCCATAAAGCTCCGTCCCGTTGAGCGTGAGCCACCCTGTATATATTGGAATCTTAAAAACGGATCATACTAAAATTATGAAATTATATGAAGTTATTAATTGCTTAAAGCTAATAACAAAAATATAAATAGTTCGTACATTTTGACGGATCGAATTGAAAAATATAGGGTGATTCTGAAAAAGGAAGGATAATTGGTCCCATGAACACTTTTGGTCAACAAGTCGAGTACAACATCATATTCAAAATTTATTACATTTGACGGAACGCCACTTTGCCATTAGAAAAGGGCGGGGTCCCTTGGCAGTCTAAGCAAATGAATTTAAATATTAAGAAAACTTTATGTATATAAAATTCTATAATCAATGATTAAGGAAGCGCCTAGAACACTAGCCATTTTGAGAAATTTATGTACAGTTCTAACAGATGTCGCGACAGAATTGCCTCCAATGAAACGTCCATAAGGTTGATCTAATAGGATATCTAAATACAATGCTTCAATTGGGTCGTGATCTTTGATATCAGATATTTCTTGTTCTAGGCATTAATGTTATTAAAAATTTTAATTAGATTGTCACAATTGAAGCGGTCATTTGAGAAACACCGTAAGTTAGAAAAGTAAAAGTTTGGGAAATTAAAAAAAAACTTTCTAAAATCGTCTGTATGTGAGACAAAGCACTGATTTTTTTTTTTCTAAAAATGCGAGATTAGTTTACTATTTGCTACGACTAATGGGATTTCTCGTTAGAATGTGCACCGAAGTGTTAGCAATAAGAATCTGCCATTTTTGGAATATAATAAATTTGTAATTTATGGGCTTTCTTAAATGAATATTTCAATTTTGGAAACGATAGCTTAATTTAGTTCTACTTAGATTTTAAATATATGTTAAGAGGAGTATTTACTTGGCTGTAGAGCGGAGCATGCAAGGGTTTCGTAGTACCCCACTTTTAAAGTTTATTTTTGACTTATTCTGAAAGAAAAAAATATGTACGTGTAGGTAAAGGATAAATCTATGCTCCTCTGGAAACACTTTTTTAAAATTTGAAACTGTTTTTTCTAAAAAAAAATACAAAACTCGACTTTTTTTACCCATTTTCTCAATTTTTTTTAGAAAAAACTAAATTGAATTTTGAAAAAGTGGTTCCAGAGGAGCATAGATTTAACCTTTACCTAAACATATATATTTTTTTATTTTAAAAATAGCCAAAAATAAACTTTAAATGTGGGGTACTACGAAACCCTTACACTGCAAGATTTTTCGTCTGGAAAGTGGCGCCTCTGTTAGATTTTTAAGAAATTAATATTTGTGAATGAAAACAATTTATAATATATTTTACTGATGTTTTACGAGGGATAAATAAATTTTACGTATTTGTACACCTTATGTTTTACGTAATTTATTTCTGTAATACTAAGATTAGCATATATATTATATGCAAGGGTTTCATAGTACACCAATTTTACGGATTATTTTTTAATTTTACTAAAAGAAATTTTATGTAAGTACAGGTAAAGGCTTAATCCATACCTCTCCGGATTTTGAAAAAATCTACGAAAAGAAATAGAAATGTTAAAAAATGCTAGAAGAGAAAAATATATTTAATTTTTGCCTACAGGAGCATTTATTTTTATTACAATAAAAATAGATATACGTTAAAAGCTTTTTCGTCTAGAAGGTGATACCAACAAAATATATATCTTTTTCTACTCTTTAGTGATAAACAATACGTAAGTGATTTGAATTCATGTTGTTATTTTTTACACACAGTAATTTCGCTCAATTATATTAAATTAATTTTATCATTTATTTATTAAAAAATATATATATACGAAATTGGAAGGTATACACTGAGATGTGAATTATATGTTTTTGTTTAATGAATACTTCTTCGAGTCAACAATAATTATTAATTCCAGCATGTTAATATCTCTTCAATCCGTTAAAGTAATGTAAATATTTTTTTTTTTGCTTTCGCGCATGGCTTTGATCTGTCGCACCCTTTGAGGCGCGTTGCGCAAGAGAAAATTTTCTAAAAAGTTAGCCAATGTTTATAAATGAGAGAAAAACGATTGTAACAAGCTGATTGTGCATTGTGGTACAATAAAAGACTCGTTTCCACTGCTTTAAAATTTGGAAAAATTTGTAAAAAATCTCCTAAAATCTTTAATTTATTTCTAAAGCCACCCGATATGGCATGGAGCATAAATTCAGAGCAAAATAAGATTTGGAAATTTATTTGCATGTAAAAGTTTTTAAATGTGGACATTTTATTGAATTCGAATTTGATTATGTTGCTGCCAGTCTGAATGGAATTAAAAAAAAAACAAAACTCTATGATAGAGTTAAAATGTCCATATAGAGCTGAAGGGCTGACTGTAGAAGAAGAAATATGCAGTAGAGAAATAACTTTTTGGAAAAAGAACAATTCCATTAAGGACAACCACTATTGGTATTTTCAAATTCAGGGCTAGCTGCACATAACACAAATGGATTTTTGCATTTTGTGCTTTTGTGCTTTTGGACTTCTGGAGGAATAAAAGTGGAGAAAATATCTCATATTGACAGCTTTTGAGAAGAAAAGATACAAAATAAAATTAAAATTTTTTATATGCAATATGTCTTGCCGGAACTTGTTGACAGCGAAGCAATAGAGACATGGAAGTACGGAACAGAATATTAAATAATTCGTGAGAAATTTTGTTTAATGTTTATTAACATAACGCAAGGAATCTTATATTATTTTGAATATTTTTATTAATTTAAGAATTAAATTTTATTTATTTCTAAAACATGGTAGTAGGCGATCCATTTAAGATATGATTAATGTTTTATTATTATAATACACTATTTTAAATTTAAGATTTTACCAGTGGCAGTGGTAATTGATGATATATAATTATTATTATTATACCAAATGTTTTAAAAGGCTACACCAACTAGTGGACCACGATTTTAAGTCCCCAAATAATAGTTTCAAGATTTTGATTCGGATTAGAAGTTTTACTATACAGGGTTTTGTGTCAAAGCCAAGTCATGTAGGTATTGTTATTGTAATACGTAGATGAGTAACTATTATCAATAGAAATTTAAAATTCAAACATAAATCTTTGTAACGACGTTATTTATAACTTTATTAACTTCATAACGGTCAAAAATGTTAGTTAACTTATTTAATTTTAAATATAAATTGATTTTCATTTAGAAATTTTCGAAAAGTTCACTATATTGTTTAGTTGTTGCAACTTTACTGTGCTTAAGTAGCGTTCAGATTAAAATATGAATTTATGGAGCTTAAGTGAAAAACAGAAACTAATGCTTTCATTCCAAAAAAAGTTTTATGGCCAATAAAAAAAATTTCGAATTGTGATATCTGCAAGTCCTTATTTAAAACCTTTAAATTTAATATTATCATTATACAAGAGTTATTTTTACAAATTGATACAAATATCGAACATAAGTTTGTCGACATAAACATTTCCATAATACAAATAAATATATCTCTGTTAAAGAATACTCATAATTTATTTAATATATTCATTTAAACATGTTTTTGTTTTTTGTCTAGATGATATTGAATACTAACTTTTTCTATATAACTTCTTATCGAGACATTGTGAGATAAAAAACAGACAATTAATTAAAAGCGTACTCACAATTTTTCAGGTATAGAAGTTTTAATGCTATACTGTTTCCCAAATTATGAAAATACTAAAGAATATTAAAAAAATCAAAAAAAATAAAAAGCCAATTAAACAATGTGTTAATATCTACAGAAGAACATCGTATTTCTTTTTTGGAAATAAAAAGTAGTCGAAAATTGTGAAAATAACAACATATTTTTATTTCACAAAAATAATAAGTCAGTTTTTGTTTTTTATGTAAATCATATCATTTTCAAGGCAATAAAACAGAAGAAAAGTCACCGAATACCGATTTCAAAAAGGTCTATTAGTTTTTCTAGGAAATGGAAAGAGAAAGAACGCTTTTTAAACGAGTTAAAATTCTTTACTAATTTAGATAACTATAAACGGATTAAGGTATTTTGTACCGTGTTAAAAAATTTAAGAAAAATTTTGAAGAATATTTCTTTTTTTTTTTAAATTAGTAAACTTTGACAAACATATAAAATATTCTAAAAGATAAATCACATTTATGTGTTTGTACAAAAATTTTATTTATTTTTCTAAAATAATATGGATTGTCCTCTAAAATATATATAGTGGCTCGCAAAAAGTCTGCTTTTTATGTTACTTTTTTCAGAAAATGTTATTCCTGATAAAACTAGGTACTCTTTTAGGAATCGAACCCACATTTTTACATATAAGATTAATTTAAGAAGATGTATATAACTCCACATAGTAGTTTTTTAGTTAATACAAATAATATAGATTATTATATCCTTTTTAACCTACTTCAAAAAGGAGGAGGTTCTCAATTCGTCTGTATATATTTTTTTTTAAGTATGTTCAGCGATAATTCTTTAACACAATGTCCGATTTAAATGATTCTTTTTTGCTGGAAAGGGGGTACTTCCGGGATGGTCCCTTAAAAATTTGGTCAAAATCTAATAATTGGGTCAATGGGAAAATCCTCAAACTTTTCATTTTTTATGTATGTTTAGCGATAATTCTTTACCACCTTGTCCGATTTCTATAATGCTTTTCGTTAGTAAGGGGGTACCTCAGGGGTGGTCCCATATAAATTTGGTTCAGATGTGGTGATGACATCTGCACGATTTTTAAGTCGGTTTTTTAAAACTACTTTTAATACATCTTACGTAAATAAAAAGTTTAATAATTTGGTGCTTTCTTGATGCGTCGTTTTATGATTTCACTTTGCATATGTTTAAGTACAGATAATTATTATTACTGGCAGTTTATTTTAAATCATTAAAATAATATTTTGTTGATCCAAAGAAGGCAAACAAAAAAGCCATATCACATTCAGTGTAATAATAAAAGTTAGATATATAAATATAGTATATATATAACAGACTAAACTTTCACTTTCAATCTCACCTTTTGTCGTAAAAGACTTTTAAATTTTTTCCAGTGACGTCCGTATCGGGTTTGAACTGAATATTTTTGAACAAAAATATGGTGCGCCACTGCTTTTTCTAAATACCAAATTATCTTTAAAATCCTTATTTATTTTGGAGTAAATTTGGTTCATGACGTACTTTCGTACAAAGCACCCTTTTCGGGTAAGAAAATAAAAACCAGTATATTGAAACTGCTTTTGATATTTTGTTGAAATTTGGTAGGAACCCACCATGAGTGGAAACACTTTTTTTGGACAAAATTTCATAAAAATATCTAGAATGATAAGAAACTTATGATAAAATAGTTTTTTTTTTCAATTAATAAATACCCTGTATTAATTGATATTACCTTATTCGAACCAATCGTCTATTTTTTCGTTATTTGTATTTATATTTCACAACTCTATACTCTTAAATGTAATTTAATCTAACTAAACCTATTCACTAAATTAAAATATTAAAATAATGTAAAACCCTCTAAAAATCGAACTGCGTTATAACAATATCTCGCAATGCACCGAGAAAAACAAATACGATTCTGGTTCCCCTAATTTAGGTAACTCTGACTCACTCGGCAGCCGTGTTAGGTGTTTTCGGTTCTTTTTTCTTAATTTCGCGCGTTAGAGCTTGAAATACGTATCCCTCGTATCTACAGGCAATTGTTAAAATTATGAATGAATGCGGATTTTGTTTAGTCTCGGAAGTAATTTTGTAGTATTTAGGCTCCACCCTAAAGTTGTAATTTTTATACCTACTAAACTACCGTTGCCCCGCAGGTCTTTCAGTTTGTAATGTAAATTTTCCTCTTAAAGTTAATTAATTTTTATTAAGTACTCAATTAACTTTATCATAAATTTTTATTTTATACTTATTTATTCATATTACTTACTATTTATTTCATTAAATAGTATAATAATAATAATAATAATAATATTTATTCAGAAAGCAGAATCCATATACATAAAATAGTGAAACACAAGAAGTTTTAACAAAAATACAAGGATTATCTACTATACTGAAAAGGAATCGTATTCATCGTAGCCTATCAGAAGACAGACTAAAATGGTTTTCAATACGCCCGGTCAAAATTAATAGTTTAAATATAAACACCCCTTAAATGTAGTACATATATAAATACATAATGGATACACATAAAAAAAAAAAAAATGAAAATTGTAATTAATAACAAACAAAGACATCATAAATACCTACCTAGTCTAGTAGACGAAGCTCAATGAAAATTAGTGAACGTTGCTTCAAGCAATAAATATAAAAATATACAAAGATCAATCAAATAATCACAATTTAATATTTATATTTTAAAATCGATCAAAAGCTGTCCCCGAAGTAACAAAAATTTCAACTTATTTTTAAAAGTTACATGACTTAATTTTTTAAACTCTATTGGTATAAGATTCAAGATACGGCCTATTAAATATGAAAATGAACTTTTGAACATAGCAGTGGAATGTCGAGGAATGGAGATATCATCCTTTCTGCGAATATTAATATTGTGTACATCGCTCCTGAATCTTATTTTGTTATACAAGTAGGGGGGAGTTTTAAGATTGACAATTTTTCGATAGAGACAACAGGTGTGTAAAAAACGCGCTTCCTGAACAGATAGCCAAGACAATTCAAATCGCTTAGCTGACACTCCTTGCCTTTTTTTTAAATTATACACTAATCTAATACAAATATTTTGCATGCGTTGAAGACGTTGACTATCATATCGTGTTACACAAGGGCCATATACCGAATCGCAATAATGCATATGTGAAAATACTAGTGATTCGCACAACGTACGTTTAGCTTGATGAGTTAAGATGTATTTATTTGCATATATCATTTTTATGTTAGTCATACATTTTTTTATAATCTCATTTACGTGTTTTACAAACCGTAGATCCGTATCTAAAAATAAGCCCAAGTTTTTTGATATTTCCGAAGTAGGTAAAGTTTCATTATTTACTATAATCTTAAATTGATCCTTATATTGAAGTCGACAGTGCTTTCGACCAAACAGCAGGGTTTTTGATTTAGAAGAATTTATATCAAGGCAGTAGTCATTAGATAATTGAAAAAGTGCCGTTAAATCCCTAGTTATATTTTTAATGTTATTATGAAAATCTTTAGGGGGAAAGGATATATATAACTGTGTATCGTCGGCATAAAAATGTGAGCGGCAATGCTGAAGGCAATCTTGAAATAAACAAGTATAAATACAGAAGAATAGAGGCCCGAGAATAGAACCCTGTGGAACACCGTTTGTTATATTTTTTGGAGAAGATAAACGATTATGTAATTTAACTCTTTGAAACCTATCACTTAGGTAGTTACGTACTAAATCCAAAGCTGTATCGCTAAAACCAATGAAATGCAAGACTCCTAGCAACAGCTGATGATTAATTCTATCAAAGGCTTTACTGTAATCAAGAAGTACTAGAATAGTAAGAAGGTTATTATCACTTGCCGCAATGATATCATCAGTTATTGACAGTAGTGTCGTATTGCAACTATAGTTGCGTCTAAAGCCGGACTGATTTGATGGTATTATTTGATTATCATCTAAATGCCTTTGTATTTGTTCATATAAGACTTTTTCATATATTTTAGCTGCGGTGCACAGGATACTAATTGGGCGTATATCTTTATATTGAGTAGGGTTTTTAACTTTACTCAAAGGTAGTACGTGGACAGCTTTCCATTGAGATGGAAAAGTGGCACTATTGATTGACGTATTGATAATGTGAGTAAGATATTTTATGATATAGGGACAACAATACAGGAGCATATCTAGACCAACTTCATCAGCTCCAATTGCATTGGACTTTATACTTAACAATCTACTGTATACAACATTATCATTTACTTCCTTGAAAGAAAAAAGGCTAACTTCTTTTTTAGAGTTAATAAGTTTGTTTAAAATATTTAAATTCGGAGAATGTTGAGATTTAGCCGATTTAATGAAAAAATCATTCAACATTTCTACATCGCTTAACTCATCAGGAATATTACTGTTACTTTTTCGACAATAAACATTTAATTGTTTTAATTCTTTATATAACAATTTAGGTGAAGTTTTATTAGAGAGTTTGTATCGCAGATACGCTTTTTTTTCATTGTTAACAGCTCTATTTGTAAAGTTTCGTAAAAGTTTGTAATAGTCCCAATGTGCTTCTCTCTTAGTCCGCTTAAAACGTCTCAGAGCATTATCGCGCAACTTGAAGAGTAATTTTATGTTATCCGTTATCCACGGCTTGGACTGCTTATTCAGAACCACCGAGTGAATTGGGGCGAAAGTGTCAAATATTTGCAAAATAAGTGTTGTGAGTATACTTACTTTAGAGTCAATATTATTAGTGAGCAGGATATTTTCAAACGGAAGCCTGCGTAGCTCAGTTTCGAATAACATTTTATCAATTTTTTTAAAGTTACGGTACCTAATCTTGTTAACTATTTCGGTTTTAGAATCAATAAGAATCAATATATTATTCAATAAGTGTAGTATGGTCCATTATACAAGAATTGAATACTATACTTTATCTACAACTGAATACGGGGGCTCACCGAAAACGAAAATGGAAAAATTCTTTGAAGTTGTTATAAATAGAATTGACAAGATTGTTCACAATTAAAAGAGCTTTCAAATGAGGAGTATTTAAGCCACCGTGTGAAATAAAACGCCAAATTATACAGGAACTCGTTTAAAGTTATTTATTGATGTAATTAATAGTAACATTACAATTTGAAATATTAATAGCTCCGGTAATATCATTGAGATTATTGTTTTTTAAAGAAAAATTAGTATTGCTATTGGTGAGTACAGAATCATGACGATCACTGTCAGAAGATGATGGATTATTAAGACCAACACAATTTTCATTATTGATTTGACTTAAAATTGCTTGAGCTGTTTCTATTTTGTTCTTTTTTGAATTGGCGATGTACCCTTCTGCTGTGGAGGTGGATTTCCAGCATCCATGACGTTTTAATGTTGTCATTGAAGCTCCAAAATCAGCAACCAATGTTGCAGATGAACTTGTTTTGTACACTTTCCTTTTTGGAAATTGAGAAAAAAATCTTGTGGTGCATTTTAGGGCCGGAGGTCTCTATATTTTTTAACGATTTTGAAAAAATTATCCACAATTATGAAATTCCTTGGGACTTTGGTTTTTGTGTGTGGCACGTTTACTTGAAAACATCCCTCAAAACATCTGAAATCCCCAATTTTCATATTCTTTAATTCAAAGGATCGGCAAGCACCCATGACCCCCATAATCAAGGCAACCTTAAAAAAATGTGTAGATTAAGTTAAAGAATGTTGATTTTCGATTCGAGTTTTTATCTTTGTTCCAAGATATTTAAAATCTGGGGCTTCCTTTATAAACCTCTCAATTTGTTCACCAGTTAGAGCTTCAGATTTCTTAGGTTCGTAATTTTCGGATCGTCTTTTCAACAAAGCACGTAATCTCGGTTATTTATCAATGTCGACATTGTGCTTGATGTTTAACATGCTTCTTAGCATGGAATAGCTTATCCATAAAGTAGACGATTTGTATTTACTAGGAATTTCCATAAAATATACAAGCACAGTGTTTTCGGAAAAAGAGGATACATTTTTTGTTTATTTCCACGACATAAATTTGTTGTATACAATCTCATAATTTTTCCTCGATATTTCAGGTAATAATTCCAACGACGCCACTTTAGCAGCGTCGCGGATTTCAGGAGGTGTCAGTTCCATGTAATCATCGTCTTCCATTTTTTTAATTGATAAACACTTAAAACGGGCTTAATATTTTAAGTTTAATTTCAAAAAAGAATCGGAAACAACGAATAACTGTCAACATGCTGTCAACTAACTTGTCAAACGCATACTAGATTTAATGATTTTTAATTCTAGTGGGGTATAATGGACAAAAATCGTATAATATGAATATATTCTCACTAGTGATATATGGATTGCTTTATGTTGCCTTAGATACGCATATAATACATCCATATAATGACAGTTGTAGATAAAATGTTTTATTGTTTAAATAAGCCGAATTTTTAAAAAGAAGCCCATTCGCAACCTCTTAGACGTCATCAATGGGTCTTTCTTACTTTATTCGTACTATTTCTAATTAACTAATTTTCAGTGTTTTCTTTTGAATACAGAAACAAAATTAGAAACAAGCAAATATAAATGTCAAAATTTTATAGCAATATGGTATCATGTTATCATGTTTATTTATCCCTTCTCTCCACCCAGAGTTTTACCTACCATCCGCGAATTTTCATTTATTATCGTGCCACAGTCTAATTATTAAATCACCAAAGAAAACGAACTGTCATATGTATCGTTCCGTCAACAATAAAAGTTCAGTTAACCATAAAGTAAACATATGATAGCGAGCCCCGCTCTTTGCTACTAAATGTTCCGGCCCATGCCGTTCCGGAAGCAAAACAGAGATTCCCAAATCGATTTTATGACAGTCAAACGGAAACTTGTCATCGCTGCAAGTCCAAACATATTTTCTCCCCGTATAACACACCCCCTCACGTGCCGAAGTCATAACAGATCGGGGGCCTTCCGGTACTGGCCGGAAGTACTCTTTGGCTGATTGGGCACTCTTCGTTTATGAATCGCGCAAAATTGCCGTCAATCACGCTACTTCGTGTAATTGAGGATTTCGAAAAGTATGGTCAAAGTAATTTAGCGATCGTGTCACAAGAAGTCGTAAAATATTTATAAATACAGAACGATTTTGATATTTTCATAGGGGAATGAAATCTAATTTAGTCAATCAGGGTTTTCTCGGAATAACTTTGTATCTATTCCATATTTATCACGTTTTTCCAAAGTAGAAGATTTTATATATGCTACAAGGATTTTAATTGGTAGGGAATACACGGTATAACTTCCAAAAAAAGTTTTAAAGTACGTCAACTTCACTAATTGTACATTCAGTAGTATTGAAGAGGGCTAATTGGAATTCGTTTTAGTTGGAAACACAAAAATTGTTCCACAGAAATAGTTATCTTAATTATTAAGAATTTGTTCAAAAAATTGATATGGCTGCTGAGAAGTCAATTTCCAAATTTATTTAAACTAACTCTTCACGTAAAAACAAATTTTGGTGGAACCAAAAATGTGATGAAGTGATAGATAACAGGAAAAAGCTTTTATAACTTTTCAGACAAATCCTACAATCTCAAATATTATAGAATACAAAAGATTAGATGCCATAGCAAAAAAGACAATAAAACAAGTGAGAATTGGAAAAATTATTGTCTATCTCTGAACCAACATTCTCATATTAAGGAAGTTTGGCAAAAAGATCGTTCATTAAAAATCAAAATTCATCAACGATTCCTCCAGTAACAGCTGAGTGGATACCAGAATTTTATTTGAAACTAGCACCGCCATTCGTTGTCCCATGCTCTCCTAACGATTCAAAATAATAATAATATAATCATGTAATAATAGTGGATAAAACAATTAAAGAATAATGGATTACTACAATAGCCTGGCCTTTTGGTTTTATCCAGTGCCATAATAAAAAAAAACATTCGTGATCCTGGATAGGATTGTTTTTAATAGTAACAAAAAATTCATTAAATTCAGTGGTAATTTAGTGTCCGAAAGCAATGCACTATTTCTTTGACAGAAATCTAGGTGAGCTAAATTGGGAGAGCGAGCTACCCACTCAATAAATGCCCTACAATCTATTCCTCGAAAACATATAAACAATTCCTAACTTATAAGCAGTAATGTCATTAAGTTCCCTGTATCTTACGGAGTGTAGTTTATTTTATTACAAATTTCTATAATTTAAATTCCAGAAATCATTCTACATTAAATATTAAAAAATTCCTTGGTTTATTTGGGCAAGTTTTTATTTTCTATCATTTAAGCACAAGCACTACATAACAGTATATATGTTTCTGAAAGTTTTTTCCATCTTTTGGTGTAGTTAAAATTTAAAGTAACAGAAACCCTATCTTTCTGTTTCACCAGCTTTTAAAGGGGTATTCGAAATAATAATTTGGTTTCACAAGATAATGTTAAAAATTACCAGTAACGCTACAATTAAAGATTAAAAAGCTTAAAATTACTTAATAATATTAAAATAAACGTTTGACAAATCTTCTATATCCGTTTTATTATTTACAGAGCTATTATTTTTTAAGCTATTGCATAGCTTTTATCGCGGGCTTTGAGCGCGGCGACCGAATCAAGAAATTTCATGATCCCGTAACGAAAAAAAACCTAACACCCCCCACTCCGACCGGCACAGCGTGCATCGTTTAACGTCGTTTCAGTTCGGCTAACTGCTTATAACTGATTCTATCTCTTTTAGACACAATTTCGGAAAAATTGAATTTAAAAATAAATCCACAACAAAATATGGGACCACCATTGACGCGGTATTTTTTAGATATTTAGAGGATATCAAGTCTTAAACTTATGTTTCGTATTTCAGTTACCATAAACCTATAGTTTCAATGATAAAAATTCCTGAATAACCTACATGTATTGTAAGATAATAAAAATATTTTAAACAATATTAACTTCTCATTTATTCAATAGAAGAAAAAAATTTGTTTTCTTATCGGTCACCATGCTCAAAAAGTGTAACTTGAATTAATATCAAAGAAAAAATTTGAATTTATATAAAAGAAAAAAGAAATACTGCATAAATAAAATTAATAAATAATTATAATTGAATAAGTTAATAAAAAATGCTATGCAATAGCTTTACCGCGGCAGCCCCCGAGTGCCACACGTATTTTTTTATATGTATCACTTCAACCATTGTTCTTTTGTTCAGATTTGGTTAATTTTCAAGAATTCTTACATTACACAATTAAGTATAATAATACACAAAATTAAAATATTAACTTCCACAAAATTATTCATTTGTATATAGCATAGCAGACGTCGCGTCGTTTCAAACAAATTTACTCCAGGAAATTGGAAACTTGAAATTATCCTCTAAAGTTCCAAAACTCCCCTGCACTTCTGAATTCAATCAAGGGTAAGTTAAACAATATCGCTACGATTCTACTCATGGGGGACTTCCTTAATTTGTCACGTAAATATATCAAATATGCATGAATTGTGTATATGGATAGATAGTATGTTAAAAGCGTTCGCCCAAATCGCTTTTCGTATTTAACATCCCCTCAAGGACAGTTCGAAACGCGATGGTCCAACAGCGTAGGGTTAACAAGGAACAATTGAATTGTTCAGCGACAATTCTATTCCCTGTCCCATTCAATACAATATTTTCGTTCCCCTTTATGGTGCATTGTGTGAACATTTACCATATGATATTCAACTTGAAGCATTTTAGAATTGGAACGTGTCGGAAATATTGCTTTGGATTTCTAAAGTGATCGTTAATCATTAATATGTGAAAGGGACAGTTGACAATTGAAGAATTTACTTAATAGCATTTTCCGATACTTAACAGCAATATGTGCAAACATTAGGTAATCAACTCTTGTGGTTGATTTATATTAACAAAAATTTACGTATCGTTGCATTTAAACTTTTCTTCTATAAATATGGTTGCTTAAAGATATTATTTAGAGAAATTTGTGATGCTCTTGTTGTGTCACCTTAGCCACTGCGATCCGACATCGTGGCTAGAGAAACATGGTCCTAACCTAACTCTTGTTACCGGCTCGAGATGTGGCATGTCGTATTTTCTGTCGACTAGGTGTTCTTATAGATTTTTGTGAAATAATAAATAATAAATAATAATAAAAAAGTTTATATGTGGATTTGCATTATTAGTGTTATCCATCTACCTAACACAACATATTTAAAATCTTTGTCTTTATTTATAATGGTCAATTTTGTCTCTATTTATTTATTTATTTTTTATACACTGTTCAACAGATATTAACTAAATTTTAATTACAGAACATGAGTAAATTGGGAAAAAAACTTGTATACAAAAAAATAATACACGAAAACTTAATATAGAATAAGGATAATTTCCTGACCGTAGCAGAATATATAGTTTTTTTCCATCTTCTGGTCCAGTCAAAATGTAATAAAACATGGGGGTCGATTACAAACAGTTTAACATTTTTAAAGTAACAGAAACTGTATATTTCTGTTTCACAGCATGTGAAGGTGTATTAGAAATAATAATTTGGTTTAACACGATAAAGTAGGGAAACAAAAAGAATAATTTTTACAAAGTTGAACATTACCAGTGGCGTTACAATTAAGGATTAAAAAGCTTACAATTACTTAATAATAAAAAAATAAACGTTTGACAAATCTTTTATGTCCGTTTTATTATTTACAGAGATATTATTTGTTTTAATATGTAAGTATCTTTTCCAGTATTGTTCTTTTGTTGAAATTTGGTTCATCTTCGAACATTCTTACATTTGAAAAATTAAAAGATTTTATAACGCATGTTTAGTTAAGGCGGTGATATTTTCATCATGAACAAAAATAAAAAATGTTTAAAAATTAATCAAAAAATCAGTTTAATTACCTTCATAAACAGACAAAAAAATTCTAGAAAATAGTCCTATTATATAAATTTTATCAGCGAATAAATGTAATAGACCAGTTATTATGTTAAAATCTGAATACAACAAAAATATCAAAAGAAAAGAAAAATCCTCAAACTCAATGATTTAATAAAAAGAAAATAAACTTAAACCAAAAAATAAATTAATTTCATATTGATGCAATGGCGGCATGTGGTTATTTAAAATGGGTGTTCACTTTTTCCAATAATTTTATTATTTGTACAAGAGCCAATATCGCTGTTTTTTTTTTTTTTAATCAACATCATACTGTTTTTAAGCACTACAACTATTATTAAATGAATATTTTAGTTAGTGTAATATTTGGTTTGTTTTTAATACGTTAAAAACCATCTATAAACATTATTAGTTAGTAAACTGACTTTTCTTCATAATTTAGGATTATTTTTAAATATATATCAGATTATGTAGAAAGCTTGACATTGATTTTGCGTAAAAAATATTATTTGAAACTTTACCTACCATTTTTAAGTGTTTATTGTAAGTTTTATCATTTTCACAATTTGTCACAGATGTCAAATAAAAAACATATTTTTTAAATACCTTTTATTGGCAAATAAAATAAGAATTAAAATGTTTTAAATGTTTATTTTATAAGATCAGTCCCATCACAATACATAATAATACATAGATACAAACTAGAATAAAAATATATAATGCCTGGGGTTCTAAATTATATTCTTCGCAATTTAACAGACCACCTTAACCCCCATTATCAACTAGATTGTTTTCACAATCAATAGACCTCATCTCCTTATAAATCTTGATTTTTGCTAAATATTTCATATTAATATTAATATTGCTTTTCATTTTTGATTTTTTTTTTAAATTTTAACCCCTATTAAATCCTCTATATTTATTCAGATTCTTTTTTAAAATTAAAGGGCTTCTTCTCCTTTTAGAGCTTGATGTTTGTTAAAAATTTCAAGTTGATATCATTTTTCGTTTTTCACTTGAGATTTTTTGTTTAATATTTTAACCCCCCTTAACTCCCCAATATATTCATATTTTTTTTTAGTATCAATAGGCTTTATCTTCTTATAAAGCTTTATTTTTACTAAAAATTGCATGTTGATATCGCTTTTCGTTTTTAATTTAGGATTCTTTTTTAATTTCAACCCATCTTAACCCCCTATTTTTAATCAGATTTGTTAAAAATCAATAGGCTTTGTCCCCTTATAGAGCTTGATTTTTACTTAAAATTTTCAAGTTGATATCATTTCTCGTTTTTGACTTATCGTGCAGACAAAAAACATGACATCGGACAGACGGACAAAGTAAACCTATAATACTCTTCACATAATACTGTATGAAGAGTAGAAAAAAAAATGTATGAAGTAGAATAAACAGTTTAAAGAGGTCAACAATAATATTCAACTTCTGTTATCAAAGGATACTAAAAATTTGAAATAGCAGCACATAATTGAACATTTACAGAAATTTGTAAACTAAAATGGTGAGATACACATCGTAAAATGTTATCACACTTATTTCTAGATATGACATTTTCAAAGTGTATTTCACAGCACATTCCAAAGTATTCTTGCTCTCGCTACTGTCCTACCCTCATTGCAGATTTTTGCATGTCCATGTTTACTAAAAAATAATGTGTTTTAATAAATAACAGAATAATAGTAATTTTGTCTAAATAGGTAAATCGGCTTCATCTATATTTTTGAATTATTGTTTGATTGTAGATAGTATATTAAATATTACTGTTTTGATATGTACTTATAGGATTGATTACCCAGAGCATGTGGATATGTGGGATGTGACTTGTTAAGTGCCTAATCAAAATCAAAATTTATGTTTGATACTTATTGCTTTTTTTTAGACATACTTTATTACCAACTGTAAACTAATATACCAACAGCCTTATTTTTATCTATTACCTGCAATGATCCAATTTACCAATACATCTAATATTTTTAAAAATACAAAATTATAAAAATCAAGGCAATAAAAATTTCAATAAAATAAAAGATGCAACAAACAATCTAGGCTAGAGGTTAACACGATTAATAATTACAGGCAAACATAACTTTATATAAACTATTTAAATGTAAATACCATTTCTTAGGTAAAATTTCTCATTAAATTAAATGTTTGATCCATTTTTTCGGTCCAGACTTTTAAAGTGAAAAACCATTTGTTTTTTTATCTTTATCAAACGTTTATTGTTCATTTCCATTGCCATAACGTTGTCAAGTAGTTACCTTATCAGAATAATCAAATTTTTTCTTTAAGCGGGGTTTTGTGGGAAAAATTTAAAAATTTTTTGCTTATTTCTTACTTCATAGTATTTACAATTGGATACACAATTCCATAAAATGTATATATTTAGTTTATTCTCTAAACATTTATAGAGGTGCTACTCGTACAATAGGTTGTACAAAATAACCGGAAAAAGCCTATAATAAGTAGATAGGAAAGTCATGTGTTGGACACATCAGATTTTTTTATGTACAAAGGGAATAAGTGGCACTAGCCTCGAGTTAGCATACTAGTTTATTAATTTTTTTTTAAAAAAGGAAACTTTTAATAGAGAATTAACATTATCAAAAATGCATTATTCTTTAAACGATTACTATTAAGTTGTAGTAAATTATTTCCAAAAAATCATTTTTAAATCGGACGTAATATAAAGTCATAATTATTAAATCAGCATAGTAAATTCGGGTATAAAAATGATTGAAAAATATGACTACAATATCCTTTCTCTCGTACCGAGAGATAGACGATATTGTCTTCCTCGTCTACCTAGTATTGAAAATTGGACAGATACGGAATAAGGGGTACATATAGGACAGATCTGAAATTTAGTATTGCTCAATGGTGCAAAGTGGGAATATATATTACATGAGATAATTTTGTTTTTAATTTAGAATTTGCAATATTTCAGTATATTTAAAAAAGTGTTTGATTGGAAAAAGTTAGATTAAAGTATTAAATTTATGTAATGGGTATATATTTTCTAAAATAATTCATTGTCTCAAGAATATCAACTAAGCTACTAAAATAATAAAATCTATTAATCGGTCTTTTAAATAATGTATTCAACAAATGTTTCACAATATGTTAATTTACATATTTTCTGACTTATCTGTGATAGAAATGTGGAGAAAATACTTAGTTTTCCTTACAAATTTTTCTTGATTTTGTTGCTGTCTGCTGTTGTAATGATGTGATAATTTTTTGCAGAAATATGTCTTCTTTTTAACTTGAAATAAATAAAGAAAGAAGATGACTTAATTTTTTATTCTATACAAATATATAAAATATATTAAATTACATTATTACACGTATAATATTTTGCAATTTTTATAATACTTACGAATACTTTTATTCGTGACTTACGCTATAAGTTCAAGAGAATGAAATTTAAAATTATTTCAGTCTCTACTGGTTGAAACTCAAAAAGATCTTATTTAATTAATATTTTATAAATTAACTGAGTAAACAGAACCGTTGTGTTTTATTACTCTCCGCCATTGATTGATCTGCATTTTATGATGCTGCCGTTGAATGATGTAATCATATATTTGTTGTTCACAACTTTAAGATATATTACATGATACGAGTTCGCGCATGACGTATTGTGGTGTGGAATATGGATGATTGGCCATGAGCTGATTAAAATTTATTTTCGTGCGCTGTTTTCGATCACCCCAATATGTCGCTATGATGTAGTATTAATCGGCGTAATATAATGTTCTTTTTATAGTATCATAGATATGTATTACAAGTTTTTTCTTTTTCACTTCAACGATCTTATATACAGACTGGAATGAGGTATTCGAATTCTTCTCAGTTAAAATCTTAAATTCTTGCAAGGTTATGAGTTTCTGCTTTTAAAATAACTGAATGATATATTTAAACAAACAAACGAAGTTGCGTGATATTTTATGAACCCTGACATCCGATATTTAAAAATATTTGAATTAAATCAGAGACAATGACAAATGAAGACAAAAAAAATGTATTCTGTTGTTCGATTAGATGGCAATTAAAAAAAACAACGGATATAATAAAAAATTAGATGTCATTGAAGGGTTTGAAGACTTCGAGAACAACAAAAGGAAGCCAATTTTTGCCGGACAAGCTTTAGTGTATTTTCCCAATGAAAAATTCTAGCAGCTTTTTTTCTAACCCAAAACGGTGTCGATGCTTAATCCCTCGAAACTATTATTATTAAAGGTTTAACACATATTCGAGACTCAGGTTTGGAACCTATAGGGATAGTGTGTGATTTATCTACAATTAACTAAAAAGTCTATAGATCTTTGGGTATTACTGTAGACAACCCTAAATTTGCCATAGTAGAAAACAATTACTTTGCATTTTTTATGTGCCTGACCAAGTAAAATGCGTTCGAAATAAGTTTTTAGAAGATTATTTTATCTTCAATGGCAAATAGCAGAATGGTGTAATTGTAATAGTAACTGTGTGGAACACAGACAGTATATGTTAGATTTATCAATTATAACTCAAATTTTCAAATATTGTAAGAACCGTTTCAAATTAGAAGGGGCAAAGAAAACGAGCAAACTTCAAGCCAGTAAAAAAAATGTAAAATTGTCTATAGTGCAAAATACATAAATAAATTAATTCCTCATTTTCCTTATATTTTTAATGTACCTACTTACTTATTATATCTAACAAAATGTTTAGTAATAATACATTTATTATTTAATAATAAATAACTTCTGCACGTGTAGTTATTTTCCATAAGAAAGCTTATAATTATTGTAAGAGGCTGGTACTTAGGTTATTTAAAAATTTTGTCATTTATTAATTATATTAATATTATTTTACATTACCAATTTTTTTTATCCAAATTACCTACCTACATTCTATTAAAAACTATAAATATAATAATTTCGTAAATTACGATCCCACGGCAAGCAGATATTTTCTTGTTGGAATTTTCGGGACCTTTCTAACAGTATTTAGGGTGACTACAGAAGATTCTATTTTATTTCCGCAAGATCTGGTTTATACAAAATACCTACAACATTACAAACCGAAGTCTAATCATCAATAATTTATCACATAGAAAACATTTGTAGTTAAATAAAACCACAGATTAATCCCAGACAATCAAAGCAGTACTTAAAAATTAAAAGCTTATAAACTTATAATGTATAGTCGTGTCAACATGGATCGTGTTTAGGCAGTCGAAAAATGGTCAGGTACATGACGTTTTGTCATAAAAGTTATGGTCTATAAATCAGAATTTTACTGACTCCCAGAACCAGATCGAAAGATAAAAATGACTCAAACATTATCTTGACGCTTGCAGATTCCTGGGAATCTTTGCTACTACTAATTTGAATTATTGCTGCACTATCTTTTTAAAGATAATTCTCGAAGATATCTTAAAATTATTTCCGTTATATCTCAGATCAATCTTTATCATAATTCAAACAATTTATCTTCCTCTAACAATCTCTATTTAAAAAATTAATGTATGCGTACTGTTTAATTTAAAAATATGTATTAAATTATTAAAATTACAATTTAAAACGAAAAGTGAACAAAAATTAAATGAAAAGCAATTTTTTTATTACTTCTTTGATCAGGATTTTAAATATATAAATATAAATATATAAATATAAATATACTTGTTGAAGATGACTAAGTTAAATGTAATTTTGATAAAATCTGCAGTTTCTAAACATGGTCGCTAATATGTTTGGAGTTCCAATGGAAGAATTTTTGTCTTGGTGAATGGGAAGAAGAAAACTATCACAAGTTCTAAAGATATAGATTACATTTTCTTAAGTTATTTATTTTTCTCTTTTTTACAGTGTAATCAATTTGATTTGTCTAGTTTTATATATCGCATCATTTAAGTTTATTTACTGAAACAAAAAAAATATTACAATAACTAAAATATTCATTTATTCATTCATTAATAGTTGTAGTGCTTGAAAACAGTATGATATTGATGATAATAATAACTCTACTTGTACAAGATTTTAAAACGAACTTACAAATGATAAAATTATTGGAAAAAGTGAACACCCATTTTAAATTACCACAAGCCGGCACTGCCTATAATTATACACATAAATATTTGTCTCATCGATTGCATTTTTTCGCAATCTTGGAAGTTATCAAAAGTATTTTCTTTGCTCAAGAAGAAAACGTAACGAGTGTGAACGATTTGCGTCCCATCTCTATCCTGCCAGTGTAAGGTAGGCCGCAGACATAAGGTACAATTGTTGCGCCACAAATGCGTTTCCAGTTTTATCGTTTAACATTTAAAAAAACTCCCACAAATGCAATACGAGCACGCACACCAGGTTTAGTTGTAACGCATTTGTACCATGTCGTCGTCTTCTGATGATGATGATTTTATGATGTGGCAACTATTAAGACGAAACCGCAAAAAACGTTGCTACTGGGTTCATCCCTACAATGATGGTTGCTCTACAAGAGGAAATTTTGAGATAACAAAACAGTTAGTGAATGATGAAGAAAAATACCAATCGTATTATAGAATGTTACCTAATACATTCAAATTACTATTGGAACTGGTTGGTCCAAGACTGCAAAAGGAGGACACGAAATTCAGGGAGTCTATTTCTGCTAAAGAACGTTTATTGATTATATTAAGGTAAGGACGAATATAAAAAATAAAAAAAAACATTTAACCTTAACATTGCGAATATGAAGACTGTGAAGGTGCAAGATTTTGTAGGTGAGTGGTTTGCTGCGAATGGGTATTTGGATATGTGGGATATGCATCAGGTGTAAGATCTTGTAGGTGAGTAGTTTGCTGCGAATGGGTATTTAAATAGGATGGTTGTGCAGGTGTAAGATCTTGTAGGGTAGTGTTTTGCTGTTCTTTGTATCCTACATCAAATGAAGTATAATACGATCTTGCAGTCACTTTTGAAAGGTCTTGTTGGCAAGAATCTGATTGCACTGCAATATTTGATGTTTTCGATTAGCTGCAAAATGCCTTTTTGAAATGATAACTGTTGCCGTGGGGTCATTGATTCCATTTGGGGCACGATACTTAGAAGAAACATCTCACAAGAATTTGGTTTTTGCTGTTGTGAAAAAGTTACTGTTTCTGCTTTTTTCTTCTTTAAAGTAAAATAATCAATTGCACATTTATCTGCAGCATTAAGTCCTTTGGTATTGTATGAACTTGTTTTTACCCGTTTGCCGTTTAGTTTACTACGAAGAGTTGGGCTCTCTCTTAGACTGGTCATATCTGTTTGTTGATCGGTATTATCAGTAGTAGAGGGACCTGCGCGGGGTGTATCTGGTAAAAAAGAGTATTGTCTTTCGCCCAAATCATCAAAATCCGCCGATATTTGTCTATATCTGGATACACTATCTGTGGAATCAGCATAATGAGTCTTGGTTTCTTCATTGGCCATATGCGATTCTTCATTTAGATTTTCGGGATCTTTAGTAAATGGTTCAGTTGTAGATTTCCTTTTTGGGGGTAATGGCTAATATTTATTTCTTTTACCCTAGGTTCCTGGCAACTGGCTCACGTTTTTATGAGAGGTGAAACAACAATAGGCCAAATCATTCACGAAGGCTGTAACGTTATATGGCAAGTTCTGCAACCGCTTTATATGAAAAAACCAAGTACAAGTGACTGGTTAGAAATTTCTGAAAAATTTCTGGAATTTTGGAATTTACCACACTATATTGGTGCAATAGATGGAAAGCACATTCGCATTAAGAAACCTGCTTACTTCAACTATAAAGAATATTTTTCCATTAATCTCATGGCATGTGCAGATGCAAATGGCTTATTTACAAGTATTGATGTCGGAGATTATGGAAGAAATAATGATTCTAGAGTATTAAGAAATTCAAGCCTTGGACGAGCACTTTCAACCAATACTTTGAATATTCTCACGCCGTCGCCATTGCCACGAGAAGAATTAGGCACTTCATTTCCATACTTTTTCGCATTAGATGAGGGATTTCCCTTATGTGAAAATATTATTAGGCCTTATAATCAAAGAAATTTGACTAACACACGAAGAATATTCAATTATCGATTTTATCGGGGTAGGAAAATTGAAGAATGCACTTTTGGCATGCTTGTCTCAAAGTTTCGTGTGTTTGAGACCCCTCTTTCATGTTCAGTGGCCAAAAGTATAAAAATTGTTAAAGCTGCTTGCGTTTTACACAATTTTATTAAAATACAGGAGAAAGCGCATTTAAATTTTTCTGCAGAAAATGCATCGACTGAAAATATTTTAAATCTCAGAAATAATTTAATTTAAGTCAAAATCAAGGAAGACCTAGCAACCAAGCCGTCCAAAATAGAGATTATTTGGCTGATTATTTTGTAAAACCTTATGGCTCGGTACCTTGGCAAGATAACTATACAGTTTAATAAATTTTTGGTATTATACTGTAATTGTAAAATTATAAATGCATTTAAGAAAATTTAGTAAAAAAAAGTTGATTAAATTTAGTTTTTCCAGGATTATAATATCCAACGGTTAGAACTATAAACTATCCTATTAAATCAAAAAATTGTTGTTTTTACTTACCAGTTTCATTAAACTTTTTCCCAATGTTTGTCCAGTTCAATTCTGTTGTCCTTCTGTTACTATACTCTGCTAAATTGTGGTCATATAATTAAGGATATTTTTTAATTTCTTGAATAAATGATATAGTTTTATTAATATCATCCTTCATTTTAAATTTTTGAAAAGCAACACGTCGCAACAAATATCGAACAAGTTGGTTCTACGGCTTCGAAGCGCAAATGCTGAGTGGATTCAAATGCGTCCTGTCAACAAATGCATCTCAAGTGTGCGGATATTAATTTAAATACACAGAAGCGTTAAATGCTGTCCGATACATTTGTGACAACGCATTTGTGGCGCAACATTTGTATCTTAGGTCTGCGGCCTGCTTTATCCAAAGTAATAGAAACAATCATGAAATTTCAATTAAATATTCACTTAGAAAATAATAAAATACTGCGACAGTCAAGATTTCGTTCTGGCTATAGTTGTACTTACAGCTCTACTTAATGTCACATATGATCTCTTCAGAGACATTGATGCTAAAGAAACAGCAGCACTTGTTATGCTCGATTATTCCAAAGCATTTAATATTATTAATCATACAATTTTACTCTTAATATTACATTTTATTAGTTGCTCTAATGATGTTATTAGACTATTTAATAGCTACCTTGATAACAGGAAGCAATTTGTAGTTACTGATGCAGATTCATCAAATACTAAGCAGATTTCCTGTGGAGCTCCTCAGGGATCAATACTTTTCACTATATACCTCCAACTTTGGGAATAGTACTAAGAATGGTAAGCCATTCTTTTATGCAGATGATACACAAATTAAATTTTCTTTCGATCATGATAATGCTTTAGCAGCAAGTAATCATATTAATGAAGATCTTGACAGACTAGTTAGACTTTCAAATATTCATCAACTTAATAATAATTCTTCTAAGAGTGTGGTAATGTTATTTGGTAAATACCAACATCAACTACAAATTGAAATGCAGTTTCTAGTTGATGGGAATATATTATTATTTTCCTCATCTGCTTGCTACTTAGGTTTAGTAATTGATAATGACTTGAGGTTTCAACTTCACGTTAAGTCATTCAAACAGCTTATATGAATCTTAAATTTTTTTACCTATATCGACATATTTTTCCAACTTCAACAAAAACTTTATTAACAGATTCCCTGGTTCTGGGTAATTTTAACTTTTGTGTATGGGCCCTGTGTAGATAGCGCAGACTTAACTAGAATTCAGAGAGTACAGAAATCTTTTTTAAGATTTTCATATGGAATATGGAAATCTGACAAAGTCTCACATAAACACAAGGATTCAAAATATGAAATTCAGACGAGTTTTACACTCGGCAAATCTGTTTCATTCTATTACCTATTTTAAATAAATCTCCTCCATATTTTTTTAATTTAATAAGGCATCGTTTTGATGTTTATCATCTAAATTTACGTTTTTGTGGTCGTATCTCACCTCCAATACATAATCCTCCTATTTTCAGACGGTCTTTCACCTTTAATATTTACCCTTTGTACAATGATATCCCAGAACTTTTTAAAGAAATGCCTGTAAAAAATTTCAAAAACTCTTACAAAAAGTTTCTTCTCCATTTATGAATGTTTATATTTTGTTAAAAAAATCATATTCGTTTATATATATTGTTTTTTGTACATATCTTGTGGCGTTGGACATATTTCAGGGCTGGTGCTTCGATCAGTCTCTACTGTTCACCAGTCCTTTTTACAGTCTTCCTTGGCACATGTTTTCTTTTTCTCATGTTTTATATCTATACAAAAAAATTGAAGTTGCAAATAAAGTTTATTATTATTATTATTACTATTAAGTATCTGATTATTAAACCAATAACCAGTTGCATATTTTTCTAATCAATATAATCACATTACGTTATCCAAAGTTCTAGAAAGGGCAATTGAAATGCAGCTCAAAGAATATATTGAATCTCACTCAGTGCTACCAAGTACCCAGTCAGGTTTTCGTAAGGGTTATAGTTGTACAACTGCTCTTCTCCACATAGCTGATGATATCATAAAAGGCCAAGATGCAGGTAAATGTACTATTTTGACCTTGCTCGATTTTAGTAGGGCATTCGACACGATTAATCATGACCTATTATTATTTATATTTAAATATATTGGCATGTCAAATAATGCCATAGCACTTATTAAATAATACTTATATTGCCGTGAGCAACTAGTTCAAATTGATGGTGTTAAGTCAAGGTCTGCAATTCTTCGCTGTGGAGTTCCGCAGGGTTCTATTTTGGGGCCATTGCTATTTGCAATTTATACATCAAATCTAAAAAAATCACTTCGATATTGTAATATTCATTTGTATGCTGATGACACCCAGCTCTACCACAGCTTTCTTCCTGATATGGTTCAAAATGCTTGCAATCAGATAAATAATTATCTTTCTAATTTTAATAAGGCTGCCTCGGCCCTAAAAATAAAAGACAACTTATATGTAATTCTGTAGCTATAAAAGTTAATGATTTACCTCTTAAAATGGTTAATGAGGCAAAGAGTTTGGGGTGATATTAGATAGTGACTTAAGATTTGAAAAACATGTTAATCAACTTATTAAGCGAGCTTATTCAGTTCTAAAAATTATCTATAGAAACAGGAATGTTCTTCCAACAAATGTAAAAACACTGTTATGTGAGCAATTAGTGCTATCAAATTTTAACTTTGCTGATGTTTTATATGGCCCATGTCTAACCAAACAATTTCAATATAAAATACAAAAGCTACAAAATTCATGTTTACGATTAATTTTTGGAATTCATAGAAGACAACATATTTCTCATAAATTACAAGAAATTGGCTGGTTGAATATGGACAATAGGAGAACTTTTCATGTGGCAACTTTGTGTCACAAAATAATTTGTACAAAAATACCTGTATACTGTATACTTACATAAGAAAATTACTTATCGAACTGATGTACATAATATTAATGTTAGGTCTAGGGGGCTTTTAACCCATTCTTATTTTCGATTAGAACTCTTTAGGCGTAGTTTCAGTTATCAAATAGGTTCTGTTTATATTGATATTCCAGATCAGTTCAAAAAACTCAATGTTTAAGATTAATTTTAAGAAATATCTTTTGGATCGGTATTCAAATATACAGATTAGGATGTTAAGTGTGATTATAGTTTCTTTATTAATACTCTTTGTTTATGTTCTCTTGTGAGTCTTATTTAAGGTTAAGTGGAAGAGCAGTTCATCGCTGATTTCGTGTCAACGAATGAACTGAACTTCGCCATTTAATTTCAGATCTCTATGTAAATTACATTTGTATAATATATATGTATTTATTTTGTTAAAATTGTCTGAAATGAATAAAGTCGTTTATTATTATATTAACATTGCTTTAGTCGGTACCCAGTAAATCTTTCGTCTAAATTGAAAATATTCCTTTAAACCAGATTTTTTTAATATTATTTAATCACAAACATTTATTCCTTAACCAAAATCTAAAGAAACCAACGCCAGATGTCTGTTATATGTACAACTGTAATAAATCCTCAAATTTATTCGTTATACGCTATTATTTTATACAAGTTTCGACAAAAATATACATTTACACTGTTCCAAGGAAACCAAGCGATTATTTACTCAACACATCGTTTCAAAATTGTTTCTTTTCGTAATAATTTTATATTGATTTTAATAGAATCCAGAATTTAAAACTGTAGGTGGTCCTTTCAGATGCTTTCTATTACTGCGTTTGAAATTACTATAAAATAGTAAATTGTGCCATAAAGATTTTAAATGTTTATAAGACAATTATAAAATGGTTCAACATTTAACAGAACAATAACAATCTGAGATGACATTAATCTTTTATTTTAGTTTTATATAAATATCTGGACCATCATTTCAAATATTTTCATGTTTTTATACCTATTATCTATATTATGACGTAAACTTTAAATAAATATATATATTAAACTACTGTGTAAAGCAAAAAGATCCGTTGTTTTAAATAATTTTGGGGTGGGGGTAGGGTTTGGGGTTAGAACCCCCCCTCCGAAATATAGCATGGATACAAAAAATTTCCGGAAAAAATATGTTGCATATTTCAACAAAAATCTTGTTTTGGAAATGGTTTCGTTAAAATATTAGTTGATTTGGTGACGCCACCTATTTTAAAACAACTTCTTTTCTATCAGAAATAATTTGACAGTTATCTTTTATAGGGAGGCACTGCATAAAAAGTTTATTCAGTATTAGTAGTAAGATATGCAGACATTATTCTCCACCACTGGACTACCGAATTTTACCCAGTTAAAATCCAAGAGATGCCTGCCGGTCCCAGGTGAGGTGGCGCCTTCTTTGATTTACCGCTGACAGAAGAAGTTGAGAGCCAAAGCATGGTTTATGTGGCCACAAAGGGGACATCCCAGTCTCTGCGACAATGAGCAACGTTTCTTTTGCAGATTTATATGCTTTAGTGGTCTCATAGCTGTCAATCTCTTTGGAAAACTTTTTTATTTAAATTCTGAACTGAACAAGTATTTATTGCAACTGATTTTTGTTTCAGAAATATATATTTCTTTTCTGCGTTACAAGCAGAAATAATTGAATATATAAAAAATAATACATTTTATGTAGAAGCATTCTTAACAAAAACTTTTGATAAAAAGGCAAAACCACAGCATAAAGATGATTATGATGTGGCAAAACCTTTAGAATCTTAAAATTGAAAATTTTCTATGATTATAGGGCAGCTCATATTTGAATTATTATTTTCCATTGCTATATCGTGAAAACCAAGTAAAAATAAGAAAGCAAAGTAAGTCGTTCTATTTCATACCTATTAACGAAACGTACACAGATACTTTTATTGGAAGGTTACATTTCTAACTGTAAAGATTAGTTAAAAACAAATATTTTTTCCAGAGTTATTTGCTATGACTAAGCAATTTTCAGTAATACTGGAAATTATCAAATAATTTTAAAACCATCAATAATTTGACAACATTTACGGTTATTCTTATTGCAAATACCATCATCATCTTACTTAGTTTGATCAATGACTTATGAGTCACCATGCATGAAATCATAATTTCATTCTCAAAGATAGACCGCAGAGGGAATAAGATAGGTAGGGAAATGCGATGAATTTGCAGGTTTAAAATAATTAAGAGAAATTGTGAGAATTACCAGATTACAAGATTGTCAAAAAAATTGTCGAAGAAATTGCATTCAGAATTCCTTAACGAGTTGCCTAACGAATTGCCTAAGTAATTTCCGAAGGAATGGCCGAAGGTATTACTTAAGTAATTAGCTAACGAATTGTGTAAAAAATTGCTGAATAAGTTGCTCAATGAATTGCTCAATTAACTGCTTATTGGACAATGATTTGTTCAATGAATTGTTCAATGAATTGCTCAACAAATTATTCGATGACATGCTTAATAAATTACTTGGTGAATTGCTCAATGATTTGATGAATTTATAAATTGCTCGATGAATTGCTAGATGAATTGCTCATTAAATTGTTCAATTAATTATTCAATGAACTATTCAAATAATTGCCCAATAAATTGTTCAATTAACAGCTCATTGCTCAATGAATTACACAATGAATTGTTTAATAAATTGCTCAATGAATTTCTCAATGGATTTCTTAATGAATTTTTCAATGAATTTAACAATGAATTTCTCAATGAATTTCTCTATGAATTTCTCAATGAATTTCTCTATGAATTTCTCTATGAATTTCTCTATGAATTTCTCTATGAATTTCTCAATGAATTTCTCAATGAATTTCTCAATGAATTTCTCAATGAATTTCTCAATGAATTTCTCAATGAATTTCTCAATGAATTTCTCAATGAATTTCTCAATGAATTTCTCAATGAATTTCTCAATGAATTTCTCAATGAATTTCTCAATTAATTTCTCAATGAATTTCTCAATGAATTTCTCAATGAATTTCTCAATGAATTTCTCAATTAATTTCTCAATGAATTTCTCAATGAATTTCTCAATGAATTTCTCAATGAATTTCTCAATGAATTTCTCAATGAATTTCTTAATGAATTTCTCAATGAATTTCTCAATGAATTTCTCAATGAATTTCTTAATGAATTTGTCAATGAAATATTCGAAGAATTGCTCGATGAATTTCTTGATGAATCTCTCAATGAATTGCTCAATAAATTGCTCAATTAATTGCTCAATAAATTGTTCAATAAATTGCTCAATAAATTGCTCAATAAATTGCTCAATAAATTGCTCAATAAATTGCTCAATAAATTGCTCAATAAATGGCTCAATAAATTGCTCAATAAATTGTTCAATAAATTGCTCAATAAATTGTTCAATAAATTGCTCAATAAATTGCTCAATAAATTGCTTTATAAATTGTTCAATCAATTGCTCAATAAATTGCTCAATAAATTGCTCAATAAATTGCTCAATAAATTGCTCAATAAATTGCTCAATAAATTGCTCAATAAATTGCTCAATAAATTGCTCAATAAATTGCTCAATAAATTGTTTAAAGAAATGTTTAATTATTTGTTCAATAATTTGCCAATAAATTGATCAATTAATTGCTTAATGAATATCTTAATGAATTGCCTAAAAAATTTCCTATAGAATTTTTTAAAGGATTTTTAAGGAATTTTTTAAGGAATTTCCGAAAAAATTGTCTACGGAATTTTCTATGGAATTGCCTTAAAATTATCTAAGGAGTTGTCTAAGCAATTTTCTAAGAATATGCTTACCGAATTGCCTAAGGAATTCCTTAGATTATTGTCTAAGGAATTGTTAAAAGAATTGCCTAAGGAATTGCTTAAGGAATTATCTAAGGAATTGTCTAAGGAATTATCTAAGGAATTGTCTAAGGGATTGTCTTAGAAATTGTCTAAGGAATTATCTAAGGAATTGTCTAAGGGATTGTCTGAGGAATTGTCTAAGGGATTGTCTAAGGAATTGTCTAAGGAATTGTCTAAGGAATTGTCTAAGGGATTGTCTTAAGAACTGTCTAAGGAATTGTCTGTCAGAACATGTGAATAAGCAAAATTTTTGTTTCAGGTGGACTCAAAACTGACAAATCATTTATGTAACGCCTTCACATGTTCCTAAAGTTACTGTTTGATGTGATGTGTCCTATTATTTCGAAGTTGGGGTTATCTGTAGTCCATAGTTTATGTAAACAGGTCTTTAATGAAAACATTCGACAAGAAATTGACCAGTTGACACCAGACTGAAGTTTTGGTAGAAGTTATGCAAAATGTTGTCAAAAGCGCTCAAATTGGTATAAACGCTGGAGGCGGACATTATTTACCGCAATTGATTAAAAAAATGCTTTTCAAAATTTTCAAATTTTTGTCTGACATTTCTTTTCAAAAACCCAATCTCAAACCCAAACAATTTCTAATTCCCAGAACATTACCTATCTAACGTTAACTAATCAATTTTGACAATATAAAATTAATCATTAAATAAATTTTTACGAAAATTTATCAAACATTGCTTTTTTTCCTGTTAAACATACGACTAGTATACAAGTTAATAAAATGGCAACAGGGCAACAGCCTATCATCGCGGCCGACTAGAATTAGAAGATTTACGCTAGTTCAGTAATGATGTAATTATGGTTCCACTGACAATTAAAGTGACAAAAGATTTTTTGAGTGCGTTTTGTTCGTTTTGTTTACCTAAATTATATCGTTTTTTCACTTTTATAAGTATATTCATAAAGTAAGTAGAGAACATGCATCAAATATACAATCTACAATCGTTTAGTTACCAATTACATACCTTTAAAATATTTTTTGTGACCTGCAAACAATATTTAGAAAAAAACTTCAAACGATAAAAACGTATATATCAAATTTATTGATGTTTTTGTTAAAAGTTTGATTAGAATTGAATGTCAGTGGAACCAAAATGACATCACACCAAACTGTGATTAAACCAGAGAACATAACGATAGAAGAAATATCGTAGTTGCCACATGTTCGCTGTAAAAGCACGGCTACGTCTAATACAAAATAATAAGTACTGTATCAATATATAATTAGGACATTAGCAAAGAGTAGATAAAGGAAAGGGGATCAAACACCCTTTGTAGGATCTGAGCCGTTCTGCGGTATCAGCAGTAACATAATATAAGGAGAGTTTAAAAAAGACTTGTGCAGTAGAAGAACCGATAATTTGAACAATCTCTTGGGGCTGAGCCAGGCCAAGATACTTCTAGGTGAATATAACCAGAAGAGATCGGAAGCCTGCATCTGCCTGAGCAAGGACAGGCTACGTATTGTAACAGGGATCCTTACCGGGCATTACCGACTAAAAGGACACCTAAGTAAACTGAGAGTAGTAAAGGATAGTGAGTGCAGATTCTGTGAGGAGGAAGACGAAACCTCCATTAAAATCCTAACTAAATGTGTAGCACTCCAGAATCCAAGAGCACTATATCTAGGAGGATATCAAATAGAAGGAGATTTACCTTAGAGCATTACCGATAGAAGGGGGCACAATAGATCTTTTAGGTCGCAGTGTATTAACACCTCATTCTCAACATAACATAACATAAGAGTAGAAAATTACTATATTGGAAAATATCTTCAATATCATTGACATATCTAGTAAGAACATTAATGGTCATAAATGAGGACCCTATGGAAACCTTGAGGGTACGTCATACTGGATAGATCATTTGAACTTTGGGTTTTAAATATTTTTCGACCAGTTAGAAAATCAATTTATCTAGAATTACATAAGGAACACAAAAATGGTAAAAAAATAGGGGTTGCTACTTAAAATTTTAGTGGTAGTTTAATGGGTGTCAGGGGGTTAAAAGTAATACGAGAACAAATGCCACAACAATTGTCTTCTTTGGTATTTAAATTGATGTTTTTCGCCAAATTTTCATACTAATGTTGGTGGAGGCATTATTAAATGCCGTTTCTTTTCAAACTGACACGCTGTATATAAAATAATATTTGTATATTCATTGGTGCTAGAAAAGTCTAGCGGTGTACTTACTTGAATTACATTTATTTGTGTTTTTCTAAGTATAACGATGTCAATTAATTTTTATTTCTAAAACCGTTCGCTTAATATACATTTAGCGATTGGTATAAATGGGTTAATTCATTCAATATTTGTTCTGTACTTCCTAGCAAAATATAATTTGGTAATTCACATGATCGACCATGACAGAAATATCTCCCATAACGCATTAATGCGATTCCGTTCAGTTAGAAACATCAATAAAATACATGATACCAATATAAACTTCCTGAATTAAGGCGATTTCTGTATAAATTTCACTCCCATAGAAGTTTTTATAGATCTTTTATGGATATAGCGCACCGTTAATATTTAAATGATTTCATATTGAATTGTTTTGTCAGTGGCGTTTCTAAAATGGTCTTTTTTTGGAAAATAAGTATTTTTTTTTCTTTAAATGTCCGGTGCTCGGATTTCCATTATTGACAGTTGTGACCCAAAAGTAAACCGCAAGAGTAAATAGTGTAAAATAATATAAAATTACTAGACATTTACAAATTTAAAGGAATTAAGAGAGTTTGTGAGGATTGTCGGGAAATTTTGGAAATTGATAGGAAATTGCCAAAAACTTGACAGGGAATTACTAAAGAATTGACAGGAAATCACAAAAAAAAATAAGAAAGAAATTGACAGAGAATTGACAAAGAATTGACAGAGAATTGACAGAGAATTGACAGAGAATTGACAGAGAATTGACAGGGAATTGACAGAGAATTGACAGAGAATTGACAGAGAGTTGACAGAGAATTGACAGAGAATTGACAGAGAATTGACAGAGAATTGACAGAGAATTGACAGAGAATTGAGAGAGAATTGACAGAGAATTGACAGAGAATTGACAGAGAATTGACAGAGAATAAACAGACAATTGACAGAGAATTGACAGAGAATTGACAGAGAATTGACAGAGAATTGACAGAGAATTGACAGAGAATTGACAGAGAATTGACAGAGAATTGACAGAGAATTGACAGAGAATTGACAGAGAATTGACAGAGAATTGACAGAGAATTGACAGAGAATTGACAGAATTGACAGAGAATTGACAGAGAATTGAAAGAGAATCAACAGGGGGAACTGACAGAGAACTAACAGGGAATTGACAGAGAACAAACAGGGAATGGACAGAGAATAAGTGACAAGGAGTTGACAGGAAATTAAATGGGGACTGACAGGGGATTTACAGGGAATTGATATGGAATTGGCAGGGAATTGAAAAAGAATTAACAAGAAATTGACAGTGAATTGACAGGGACTTACTGGGAAATTACAAAAATTGCCAGAGAATTGTCAAAGAATTGCCAAGTAATTGAGGGATTTGCCATGGAAATGCGGGAATTGCCGATAAATGGCGGAAATTTCCGATGAGTTTCATAAGAATATTTGAAAGAGAAAAACAGAGACAATTTTAAAGAAATGGTGGGAACTGGATAGTAAAAGGCAATAATGTGTACAAAATTTGCCCTCTTCAAAAGTTTGGACATAACGTATGTGCCGAAAGTTCTATATATATTTAATTCCATCGGACGAGAACATTTTCTTACTGTACTTTTTTATTTTTCTCCGTGTACCCGATTACCTTAAGTCTAAAAACGCAAAAATTTCATATGGTTGTCTATGCGTGCGTATATGCATCAGTTCTTAAAACGCACTGTAGTATAAGAGCAAACACAATGGGCGTGTTTAGTGAAAATCAAAAATATTTTTTTCTAAAAGAACAAAACCTAATCTAAAAATATTTTTTTGAAATTTTTTTCTTTTCAAATGTTCCTACAAGATTTTTTTGAAATTTCAAAAAATTCAAGTAAATTTGACACGCGCGCCACAATGGTTTTTAAATATCGTCATAATAAAGCCTCAAATCTGATTTATAACCTTCCAGGCAATAATAATTTGTTGCCGCTTATGAAGAATTATTGAAATTCCGGATAACCGACAATTTAAAGGTTAATATCGTATAATTTAACATAAAAACATATATATGAAAAATAAAACAATACTTTTTATAAAGCAACTTTTAAAGCACCATAACTTTATTATTTTGATCTATTTAAAGTATTTATTGCATGAAAAAAAAGTTTTTTTGTGCTTAAACAGATAATCGTTAAATTCGTTTACACTAAATACGTCCATTGTCAGTATTCCTAAAATTCAGGATTTACCATTTTCAATGAGCCTACTCTGTCCATTAAATATTTATGATTGGTGTAATTTGAAGTTTTTATTTTATTTTAAAGCATAACTTTTGCTTTTGTTGTATTAGTTTATTATTCGAATTTAAATATAGATAAAAAATGAGAGAATATTGATTGTTTAAAATCACGTAGATATAAGCAGTTAGTTATAAAAACGCACGGTTGAACATTACACAGTAAACCAAATTGATACACGCAAAAGCGAGCGAATTTCGAGAGATGAGAGATGACGAGCAAATGGTAGGAACGTATTGCAAATGATGATGAAACATGGTTTGTGTCTTAATCTCATCAAACATTAACGTTTGAGCTATGGAGATCGCGTTCCCAATACCAACAATACGTGGCGGCGGGGCATATACAGTTAAGAAACCATTCCTCTCATTCTTATGACACCATCAAATATTCATATGTCTGCCGATTCTATTATTTGGCTTGAGATCATACAGCGAAAAGCTTTTTGATTTGAAAATAAAATTATGGAAGTTCGCTGCTTTAAATCGTATTTCGAGGCGCTTTTCTTTTTACATATCGAAGGAAAATAAATCACAAAGAATTCCAGTTTATAGCAGGATCATGATTCCATTAAAAAAGGGAATATATTTCCTTTTTTAAGAAATTTGATAAAAAATCTATATTTCAAACTTGTATTATTATAAATGTTAAATCATACGATCTTAACCTTAAAATTGTCGCTTATCCGGAATTTCAAGTAGCGGCAATAAGGTAAAAACATATCCACTATTGTTTGGAAGTTACACGTTTAAAATCGGTCCGCAAATTAGTGGTAAAAAGTGCCAAAAAGTTAGAAATTTGAGTTAAAGTTTATACCGGCCTATTCGTAAATTGATATTTTATCCATTAGTTGTTAAAATTGTGATACACATACATGCTAAACTGCATAATTCAGTGAGTACCTTTGTACCTTTTATTTCTGTATAGACCGTCCTCAATAAAAATTTTCGACAATACGAGGGGTCGTTCTATATTTATGATGAATACAGATTCTAAACAAATAACCATAGAAGATATCTATGACTTACTATTGAACGTTAATACTAATCTTGAGAAAAAATTACCACATGACAAGATGAAGTGACATTAATTAAAACATCCATAAACTCAGAAATAAAGGAATTGAATCAAAATGTCGACTGTTTAAAAGAAGAAAATAAGTTACTTAGAGAAAAATTGCAACTGATTGAAAGAAAGAGAAAATATAACAATATTATTATCATCACTCATAGAAACTGTGTTATATTTAATTAATACAACATTGCAAGTGCAACTGGTCTCTCTGGAAATCAACAATATATTCAGAATTGGAAAAAACAAAAGCACTACACGTCCAGTGCTTCTCTTATTTGTAACAATATTAAAGAAACAGGAAATTATAAAAAACTGTAAAAAACTTAAAAATACTGTCTTTGGTGTAGGTGAAGTTCTAATAAACGAAGACAGAGAAATACAGAAAATTTTGGTTAGTGCACTAAAACAGTCAAGAGGAGAACACAATAAAGTCATAATCAAAGAAAACAAGATTGATATTGAAGGTTGTGACTATACAGCAGAAGATATCCTAAACAATAAACACCAGAATTTTCTCCACCACCCATTAAAAGAACTGCAAGTGAACCAACGGCAGATAGACCTAAAGAGGTGGAAACTGAAATAGAAGAAATAGAGAAAATAATTAAGGAGAATCAGACTATTATTAAAGATGCAACCTTAAAAGATACCACGGAAAAGGAAAAAGAAACAAAAAACAAATTATTGGAAAATGAACAAGTGAAACTCCTAAAAAGAACACAATAGTTAATACCAGATTTCAAAATCAAAACAGGCTAATTTCTAAATGACCCCGTATCGTGCATAAAATGTCCTTATCTATTTCATTAATAGAAAAATACTTGTTCGTGCCTATTTTCGGTGTTTTATATATTTCAGGTTTTTAATAATTGAGTATTTGATTTAATACTATTCTGTTATTATTAATAATTGTCAGATAATGGGTACTTGAAACAAAATTTTTAATATTAAATAATTTTTACAAATAGATTAGTATATTATTAATTAGCTTCATTTGTATTAATATACTTACTTGATAAACAGGCGCAAAAATTAATTTATATATTGGAGATGTCAATTACACTCCTGTAAATACATTAGAAATTAATGATGTAGATCAATTAAATGCAATTATGAGCCAACATAAAAATAAAAAAAGTTTCATTTTAGTTTATTTAATCAAAACATTAGGAGTATTAGTAAAAATTTAGACGAATTAAGAATACATTTAAACCAAATCTCCTTCAACATAGATTGCATATGTCTGACTGAAACTTTACAAATTCCAACAACTTCGCTGTTCACTCTATCCGGATATGATATTTTATAAAATGAGGGTGATTTAAATAGGAATGAAGGAGTTGTATATATCAAGAAAACGTTGAACTACTCATGGAAAATTGTTCCAAGCACCAGAAATTGAAATATTTGATGAATACAAAAACTCCACATTGGTGACTGTCTTGTATAGATCCCCATCAACGAATGAAACCATATTTATTGAAGGATTGAGAAATTACTTAACAAAAACTAGAAATGTTCAAACAAAACGAAATTTCATCAGAATATTTGAATTCCCTTGGTGAAAACGACTTTATATCTCTTATTAATAAAAGTACTCGTATCCAAGGTGAAACAAAGAGTTGTATAGATCATATATTTGCAAAAGGTACTCTTGTTCCTGAAACAAATTGTATATCGGCAGTACTGGATCTTAATGTAACTGACCACAGAGCTACCTTTATTACTCTTCCAGCTAAAATAGTAAAAAACTCATGATTGGAGCTATATGAACAAATCAGTGGATGTTGAAAATCTTACAGAGAATTTCATAAGTGATTTAAAAAAGATAATAAATGAAAATACTAAATTAATAAAACCAAAAAGAAATGTAATTAAAAGAAAATTGTGGATAACTCAAGGGATTATTAGTTCAATTAAAAGAAAAAGTGAATTATATAGATCCTACAAACAAAATTTTAATAATATGAAAATAAAAAGTACTTTTGTAAAATATAGAAATAAATTAACGAAACTTATAGCAGAAGCGAAGAAAAACTATTACCAAAAAGAAATAAATTAAAATAAGAGGGGTTGTGGAATACAATTAAATAAATCAATGAAAGCAATAAAACATTAGAAATAGAAGAAATATTTGATGATGAATATAGTACAGTAAAAGATAAAAAAAAGTAACAAATATATTTAATAGCTATATTGCAAATGTCGGCGAGCTATACGCAAAACGCATTGTAAAACCAAACACTCCAAATCCACGTCCTGCTTTTTAATCCTTATAACTTTTTTCTAGAACCTGTAGATGAAAAAGAAATTAAAAACATAATTAATTCACTCAAACCTTACAAGGCACCAGGTTTCGATAACATTAAGATTGACACCATAAAGCACATTTCTAATGAGATAAAACAACCCTTAACATTTTTAATTAACAAAATTTTTGAAACGGGCATATGTCCTTCCTACTTTAAGCAGTCAATAGTAATACCAGTTTATAAAAAAGGAGATCGGAAAAATGTATGCAATTACAGGCCAATTTCTTTAATTACCTGTATAACTAAGATTTTCGAATCATCTTTAAACGCTAGGCTAAATGTATTTTGTACAAAACATAATTTAATTTCTAATAAACAATATAGCTTTAGAAAAGGTATATCAACAATAGACGCCATAACTAATTTGACGTCAAAAATTTATAAATTAATAGATACGGTACCCCCATAATAGGTATATTCCTGGATTTGGCCAAGGCGTTTGACATAATGTCACACACTCAGTTGTTGGACACCTTGGAAAATATAGGAATTAGAGGCATACCACACCAACTAATGACAAGTTATCTTGAACATCGAAATCAAAAAATCAGCAATCAATTTAGTGATCTAAATAACGTATCGTATGGTGTGCCTCAAGGAACTATTTTGGGTCCACTTTTATTTTCACTTAAATAATTTGCTAAATCTAGAAATATCTGGAGAAATTACTTGTTTTGCTGATGACACAGTTATTCTGTACAGTTCTTACACATGATATGATAAAAATAGTTGAATGGTTTAATAATAAGTTGTTAACAATAAATTTCGACAAAACTTTTTTTATACCCTTTGCATGCTAACAGCATGCCTGACTATCAAACGCTAACGATTAAAATCAATAATGCTGATATTAATATAAACAAAACTAATCATATCAAATATTTAGGGGTTATTATTGATTGTAATTTAAGGTGGGAAAAGCATATTTAAAATATTACAAAAACATTAAGATGTCTACTTTTTAAATTTAAATATTTTAGTAAAATCTTGAGTACAAATCACCTAAAAATAATTTACTACTCACTGGTTGAGTCTAGGCTACAGTATGGAATACTAGCATGGGGTGGGATTTATCAAGTTCATCTAAGGACATTAGAGATAATTCAGAAACGTACCTATACTGAAAATTATACTCAAAAAATCTCTTATTTTCTCAACAGATTTACTTTTTCAAGAATCTCAAGTGCTTAATATTTGCGAACTATTCGCCCATTCAATCTTAATTTCAGAATTTAAAAATAGACATAAAGTACTACATGATATTGATCACAGATATAGTACTAGACAAAAAACTACCCATTTTGTTAAAATCTCGTCGTCAAGGACTCTAGGACAAAGGTGTTTTACTTACTTGACACCAAGGCTTCTTAATTCACTACCAGAAATTTATAAAATATACCTTAAAACAATTAATTCTACAATTTTCATTAAAAAAGTTTTCAAAAAATTCCTAGCTAATACTGAAAGGAAATATATACATGATTTGATAGATTCAAAATAATCATATGCCAAATAGGTACAAACTTTTTTATTTTATTTTCATGTCGTCCCTATATTGCCACTATGCATCCGCAATCTCTAGAATGCACTATGTATTCGCAATCTCTAGAATACTATATACTCAATACTAATACTATATAACTAAATAAGTATTGTCCTCTGATCAAAATATGGTATTTTTAATTGAGGTATTATATTATATTTCTTACTTACATTCATTAGTTGCAAATAAACAAGTTCAACCAATGCACAACCATTGGTTTTTACGGGAACACCATTGTTTATTTAAAAATAAATTTGAATTGTATTTTTGCTTTTTTGTAAATAAATATTATTATATTATTATTGTGACGATGTTTAAAAATCACCGTGGTGCGCGTTTCAAATTTGCTTGAGTTTTTTTTTTTTAATTTTAAAAAATTCTTGTAGGAAAATTTGAAAAGAAAAAAGTTTCAAAAAAATATTTTTAGATTAGATTTTGTACTAGTTTTAGAAAAAAACATTTTTAAATTTCACCAAACACGCCCATTACATAAAACTACCTACGACCTAGTAAGGACCGGACAAATTGCACAAACACTATTGACAATAATCTTTATTAGAATTTTTAGCTAAATTTCATTACACAATATTTTGTCGGGTACTGTGACTAGTTTGTCTTGTCACTCTTCTAATCAAATCAAATCAAATTTATTCATTAAAATAATTTACATTTTTTAAACAATTTTTTAAGACCCGCCTAAACAAAGTTTGTGTGCGGAATCTTAATATTAGTTTTTTTTTTACGTTTTATAAATGCTGTTTAAATTATATCTAAGTATATACTATAGAAACAAAAACAAATAATTTGGAATTTTAAAATACAACAACAACAAAAAAAAAGGATAGAGAAATATGGAAATACAAAAATCAAAACAATTATAATAATAAAAACTAGCAGAAATTATAAAAATAGCAAAAATAATAAAAATTATAAAAATATAAAATACAAGACTAATAAAGAAAAAGAAAAGAAAGTCTACTCTCTGATACTGAAGAATATGTAATTATGTAGCATGAAATTAATATAAAACATTAAATATTTCCTTCTTAATTTTACTGTAGTTTTTCTGTACAAATATTTTAAGTTCATTTTTTAAAGATCGTTCATTTGTAATATTTTTTATGTATGTAGGAATTAGGTTATATATTTTGGGGCCCAAATACGAGATAAAGTTTTGGGTGTGCATTTTTTTTATAAAGAGGAATTGGCATATGCTTGGGGTCCTTCTTCAGTATCCGAGGGATCAGTATATTTCCGATTATCAGAATATTGCGCTTTGTTTGGAATTTTGGTTATTGTGGAAATAAAGTCTTTATTTGAAATTTTCTGTAAATTATTTGCCGTGAATGGTTTATTATTGATAATAACTATGTACTTTTTGATGTACGCTTCCTGTTTGTTTATTCTGGCTAGTTTTTGATGACAATAATAATAATAATAATAATAATAATAATAATAATAATAATAATCTTTATTTGCATCAATTATTACAATTAAACTTAAATTTAACATTTGAATTTTTTCAAAAATACAAAATTAACACAAACAACGAAAAAAAATTCCCACAAAGCGAAAGCTGCCTGTGGGCTGGGTCTATTTGTTTATTTTTTTACATATTTAAGTGCATCTTACTAAGTAACATTTTATATTTCCACATTGTTTAATTTGTTTTCACAGATCAAAATATTTATAAATATGTTTCCTTGGTATATTTATTAAAAAGGATTTAATTTTTTTCCTAAAATAAAATACCGAATAGGTTGAGAAAAATATTTCCTTTGGTAAAAATTAAAAAATGTAGGTCCCAAAAACATAAGACTTTTATGTTCTATTCTTTTTTTGGCAATTAGTATCATTAATTTTCCGGAATCCTTACTTCTAGTTTAATGAAAATGACATGTATTTTAAATCCAACGAATGTTTCTTTAGTTAATAAACGTACCCCCGTTAAGAAAAATGTTTGCCTTGAGTCTAGGATCTCTATTAATTAACATTTTGTTAATTTTAGTTATTTTTTATTAGTTTAACAGTTATTAGTTACACATAAACTAAAACATATTTTTTCTCTCCCTATATATGTCCATCCATTTATACTAATTATCCACTTCAAACTTCGTTATATCATTTGCTGGTCCTATTCAAATACATTACCAAATTTGCGCGCATTCTAAGGGCCCGTTGCATAATGCACACCTCCTGGGGATACTGACTGGCAGATCCAAACATCGCAGTGTGCAATGGACTCAAGTACCTGTTCATCAATAATGCACCACGTCCAATCTGATACATTTCTAGTACGTGGAATTGTAGTGTCGCCAGCTGAAAATAATTTTCAATAGAGGGACAAAAACCAGTGACATGGATAAAACAATTTTTAATTTATTATAATACATTTTTATTTTAATAAAATTTTTATTTTGTAATAAACGATTTTAGGATGGATATAAAAATATATGAAAATTAATTAATTAAATCAAACTTTCATTGTCAAACTTCCTAAAATATCTGCTAAAGCCACCTTATGAAACACACTGAATTTAAATAGTGGGTATATAAAATTAATACTTAATCTAAATAGTTTACAAAGATTATCACAATTTGTCTTTGCTGCGCCAGCCTGTACGGTTTTTTGTTAAAAAAAAAAATGAATATTCAAGTAGGGTAAAGTCATATTTCTACTCCTGGTAAAAGCTGTGTCCATTCTTTCATGATTTATCGTGTCACACAACCCCAATTCAAATTAATTCTCGGGAATTAAGCGTCCGCAATCGCTGGCCATTTTGCCACGTTCCAAGAGATGTATGAAATGAAAAACATTTTTCATGTCCACCCTTTTGACGTTCTCGCATAAATAAAATTTTGCGTTGTGGACAACATAGGGGTAAATACGGAAAAATGTATGTGCGATTAAAGCCTTTTCTCTACTATTTCAAATTGAATTGTTTTTTATAATACTCTGTAACCTACCAAATGTCCTAAGCAACTTCCAGAGGGGAATTGCTTAAATTTAAACTTAAAAAAAATAACTTTATCAATAAAATTTTGTCCACTACGGTTGCATAAGTTCCGGTTGTTCAACCTTCAGGCCTTCGACGTCGCTGCTCAGATGGGAGCTATGAAGTGGATAGCTATAAAAATTATGAAAATAATAGACAAATTTAGGACGCCAACTGGGTTTCAATATAGTTGCCAAAAGTTCCTTTTTCACCACAAACACAGTAAATGAGGAAAGAAATAAAAGACAAACCTCAACTTATGTTCCTTCATAATTGATTTACCAATTTACACAATTATGATTAACAATTTTTAAGAAACTAACGAATCTAATGTTTGTCAAAAGAAAAATAAACTCAAATGTCAATAAACTCTGTCTATCTATCTATCTATCTATCTATCTATCTATCTATCTATCTATCTATCTATCTATCTATCTATCTATCTATCTATCTATCTATCTATCTATCTATCTATCTATCTATCTATCTATCTATCTATCTATCTATCTATCTATCTATCTATCTATCTATCTATCTATCTATCTATCTATCTATCTATCTATCTATCTATCTATCTATCTATCTATCTATCTATCTATCTATCTATCTATCTATCTATCTATCTATCTATCTATCTATCTATCTATCTATCTATCTATCTATCTATCTATCTATCTATCTATCTATCTATCTATCTATCTATCTATCTATCTATCTATCTATCTATCTATCTATCTATCTATCTATCTATCTATCTATCTATCTATCTATCTATCTATCTATCTATCTATCTATCTATCTATCTATCTATCTATCTATCTATCTATCTATCTATCTATCTATCTATCTATCTATCTATCTATCTATCTATCTATCTATCTATCTATCTATCTATCTATCTATCTATCTATCTATCTATCTATCTATCTATCTATCTATCTATCTATCTATCTATCTATCTATCTATCTATCTATCTATCTATCTATCTATCTATCTATCTATCTATCTATCTATCTATCTATCTATCTATCTATCTATCTATCTATCTATCTATCTATCTATCTATCTATCTATCTATCTATCTATCTATCTATCTATCTATCTATCTATCTATCTATCTATCTATCTATCTATCTATCTATCTATCTATCTATCTATCTATCTATCTATCTATCTATCTATCTATCTATCTATCTATCTATCTATCTATCTATCTATCTATCTATCTATCTATCTATCTATCTATCTATCTATCTATCTATCTATCTATCTATCTATCTATCTATCTATCTATCTATCTATCTATCTATCTATCTATCTATCTATCTATCTATCTATCTATCTATCTATCTATCTATCTATCTATCTATCTATCTATCTATCTATCTATCTATCTATCTATCTATCTATCTATCTATCTATCTATCTATCTATCTATCTATCTATCTATCTATCTATCTATCTATCTATCTATCTATCTATCTATCTATCTATCTATCTATATCTATCTATCTATCTATCTATCTATCTATCTATCTATCTATCTATCTATCTATCTATCTATCTATCTATCTATCTATCTATCTATCTATCTATCTATCTATCTATCTATCTATCTATCTATCTATCTATCTATCTATCTATCTATCTATCTATCTATCTATCTATCTATCTATCTATCTATCTATCTATCTATCTATCTATCTATCTATCTATCTATCTATCTATCTATCTATCTATCTATCTATCTATCTATCTATCTATCTATCTATCTATCTATCTATCTATCTATCTATCTATCTATCTATCTATCTATCTATCTATCTATCTATCTATCTATCTATCTATCTATCTATCTATCTATCTATCTATCTATCTATCTATCTATCTATCTATCTATCTATCTATCTATCTATCTATCTATCTATCTATCTATCTATCTATCTATCTATCTATCTATCTATCTATCTATCTATCTATCTATCTATCTATCTATCTATCTATCTATCTATCTATCTATCTATCTATCTATCTATCTATCTATCTATCTATCTATCTATCTATCTATCTATCTATCTATCTATCTATCTATCTATCTATCTATCTATCTATCTATCTATCTATCTATCTATCTATCTATCTATCTATCTATCTATCTATCTATCTATCTATCTATCTATCTATCTATCTATCTATCTATCTATCTATCTATCTATCTATCTCTATCTATCTATCTATCTATCTATCTATCTATCTATCTATCTATCTATCTATCTATCTATCTATCTATCTATCTATCTATCTATCTATCTATCTATCTATCTATCTATCTATATATCTATCTATCTATCTATCTATCTATCTATCTATCTATCTATCTATCTATCTATCCATCCATAAGTAAATGCAAATTTGCAACGCTCCAAAATTAATGCAAATGATTGTAAATTGTATATGACCAATTTTGCATTGTGAAATTAATAGAAAAGTGTCTAGGGCAACTAAAAAATATTCATGAACAATATGGAATTTGCAACCTTTTACTTATCAAGCATAATATTTAAATAATTTCTAGTTTTCGTTTTTTTATCGAGTTTACAGAGAATATTTATATTTACCTCATATTAAATATTTGGCTAACACGGTATAAATTAGTACATACAATAAATATCGTAAATTAAGACAAGAAAATGAAAAACCCAATACCTTTGTAAATAGGCCATATAGATAATACCTAAGGGTTTGTTTTGGGTCAAATCGAACCGTCGCGTCAGCATCGGTCGATTGCAGTTTTGAAATAGAGTTGATGAATTTATTTTTCAAGTAAACGTCGATAGATTATAAATACCAATTGAACTGAACGAGTGTAATTCACTGAATCGTGAAAAAACCAAAACACCAGAGTGGATTTGAATAAAATATTTTTATGAAAACGGAAAATCAAATTGGTCGTTATAAAAGCATCCAGTGTATAACTCGAATGGATAAATTTTGTTCCTAAAGTAATGGATTCGGAGCACCGTTAGAAACTTACTTTGATTGCCCGAATGACGATACATTATCCGATGACCAATACCAAGATCCAGACTTCCCACATATCCAATTTTAAGAATTAATGAATTTAGAAGAAATTAATATTGAAATAACTAATGTTTTGACAATCCTGGACCATCCGGTTGCAAGAAAGCAAAGCTCTCATCTTTTAAATTATGTTTAATTTTTGTAAATTTATTTCATTAAAATAGCAGTTTTAATTTGTATATTTCCTTTCTATTTCATTTTTCAATTTTGTGAATATCAAAAAATATTTCAATTGTGATTGAATTGGAACTAACTGTCTCAAAGTTTCAAATGATTTATTTCTTTGGTCCTAAAATATCGTTTTCCATTTTCTTGTTTTATCAATACATATTCTGTATATAATCAATACAATGATTATTTTAAAAAGTTACTAGTAGAAATTTCTTATTAAACATAACACTTTTGTTGGTCATTAATAATGTTTTGTTATTTACTCGGCCCTATTACTGAAACCTAAAATTGACAAATGAAAAATAAAACTATACCTGTAAGAAGCTTTTTCTCATTATTATTTAAAGAAAAATTTCCATAATTTTAATGATTTTTACAACAATAAAATCTAATAAAAAACCGTATGCATCACAGTAGTTAATGTAAGTACCAACCATTTTTATATATTTACTGAAGCAATTATCAGACCACGAAGCAGTATTTGCCAAATTTTTGATACCCCATACAGCTCCAAAAAAAGTCCGTCAGCTAGGTAGAATTTTCTCTAAGCATAATTTCAAAAATTTCTATAATTTATGTCTAACTACTAATTGGAATGGTCTTTCTGAAGATATTGACTCTAAATTTTTAGACTTCTTAAATAAAATAATTATGTGTTTCAATACAGCTTTCCCCCTTCGCCCCATTAAAACTAAATGTCATAAATCTTGGACAACTAAAGGAATAAGAACATCATCTAAAAATATGAGGTCATTAATGTATATTAAAAAGTACACAGATAATCCCCTAATATCAAACTATATCAACAACTACAGAATATTGTATCGGAAAATCACCAAATCTGCTAAGAAAAACTATTACAAAAATCGCATCGCAAGAGCTAAAAACTCCTCCAAAGAAACCTGGTCTATAATAAATGACTTAAGGAATAAAACCCGTTCTTCAAACAGTGTAAATCCTAGCCCAGATGAACTAAACAATTATTTTGTAAATGTAAGTAAAAATATCAAATCTAACATAGCTCCGAGTCAGGATGCTCTCTCCTTCCTCCTACCTACTAAAAGGATCACTGAAAGTTTCTTCCTAAGACCAGTAGACAAGCATGAACTAGTGCAAACCATAAACAACATCCAAAATAAATTTTCCTGTGGAATTGATGGCCTGTCCACCAAAATATTTCTAAATATACCGGATGTAGTAATCAACATTTTAACTTCACTGATTAATGAATCCTTTGAAATTGGTCTCTTTCCTAACTGTCTAAAAACAGCTATAATAATCCCACTTCATAAAGGTGGCGACAAAACCAAAACCTGTAACTATAGACCTATCGCGTTATTGCCTCCTTATCGAAGATAGAAGAACGGCTAATGCCCTTTCTTTTCAAGCATAACATCCTCACAGCTCATCAGTATGGCTTTCTGCCTAAAAAATGCACTAGCGACGCAATGTTTTCCGTTCTTAATGAAATATACACATCACTTAATGATAAACTTTTCACCGCTTCAGTATTTTGTGACTTCGCAAAGGCCTTCGATTGTGTAAATCATGATATTTTAATTAATAAGTTACAAATTTATGGCATACGGGGTTCTCCTTTACAATGGTTTAAAACTTACCTAGAAAATAGAAATCAACAGGTGCGGGCGAATGGTGAGGATTCTACAAATCTAGCAATAAGCAGTGGAGTACCTCAAGGATCAGTATTAGGTCCAATTTTGTTTTTATTATTCATCAACGACATCACAGACTTAAGAATAAGTGGTAGAATTACTTTATTTGCTGATGACACCAGTGTAACCTGGAATAATTCTAACATGCAGACATTACAATCTATCATAAGTGAAGATCTAGTGACTATTAAGTCCTGGTCTGATTCGAATGGACTTTGTTTCAACACCAGTAAAACTGTAGCATTGTCTTACAGAGGTACTTTACAACCTATAACTTTAAACAATAATCTGATCCAAACGGTGACTTCAATCAAGTTTTTAGGTCTTTATATAGACGATTCTCTAAAATGGTCTGCTCATATAGATACCTTAGCAAAAAAATTATCCTCCGCATGTTTTGCCATTAAATCGGTTTCTAAAGAGCTGACTCCTTCTACTGCATTAATAACCTACTTTTCCTTATTCGAATCTCACCTTCGCTATGGTTTACCTTTCTGGGGTTCTTGTAGCTTATACCTTTTCGAATCTATTTTTAAACTGCAAAAAAGAGCAATCCGCTATGTATTTGGTTTAAGTAGTAGGACACATTGCGAAAATTACTTCAAAAATTTCAAAATTCTAACCTCCTGCTCTATTTATTTTCGAACCCGTCTGCTTAGTTCGCAAGCACATTCAAAATTTATCCGAAAGACCGACTCGTAGATATCCTACAAGAAATTTAGAGACTGATGTTTATTTAACAATGCCCACTTCTGACCTATTAAAACATTCCATTACCTACAATGCCAAAAAATTGTATAATAACCTTCCGATGCAATTAAAATCTATGAATACATACGATAAGTTCCGAAGACTGGCTAAAGCTTTTCTTCTAGAAAGACCATATTACACAGTAGCAGAATTTTATAACGTACCTTAGACATTTGAGTTCCACATACAATGGCATTAATTAAATAATTAAATATTAAAGTTTAAATTTAAATTTAAAAATTAAATTAGAATAATTATAATGACGGATATTGCATATCCATTGCAATTGTTATTCCTATTTTGTCTGTTTGTTTCTGTTTGTTTCTGTTTGTTTTTTCTGCTGTTTAGTTATTTTTATAATATGTTTAGTATTTAAGTTACACGCTTTGTCTATAAAATTTTTGTAAATTTTTTTACGACAATAAAGCATATCTCTCTCTCTCTCTCTCTCTCTCTCTCTCTCTATCATAGAAAAACAATTCAATGTTTAAAATCGATTGACAAGTGATCCCATTAATAAAAATGTTATCCTATTTTTCACAATAATTTGTATTTAAGATTTAAAATTACGAAATATAAATTTTGCAAATGTTCTTATATTAATTTTGTGACAGTGTTACTAATTGGGTTTATATATTTATGTTTTGATCCGTTATTCTTTCTTCAATATCGGGAACAGAAATCTATACATAGTTCGGTCTAGAGTAACTATATACTTATTTTTTTTACCCATATACACTCACAGACAAAAATATTGCATATTTTATTTTAAGTGATTATTTTTATTTTATTTTTGTTTTTCTTTAAGACTATTTGAGTTAGTTTAATGCTAAATCTCTTTTACATATGTTAAAGCCAACTAAATTACAAACTGAAGCTATTCAATAGATTCGTGGGGGAATGAATAAAAAAGTCTGATTTTGGTTATACGATTTAATTGGAAAGAGTAACAATAACGACTAGATAATAGTATTTTAGAACAGGATAATAACAATTTATTACTTCGTATTTCTTCCTCTAGCTCGAACAATAGCCTGCACCCTCCTAGGCATGCTGCGCAGAAGATCTTGGATTGTTTCTTGCGGAATTCGATTTCATTCTTCCTGTGCCGCAATTCTTAATTCTGCAATTAAGTTAGGAGCTGGATTTTGTGCACGTATGTTTCGCTTTAAGGTGTCATACAGATGTTCTATGGGATTAGCATCAGTACTCATTGGTGGCCAGTTTAGTGCCTCATTCCCGACATCCTTAAGTTACTGGATTACTGTTCTTGCATCATGGGCGCGGGTATTGTTATGCATTAGCACAAAGTCATTGTACACAATAAAGCCGGCAAAAGATAAAACATGTTCTTCAAGGATATTGCGTATGTACCAGTCTGCCCAATCTTAAATTTACCTCAACAAGCTCTGTGCGACTCTCCCAACTAATGCCTCCCCTAAGCATAATGGAGCCGCTACCAAAGCTAACGTTTTGTACGAGATTGCATTCTGCGAACCGTTCCCCAGACCTTCTCTATACTCGATCACGTCCCTCTGGCTTCCACAATTGTATTCTTGTTTCATCTGTAAAAAGGATTTTTAATTTGGTGTATATTGTTCCTTGACTGTGAATGAATCCAATTTCTTACCAATTTTTTGAACAAGTATTTCGAGTTCACGTTTTTTATTTTACCAGGTAATCTCTTATACATTTTTGGGCCAATATACCAGAAACTGCGTTGAGTATTTGATTTTTTCACCTTAGGTATGTACGTTTGATTTATTTTTAACCGAGTATTATACTTATGTTCAATTTGTTTTAGTTCATCTTTATTTCGGAATTTTCTGAGTAATAGACATTCACAGAACAGCTGACGGATGTCATATATCTGAGTTTCTACAAATAGTTCTTCAGTAGAGTAGGTAAAATGTTTTTTATAAATAATTTTTATTAAAGTTTTTTGTGTTATTTCTAGACTATGCATATGTGTTTTTAGTGCTCCACCCCAAGCAACAATTCGAAATCTGAGATGTGATTCAACTAGTGAGTAATATAATATCATCATCTGCCTAACAGAAAGAATTCGAGACAGGTATCTAAATTTATAAAGTAACATTCTGAGTTTTTTGGTAACGTAATTTATTTGTACGTCCCACTTAATGTTTTGGTCTATATATACTCCCAGATTCTTTATGTGAGATGTGTATGATATCTTTATTGTACTGTTATTATCCATTTTAATAATTATTTGTTTAAAACTAGGAAGACTGTAAGAATCAGAAGAAAATGAGACGAAGAAAGTTTTTTTTAAATTTACAGTTAATAACTTTTCTTGAAACCAGCTAAATATTAGGGGCAAGTCCTCTTCCACTTTATTTTTTGTACTATACGTCAGGTTGGTGCATCATAAAAGATAACTGTGTCGTCAGCAAAGCTAATTATGTGTCCATTAGTAGGAATTTCAAATAAATTATTTAAAAATATATATTGAAGAGTATAGGTCCAAGCCTGTGCTTTGTGGCACTCCATACTCTATGGTTCTCACATTGCTGACAGCTCTGTTCATTGCAACAGATTGCTTTCTTTGGCACAAATAGGAACGCAAGAGATTAATTGATTTTCCTCTAAACCCTATATTTTCTAAATTAGCTAACAATTTTTCATGGCTGACCGTGTCGAATGCCTTTGCTAAGTCGATGAAGATACAACGATGCATTTCTGCTGTCTAGCGATTCCGATATTTTTTTAGTTAAAGTAGTTATAGCATTTTGTGTTGATTCACCTTCCTTAAATCCAAATTGTTGTTTAGAAATAATGTTATTTGTATTTAAGTAATTATCGATTCTATTTTTTAATATTTTTTCATATATTTTAGCAAAATTTGAAATTAAGGAGATAGGTCTATAGTTGGTTAAAGAAAGTTTATCGTCTTTTTTATAAATGGGTTTTACATGCGCAAACTTAAACGAATTTGAAAATATTTCATCATTAAATGATTTATTTATAATAAATTTCAGAGGGCCGGGCCGGCTGATTTATTGTTTCTTAAAGTTTTGATGGTTTTAATGATTTCATTCTCATCGGTATCTGTCAGAAAAAAAGAATTACATATAAGTTTTTTAGGAAAGAGTTTATTTTTTGGATGAATTTTTATTTAGGTCCAGTTTTGTGCTGAAAATAAAATAACAGTGTTATCTACAAAGCCAAAGACATCACCAACAGATTGAAAAGAGAAAAGACTATTTACATATAAATTAAAAAGGATAGGTCCTAGAACGCTACCCTGCGGAACACCATATTGAACGGTAAGATGATCACTAATTACAAATTGCGTCCTATTATTTAAGTAACTAATATATTTCTAAACAACTACCCATAATACCAATATCCTTCATAATTGGTATAAGTAATGAATGACTTACAGTATCAAAAGCCTTTGAAAGATCAAGGAAAACACCTAAACAAGTTTCACTAAAATCCATAGCTAAGTGTATTTTCTCGGTTAATAATAATATCGCATCTTCAGTTGAAACATATTTTCTAAAGCCAAATTGATTTTTTGATAGGATGTTATATTTAGATAGATAATTTTGGAGACGCTTTTTCAATATATCTTTTTCCAATGACTTTTGACAGGGTGAATATTAAAGATATTGGCCTGTAGTTGTAGAATTCCTGTCTCCGGTTTTAAATATCGGCGTTACTACATTGTACTATTTGGCCATACACCCGACTCTAAGTGGAAGAATATTTTTGTAGTGCTTAGTGTACAGCCAAAAATAAACCCAGGCCAGATATTTTAGTAAATAATAGAGATATTTTATTTCTGTAAAAGACAGCTTTAGTTTTAGATATAAATTAATTTTAAATGGGTGAATATGTAGATGGCGCTGCGCTCAATATATATATATTTTTTTTTTCGATGGGAGGATCATTCTTATATAGCACATCTGGTAAAAAAGGCATTTTTAAGCAGATTTTTGTTATATAAACTAATTCTATAAATCTAGCAATTTTTGATATGCAGAGTGGGTCACTTAAAACTATTTCATCTTGTTTTTCAGCATTAATCATTGGTTTTTAAAAAAATGCTAAAACAAGTCGATTTTTATTCCAAAAAATACATTTTTACAATACAGACGTCTGTCATGTGTCACCCCCTCCCCTCCACTTTTCCAACTCCTTAATTTTAAATAAAGAATTTACCATGTACGGCACATCATTAAAAAGGTAATTTTATGGAAAAGTCAGAAATATGACTGTTGCGATAATTTTAATTTTAGCACCCTCTATTGGGATAAAAAAACCTGTAATGTATTATAAAGTATGACACTTCATTTGAAAGCTAATTTAATTATTATTTCAATGCACTACATAACATTAATATAAATATTTCCATATTGCACTTGCAACAAAATAAAGTTAGCAATAATGTTTAAAATAATGCATGACTAATTTTCAAACTATTGCAAGTGCAATATGGAGGATACTAATGTTATGTGGTGCATTGAGTTAGTAATTAAATTAGCTTTCAAATAAGGTGTTACACTTTATAATACGTACAGTTTTTTATCCCGATAGAGGGCGGTACAATTAAAAGTATCTCAATGAACAGTCATATTTTTAAATTCCCCATAAAATTACCTTTTTAATGATGTACTACACATTGTAGTGTCACACTCTATAATACGTAGTAGTTTTTAATCCCGCTGGAGGGCGATAAAATGTAAGTAACGGAATGTACATAAATATTTCTAATTCCACCATTAAATTACCTTTTCAATGATGTGCCATACATGGTAAATTACCTATTTAAAATTAAGGTGTTGGAGAAGTGCATGGGAGGGGTTGACACATGACAGATATCTGTATTGCAAAAATGTTTTTAATTTGGAAGAAAAATCGACCTGTTTTAGCATTTTGTTAAAATCCAATGATTAATGCTGAAAAACAGGATAAAACTGTTTTGAGTGATTCATTCTGTATATCAGAAATGGCTAGATTTATCGAATTAGTTTATAAAAGAAAATCTGCCTAAAAATGCATTTTTACAAGATGCGCAACACAAGAAAGATCCTTCCATCGAAAAAAAATATTGAGCGCAGCGCCATCTACATATTAACCTATTTAAATTCAATTTATATCTAAATTGAAGCTCTTTTAGTGCTCTATGAACTGGCTTTTATAGAATTAAAATATCTCTATTACTTACCAAAATATCCGGCCTGGGAGTTTTTATTGGTATGTATGTATTATTTCATTGTATTTACTTTAAATTACTGGAAATAAAGAAGATTATTAATATATAAGAAAATGGCTTAGACATTGATTCAGAAATGCAAATTATACTTTCTTCTTTTAAATTATTAGAGCCTGGGTAATAAAACTATACTGTTTCGGATCATTGATCAGTAGGATACAAATTGAGGGTCAAGTGTAATTTTTTTATTAAGTTTGCTTCCATTTTCAATAAAGTCACGATTAAATATATTTGCAATTATTTTATTAAATATTCTGATAATTTTTAATATTTTAAATATAAATTTTGTGGCTAATAAGTTACGTCTGAATATGTCAGTTCAGTCTAATAAAAAAGCTGTTGTGCTAGTTGGTTACTTGTTACGAACTTTTCAGTTCATCGCATCAATAACTGCAAAATCCATAGAAAACAAGAATTTTATCGTTGAAAATCCCTCCCCAGTGCACTTAAATTTCCCAAATCACGAAAATAATCCAAACAGAATCCCTTAATTGAATTCATAAATCAGTGTGACTAAGAGGATGCTTAAGAATTCATTCAGGGAAAAAAGGGCAAGGGAGACAAGGACGGTGTCGTGTAATACACATGTACATACACTGTCCGATTGTGTCGCACAGTATGTGCAATCAATTTGGATACTATATTTGAAAAAGGGAGAAATCTCGAGAGGATATGCGCTGCTGCTGACCGGTGGGCTGGCATCAAAAAGGGCAGATGGAATTGACCCTAGCACTTTTTCTCGGAGACACTCATGAAATATTACTTCCTTTGATATGTGAGATGGATCTCCGATTGAAAATTCTTTACTCATCTCGCATTGGAATGCAACAAGCAGAATAATGTGTCGGGTCAACAATTTAATAAATGACTTATTTTTTAAAAGAGAAATTCATACGATATAGAAAGCATTTTCACAAATTGCAAAATCTCGACTCTTATTTTGTGGCAGACTATTATAATAATGTCTTTCTATGGCTAGCCAACAATATTAATACAGGGTACATGCTATTTAGAAACAGGTTTTCGTTTGTTTTCAACTAGAAATTAAATACTGTAAACATTGATAGGATTTACGATAAAATTATGAGTAAAATTAAAATTGTATATAATATAGACCAGAGCATATTGGCGCATTCGTTTGCAAAATTGTTTTAATTCGTAATTTGTTTTTTTAAATATCCGGAAGGCTTGCCTAATTATAAAAGTGTAAGATGACACTCGATATTTGTTTGATGTTATTGTTTAAACAACGAAAAATTAATTAAGCCAGAAAAAATGCCTTTTTTGCAATGAATTAATTTTTTTTATATTTCTTAGGATATTTTGAATAAAAAAAGTCCTTACGCCCATCATCGTATCTTCAACCCTTTAATTGTTATGAATTTTTTAAAATCCAAAATTAACGAAAATTCAAATTTTCTTGAATTAAATAATATACCTTAAAATTTAAAATGCTATAATTTTAAATTTTTTACCAAATATTCAAACTATAACAAACAAAATAACCTAAATAAATTTTTAAAATTTTGTTTGTTGTTATGTTTTTTTTTACGTTATAACAATATGCTTCCTACGCGCCACGATGCCACGAAAAAGATTGTTCACTAGTATTTTCAATAAACAACAAATTAAATCGCACAGTCACGTTATCGTTTCGATGAAGAGTTGCATTTATTAATTTTAAATATGTAACAGGTTTCGGACACTTCACTAACGCCTCGCCATGATCACAAAATAAACACTTTTTGTCGTCAGATAATATAATTTTTTTTGAAATTAAAGGGTGGTACAATTATCGCCATCTATGTATAATGTACTGAATACTTGCTTTGTTACAAAACCGCTGGCGCAAGTGTCGTAGCCTTAATTGTGGATGTTTAATGCCAACGAATAGTGATGACTTTATTAGCTTTCTGGTGCCATCGCCAACATTCGTATCAGTTCGAAGTTTTCTAATAATAAATATTTAATATCAGTATCATCTAAATATCCTAAAAATGGCCGTTTTTAATGTCTCTTGTATATTATCTACTATTGTAGACAACTACACATGAACCATGTTTTAATGTTTTTCAAATGAAATTAGGAATTTGTATAAAGACAAGGACTCTAATGTCAAATCATCAGGTTTGCAATAAGTTTTATTTTAGCATGGAATTTATTTGCCTTTAGTGGCTAACGTTACAGAATTTTGCAATATCTCTCTAATGACCTGTAACTGTAGCCTTTCTAATAAGGTTTAAATTATTTTACAATTGTAAACAAAAACGGAAAGTTGAAAACATTCATTCTTCGATAACTATCGTTCTAGATCCTTGTTAGGGTTTTTGCGCGGTCTCTAATAAAATAATTATGGGGCCGGCCTACTCCAACAAAACGTATGATCATTCAATCACATAAGCATAACGTCATCATCCTCTTACCCTCTGGATATAATCTAAGTGTTCATATACACTTGATCGTCAATTGAATGCAATTTCTTGTAGCTGGGGTCGCGCCCTCAAATGATATAACGGAACAATCATTGATTCAATTTGGATTTTTTTAGGTGTAACGATTATTTGACGCCCGTCACTACTCGGATACTCGCTACTTTTAATGAAATATGCTCTCCATTGGGAATATGTGTGTCGAAGGGAAGCGAAATTAAATAGTGCAACGCGACGATGGGAGGAAGTTCGCTGCATACTGTTTAAATTCGGCTGAATATAATTCCCCTCTATCATTTTATAAGTGTCAGTATTTACGAGAATCGATCGAACACGTGTTAAAGTCAATTTTGACAACGAGTGATGGATTTGAAGCAGCTCTTTTATCAATAAAGACGTATCATGATAGTGACAAAGTTTTTTTATAAAAAATTAAATGTTTACAAATATTTTTGAGCAAAGCTTCATTTTTATTCAATTTTGTTATGTAAAATATTCAGTTAAGCAGTGCTGACACCTTAGTTAAAGCACCTACATCAATGAGCACGAGGTGTAACAGGTTTATTCGAAAAATACAGTCTTAGTTAGGTAGCCCATAGATTTAAATTAAAATACCACAGGCTATGGTGAAATTCGTATTTATATTAAGAGAGCCCACTGTCAATTTCGACTGTCATCTGATAACGAAATGAAATATACTTCAAATGCATGTAACAACATTATACTTTACTAAATTGCACCTGTGACAATCCCTACCCTGAGCAAAGTGGTTAAAAAAATTATTTTATATTCAAAAAAGCACATAAGACGTGACAACGACTATTGGATTTGCCCTGAAAATTACAATCCTAATTCATTGTGAACCTATGTTGATTTGAACATTTTTCTTTATTTTCACATTTTCTATTTAATTAAAATGTTTATTTTCATACGCAGGTACTATAAACTATTCCAATTTCATAACAAATTCAATGTATATCGTAATAACAAAATTGCTGAATTGTTATTTTAGAGTGAATGGACTTTTCTTTACAACTGTCGTACTCAATATATATTATTTATTTATAATATTTTGTTTAACAAACACTATCCATATGCTGTTAAATGTAAATTGGTAAGAAACATTATCATAGAATCAGAAAACAAATTATTGATCATATTTGCAATTGTTCTATTTAAACTCATGCAATGGTATTGACTTTCCTTCCCTCTCTGATGTCGATAATGTTGAATAAGGATTAGTTTGATTTCTAGTATTATTTTATAATTTATCATGTTATTTGATAATGAAATAATAATTTTAATGTAATTATCATTGTAATTGACAAGAGACCAGTTTGGAAAATACATAAATAAATAAATAACAATAATAACAGAATGTAAATTATATATTAGAACTCACAACCCTGAAAATTAGAGTCAAAGATATTTAAAAAAGATACGAAATTAAAACAACATTTATTAAAATAAATAATTATAACCGAAGCAAGTAATTTTAATTACATAACAACAACTAACAACTAATTTAATGTAATTCAATAACAAAATATCTATACAACGATAAATGGTGCTCTCAACGTGGGGCTATAAAATAAAAGTAAAATGAAACAGTGATAATAAAAATAATAAAGAACTAGTATATTATATTAAAATAGTTTGTTGTTGATTGAAATAGTACTTAAACAACACCAAAACTAGAATGAAGATATACAGGGTGGGTAACTCATACAGTCCATCCTATTATTTGGCAGTTTTCAGTGGATGTAAAATGCCGAAACAGGTCAATTTTTTTTCCAAACGGGACCCATTGTTACAATACAGACATCAGTCATGTGTTAATTCCCACTTCTCCAAGACTTTAATTTTAAATATGAAATATACATGTGTGTGATATCATTAGAAAGATATTGCAATAAACTAATTTGGCATACAATCATCCGTCTTTTTTTGATATGAATTTATGTTTGTGAAAGTTTTAATTTAATTAAAGTGTATTTACCTCTATAAAATTAATTACATCTTCTATGTTTGGTAAATGGGTTTTATTTGGGTTTTATTATGTACCACACATTGTATATTTTCTAATTAAAACTAAAGGGTTGAACAAGTGGAAGGGAGGCGACTGACACATGACAGATGTCTGTATTGTAAAAATGTGTCCACTTTGGTTTAGCATTTTCTTAAAATCCAAAGAATACTGTCAAATAACAGGGTAGACTATTTTGATTGGTCCAATCTATATAATGCTTGGTATTAAGGGTTTCCAGACGTCCCTCTCTAGGTGTAATTATCCCACTTTTTCACTTGCTGGGACGCGTCACGCCACAGAACGAACATGTACCGCTTTCGACCAAAATGTCACGTTTTCATTCAAATGTCACCCTTTTGAAATATCCAAAGTTATAAATAAAGAAACATTTGAAGTAATATTAAATAATAAAAAAGTCAACACCCTGTATCTCATAAACGACAAAACATGTCACACATGTTTATAGGAGCTTTTCTTCTTAACATTGAACGACGAATCGCCCACAACAATATTTCAAATTACTTTGGAAACACCCTGTATTATTATCAATCATAAAAAGACAGGAATGGTTCTTTTCACAAGTAAAAGGTTGAAAATGGAATTAAAACCTCCAGAACTCCTAAACACAAAACTAAACTTTACAACAGAGGTGAAGTACCTAGGTCTCACCTTTGACAGCAAGTTAACATGGAACTCGCATTTAGAAAACAGAGTTAAAAGAGCATAGATTGCTTATGAACAATGCCGCCGAACCCTGGGGCGCACCTGCAGTTGTCTGCACCCAAAAATTAACAGCTATCCGTAAACTAGAACAAATTCAAAGAATAACATGTCTCAACACAACAGGAGCCATGAAAACAACACCGACTAGAGCCATGTAAGTCATTCTTAGTCTAACTACCCTTGAAATTTATATCAAGGAGGTTGTTTTGACGATAATGACACGCCTCCGCACGGTCGGAATAGAACCTGATGTAGGATCTGGTGAGGCAAGACGTCACTTTGGTCAGGAGGCGCTGGATACGCTCCCACTGTTCCAAAATATATCTTTCATAAGCCATATAAAGTTATAATACGGTTCTAAAACAAAACAAGGCTCAGGATGTGGAATATACTCCAGATTCTTAAACCTAAACATAAAATGGGCTGTGAGCAATAGTGCCAGTGTAGTTCATACAGAGCTAACGGGGATTCTCATAGCAGCAGAAGAAATAACCAGAAACAATATCACTCAAAGGAACATGCTTATCTATATAGATAGCAGACAAGCACTACTCACCCTGAACAGACCACAAATTTATTCAGGGTTAGTATTAGAGTGTCACGAAGCTTTGGTCGAAATATCCATCAACAACGTGGTCACCTTAAGATTGATTAAAGATCAAGTCAAATTGAAAGGTAACCGTCTTGCTGATTCACTAGCCAAAAAATCAACCAACCAAATACTTTTTGGACCTTATATTGGCCTGACAAAATCGGTAGTGACAGACTTAATCAAAGAACATTCGCTTGTGAAATTCAAGGAAAGATGGGATGAAACAAGAAACTGCAGAGTTGCCAGGAAGCTCTTAGGTTATTCTGACAACACTGCAGCAAACAAATACTTGACTATGACTAGACAGAATCTGCGCCTAGTCACAGGCATTTTGACTGGTCATTTGCCAAGTAAGAAAGCATCTCCAAATCATGGGACTGTCAGAATCCGCACTCTGCAGAGGGTGCGAACTAGAAGATGAGACCATCGAGCATATCCTTTACGATTACTCGACGCTCTCATTTATTAGAAGATTTGTGTTCGGCGAGTATCGGCTAACACCGGCCGATATAAGAGAAGCATCTCTTGGCGACGTTGTCAACTACGTTAAATCTGTAGGCTGGCTCACGAGCTAGGAGGAGGAGATGCACAATGGGCCTAAATGGGACCCTCCACACATTACAGATACAGATACATCCTGTATTAATATATTATAAAAAAATATTTCACAATTTATAATTTACTGCCCAATATGTCCAAATCAATTTAATTTTATGATATTGTGCTACCGGACTTTACGTGTACATTGTACAAGCGCCTCACGTAATTTAATATGCAAAACATGGGTAAAATAAGACCTCATTTTTGCCAATAAATACCTATTTTGTATGCGTGTAGTAGAATTCATTCATATTTATCTGACAATGTGTGATTAATATGAACCCTGTCGCTACTGTTGGTATGCTAATGTATTGGGACCGTGCGAAAATATGAATGACATATTTTTGTTATGATAATTGCATGTGGACACTCCTTATATTGTTTTATTATGTAGTACTGATCTGTGCTCCGCATTACAACTGATTATTAAATACTACGTGGAAATGGAGGTACATTTGTAATTGTTGTACTGTTTGGCATTTGCTTATGCGGACGTGATAACGAGCCTGAGGATTATGAATTATTAGGCCACTGAGTTATTAGAAAGTCAATAACCTTTATTATTACGTGTGTCTTTTAAGCATAAGAATATTTCCAAATGAGATTCTTGTTCTCTTTTGAAGTGAGAGCAATATAATTTATAAATAAATAAATAAATTCTTTATTGCCCAACAGATATAACATCCAAAGATAGGACAAAATAAAACATTAATAGATTTTTAATAGTAAATATTGATAAGTACTAAGATAAATAATAATAACAAAATATATAAAAAGCTAGAAAAAATTAAAATAAAAATTATAAATTGGATTAACTCTGCGCAAAACATGTGCAAGTTTTTCAAAAAAAAAAAGATATATTACAATTCAGAAATAAGTACTAAGATAGTAATAAATAATAATAACGACATAAATATAGAGCTTAAAGTAAAAATTAAAATTAAAAATTGAGATTGACTATTTGCAAAACATGTGCAAGTTTTTCAAAAAATGTATCACAATTCAAATATAAAATAATAACATTTCGGCACATAATATATATTGGTGATTTCATTAGCAGGTTAGTCCTAGGAATAGGAAGAGAAACCGTGATGGATGTCGTGTTACAAAAAATAAAGTCCGTCGAGTAGAATAGAACAATCAATTATATTATGAAGTATTTTATAAATTGTAGAAATTGACATTAATTTTCTTCTATTTTCAAAGCATTTTCATCAAATCCGTGGGGAATAGACTTAATAATTAAATAAAACAATAACGAGTTACCCCAATTGGTACCAATTATTTCCCATAAGTTTGATACTTAAGTTCTAATTAAACTAAAATATTAAAATAATTTTTTACTAAATAAACAAGCATATTTCTCAATAACTATATTATAATATTAAAATACGAAAACTTGAACTATTTTCTTTGTTTAAAACAGATTTGTTTTGAGGCATCATAACACAAAAGAGAGAAATAACTGATAATTGCAAACCAAATCCTTATGCTGCGATAAAATAAGACATCTAGCTACCAACCAGCTGAGAGTATTTGGGGCAGTGTTGCCACACGCGTTTTTAATTCGTTCCCCATCCCGCATGGAGCAAAAAAACCTATTGAAATCTAGTTATTATGCTAGATCATCTATATACTAATGCGCATGCAAAGTCATTGGGGCATACTTTTGAAGATTGGTGCAGGGCCAAAAGATAGTTTTAACCCATGACAAAACACTGTTCTGCACCTCTGATCAACACGAAAAAAAAAACGTAAACACACGAAATTCTCCACTAACAAAAATTCACCAGTCACAAGTCAACTGTCAACGCCAGGCGGGCAAATTCTCCGCAAAATTTTATTCTCCACCAAATTCTCCGAATCTTTTCAAATTCTCCAAACAATAATTTCGGACTAGTAGAGGTTCCAAAAACTGAGCAATGCTTTGAGATGCGATGATCGTAAACGCTGTTTAACTTTACAGGACAAGGTCCAAATCTGGAGAATCGTCGATCGATTAAAGGGAGTTTCAATAGAAGAGAGTTTGACAGTAAGAAGTAGAACGTCAAATTAATAATGATAAAAGAAGAAGGTTTGATGAATGACCTAAAAGAAGAAGTTAACTATGAAATACAAATGAATACAAATCAAGGAGTTCAAAAGTGTTCACAGCTCACCATAATCGATTGCTGCTGCCTTATGTGTTTGGCCACTGCTAGGGCCTTTCTGGAGATTCTGTAGGAAATATGTGCTATAATGGAAGTGAGTTTGGATATCGGTTTCCATAGCATGTGGATGCCTGGCCCCTTTTTAGTACGGTGTTGTATTTGTTTTAATCTGTTTTTCTAGGATTTCTCCTAAATATCGTCTCAGGCGTATCGCTCTCCAAATTAAACACAATTATCTTGTGATCAGATAAAGATGTTTTCCCCAATACTCTTCAGTTTGTAACTAGGTTTTTAATGCTTGGTGTATTTAAGGTAATATCTAATAACTCTGTTCTTTCCCTTGTTACAAATGTGAAAGTATTCCCAATGTGCGCAATAAGGATTATATTAAAAATATAATCTAGAAGTCGCTTACCTCTTTGATTGATGTCGTTGATTCCCACTGTAGTGTAGTGCCCGTTGGAGTCGCATCCAAGAAGCAATAGCAGAATTCTTCTCTGGCAGTACTTCACTAGCCTAGATTCTTCAGGGAATGGTACAGACCATCTCCCGCCTCATCAATTCTGAAAGACAAAAATATCGTTTATAATGTTTTGATTAATTCATCACTAATGAGATAAATAGTAAATAATTCTAGTTTTTAATTAGGTATAAGTAACTTTTGAACTTTTTATTAGTTTTTATTTGGAATTCATTTTAAAATTTTAAATTTTTAATAATTTATCCATGACAATGGATATAATATATTATCTATCTCTCTCAATCAGTTCTTTTATAAATTATTAGTGACTTAATTATTTTGGCAGGGAGTTTCTTTTATGATATATTTTGGATATTTTTCATTATTTATGTATTTTCTTTTCAGATGACAATTCTCCATTAGATACACTTCAAATTCTCTAAAAAATGAGCAGAATTTATCAATATTTGTATAATTTTTTTAAATGCATTTATTTAAATTAACTTGTTTCGTCATCAAAAACCATTAACACAGGTACAATAAAATTACATTAAAAGGGCTTACGTTATGTTATTACTAAATACGTAAAATTTTTATAATAAAATAAAAAAATTAAAAATTTGGTTGAATAAATTCACCTCTTTTAAATAATTGAATGAACATTTTTTTAAATTCATAAGGATAGCTAAGAATGTCAATATATTATTCGGATTCAGACAAAAGTCCAATTAAAGTTAACGTATTTAACCTGTTTTTCGCGATTATTCATGACAACAGAATCGGAAACTACGGGAGTAATGTGTAATTGTGTATTGCGCCAAAAATTAAGAGATTTTTGTTGAAAATCATGGAATCATAAAAAATGTGTCCAAATCATGAGATCTCATGAAAAATCATCAGACCTGGCAACCCTGGGTGTTGGTTACTTTCAAAAGTTCGACAGAAGAGGGGCGAAGTTCTTAGCTGAAGGACCTTATTTTTTAGAGAAGGAAAAATTTGCTTGTAGAGGAGGATAAACCTCTGGTTGGCGACATTTTTTTTTAAGAGAAATTCAGTAGATGAGAGAATTGTCCTGGGGCCCGATCTGGAGAATTGTCCTGGGGCCCGGTATGGTCTCAGCGACCCTGACTAAGACATCCAAAAGACTAGTACCATCTCACATGGCGATCCTGCCAGTCCAGAATATTACGAAGAAATATATGTATCGCACACCCGTTAAAAAAGCGTCACAACTCAAAAAATATAGTTTTGAGAAAAAACCGTTTAAAGATAATGCCAGGCATTACATCTAATCTTGTTGAAGATTAGTAAAGTATTAGTAAGTACTAGTAAAAAAAATAACGCTTCTTTAGGAGGTAGGGTGTTTAATTTCTGATCGATCTAAGGAATTATCTCAAAAATGGGATTTTTTGAGTTGTGACGCTTTTTTAACGGGTGTGCGATATGGCAAGAAGAATACTTATGGAAATAAATTAAGGAACTATTAAAGAGAATTGAATAAAGAATTATTGAGAAGATTGCTGGAAATATAAATTCTAAAGAGGGAAAGGAAAAAGTAATAATCGCTCAAAGCGAAAACAGAATAATCAAACAAATACAACAGAATTTTTCACACCCAAAAATATTATAGAAGCAATGTTCGTGGTATTGTCACTAGTAATACCACTAGAGGTCAAATTATTTCCGGAAATTTTTTCGAGCTCATGAAATTTTCTAAAAATATTCATGAGCGAGAAAAAATTTCCTGATATTAATTTGACCTCGCGTGGTATTCGGTAAGAAAATTCCGCGCCGAATTATGGTTGAAAATTAAATATTTTTAAAATTTATTTTTCGTTTCTCAACAATGCAAATTATTTTCTCCAAGTCACCAGTGAAACATAATAGGTGTTGTCGCCTTGATTGTTGAGTTGTCATGGTAACTAAGTGAGACCCTAACCTCGAATATAATTTCAGTTTTGAAGTTGTCAAGCGGCCCGACGTAAAAAAATGTTTCGCTGCAATTATTTAGGCCTTCAAATTGCTTATTTCTACTCATTGTAGTTGCATGGGAATACCATTTAAAAATAGAAAATAGTATATTCTTTAATTTTACGTAAGTTTTGAATAACTACAAGTGGTAGAAAATTGTTTTTCTGCGTTTTTATTAACATGCGTTATGAGCGCTTTAAAATGGTATGAAATTCATAACCAGCGTCAGCAAGCATCAATCGTAGGAGGCTGTGATCATTGTATTTTGACAGTTCAAAACATTAAATAACTCGCGTTTTGTAGCGATAAAGAATATTACACAGCAAGTAAAACCAACAAAATTCCCTATTTGTTTAAAAATGAATCGATTTGAAAATCATACGCTATGCAAAATATGCGTGAAATTGTCTGATGTAATGATCAATCATTGCACCATGACTTACTTACTCGGATTAATAGAGGATTGTGGCTCCAACTTGAAAAACGAAAATTTGTTCCGAATTGTCCACGAATATTTGCACCTAAACTACGCAAAATTTAAAGTGCTGAATGGGAAAGAGGTGAATAAATTAGTGTCTAAATATTATATATATTTTATTAGACATAGACACATAATTCAAAGCATCCAAAGTCCTGCATTTTCGCCATTAAGAAGAAAAGAAGTGGCCGAAGAATATAGAAAACACCTTAGCATTGTAACTAAAATGTATCAAAACTAAACCTATTATGTGAACAAATAAAAACCAGTCTATCAAAAATGGTCTGTTATTGTAAACGTCAAAAAATTTCCAGTATAATTCGCTGTTGGGTACCCCACGAGAAAAAAATTTCCACTAAAATACCTGCGTTGCCATGGTGATCTGTCAAAAACACGTATTTTGATTGGTTCAAAATTACAGGTGTGGAATTTTCATTAAAATCTATTATTTTTCAATTGTTAAATAATCTTATAATTTCGAGTCAATACAACCACAATTAAAATATGCACGTCGAAGATAACATTTTCTAAATCAGTCACTGTTTCCGTCGCTATGTAATTAAAATACTTCATCACAAAATTCAATTAGTTTTCATTCTATTCTATTGCTCTAACCTATTCAATATTCATGCCTTCGCAATGAAGTACAAAAAGCATTTCAACCAATTAGAGTTTAATGGTAAAGAAGAGAACCAATTTTTTAGCGATATATCCCTAAACAACAATTGACATTACATCAAATAAAAAGTTCATTCAAAAATGAGAAGAATTCTCGTCTTTGTAAACCTTTGATCAATATGTAATAGTAGAAGAGATACACAAGATATTTAAATAGGGTATGGTTTGAATTCTGATCCTGACAATGTACTGTTTAGAACAGTCAAAATAGTGAAATAGTTTGTGAATGTAAACGAACTTGTTGCGGACTGTAATCTTGATTTTCCACATTAGTTAAAACACTTGATACGTTTGTGAAACAATATTTATTCCTGCTTTCGCAGCGTGCAGTTACAGAATACCAAATGTTGTAAAAAACAAAACAACTTTTTTATCTGGAAGTTGGCGATGTTGCCAAACTCTACATAATATCTAGTTTTACAATAAAAAATAATTTTTTTATAAAAACAGTTTGTTATCACGGAAAAATGTTTACTAAAAGTTGATTGTTTCAACAACTAAAACATTAATGACTTGATATGGTACTATTGAAGCGAGGATAACTAAAAAATTGGAATTAAAAATAAATTAAAGTTTTAAAAAACTTTAAAAGTCGCTTTAATAGAAAAGCAAACTAAAAAGTAGAAAATAATTTTCAATAAATTTAAATTAGTAATAGTGTCATTAGAAATGTATCTTACTGTAGAAAAACGTGGGGTGCTTTTCTGTATCTGTAACATTTATAGGGTAGGCCACCTCCACGGCACTTAGGTCTCACTAGGCCCTTTGTGTATCCTGCTAAGATGATTGTCACCTCCTAAATCATGATCCAGTATACAGATTTCATGTAGTTGACAACATCGCCAAGAAGTGCTTCTCTTATATCTGCCGGTATTAGCCGATACTCGCCGAACACAAATCTTATAATAAATGAGAGCGTCGAGCAATCGTAAAGGATATGCTCGATGGTATTATCTTCTTGTTCGCACCCTCTGGAGAGTGCGGATTCTGACAGCCCGATGATATGGAGATCCTTTCGTACTTGGCAATGACCAGTCAGAATTCCTGTGACTAGGCGCAGATTCTATCTAGTCATATTCATGTATTTGTTTGCTGCAGTGTTGTCAAGATAACTTAAGAGCTCCCTGGCAACTCTGCAGTTTCTTGTTTCATCCCATCTTTCCTTAAATTTTACAAGGGAATGTTCTTTAATTGGGTCTGTTACTACCGATTTTGTCAGGTCAATAGGAGGACCAGGTCCAAAAAATATTTGGTTGGCCGCATTTTTTGCTAGTGAATCAGCAAGACGGTTACCTTTCAATGTGGCGTGACCCTTGATCCATCTTATTATAAGCAATAAGTTTCGCCATTGAGTCTTGCTTTTGAGATATTATTTGGTGCTGCTTGAAGAGCGTATCTTTACTCTCACATTAGATCACCTAACTGCATCTTGTGCCAACACCGACAAAATATTGGATAGGTGGTTGGAACCCACCTCTTCCTCTATGCCAAGGCTGAAGATCGAACATCCTAGCTATTGTTGCATTATTATCATTTACAAGTAAGAGCTTTCCAATTTTATTTGATAGTGGCATCTGTGTGTACCTGAATATAATCACTGCTATTTAATCTACAAGCAGATTTTATAATAATATATTAAATAATTACTATAATATATCATATTTGTATGTGAAACTTAGTAGAGGATTACTTAGTTGTTAAAAACATATTGGGTGTGTGAAATTATCTACTCATCTGAATTAAAGCAACTATAATTTACCTTGGTGTTATTATTATGGTCACTCGGTATCATACAAAATATTGAACCCATGCCACTCTCCAACTCATAGTGGCACTATAAACACACAATATTCATATTTTGAGCTAGCTACATACTCCTGCATAAATCAAAATAGTAATAAGAAGTGTTTGGTTACATAAATATTATAATTTGATTTAAAAATGTTTTATACCCCTCGGACTAATTAAGAAAAGGTATGGCAAACAAATTAATTGGCACATTAGCGATAATATGCAGTCAATTCATGTACAAAAGTTATAAAGTTTAGCAAAACCGACTTGCACTTGTTCGTCATGTCCATGTTCGTCCTGCTATTTTCAGTTTCCATTCTGTATTTGACTTTAGTACGATTTACCATTAATTAAGTAAATACTTATTTTTTGTATACTGTCATCTAATAAAAGTTCAGGACGTAAATTAAATGTTCATACCAAATTAGTTGATAAAAGTGTTTTATACTGCACAGGGTATTAAGGGGCTAACATTTAAAATGCATGGTGTTCATCTCTACCAAATATTACCATTTCGTTAAGAATCCTGCTTACTTTACCTGTATCTGTAGCTTCTGGTGAGAGATCCATCTCAAAAATAAAAATAATTAAAAATTATTTGAGGTCTACCATGTCACAAGAAAGATTATCGGGTTTGGCAATCTTACCTATAGAGCAAAATTGATTTTGACAATATTATAAAAGAATTTGCAGCAGCCAAATCCAGAAAAAACCTATTTAATATTCGTATAATTGAATGTGTTATTTGATTACTGTTTGGTTTGCTTTTCGTTTGTAAGAATAAAATTTTTGTTTTTGAAATATCTGTTGTTTCATTACAAAATTAAAATAAAATGTGGTTTCGCAATTCGTTCAAATGTTAAACGACTACAAGAATATTACAGCAAACCAGGAAATTTAAAAAACATATGTAACAGCTTAAAGTTGTTATTCTTCAAAATATTATTTATTAATATATAAGTACTACATATGTTCAAAGGGCGCCAAAATATTTCCGGCACGCGGGCGGTGATAACCCTTGAGGGGGCCCTGTCTCAGAATTTTTTTTTTATTAATTTTATTGAATTTATAAATAAAAATAAATATACATGCGATTCTCTCTCGACCAATAAAGATGTTTAATTTTTGTTATTTAAAATTATATAGTTTGGGTAGGAAATGGAAACAACTAAAGATGCTTTTCACAATTTTCTATATTGATTTCCTTCTGAAGCTCGGTTATTTTTGTGAAAATCGTTGTTGAATAGTTCCTATATTAATTTTCATAGGTTTTCATAAGATATACCCCAGCCTAAAAGCATAGTGTCCAAGAAATTTCTTCTGCGCCCTTTCTAACATAAATCATATCACAACAGATCTATACTCATGACTTTCATTAACTATTGCTGAATATTTAAGTCTTTTAATACTGAGAGATATGCCTTTACTATTTTTAATTAAAAAACCGATATTTGTAAATAGTATAGAATTATTTTTTTTTGTATATGATTCTTAAAGTATAACCTTTGGTCCATAATAACGCTGAGATATTTCATTTTGTTTACCCGTTTAAGAATGTTGTCTTTAACCATACAATCATGAATAAAAGTTGTTATTTTTATAGGAAAAGTCTTGCTTAACGTTTTGAAGTGTTGCATTTAAAAACCTTATTTGACAAGCAAAAAAAAAGTATCAGATTGTTATGAAGTTATTTCCAAATATTCATTTCCTAAATTATTTGATAGAAGTACAAACAAAAATGCTTAGCCTTTTCTACTAAAATAATCTAGTCGGAATTAAAAAAAATTGTATGTAACACGTTGGGAAAATACCTATTATTATATTTCTAAATCTTAAACAGATAATTTAAAAAAAGTAGTAAGTAATAATACTCTTTAAATTATTTGTATTTCTGATCAAGTAATAACCACATAATTTCTTCTTCAAAAGATCTAATAGAATTTCAAAATTACATTTTTAATGAGTTATTGATTTCAAATTTATAAAATATAACTGTTAAAATTTCCATTGCCAATTTCATACCTGAATATACTCATTCATATAAAGCATCTTTTATTAGTGGCTATTCGTTACTGCATATTCATTCTGTCCAGAGATGGACTAGCTATAAAATGCCATGTTAATTGTTGCATCTTTGTATCTTTACCGGACTATATAAATCGGTTTCTTCTATTTTTTTTAATGTGTATTAAACTTTGGCGTTATCGGTATCCAAATACCTAAGTGTATAGTTATTTAAATGTGTCTCAAGCAACAGGGCACAAATTAATTTCCCTTACCCCAAAATTAACTGAACGAAACAAAAAGTTAATAGAAAAGACCCCCGTCCTCACACATTTTGTAGTTCATAAAATGTCAAATTTATGTGTCAAAAACTTAGTAAACTTCAGATTTATTTGAATTTTTAAGGCTAATACCACAAGAAGTGAGAATTTCTTGAGAACTTCACATAATTTGTTAAAAAATTTCTCATTATTTTTATCTCACGTGGTATTTGGAAAGATTATGCAACAATATAAAAAGAACATTTCTTTTTTTTAGTAAAATAAAATTGAAAAACGATTTTTGATCATTTATCGCCACCTTTGTGACAATCGTCATATTAACGTTCCGTAGATACTGCATAATTCAGTGTTTTCAGAAACAGTTTGTTTGGAAGGCGTGAGGTGGAATAAATGAGGATTATCATTGGTTGATAAATTATAGTGTTAAATATTCAAATCAAGTTGTTAAGTGTACCTTTAATTATTTAAAAACCATCAAATTATTAGACGGGATGGATATAGAATGAAAAAAAAGTCAAATATCTAGGCCTAACCCTAGACAATGAGATTATCTGGAACATACATGAGATGGAAGTAAAACATAAGCCTACAAAGGCCCTTATGTATATATAAATAGTGAGGTCAACCATAACGTACGTGATTGTAGCCTGGAGTAACAGAATTAAACTAACTACAAAGAGAATTAATATCTCAAACATACAAAGACTAGCTTCTGTTTTATTAAATGTTGCAATGAGAACCTGTCCTACCGCTGCAATGGACATGATTTAAACCTCACACCTCTAGATTTAATGATATATACGTGTCAAAAAATAAAAACAATATTGAATGATCGCGAAAGAAGTAATTAAAAGAAAGTTTATTCAGGAACAAAAATACTTGAAATATGCCCCAGAGAAATGGGAGAGGTACAGTTTTGCGAAAAGCTTCAAAATCACAGTGCTGGACTCCATGAAAGAATGTCTCTAAGAATCTATCGTGCAATCAAAAAAACATACAATTTAATGCCATACAGATTGTTCCAAAAACTGAAATAGGAATGTATGAGCATAAACCCAAGTACTCTAGAAGTTTGGGTACACACCCAAGTGGATTTAGATTAGATTACAAGGAGTTGGACGTTGTTTGTCCTTGTCTACTGCGACCTTTTCAGATCTACTGTGCGACTTCATTTGTTTTAGAGTATGTCATCTAGCTTGTTCTTTTTTATTAGACTTTTTATTAGATGAGTTTGGCTTTTCTTCGCCTAATGTTAGAAACCTTATTCTAGCCAGGCCTTTACATTGGCACAGGACGAGGACTGATGCTTCCTCTTCTTTACAAAACCTGCACAAAGTTACTTCTTCTGCTGGATTGATGACACTTATGTGCCTTCTAAGGCGACAGTGTCCAGTAAGAAGACCTGCTGTTATCCTAATGATTTGACGCTTCTAGTCCAGTAGGTTTTTTCGTGAACTTGGCCGATGGTTCCTTAATGACCTGTTTGGGCTGTCTTAGTCTTGAATAGTTGTTCCATTATTTCTAGGACCCTTTTTGCATCCATTTTTTGATGGATGCCTTGCACAATGCCTTAGCAATTCCTCAAGAGAGTTCAGGACCTGTCATGGCCTTATCTGAGCCTTTTTGGTCTAATTCATCGGCCTTTTTGTTGCTCTGATATCCCTCATGGCCTCGCATCTAGACTAGGGTCACCTTGTTTTGACTACTTAGCTCCGCCAGGTCTTCTAGATAGTCTTTCACCAGTTGTGATTTGATTGCCTTTAGAGCTGCTTGGTTATCAGAGTATATGGCAATAGTTATTATTTCTTTTGCCCAGTGTTGTATGGCTATTAATTCAGCCTGTTGCATATTTTCCCAGACTCAGCAAAATCGTTGTTTTCGACTTGGGTCCATAGATTCCAATATCGGCTCCTTCCTTGGTTTCTGAACCGTTTATGTAGCAGACGAGTTCAGCCTGTACGGAAGACCCCTGTTTCTACGACTTCAAGGAACATATTCGTACTTAGATGATGTAACTATTGGTGGTGAAACTCAAACTGAACATGACATCAATCTCAGCAGATTATTAGAGGTGGCAAGAAAATATCAGTTAACATTAAATAAAGAAAAATCAAAATTTTCTTTAACTTCAATCAACCTTTTGGGCTATAATATAGAAAATAATACAATAAGACCAGATCCCGATCGATTGCGTCCACTGCTTGAGATGAATTTTCCCTCTAATCAAACTTCTCTTCGGCGTGTATTAGGTATGTTTTCCCATTATACAAAATTGATACCTAGATTTTCAACTTTAATACAGCCGCTTATTCAATGTAAAATATTTCCAATTTCCTCAGAAGCTGCAAATTGTTTTAATACGATCAAGTCGAATATAGCCAAAGCGTTTGTTTCCGCAATTAATGAAAAACTTCAATTTTTTGTGGATACTGATGCTTCAGAATTCGCTATAGCTGCCACACTATCGCAAGACAATAGACCGGTGGCATTCTTTTTGCGCACTTTATCAGAAACAGAAAAAAGACATTCTGCTGTTGAAAAAGAGGCTTATGCCATTGTGGAAGCGCTTAGAAAATGAAGGCACTATCTCATTGGTCGACCGTTCACCCTTATTACTGATCAGAAATCAGTAACATTTATGTTTGATGCTAAACATCTAGGAAAAATAAAAAATGACAAAATTTTAAGATGGCGATTGGAACTTTCCAGCTATAGATATGACATTGTTTATCGTCCTGGCAAATTAAATAATATTTGTGACACCTTATCAAGAGCTGAAAACCTGTCAAACGTATGCGCTAACGTATCGCCAGGACATGGAAATCGTCTTATTGAACTACATAAATCACTATGTCATCCTGGGATTACTCGTATGACTTACTGGGTACGATCGAAAAATCTACCATACTCAATTGAAGAGATTAGAAAAATAATACTATCCTGTCCCGTTTGCTCTGAAGTTAAACCACGCTTCTACAAAATTCAAAACAATTAAATGAAGGCTACGAAGCCTTTAAAGACTTTCATTAGATTTTAAAGGACCTCTACCTTCCACAACTCATAATAAGTATCTTCTTACTATAATTGATGAATATTCACGATTTCCATTTGCCTTTCCATGCAAGGATGTGTCTGCAGCGAGTATTATAAAACATTTGTCAAGTCTTTTCTCTCTCTTTGGGTTACCAAGCTATGTACATTCAGACAGAGGCTCAGCTTTTATATCACAAGAATTAAGGGAATGTTTTCAATCTAAAGGAGTGGCGACTAGCCGGACGACTGCTTACAATCCACAAGGTAACGGCCAAATAGAAAGAGAAAACGGAATAATTTGGAAAACAATTCAGTTAACTACCAGATCAAAGGTCCTAAAAATTTTTCAATGGGAATTAGTCCTTCCGGAAGTTTTACACTCCATTAGATCCTTGCTATGTACTGCTACTAACACAACGCCTCATGAAAGAATGTTTCTTCACAGTAGAAGATCAACAAACGGACAATCATTACCTTCGTGGCTATCTACTCCTGGAACTATCTTCATGAGAAAACACAATCGTTCCAACAAATATGAATCATTAGCGGAAAAAGTGGAACTTCTAGAGGCTAATCCGGATTATTTGTATGTCCGCTTAAAAGATGGAAAAGAAACGAGTGTATCAAATCGGACATTTGGCCACTAAAGGAGACGAAAGACATATTGTACATGACGAACCTGAAGACGTAGAAACACCCCCACCTGCAAAAACCAACTGAGACGATATAATCGAACTAAAGAAACTCCAAAGTATTTATTTATTTATTTGTTCCATCCTAACAGGCTTACTGGCCTAAATTACAAGGATAGACTTTACAATATTTATTATTTACACAATCGATCAAAACGTATTAATATACATATTAAATAAATATATATATAGATATAGGGGGATTAAACACAAACTCATATTGAGAAAAAAAAATTCTAAAAAATAAAAAGCAAATCATATAATAAAAGAAATGGAAAAACTAAAATAATTAAACAGACAAGTTCACAATATACCTATAAATTAGGTGTCTGAATGTTATTAGAGGCATATGCCAATCTACTTCGTGCAAGCAAGTAATATTATTTGCTAAACGTCTGTCGTATCGTAAATCCAAGAGCGCGATTTGCAGATTTTACTACATTTTCAATGTGTTTTTTAAAAGATAGTTTATAGTCATACGTAATTCCTAAGTCTTTGAATTCATATACCCGTTTTAGTGACTCATTATCCATACAGTAATCAAAAATAATTGGATCCTTTTGTCGAGTAATTGACATTACATTGCATTTTTTAATATTAAAGTCTAATTTACATTGAGCACTCCATTCCAATACACTGTTTATATCTTTTTGCAAAGCTGAACAATCTCTAACGGTTTGTATAGGCTTAAATATTTTTACATCATCAGCAAAAAGTAAACATTTGGAATATCTAATAACATCTGGCAAATCATTAATAAATAAGAGGAAAAACAAGGGACCCAAGTTAGATCCCTGTGGAACCCCCGATGAAGCGTGAAATTTACCTGAAGTGTTTCCATCGTGTTTTACTACAAAAAATCGATTTTGTAAATAACTTTTAAAAAGATTCATAATATTTTCAGATAGTCCAAAACGATAAATCTTTTGTAGTAAGACGCCATGATCCACTTTATCAAAGGCCTAGCTAAAATCTGTAAATATTGTGTCTAGTTGAGTCTTATTTTCTAATGAGTCATTTGCTTCGTTGATGTATATTAACAGATTTGAATTCACAGATTTTTTGGATACAAACCCGTGTTGTTATTCTACAATGGTATTTTCGACAAATGCATACAGTTTACTATAAATAATTTGTTCAAAGAGCTTTGAAGGAGCACACATAACAGATATCGGCCTATAATTTTTTATACTACGTTTATCCCCAGTTTTATGTATTGGGGTACAAATTGAAGTCTTCCACTGCTCTGGAAAGGCAGCATTATTGATTATCAGATTAAATATGTGCAGTAATGGGTCACGTAACCATTCTTGACAGCCTTTCAGTATGTATGGTGGTAAACCATCTACACCCGCTGATTTTTTTGGTTTAAGCTTTTTAATAGCTTTATTAAAGTCTGAAACAGTTATAGATTTTATTGAAAATGTATCGTTAGCTATATTTTGAAAACTTTTAAAATTTACATTGTAGTCGGTTGCATTTGTGGAGTATACACTGGCAAAAAACTCTGCAAAGCATTGTGCTGTATCTTTGGACGGAATTTCCTTATCGTCGTGAATGTAATTTTCATTAGTTGAACTCTGACCCCTCCTCTTGCTAACATAATTCCAGAAAACATTAATGTCTGTGCTTACCTTATCTTCAATAGATTTAACATAATTTGTATATTCTTTTTTCGTAAGATATTTTAATTTTTTCCTAATCTCTATATATTTTTGCAGTATAATAGGCTGAAATGTGCTTTATTTTCCTTAACTTATTCTTTTCCGCAATTAACTCTTTGATTTCTCTATTGTACCATACCGGAAATTTATTGTGATTTTTATATAATTTAAATTCAGGAACACACATTGAAAAAATATTATTTAAAATTTTATAAAAATTATTTAATGCTCTATCTACATTAGATTCTAAACATACCTCATTCCAATTAACGTCCTTGATAAGTTCTGCCATAAGATTGAAATTAGATTTTTTTAAATTATATTTAAAATTGCTGTTACTCTTGGCTTCATGTTCTGATAAGTTTTCTACAAATTGTAGAATAATTTCTAGTGAAGGATGGTATGAGTCCTCAATAATTAAAGGACTTGATGCATGTGTAATATTGCATGATTTTTCGTCTGAACATATTACTAAATCCAAAGTCCTTCCTTGAAAGTTAGTGACATCGTTATACAAGTTAAAGAAATTAAAATTTAAGAAGTCATTTAAAGTAGAAAGTTTTGTATTAAAATTGTGGTTGGGAATGAATGAGCCACTGATTTCCGGTAAGGTAAAGTCTCCGAATATAAAGTTTTCATTAGTCGCAGTAATGTTGTCCTGTAAAAAATGTATGCAAGAATCAAAAACAGCATAAGAGATACCCGGCGGAATATATATACAGGCCAATGTAATTTGTATATGGCTTTTTATCTTAATTTTGAGTATTATTGCCTCAAATTGAGTACTATTCTTTATTACTTTCAGTATTTTAAGCTTTTTTTTTAACGCAATAAGTACTCCTCCCCCTTTTACCTTATTGGTTATTTCTTTATTTCTGTCTGCCCTAATTAGGTTGTATTTACTTAAATCAACTAATTCTCCGTCTACTACTCCCTCTCTCAACCATGTCTCCGTCATCAAAACTACATCATAATCTTGTTCACAAGTATTCCTAAATAAATCATGAGTTTTTGTGTTCAATCCCCTGACATTTTGGTAATAAACTAAAAATTCGTTCATTGCATTAAGTGCCCCTGAAAATAGATAATTAATAGAAATTAAAATTAAAATTTTTGGAGTTATTATAATAAATCGTTTCCATAAAAATAGTCAACTAAATAGTTAAAAAAAAAGAATTTATATATATAGCAAACAAATTCATATTTTAGTTTTATTAAATTACGATTCTAAATAGAAAGAATAAAACATTAATGTCCCTATAAAAAAACACACCACCGAAACAACAAAACAATAATGTTTCTATAAAAATAAACCGAACCAAAAACCGATCTTCTAGATAAGAACTTGTTGGCAGTACCATCGCTCAATAGTCCGTAGGCCTATGGTGGAGATATGTTTGATAAATCTTGTTCATCTTTAATGTGTACGACGTCGTTTTTAGATTTAATATATATCCTTCCTCCTCGTGTCCAAACATTTCTCGGATTGAATATTTTTATCGCTTTCATAAATAATTTATAACTCTTTTCAACTAGATCTTCGTTGATGAAAATACCGGTGCCTTTAAGGCATCTTCTTGAATTGAACACTTCGTTTCTTTTTATACAGCTTACAAATTCTACAATTATTGTTCGTGTATAATCTTTCTGTAATTTTCCCACTCGATAAATGTTGTTAATTTCCAGGAATGAACATTTAATTTTTAGATTGTTATTCAATAAATTAATAAAAATCGACAGTAAGTTTTCGTTATCCATTTCTTTAACACCCATTAACCTTATGCGATTTTTTTTGAAATTATATTCTATATCATCCATTCTCTTTATGTTTTTTTGGATAGCATTTACATTGGTTTCAACCGTTTTATCGAGATTATCAATTTTATGACAAAGACTATCGAATTTTTCATTCATTTGTTCAAACTTCTGGTCAAATTGTTGTTCAATTTTGTTCATGAACTTTTCACATACCTTATTTATAATTGCTTCCATTGCAGACTCATCCATCTTTTGTTGGTTCGCACTTCGAGTACTCACATTCGTGGGCATGGCCTATTGACTATTAAGGTTCCAATGATCGATATTATTTACGGAAACTTTCAATTTCAAATACCACTTATCTCGAGCGAAATTTTTATTCAATTACACTTTTCAACTGTTTGTCACTAATAACTTTATGTGTTGAACAACTTTTTAAACGATTACTATCGTTTTTGAATGTGGGAAGAATGTGGTATAAATTATATTTATGTAGTTAATATTATATCACTCTGTATTGTTTTAATTTATAATTGTCAGTTACCAATTTAGTTGTCAATTTAATGTATTGTCAGAAAAGCCAGTCCTCCTCTGATTTTAATATTATTTATTTTGCCATCTACAAATAGATAATGTAATATCGAAATGTGGTTTGTTGAAGATGAATGATTTTCATAATTAAAATGACTTGATTGACAAAATCATAGAAAAAGTGTGTATCCGGCAGAATAACACTTTTCAAAATATGCTTCAAGCCTGATTGGAGATTCACTAAACGTTAAATATGATTTTATATGGCTCGGATTTGTGCAGAAGTGTATGGAAGATCGTTTCGGATATTAGGTGAAATAATATTTTGTCGATACTTGATTGTTTTGAGATTGCGGTTAGAAAAGGTGACATCCGTTGTGAGACATTTATTTTAAATACTTTAATGAGATCGGAAATATTCCATTTTTGGTTTATTTCTTGCATAAAATTAAATTTCCAAAATAAATCGTACTCTTCAAAATATTATCCACATCTCAAAGTGGTTCGAAGTATTCCTCCATTTCTTTTACCTATTCCCCTACTGGCTATTTTTTTACGTTTCCTTCAAATATTTTAAGTAATCTTTTTGGTCTCTAAAAATATAATATAATTATTCGTTCAAATATTTTTAATTTTTTACAAGATGTTTGGTCACGTAAAACTTTCCATAAGCACAATAACTTTTGTTTTTGTGCGTCATAGATGCGAAATAATATTCCTGTATCTTTGGCATCATTACAATCAACAGTGTAGAGATACTGGTGTCAATTAATTTCCCATATGTATTTTATTTATCATATAAACGTGGCTTCTTCTCTTTAAAACCGTCTAAGTTAGTGCAGTAAAATTAACAAATTATCAAAACAACGGCATTCATTCAGTTGACGACCGTTTTTAGTGCACCATTCACTTAACTTTTGCTCGTAAAAATCACACATCCTGCTTAAAACGGTTCAGAACGATACGCGAGTCTGAATGCCAAACGGCAGTAAAATCTAATCTAATGAGTCGTTTAATTTCTTTTAATATTATGGCCCTTTTTGACTCCTCGACTCTACGCATGCTGTATTGTTTAAAAAAAAAACTTTTATGAAATAAAACGGTGGTTTTCGTACTTTTTATTCTTTTTCCAATAGTAAGTAGAATCAGGAAACTAACAATCGGAAACATGAGAAATACCCACTAAGCAAGAAACATATTTGTGACGTTTGGTTACGTTAATTTAAAGTAAGTTTCGAAATGTTTTAATCTAAACAACTTATTGATGTAACCATTACTATTTTCTTTAACGGTTTAAGAAAACGTTGTTGGAATGTTAAATTTAAGCATGTGTTTGTTACGTTATCAACAAAACGTGCTAAAAACGCAGCATCAATGTTAGTTTAAAAACGTTTATTTTAACATTGGACACATGTTTTGTATCAACTTCTTTGCTATGTTGTAAACGAAACGTAATGGAAACATAGCATTTATGTTAGTTTAAAAATAGTTTATTTTTAACATCGGAGACATGTTTTGTATCAACTTGACTGGCGAGGTATATTTAGAGCTGCTGGAGGATATCATAGATCCCTTAAAAACGGTTGAAGTTGAAAGTCAGCGGGATCAAGATGGAAATCTTGTACTTGAAGAAAATGAGCTTTTTTTTCAGCAAGATGGAGCCCCACCTCAGTTTGCTGTGAATGTTCGGAACTGGCTGAATCAGAGATTTCCGAATCATTGGATTGGCAGGTGGGAAGCAATAGAATGGCCTCCACGGTCATCAGATTTGACAGGACCAGATTTTTTCCTCTGGGGGCACCTAATATCTGTTGTCTTCAAAACTCAACCAGCAGATTTATTGCATTTGCGACAACGAATAACTGACGCATGCAGAAGAATCCCTAGAGAAACCTTTCAACGGGTGAGAGAGAAATTTGAAAACCGCCATTACTACTGCATGGAGAATAACGGTGGTCATTTTGAGAACTTGTTGTGATTTCACTTCCTTTCACTCTAATCCGTTTCTTCTCGTTTTGTAAACAATTAATACGATTTTTATTGCAAATTTAACCAATTAAAGCGAAATGTAAATCTATTTATTGCAATTTGCCTTTTTTCTTGAACCACCCTGTACAAAACGAAATAATTCTTAAATGGTCGTAAGGTAAATACAAAAACCTTTCCAACGAGGGGTCACTCGGCCCCCTTGCTATTGAAGGTTTTTGAGGTGGGGGCTGGTGGGGCCATGGGGTTGATCCGACAAAATCAGTTGTGATCTAAAAATGTATCCCCCTAAGGATCAAAATTGACCTGTCTTTGGATTTTACCTGAATCAAGACGAGAACGAAGTTATCGAGAGTGGATCCTTTTCAAAAAATCACCCTGTATATTAGATGAAACTGGAATGTTTTTTTGCTTAGTGAGTAAATACGAGGGTTGCCTTTTATATTTCGGGATTGGACAATCCTAGTGTTGCAAACTGGCAACTGACAGCTCTGTCGTAAAGTTTGACATTTTTGAGGTAATGCGTGAACGTTTTGACATACGAGCACTATTTGTGTTGTTTACAGTAACTTAAAAGATCTCAAATTATGAAAAGAATTTGAGCATTGAAATAATGGTCCAAAAAGCATTATATTCTTGTCGGGCGGTTCATGTGGCAGGCTCGTCAATCGTGCAATCTGCCGTCACCATCTCGACATGACCACCGTCAGAAACATGTGCGAAAAAGAGAATGACGGGCCCAACGAAGACCGACCGATTCGCGATCCATGTCTCCGATCTTTTTGAATGACAACTGATGCTGTACGATGACTGCTCTGCGTGATGCTATTCTTTTGTGATTCTGATGCACCGAGAGATGATGATGATCATCGCGAGACAATCATTGGTTATATATGTCCACGCGAAGCAATTTCCTGGTAGCTACCAACAATAAGTGAAATAAGTAAAAAATTCGGTAAGTATAGGTAAACCGCTCGGTTAAACCGGAAGATTTTCTAATGTGATAGTTTATTATTTTAAAAAACATTTATATTGTTATTTATTTATTTATTTATACAAGGAGGCGCAAAATAAAGTCCCCTATTTGTTTTTTATACAAAAGTAAGATTAATTAAAAAACAGTCATAATATAAATGAAAAATATTTATTTAAACTCTAAAAATTTGTTTTGTTACACACTTAAAACAATATCGACCAAATGGCCACCCCCAGCATTAATGCAATAATGAGCTCTTTTTAAAGCATTTTTCATAACTTTCTCCAACATTTCAGGTAGTATTCTGTCAATTTCTTCCCAGATGTTGTCTTTTAATGCTTCTAGTGCTCGAGGATTATTTACAAATACCCTATCTTTGAGATAACTCCATAATTAAAAGTCTGGAACAGTTAAATCGGGAAACCTTGGCGGATATGCAATATCGGCGTTTTTCGAGATAAGGCGTCTAGGAAAAATTCTGATAATCGACGAATTATTTAAAAAAAAAAAAAAAAATGTACGATTTCGGCACGTTCTCGAGGTGTATATCGATTCATAATGAATTTCTCCTTAAATTTATACGATTTAAGTATTCATATTAGGGGCAGAATGATTATTCCTCCATGTTGAGGACAATATGTTTTAGACCTATCCTATAGGTAGATTTATACCCAATATGGATCAGTATATAGAAGAATATAATAATGAATGAATCACATCCATTCAAATAGAAAATGTTTTTGATTTCAACGCCTTTATTTCTTATAAGAATGGTTTCAAAATTTTCCACACAAATATTCGTAGCATCTCCAAAAAGTGCAATAATGGAAAAAATTTAAATAATCTTCCTTACAGAAACTTTTCGTGTACCTATATGATAAGGATATTTTTGGGATAGAAGGATTTAATACTCTGTATAATAAAGGAAAACATAACAGAAATGACGGTACAGTGATTTACATTAAGGAAAATTTAAACTACGAATATTCCGTTATTGAAATGTCAAAATCTTGCAAACAAAAATTTTAACAGATTTCATAAAACTTGTTGTATATAAAAATATATTTTTTCAATAAAAAGAGAATTCTCATCTCCTACATGAACTATAAAATAGCACATTCTTCTTCGTGAAATACCGAGTTGTTCTTGAATCTAAAAGAATAATAATTTTTAATTTGTTAGAAAATATAGCTTTCATTAAATTACTTTGAAATGTAGTCAGAAATCTCAGCTGATAATAGTAAATGTGGTGTTCCTTTAAATGAATTGCACAATTTTCAATTCTTACCATTTTTTTTCTCTACGGCCTCTCTCAATGAAAGATTAGATGTGGCTACTTTTAAAAAACATTTAATCTCGACAAGTTCATCAGAATTAATTAAACCTAAAAAATAGAAAACGTTATTAAACTATTGTTATAATACATAAATAATTACCGCTTAACATTAGATGATGCATCTAGGAACACTGAGAGGAAAAATTAGTTTATATTTAAAATATTGTAAGTTAGGAATACATTCTTTACATATTAACTGAGGAAATTTATTAATACCATAATATTATAATTATTAATAAATATCTCACAAATACGAGTTTTTCTTTAACAAAACATTTGTTACAGTAAGGTATAGTAGATATTAACAAATATACGTATATTTACATTACGTTACAAATTTTTTAATATTAAAATACAACACTTTAAATACAATAATTGTGCTTTCGCGCTCTACAAAATAAAGAAATTTTAATATACAGCTATGATAAGTTAACTATTAGCGAATATATTTTTTTAATAATACCCAGACTCAACGTCCCCTTAATGCGCCGATCTCAACGTTGCCATTTACGTTTTGTTATTGCGCTATCATAGGAAATGTAAACAATTCAAATTACCTATTAGGTACCATTTTGCAATATTTTTTCTATTTAACGTTAACATAAAACTAGCGTAAATTAATTTAAAAGTTGTTTGCTGTATTACTAGTGGCCCATAACTAATTATTGTATTATAAATTTGCATTTTTTTTTAATGCAGTATGCAGTCCCAGTGGGTAGGTAATTTGAGTTTCACAAATTGACAACATGGAACACCACGTGATTTCTAATTGCCATTTTGTTAAGTACGTTCTTGTCTGGTTACAGTTTGCAGTGCAGAATCGTTCTTTTTGTGAGTGACGCCGACATTAGCAGCTAAGTTTATTAAAAGTTTACAGTGATTTTTTATCCTTGGAAGTAATCATATTTATTAATTAAATTCTAATAATAGGTACGTATTATTTTCTTGAATATTGTAATTAAAGTCAAATAATGAAAAACATTCTATTCATGGGATATTTGCCATGTTTCAACTCAACTAAGTAAAGCGTCTTTTTCGAAAGCTTATTGTTTTTATAAAATTTAAGTACCTACAGTCACTACATGTTTCGGAAACATTGTCTCATCTTCTGGTGCCAGTCAGTATTTAATAACTGGCACCAGAAGATGGAACAGTATTTCCCAAACATATGTAGTGCCCGTAGGCAAATCAAAATATTAAAAATTTAATCTTTTGTTACTGTGATGTTCATAATTCTTCTCTCTAATGAGAATGAAACTCACTTTTCTTAGAATGCAAGTAGTCAAAATTAAATTATTTTTATTTCCTAATACTTTAAGAAGATTTATAACCTTAATCTATGAACATTATGAATTTTAAAATCAAATAACTACTTCCTTGATCCTCTAAGTCTTATAATAGGTATTATAATAATAAATTGTCTAGACTTAGGTACTTAATATTTACTTGCGGAAGGTTAAATCATTTTAATTTAATCCCAGTATTTTTTAAATTTATATTTCTTGTATTGTAAAACAATGGAAATGAGAGCAATTTGTTTTTCTATTTTATGAAAATAAAAATTCTTTTAAAATCAATATAAGAGGTAAATATTTATTTCCACAGGTGTCAACGATATACGCCATCAAATACTATGGGATTAAAACCCGAATCGCCGAATTCAAAGTCCTAAGCTTTACCCATTCCTTTAATAATGGTATTAATTTATATACATCATTTTTATAAATCTAAATATTTCGTTTTCAGCTAAAGCAAAAATCGGTCATTTAATTATAGGTGATTATAAATTTTCTCCGTATTTTAAAAAATTAAAATGATCTTTTTTAAAAAATATGGATCTAGCAATCAGTATATAGGTATATAGAATTAATAAATAAAAATTAAAAAAATTAAAAAATTATATAATTTCTTATTGCTTTGTAATTACTATTTAAATAAAATAAATAATATAGCTATATTATTTTTTTTTTGGTACTAAAATATTGATCTTCTCTCGTTTACGTATCCAGATTCTACGCTAAGAACTCCGTGAGTAGCAAATAACTAATTCATCGGATTGATAATTCAATTTGATGAGTGAATTATTTTACCAAATATTTGACTAAAGGCACTACCGCAGTACAGAATTCGACCGCAAATACTTTGGAGGCTTTGTCCTTAAGTGCGAAAGTTGCTATATGTATAAAAAAATTTAAGATGACTGCGGTACGCTAAATGCGGACGGTACATAAATCTGACATGTCCTCTTAAAATTACAGAATTTCATAATCATACAATCACTCGTTTCAAAGAAAATACTTTATTACTCGATTTTTTCAGCACCCTATATGGATACAATAAAATATTAATTGTCTTAAATATAACAAATTATAAAAAATATAGACCAGACTTAATATGTACTTATGTCTAAACGGTAGAAGAGATTGTTAGTAAACACAATAAAAAAGAATATTAATGGATTTATATAATTAAATCCAATCTGGTATTAATAAAACCCGCTACCGTACCGGATCATTGAGTCGTTCTTGACTAATGGGCAATTTAAAAAATGGATTCCTGTATACAAAAACCGAACCAAAGACATGATCAATTAAAAATCTTTTTGTAATTAAAATGAATTTAAAGGAGTTCTAAATGAGCAATATCTATTCTCGACGTACCGGCAATGCCATGCATCAAAAGCCCGACAGATTATCAGAAAACTGTATTATAATTCAAACGACTACTGCGGTTGTCACAACCAATGACAACCTGGGTATAAACTGTTAAAAGTACCGGGAGCGTTCAATTAATAATTATCCAATTCTACATTATCTTGACGTCCCAAATAAGTGAAGTTACGTTAATAGGGAAATATAATAATTACAGTTTTGAAATGTGTGAAAATAATATATTTTGCAATTTCAACTATTGTTACGGTTTGCATTTGGCCTAAATAGTATTAAAATAAAAATTAAATAATTTAATATAACGCTTATCTGTCGATAAAAGAAAATGTGACAATGTTAAAATTTGCATATTGATTTTCTTTAACATGTACCTGAATATATACCGTGGAGCTATAAGGTAGGGAGACGATATAAGCATCTTTTCCAAACATTTAAAACAGTATCACTGGGCGTGGCTTATATATAGAAAGAGAATATATTTCTAAGATAAATAAAGAATGTTAATATTTCTTGTTTTAAGAACAGCGGTCTACATGAAACTAATCTGTGTGCTTCACATAAGAACCTTATTGCCCGTTTCTGCATTATAAAGATTCTACCAAATAACTCGGCAGAACAAACTCCCCCAAAACTGAACAGCATGACGTAAATGGGAGTCAACTAACGCATAATATGCAGTTTTTGCTGCACAAACTCCTAATTCATGAGACGTAGTTCTAATGGTATAACAACCCAATCCAATTTTTTTTTAAAATTGGATCCACATGAGATTTGAATTTCAAATCCGTGTCGATATTTAAACCAAAAAATTTTGTAGAGTCTGTGGCTTTTACAGTATCCATATTTATTAAAATACCAGGAATATTACATTTAAAGGTTAGTATTTTTGTTTTTTTAAAATTAAATGACAGAAAATTTACAGTGCACCACGTTTTAAAGGATTTGAGGTCATTACTAATATTTGTATAAAGAATATTGACGTTTTTATTATGCCCCAAGATAATAGTATCATCAGTAAATAGAGTGAAACTTCCTGAGATATTTAACTTAACTAAATAATTTATATGAATTAAAAACAGAGTGGGCCCAAGAACAGAACCTTGAGGGACACCCCATTTTTCAAGTCTGAAACAGTTCGGACTAACTGTTTGCGACCTAAATGGTAGGATTTCATCCAACTCAAGGCCACATCTCTTATACCATAAACTTCAAGCTTTCGCAGCAGTACTCCGTGATTGGCACTGTCAAAAGCTTTAGTCGGTTCACAAAATAATGCAGCTACGGCCTCGTTGAAATTTATACTTATATAGGCTAATTCCAAATAAGAAAAAACAGCATTCGATACGTTTTTGTTGTGTTGAAAACCAAATTGATTTATGTCCAGTATAATATTTTGGTCTAGATATCTAACTAGTCGTGTTTTTACAAGTTTCTCAATAATTTTTCCCAGTGTCGGAATTAGAGATATGGGCCTAAAATTAGATAGCTCAGTCAAGTCTCCTCCCTTATATAATGGAACCACAACACTTGTTTTAAGAAAAGGAGGAAAAGTACCTTCATTAAAACTTTTATTTATTAAAATGGATAAAACGTCTAATACAGAGGTAGGCAAGTTTTGAAATATTTTTACTGACATTCCATCATAACCTGATGCAGTTTTGTTGTGTATGTCATTAAAAACTGTTAATATTTTTAAGAAATTTGTTTCTATTAAGAAAAATGAGTATTTAATTGGTGACGATTTTAGAAATTTCAATGGGTCAATTATTGTTCTATTTTTATTTTTTGTTAGATTTTCAGCGATATTGCAATAAAATGTATTGAAATCGTTAGGATTTATATTTTCATTGCATGATTTATGGGTACTTTTTCCTCTCAATTCATTAATAATAGACCAAGTTTCCCTTGCCTTATTTTTTGAGCTCTTAATTCTTGTATGATACTACATACCTTTAGCTTTTCTAATAAGCGTTCCATATAAAGTTCTGTAGCGATAATAGTAGTTTAAAAATCTGATGTGTCCAACACCTGACTTTCCTATCTAGTTATTATAGGCTTTTTCCGGTTATTTTGTACAACCTATTGCAGCATCTCTATAAATATTTAGAGGATAAACTAAATATAAACATTGTCCACATACATCTACCTCAAAACATTTTTCTATCGATATTCATTGAAAACGAAAATACTGAAAAATTTAAATTTAGCACTTTTTTATTACGGTCCATTTTAGAAAAATCATGTAAAAACAAAAATTATAGAGATCGATATCGCAAACAACTTTTAGTTCAACAATTTTCATAAAAATCAGAATTTTGCACATTTTGTCAAATTTCTCGAATACGGACCATTTCAGGAAATTTTGACATAAAACAAAAGTTATAGATAATAATATTAGAAGTAACTTTTATTTGAACAATTTTCTTCTACAAACATAAATAACAGATATATTCCATAAAATATAAAAACGTCCTTCTCCTTTCTCGAATACATTGTATAAAACAAAAATTATAGATAATTATATTAGAAGTAAGTTTTATTTGAAGAATTTTCTTCTTTAAACGTAAATAATAGATATATTCCATAAAATATAAAAATGACCACCTATAAAGTACCCCCCAGAAGTTCCGACTCTGTCCAAAATCTAATCAGTTCATTAGACGCTGGAATAAAGCTTAAGTTTAAAATTTGGTGTTTTTCTGTGTATCGGTTCATGAGTTATGCGACTTACAGACACACACACACACACACACACACACACACACACACACACACACACACACACACACACACACACACACACACACACACACACACACACACACACACACACACACACACACACACACACACACACACACACACACACACACACACACACACACACACACACACACACACACACACACACACACACACACACACACACACACACACACACACACACACACACACACACACACACACACACACACACACACACACACACACACACACACACACACACACACACACACACACACACACACACACACACACACACACACACACACACACACACACACACACACACACACACACACACACACACACACACACACACACACACACACACACACACACACACACACACACACACACACACACACACACACACACACACACACACACACACACACACACACACACACACACACACACACACACACACACACACACACACACACACACACACACACACACACACACACACACACACACACACACACACACACACACACACACACACACACACACACACACACACACACACACACACACACACACACACACACACACACACACACACACACACACACACACACACACACACACACACACACACACACACACACACACACACACACACACACACACACACACACACACACACACACACACACACACACACACACACACACACACACACACACACACACACACACACACACACACACACACACACACACACACACACACACACACACACACACACACACACACACACACACACACACACACACACACACACACACACACACACACACACACACACACACACACACACACACACACACACACACACACACACACACACACACACACACACACACACACACACACACACACACACACACACACACACACACACACACACACACACACACACACACACACACACACACACACACACACACACACACACACACACACACACACACACACACACACACACACACACACACACACACACACACACACACACACACACACACACACACACACACACACACACACACACACACACACACACACACACACACACACACACACACACACACACACACACACACACACACACACACACACACACACACACACACACACACACACACACACACACACACACACACACACACACACACACACACACACACACACACACACACACACACACACACACACACACACACACACACACACACACACACACACACACACACACACACACACACACACACACACACACACACACACACACACACACACACACACACACACACACACACACACACACACACACACACACACACACACACACACACACACACACACACACACACACACACACACACACACACACACACACACACACACACACACACACACACACACACACACACACACACACACACACACACACACACACACACACACACACACACACACACACACACACACACACACACACACACACACACACACACACACACACACACACACACACACACACACACACACACACACACACACACACACACACACACACACACACACACACACACACACACACACACACACACACACACACACACACACACACACACACACACACACACACACACACACACACACACACACACACACACACACACACACACACACATAAATGACTTACTTGCTATTAAAACTTCAAGTCATATAATTTCTTTTGCTCATGATGCTCATTATGGAAAACATTGGCAGTTAGTCAAAACCAAAATTGAGGAAGATCTGAAAAAAGTAAAAAAATGGTTTCAATTGAATTTGTTAACTCTAAATATTCAAAAAAACTAAAGTCTAATTATAGAAGTATAACTTTGGAAAAGAACGAAATCCTTTTTTAACAAAATACGTAAAATACCTTAGCATTCTTGTTGATACAGATGGGATGCTCACGCAGATAGTCTGAAAAAGAAAATGCGTTCGTTAATTTACAAATGTTATCAATGCCGCTATATACCTACCTTAGATAAAATGAAGATCATTTACTTTGCTCTTGTAGAATCATTGCTAAATTATGGAATAATTGGTTGGGGTGGTTTAAGAAAAAAATTTATAAAACCTATAGAGATAGTTCAAAAAAGAATTTAGTTCTATCCAATTATTTCACGATATGCAAATCTTAGATATAAGAAGATTATTTGTCAAAACATCTCTGACTTTTGCAATAAAACATAATATTGTAACATCCACAATAATTGAACACAATTATTTGACAAGATCAATTATAGCAAATAATGTTTACTTACCTAGAGTGAATAAGGTCAAAGATGTCACACTTATGTTATACCAAAATTATATAATAAGCTACCGCAATAGCTGAGACACATTAAAGACTTTAGAAGAGTAAAACACAAGTTAAAACAATGGATACTTCATAAAAATTTTGACGATATAATAGAATAAAATTAAAAAAAATTAAAAAAATATAAAAAAATATAAAAAAAAATAAAATACTTGAAAATAAATTCATTTATTAAAAAAATATAAAAAAAAAAAAATACTAGAAAATAAATTCATTTATTAAAAAAATATGGATTAATTGAATTATGAATCCCTCCTCTCTCTCTCTCTCGTTCTCTTTGTCTTTTTTTTTTACTTTGAATTATATTAGATTAGTTTTTAGGCTATAAATGTACTCTTTTTTAAATTTTTTACATGTGTTAAGAAATATTATTGCTAAGATTAAATTATAAAAATAATTTTAATGAAAGGCTATATACCATAGACAGGCCTGATGGGCCTAAATGGATTATGTACCTTGTTTTACTTGAGTTAATAAATTTAATCTATTTTCTTTCTTTGTAATTTGTAACTTTATTTTGTAATAAACAATTTATTATTATTATTATTTTTATTATTATGCGCTACTCTATTTCACTGGAAATGAATGAGCAAGCTGTTATTTTGTTAAATGGGCATTCTCAGTTTTAATAAAATACGGTATTAATAAATACCTAGTTTGTATATAAATATATTTTAATACTAATAATACTATGACTAACAAAGTGTCATCATATAAACTGACACCGGACAACTAGTTGTGGGTTGTTCTAAATCTTGTACTCATTTTTATTATTTTATTTTATATTTAATTGCAATAAAAGAGAAGTAGACGAATTTGTATTTTAATAAACAACCTTTTAAATTATTATTAATAATTATAAGCTGGAAAAATAATAGGTGCTAACTATAATGTAAAAATAAACAAATTCTCACTTTCGTCATTAGAGGCGAAAGCTAAAGTTATAGGATTTCTCTTAAAAGTGACAGCAATCAAGTTTTAGCTAGAATGGTGTTTTTTCAAAAGCAGTCATAGAAAAGTAAGAAAAACCAGTTTTCCCATTAGCTTCTCTGTGCTCATAGGATAATAGTTTTGTCCACGTTTGAATAATTTTTTCTACAATTGCTTATTAGTGTTTCTTCTTTCTTACGGAAAAATTTGTAGCGTGATAGGTAGATGATTGCTACTAATGTCCGATTAGTTATCGAAATCACCTGGTATATCTCTATGACGTGATCAAGCAAGAAACAGTCGAGTGAATTAGTGGCAATGTTCGAAAGATATAGAAGTTATAAATTTTGGATCATATCGTTGACTGAGGCTCTTTTGACGACTACCACCCACGATGGGTTAGTTGGGGCTGACGGGACCGGATCCATTGGACTTATAAAATGTAGTTTTTATTTGAAAAATTTTTGCGGGCATCAATAATTAATCTCGGACATCTACGTTACCTTAAATATAAGATTTTTTTTAACGCGAATTTATTACATTTATTGAGTTTAGTTTTTACATGAATACTGAACCATTATTATTTTAATAAAATAAAGAATAATCTGAGAGAGAGCATTGGTTAAATTATATTTGGGAAATAATTGCCATCCTACGTGTACACAGACAATTTAAGGAAGTTTGCATTGTTTCAACAGCTCCCACTATTTATTCTATGGTGGTCAAATTTAAACGATATGGGATTTTAGATATGTTATATTACGTTCTAAAATCATCAACCTGTCGTCATATAAACAATAGTTTATTGGTATGTAACAACCTGATTGAAATAACTAATGACAAAAGCACAGTATATTCACTCTACAAAGCTATTAAGGGAATGGAAATCTTAAAACCCAGTAATAGACGTGCGACAGTAACAACTTCCAAAAAACCTGTAGATTTACAGGGCATTTAGAAATGACATGTCAACCAAATGATAAAGGGAAACACCATTACTGTATTGAATAAATTAAAGAAAATATCATTAACACTATCATCCAAAGAAAATCTCTAATGAAACAAAAAAACATTGTTCCAATTTTTTTTTCTGCTTTTTACTTAATAACCGTTGAAATTTTGAAACAATGGTAAAATAACTCTATGTTAGCAACATAGTTTTTTCTTTGGTTTATGTTTATACAGGGTGGTCTTTAAGTAATTGTACATAGAAGTATGGTAGATTCCTCACTTTAAAATATTACGATTTAAATCAACTTGCTTTAATAAAATGTTGCTAATAAGGAATATAAAGTTAAATTTTAAGATTAATTTTTGCAATAACTTTAACGTTTTTGGATATGTACACATAAAAATTTGGAGAGGTTTTTGGGCACGAAAAATAATAATCTGGTACCTACTTCGATGTAATTTGTAGAGGGCGCTACATAGGCTACATTTGTGGCATAAATGTGCCCTAAATGAAACTTTATGTAGGCTTCATTAATGGTAGTATTAAAAAGTTAAAAAAAAAGAAACAATACGTAATAACTAAAATTTATTCTTATATTCTCTCTTTCCACAGAGATCGCACAAGTTATCAAATCTTGTGCAGCGTTATGCACTCAATCCCATCGTCTCATTTGGTAGTCTCAATGTACATTTCCCCACAATAAACACAATCATTTTCATTCCAGTCCAAATCACTTTCATAAAGTTCATTATTGCAAATTTTATCGATGTCAATATCTTCTGATTCAGAAGAAGGTGTAAGTTCTTTCTTTTTTGCATTTTCTTCTTTTGAATAATCTTTTTTCTTGCTTGTAATTTATTTTATAATTTTTGTTCAGTTTCTTCTCCCTGTCTACTTTTTTTCTTCTTCTCTAATTTTAACTTTCTCCTCTTTTTCTTTTTTTTTTTTTCTTTTCTTTTCTTTTTCTTTTTTTTTTCTTTTTTTTTTTCTTTTTTTTTTTTCTTCTTTTTTTCTTTTTCAGAAAATCAGTATTTTCTGTAGAGCTTAAAACAGTTGCTACAGTTTGAGCTCTTCTCTTTATTGGCACAAGGCATTGGATGTATTTTATCCAAGGGAGTGTCTTTGTCCGATCTATCAGATGCTGAAATTATATAACTCTTTGAACTAAATCCAGGACCGGCAAGTACATCATTTAACACTTTGGAACACTTTGATTGAGAACAGCATCTGTGGAGGCAGTGGTTTCAGATAAAAAAGCAAAGTCCGGTATGGCTTGCAGCTCAAACGGAATGATGCCACATGTTTTAAATCCACTAACACCACTATCAACGTTTGCTGACTTTCCCCAAGCTGAGCTAAGTAAAGTACCAAACTTAAGTCAAGTAATTTTTCGAGAGGGGTTATTTGTGATGTAACTGTTGCAGACAAAGTAGTAATTACTTTTTAAAGACTTAGAGAAAGCACGGTCTAATGGCTGTAGCCAATGAGCCAATGACTTGTATTGGAAGGAATACTTACTTGTTTTCTGCAAACTCCATCATTCCAATAAAACTGGTATGCGATGTATGACCGTAAAGAAAAAGAAGAACCTTTCTAACTTGTTTTCTTGGGGTAAAATGATTTTTTAACCACTCAAAAAATAGATCAGCATTAACATATGCACATTTTTAAGACATTCTTACTATAGCGCCTGGGGGCATACCATCACAAAATTTTTGCTTCAGATTTTTGCCTTTCATTATAGAATAGGGTGGCAAAAATATACTCATGCTAATACTAAAATTGTTTCACCTTTTTACCACAAGTAACACATCTCACATTTTTATAATTTTTAATTGCAATCACTTTACCTGGCTTGTTATTCAACTGTAAACCTGTTTCGTCCATATTGAACATATTCCCAGGTGTGTCAATTAAGCTATGTTTCTTTAAAACATCCCCTAATAGCTTAAAGCAATCATCAACTACTCTTTATTTAACCCTTTAGCTCTTGCGATTGACACTGACACTGAATGGTAAACAATTGTAAAAAAAAATTTAGGGCAATAACCGAAAGTGCCGTCAACATATAATTCACTTATTTCTTCTAGAGCATAAAGATTATTTTTACATGAAAACATGACTATATTATATATTTCATCATTTTTAAGAAGAAAATATTCGTCCCTATTAGTTTTTAATGTAACAGAATATAATAAACTATGAAATTCAACTATATCAGTTTTCTCATTGACCTTTCATATTTCTTATTTAATAAATTTTTAACCGAAGGATAGGTTTCTGATAAATGGAAAACGGCTTTCGTTGTGCCAATCCACAAATCAGGAAATAAAAACAAGGTGAATAATTTTAGACCTATATCAAAACTTAACTTATCAAGTAATAGTATATTATGCAACGATCATGTAATGATGGTTATTAATACACGAGCATTAACCGGGATACGAAACGAGCCAAAGGCGAGTTTCGTATGGTCTATGCGAGTGTTTTAATAACCATTACATGAGAGTTGCATACGCTATTTTTTCTACACCCGATAAATAATCAAGACCTATAAATATTATATTTATATTGGTATTGAACACAATAACAGTAATTACTCGTATTTCTATAAAAAATTCTACAAAATTGTAATTAATGGTATTACTTCGGGTATTGGTATTTCCCTAGATTTTTGCTGCAAAATATTTTGTACTGTATTTTCTGCTTTCTCCGATATGTGTGGAAGAGTCTTCTATATCGCTGATATGAGACATTTTAATATTATAATTATCGAAGTTTAGCTATCTACGAAAATTTAATACGTTTTGACAACTAAAACAATTACATAGAAACCTAGGACAAACGTCAAACAGCATGCTTGATTGAAAAATAGTAGGTTTCTATTGATTAAAAATCTGTATCGTAATGAAAAATCTGTATCATAATGGGTATCATTATGAAACGGATTATGGGCATATAAGTGCATTATTATAATACGGGTGTAGAAAAACTATTTAAAAGTTTAATTTTCGATTTTCTGTTTTGTGATGTCAAGAGTAGTCTTAACATTTGACAACATGGTTTTATTAAAAAACGATGGGTTGAAACTAATTTATTTGTTTAGGTTGAATACATATTGTAAAGTTTAAATGATGGAATGTTGGTAGATTCTCTGTCGATTTCAGTAAGGCTTTTGATCAAATTGACCATTCTATCCTAATAGCAAGGCTCGCTGAGGTTGGCGTACACGGAAATCTGCTAAGATGGTTTGACTCTTACGTAAGAAATAGGTCTCAACAAATAGCATCGGGTAAATACAAATCTATATTTATCATTCCTACATCAGGAGTACTACAAGGATCTCATCTTGGGCCGTTACTCTTTAACCTTTATGTCAATAATATATGTAACTGCTTTAAATTCGCGAAACTTATCATGAACTTTGATGATTTAAAAATTTATCATTCTATAACTTGCTTAGTTGATAGGATTTTGTTTCAGCAAGATCTATATAGGTTTTACGATTATTGTAGAAAACATAATTTGTTTTTGAATGCATCAAAGTGTAGTTATATACAGTATACACGAAGTAACACTTATTAACATAACAGTTACATCATTAATGAATCTACACTACAACTAGTGGATAAAGTAAAGGACTTGGGTATATTTCTCGACTCCAAATTATTGTTTGATGAGCATATATATTCTATCACTTGTAAAGCAAATAAAGCATTAGGGTTTATTTTAAGAACAAGTTAGGAATTTAAAAATTCTCATACAATCAGAGCCTTATATATGGTTTAAGTTAATAGTGTACTCATGTTTGGATCAATAATTTTGAATCCTTTTTACTTAGTTTATATAGATAAGTTACAATCTGTTCAGAATAAATTTATTTCTTATGGTCATAAAAAATATTATCCTCAAATAAGGGAAAACTAAATTTGATCGAATTTAAATTTAATTAATCTAGAATCACGAAGACAAATTTCTGATATAATGTGTCAAATACTGCATTGATATAATTAATCTCCTTTAATTTAATTGTCCCAATTATAATACTAGAAATATTAATACATTTTTTATTAACAAGGCAGAAACCAATTACTATTTAAATGCTCCCCTCCGTACAACTTGTAATCTCGAATATAGTTAACGTAGATATTTTCTTTCATAGTTTTATGCTCGTAATGAAAGCACTGTTAAAATATTTTTTAAATCAGAATATGTAATCTCTCTTGTTGATAGTTTTAGTTTTTATTTTTGAGTGGGTATTATTGTAAATGATATGATTATTGTATAACAGTACTATATTACTACTCGGGTACGGTGGTGTAGCGGTCTAACGCGCTTTATTCATTTATAAGCAAGTTTATGTGTCAGAGACTGCTGGGCTTCGAATCCCAGACCGGACCATGTGGATTTTTAATTAAATTGCGTGGTTTGGTATAGGATTTGATGTGTGCCGTATTAATAGAAATTCAATTTCTGTTGATATGACATGCAGATTAAAAAAATTCGCCATACATTACCGTCTCGATGATGTTGGGTGAGGTTTTCCGGATTTTCCTCACCTGTAAGTCAAATGGCACCATCAATCATCTTTAAGTCGTCCCGGAGCGCCACGGCAAATAATAATAATAGCCGTCCCTTTCCCCGCACAAGCTCAGATTTTGGGGTTAAAATTCACTCGTAAGGGGGTGAAATAGGGAGAGTATTATTATTATTATTATTATATAATATGGTGGACACTTTTTTGGGCTAGTCCTGTCTCTGTCCCGAATAAAAAAAAATGGGCTATTTACAAACACAAAAATGTAAACAATAACGAGCCACAACAATAAGTGTAGCGCTGCGATCTTATTTTTAGATCCCAATAATAATTTTAAACGAAATTATTAGATAATCACCATAAATATAGTAAAGAACAAACTCAAGGAGAAATAAGTAATTGTGCGTCAATTTTTTAAATACAAAATTAGTTGAATATAAAACAAATACAAGATATAGAACCAATTAAGTAACTAAGCCATTACCAATTTATAGTCTAAATGCAGCTCTATAGCAACCATTATAAATTTGACCCTTATCTAACCCTTCGAAAAAGAAAAAACAATCCAGGATGACACATTCAACTCTGCCCAATGAATTATAACCAAAAACGAATAAATCACAACAAGTATTGGCTGTAACTCTAATCTCATAAGCAACGGGATCCTCTAAGTTCGATATTCGCCGCCTCCTGGGGACCCAATTGCTGTTTTCTGCTCGTGTTTTCGCCGTAAATCAGATGCAGACCCGGAAGAGGACTTCGCCTTTTCCGATTGACAATTTCTATTACCCAAAGCGGGACAAATTAGTGGATTATTAGTTCTGGTGATCAATGATACGGTGCAAATCGTCGAAGGGCCGAAGAGGAAAGCGGGGACGTTGGGGGGATCCGTCGTAACAACACGTTACTGTTATCCAATTTAGAGTTCCAATAAAACTGCCAGGGCAAAGCTCCATCGATGTTAAGTGACATGAATTATCCGACGGCGGGGACCCCCGCCTCCCCATTTCGATCGCTTACAGTTTGAATGTACGCGACATGAAATATTTAAGACGGACAACAAACATTGTAGCAAACTGATTCGGGCGAACCGTTTTAATTAAAAAGTTTGTATTCGATCTTTCTGCCTTCAGTCGATCGCATTAATCTTTTTATTAGCGAATTGATTTGAGTCTGGCGGTTATGTCACAACCCTTGCAAAAACGATCCAATAGCCGCAGAAGAGGTACTAAATTGTTTTACTGAAAAGGCTTCATTAAAATTACTTCATTTTATCTAAATAAAAGTATAATAATAATATTTATTACAGTAAAAAACAAAACATCTGTGTACAATATAAATAGAAAATATCGATAAATAAAGTTAAAATAGCCCTTAAGTGCTTTTGCACTTGTTTCGGTTTAACATACTAAAAATATTTAAAATATAACATAGTTTTTAAAAAATGAAACAAAACAGCAATATAATTTAAATAAAACAACGTGAACAGTAAGCTACTAGAAAAAATAATTAACAATAGACAAAACCCAGGGGGGGATATCGCGCATAGTGTCATGGCGGCGCTGACATCATGCGTAGAGTTAGTAGAGTTGGCGCTAGGTAAATATCATATGACAGACGCACGTTGCAGTGGTTTTTAAGTCATTTATAGTGATTTATAACATTTTAAGCGAGTATTTGTATTATATTGTAAACAGTGCTCTTTGTGAGCGGTATTAGTTATAAACATTAAAAAATTAGGTACGCAATTTACGGATGTAACAGTAACAAAAAAAGATGTTGTTTTTCACATTCTTCGACAGTAAGAGGTTAGTCAGAAGTGGCTCAAGGGCGGCTCTAGTTGTGTGTCCCAGGGGGCCTTGCCTCTTCCTTGATTAACAATTTAACATTCCATGAGCCTTTTATTAAAAAAATATACTAAAAGTTAAATTGTTATAGGCAATGCTACCCATTCCTTCTCGAAAATTTGACGAAGACGTCCTTGCAGTGGCCTTTGGACGTGCAGATAAATTTAAAACAGAATATTATTGTGTGCTCCAAACACTTCTAATCTTTCAGTTATAAGAGGGACCTTAAAGCAAACCGTCACGTTAGTTCATTCAAAACTCAGGACCTCTTAACTGGGGACTCTACCCTTTTGAAAGCTAAAAATTTCGCAATATATAGCAAAGGTGAAATTATTTGTCGCAAAAAAATTAAATTTCGACATGATGAAAGAATTAAAAAACTGTCGGTGACTATGTCCATGAAAAATGCACTGACAGTTTATTTTAATTTTGTATATACACCCACCATGTATTAGTTATTAATATTTGGTACATTTATTTTTATGCTTTGCATTATATTATATGTATGAAAAATATTTTTTAAAAACCTATTTTCGGTATCTTACTTACACATAAATCCGATCTCTTTTATAAAATAAGTTGTTAAGTATATTCAATTGGGTAATATATTGCAGAAAAATGAGTCACCAGTTGCGAATCCTAAACCGGTAAATATTTCTTGTGACCCCAGATGCTAAATTTTTAGCCAGGGTCCCCAGTTGAGACGTTACGAGTTGCTCCTTATCATTATCCAGGTTATAGAAACTATTCTTTAGAAGTCAATTGTTCTTCAAAATTAAAAACCTGCATTCAAATTTGTAAAGCAAAAACAAATCATTAAAAGGAAAAAATGATGCTAAAATACATATTTCTTTTATGTATGGATTTGCGTTTATTTTCCTACATATCTCTTTTCTTAACTATCTCACAATATATATCCATAATATTATCGTTTAATAATAACAAAATTTCTGTAAATAGCATTTAGTTTCCTCCTTACACATCTAAGGTTTCCTCATACTTCGTCAGTATTTTGAAATTCGCGCCTAAATCAACTCTACGCATGACGTCATGCGCGTGGTCGTCCTATTTTTGACACGGTTGATATCCTACCTTCTATTTTTTATACCATGGACAAAACCGATCTGGGATCGATATTTTGGATCTAGAAAGCGAAATTCACGAATCTCTAGCATCAAAACAAACTTGTGTTGCAATATTTTTCGACATAAAACTTTAACACCTGCTGGAGATTTAACATTCTAAAAAAACTTCACTCGTGGTATATTCGTGGCAACTTCTTGCTTTTATCAAAAATTTTCTGAAGGATAGATCATTTCGTATAAGAGTAAATAATTCCTTCTCGGAAAATCAAAACGAAGACATTGGAACTTCACCAGGGTTAATAATTAATCCTACACTGTGTTTAGGGATCCTTGTAGAGTATATCTTTTAAATAAAAATCTTTCTTTTTAACAAGCTCTTAAAAACGGCCAGAGGAAGTAACAAAAAATGTATACTTTACGAACAAACCGTCATTGCCTCTTTGTTTGTGCCTATTTTTAACCAATATACAAAGAAAATCTTAATTAAAGCCAAATAGCACAAACGCATGGCGTGAGAGACATTCTTAGGAAATAAACGGTTTCAGTAGTCATAGAATTATTGCTTTCAGGCATGGCTAATTCTAAGATCCCGATTAAAATTAAAAACTACCATATCATCAATCACAGGATGTAAGGCCCGATGACTTGTTTATTAGATTTTACAACCGATAATTTACACCGTTCCAATACCAACAGTGGTTTTTTCGTGTTTCTATGTGCCGTTTGATTCAGCGCAAATCCTTATATGCAATAATTGCCGTACCGTTTTATAAATACTTATTTAAAGCCTTTTATGTGTATATTTTTTAGTTGTCTTTTATAATAATAATAATTCTAGGAATAATTAAACGCTTTTAACATGATATTAATTAAAAAATGTGCGTTCCTTGGAAAAAAAAAATTCGAGTATCAACAAAAACTGAGTCACCGCTTGTAGTTACTCTATGTAATTTCATAGCTACGGTATGGTACGGTAGCGGTAATATATTTACTGATACAGGGTGTCCCAATAGTGTGTGGAAGTTCGATATATCTTATATTATAGAAAATATCAAACAATATTATTTACAAAAGTTGTAGATATTATTAATATGCAGATTTTAAAATTATTTTCGATTATACAGAGTAATCCATAACTTCAGAATTGATCAAACCTATGTTTTTTTAAATGGACCATCCTGTATTTAATTGTAAATTTGAATTCCCCTGTTTTTGCCTTTCAAGAAAATACCAACACGTATGAGGTTATACTGGGTATTTTGGAAGTTTAAATCAATTTTATGTGAAAATCGTACTAGGTTCAACCCTCTGGAGAGCAGTGATCTCTCTGGTCACGTCGTGGATGGAGACCGCTGGGAGGTTCCACCATGGGCCGTGTCACCATGGGATTCATCCGACTAGCGTTTAGCCATCGACGACGTGGAATGAATGAGGGTGTGAATGGGAAAGTAGTAGGACCTTCAAATGGTGGTACAATAAGCCGCAGGCTACAGTGCTGCCAGACTAGAGACGGGTTAGGGTGTAGCACGGGAGGTCTGAAGGGTGTAAAACTAAAAAAAAACCCTCTGTATATCTTAAAAGAAACAATTGAACATCAAAATTTTTTTAAGAGTCATTTTTAATGATAGTCTACTTTTATAAGAATATACTAATTTTCTCCTAGCGTAACAGACGTGTACAGGGTGAGTCAAAACTCAGATACATGATTTTCTCAATTTTTTTAATTCATATTTCATATCACTACTAAAAGTACTCTAATTATACGTTCGTTTGAGTTAAATATTGCCTATCCCTAAACACAACAGTTTAGCGAGATTCTTAGATGAAATGTTAAAAAGGGTTAATTATAACTAAATTCACAATGTAATTTGATTTAAACTCCTGTTAAATATTACATACTAGTTACTAGTTAATCAGTTTATATTTTTAAGGTACCTGGTACAATTTTTTATCAACTGAATTTATTTTTTGGGACCTTTACAACTTTTTATATAAAATGCAATGAAAACGCTAAGAGAACTTCAAATTTTTTTGTGCATTAGGTAAAGTGGGCTTTGAAAGTCCTGGTCGATAAAAAATCGTCAACGATTGATGGCGAAGACAATATATTCAAATTCACTGTCCATAAGAAAATACCAGATAAACAATTCAGGTAGACGTGTGATGTGATGTCTAACAAAGACCGTGGGAAATATCTATTGAAAATAACCTTACTAGTCAAACAATATCGGCAGTGCCATCATTTAGTTAGCATGACTATCTCGAACTTATATGGTGTTCGCATCATTACTATTCATTGTTATGTAAAAAAAATATATGTAGTTGAGAATTACTTTGAAATGTAATTCGTGTAAACCATTTTTATGTACTTAAGTTTTGATTTCAATAAAAAAGTACATCTCCAAAAGGGTATTTTGAAAATAATCAAATTATATTTGAAAAATATCGTGAATCCTATTTTTTGTTTTAATACCAAACTATGTGATACAAAATCTTTGTAATTTGCATTCCAAATAATGCAAAATAAAGGAAATTACAAAATGAGGTCCAAAATTTGTAAGAAAGAAAATGTAATGTTTTGAGTCTGTATTATCGCCCCTAATTTCAATCAATTGGACAACGGGTCGCGGCATCTCGTGAATAAATTGATCAGCCATAGTGTCCCACTCTTCTTGAATAGCTACAGTCAAGTTCTGAAAGGTTAAAAGGAGATTTTCTCGAATGGATATTGCTCGGCCAAGATAATTCCATACATGTTCAATTGGATTCATGTCCGGTGAGTTTGACGACCAGTTCACTCTTTGGATATTTCCATTCTGCAGCATATTTTGTACCCTATGCGTGTGACATCTGGCATTATCGTCTTGAAAAATTAAATTGTCCCCAAATTCGTTACGCAAAGGCTGAATGCTTGGTTGAATAATCTTTTCACCATATTTGGTACTTGTCCAAGTTCTCTCAATTAAAAATTTGAATTATTGTAATTATCATTTATTTATTTTTTAAATCAAGATCACAATTTTTAAATTGGTATACTTTTTTATATAAGTAGCAAAATATCCATTTTGAAGTTTTAAATTTCATTCACTGCAGCTCAAGTTCGATGTTTTCATGTTTTTTACTCACCAGGCGCTCCTTTATTGGCATTTTACGACTTTTCTTTAATACTCAATATCAGCTAAGAACTGATTTCTTTTAAAAACGGGCATGTTTTCGGACGAAAACAATTTTTTGTTTACAACCTGTTATTTTTAGATAATGAAGAATGTATTCACAAAAAATAATCACTATACATTGGACGCGCTAAAGGCTCATTTCCATGTGACAACAATGTCGCGACTTTAGTGTCGTGACACTAAAAGTCGCGACATTTTTTAACATGTAAACTTCAAAGTCGCGTTGTCGCGGCAACAATTTGAAGTCGTGGCATTAGTGTCGCGATATCAAAATCATGTTAATATTTTTGTGACATTTTACACTAGTTCCAAGTAACGTACCTCGTGAAAACTGCAATGCCGCATTGTCGTGACCACGTGGCATTATTTACGCGTGTGAAAAGTGAGGTTATTCGTTATTCTATATTGGTTTTCGCTCGGAGCAATTACTAATAGAGGGAGCGTGAAAACGAGTTTGTAGGCGATTGTTGTGTTAGCAACATCTGTAGAGGAAGTGAGGAAGCGGGCACAAGGGGGAAGGTAAACATCCTTCTTCTTCAGTGGCGTATCATTTATCTATAAGAACACACATTGTCCAAACGTTTTAATTGTAAAAAAAAACTAAAAAAAATTTGATAATTTTACTATTTTTAAAATGAATACCGTCTTATATGTGTCTAATGCAGGAAATGAAACAAAATCACTGTAAAGGTCCAATTTTTTTAATTGAAGAATAAAACCTTAAATTCAATTTTATTATAAATAAATACAGGAGCGACTAGTTTCGGCCTTACAGGAACATCTTCAGGACTGTAATACAATAATATTTAATTATTATAATACGTTGGTCACTTACGAATAACATTAAATAGTATAAACCACAAAAATGGATCCATATTGTAGCGTTACAGCATTATAGAATTAAAGCTGTGAAAATAAAAGAGCAGTGCAAACGTAACTAAAAATAAGAAAACTGTGTACGAAATCTACAAGAGAAGAGGTGAGAATGAGCAATTACGAATGCATTTAAATTGCTTGGGATAACAAATAAAGCTGATAATGTAGTGGTATAGTCCCCGTCAAAGAAGGTCTCTTGATATGTTAAAGAGGACGGCGTTTTCTCTGTAAATCTGGAGAATGTAAGGATTGAGGGAAGACGAATCTTGCTGGCTCAGGTGTAGATAGCTAGAAAAAGGAGCGTGTAGATGAAAGCTCCAGTAAATATCGTCACTTTCGTCTAATTTTTTATTCTCAATCACCGTTTCGGCTTTATCTTCGAAATTCATTTTTAAAAGGAAATAAAAGTAATCATTCATGCAAGCATATAATAAAACAACATGAATTCATTATATTTAATATGCCAATAAACGTTTGTTTCAATGAAAAAAAAAAAAAACATATATGTGAATATAAAAAATATATAAATATATAAGATTAATATCAAAATCAATTTGAAAATACAACAGATAATAAAATGAAATAAATTAATACAAGTACAAATAAAAAGTTAATAACAGTAACACATTTTAAGTAGATAAATGTTTAAAGAGTTTATTCCTGAACATAACTAATCTAACGTTTTCCCCCTTTTTAATATTATGAGGGTTTTTGTAGTTGAAATGAAAATTACAATTTATTTTGGTCCTAATAAAAATTTAAACATAGGTTATCAAAGAGTAAAATACATAATAGAACTTCATAATCTTCAATCGTTATCAAAAATTATTAATGGCAAAACTTCAAACAATAATTAGATTCTTAAACAAATTTCTAGTTTTTGTTTTGCAGAAAGACTTTTTTGCCTTCTTCGGTTGCCTCTGCCACTTTTCTTTTAGTAGTTTCGAGAAACCAGTAGAACCATCAATTGGTTGGTAAAATTTTGATATTTTGGGTCTGGTAAGTCTTGTTAAGCTTCCTTCTTAGGAAGCTGTAACCTTATGGAGATAAAAATTTAATGTTAGATCAAAAACTCTTAATTGAGAATTATATTTGCAAAGGCCGTTTTAATAATATTTTCAAACGTTCTTGGAATCGTTGTTAACAGAAACCTGCAAAAAATATAATATTTTATTCCTAAAATATAAGAGATCACACAATGCACATTCATATAATATCATTGTGCTAGAAAAATACTATGTACTCGTAGGTACTGAGACAATTTAAAAAAAGTATTTCGAGAAATTCAACTTTTAATGTCATCATTGTACTTAACTTTTTTATTGCTAAATTATTAATAATGTCATTTTGTGTAGTTCGTTGTGATTTGTATAATATTTATTATAAAAACCTATCGTCAATGTTAATGTGCCAAGTTTTTTTAATAATTATGTCCTTGTTATAGTAAAAACACATTTAAACACATTTTTAAAGTTTTCTGGATTTCAGCTTTAAATTATCGTACAATTGAACTGACTAATTGTATGATCTCTTTTTTGTTATAACAGTCTTTGTATATTGTTCTAACTTTTTAGATAAACAGAGAAAACAGTAAGACATCTCAATATATCCTATTTCACCAACAAAAATGTAGATTAAACTCACATCAAACGAAAAAAGTCATTTTAGGATGTCCTAATAGGTTTTAAAAACTAAATAAAATGTATATTGCAACTGTGTTTAAATAAATGAATGTTTTTATACCTGACTATAGCACCAGACAAACATTTTTTTAGATCATAATGATTGCATAACTCAAAATAGTCAAAATCCACATTATTTTAGTTGTTCTAGTATTGTTTTAGCATAACGATGTAAACTCCAATAATAAATATTCACATTTTTTTGGCACGTTTTTTAAGGAAATTAAGAAGAACATGAATAATGTGATATTCTTTTTTAGTTTTGTACTATATAATATAGTTCGTTAGGTAGTGATTTAGAAGCCAATTATGTTCTATTTATAGAATAAAAAATCACTCATCTAAATATTTATACCTATTTATATTTTGGACAGGAAGAATATTTTATGTTTTTGGCTCTGAATGGTTTTCTCAAGAATTTTAAAACCTTCCTTAACTCTTTTGGGATATTCCATGCATATCTTAGAAGTTCATTTTGTTTAAACCTAAAACAAATTAAGTACAAAAAAATGAAAATTTAAACAATACACAAAATTAGTCTTTTAGATTAGTTAAAAAAAAGTGTCAACAAAAAAATGGCTATGCCTTTTTCCTTAAACATTCTTTTTGAAAGAAACTTAAGTGTCTCTACTTACCTATACTTGCTCTTTTGGTATTTTAGTAGCAGATGAATATAGTGTAGAATTAGTGACAGGATTGATTATTATACTTCTTTCGTCGAAATTACATTTTTCTTTAATATTTTCTTCCCCTGAGGTCTGTAATAAAAATGTTCATTAGCATAAAAAGTTATTTTGGTGGTCACTTGTTGAATTCCTATATTTTGGAACCATGTATTTCTTTCTCATATCAAGAAAAGGAAACCTAAAAAAATAACAATAAACTTTACAAAGATGTGATATTAAAATAATAATAATAATAAGTAATTAACCTTTACTATAATCATTATGAGACGGATGAAGACGAACTTGGCTGGAGTTTACTTGCTCTTAATTTTAATTTTTCGAAAAGAAAATAAGAAAGTTTAATTGCAAATTAAAGGTGATTGCCTAATGCACCGCCTCTGATAATTAGGTTGTGTCTGTACTTACTTATCTTGAAGAAGTATTTTCAACACGCCTTTTACACATAAAGCGTGTTTTCACCATATTATTAGAGATAATAAATCTTAAATATACATTTACAACCTTTACAACGTTATAAATAATAATATTTTCCGTAAAATACAAATAAGAAATTGACATATGTCGGAACATAGAAAAACTTGTCAGAAAGTGTCAGAACTGGCGCTGTCAAACTTGGCAACGCTGATCAAATAAGCCAATTACAGAAGAGGTATTTTCCCCCTCGGGGGGAGTAGATGTTGCTAACAAAATTTAGCGCGGGGAAGGGGGGAAGACTCCCTCTAGTAGTAATTGCTCGGAGGGTTTTCGTACAAGAAACAATGGAAAGAGAAAATGTTGTTTTCGATATCGTCATATCTTTTTGGAGGAATATGAGAAATCGCCTTGTTTTTGGAATAAAATTAATCGTTAATTTAAAGACAGAATCGCAAGAGGCAAAGCGGAAGAATATCTATTAACTATAACAGGAATTAAGGATGTAAAAACATTGCGAAGAAAAAAACAAGGAGTATTCGCGGCGCATACAATACAGAAGTACGGAAAATTAAAAATAGCAATAAATCTGGAAGTGGAACGGGAGATGTGTATGTCCCAAAGCTTTTTTGGTTTCAAGTTGCCGATAGATTCCTGAGACCAACAACAGAAATATTCTGGTAAGGGAATTAATAGTTTTTCTACAGTTAATAGCTTTATTTCAAAATAAGAAATATTTACAAAATCATGTGATCCTGCCAGTCTACAGCCCCTTCTCCAACAAAATGTGTCGCATAATTATTTCTTTTCTCACGGGCTTCGTTGCGGTAATTGCAATTTTTCGTAGCCCTTAGAGGAAGTAATCCCTGAGAATGTTGGTTATGCCAACTCCCTGGTATAATTTTACCCTGCACGAGGTCTTCTACGTCAGAAGTTATGCTATCATTAATGGATCCAATGGTCTTTCGAATCCAGTTGTGTAGTGCACAAGTAGCTTTCACTATTTTAACTACAGTACTTTCAGCTACACATATTGGTTTTCTGTATATACGAAATCGACTGGCTAGTATACCAAAACCATTTTCTACAATCTTTTGTTCGTATGGCATCTCTGGACGTCGAGGGTATTGTGTCATAAGATACGGTTTTAATGGAAAGGCATCGTCTTCTAAGATAACACATTCTGGTGGTATTTTTAGTTCATTTGATTCAAGTGCAGTTTTAAATGCACAATGATCGAAAATTGCGCCATCGACTAGTGCTAAAAGGACAATGCTAAATGATCCCTTGTAATTTAAATACACGCAGCCTGGGAAGTTCCACTTTCTATCAAATCCTTGTGCTATCTCCTTCCATTCGTTTTCGTTCCTTGGTATCTGAATCAATAATAAATTATTATACTACTATAAAGCTCGACTGAAAAAGAATTATTCTTTTCAATAATAAATAAATTGTTTTCTGGCAAACATATGATAACGAGGACGAAGAGGAGGATAGAACTAGTCGTATAGAGATTCACAATTCATCTATGGACAACAATGCTACTCAAAATTATTTAAATACCACCGAAATCACAACTACATCAACTTGCAATACTTCTAATTTGCGTCCAGAAAGAGCAGTCTCAAAACGGCCACTCACAATTCGATGTCGCAAGAAGCAAATCTCTTCAATCGATAATGCTGTAACTTCGTTACAGAAAATTGCAAATACACACGCAAATAACGAATTTATGGCATTTGTATTCTTCTTTTAAATACTAGTTTGAACCTTCCCAAGTAGATTATTAAACATAGCCTGGTCTATGCGCATGAAATTCAAAAAGCTAGAAGGATCTTCTGCAGCAAGTTCTCGTATAAGGGTGTTACATGCACCCAATTTGTTTCTCCGTTGGATCCATTGCCTTAACCAGATTTTTTTTTTCAATTTTCCTTTCTTTTGTTCATTTTCTTCACTTATTATCAAACTTAACATTCGTGCAGCTGCCGCACTCACTTTAATCGACGCCATTTTAATTTATTACAAAAATCGTGACATTTAAAGACATGAAAACAAGCACTAAAAATGTCATACTGTCATGACTTAGAGTGTCATTACATTATTATGTCGCATGAAAATGAGCCATAAAGTTACAGTTATATTCCTTCGAGTATATATATTTAAAGGAATACGTAGAATAATAAAGAATAGTATAGACACTTAGATGAAGTGATTAACCGTAGTTTATAAGTAGTGCAAGATCCTAATAATTTTCTAGTTAGTTCTAATCTTGTAGCATTCGGAATAAAGTAAATTTTTAAAAATTCCTTTTTGTTTTGAAAACTTTTGGAGATGTGTGTATGTATACATCGTAAGAAAATATTAGATTTCTACATTATTTCTAAAAAGAAGTTTAAGGTTTTTAACTCTGACACCTTCCTGAAAATATTGATGATGACTTTGTACGTTGAAAATGCTTGCCTAATTTCAATAACAATTAGTTTTTACATACCGATGGACTAGTCCCACTCTTTAATCCAACTTTAATTTAACACCAATAACACAGTATTTTACCTTTTTTATAAAAGGAAATCGCTCATATAATTTAGAGAATTTACTTTATTTTTTGTCTTAAAGGTATATTTAACTTATGGCACGTGATTAAAAATTAAATCGTCACTTTTTAATTCATCCACAAATTGTCAGAATGTAAAGTATGTTTATATTTCGCTAACAATTTATAAAATGTATGCGTGCGGCCTAGGCTAGGTAACCTTGAACCTTAAAAAATGGTATGTCGTTAATCGTTCGAGACATTATGCTATTCCACACCTTTCTAGCATTCGTGAAAATATGCATGGAATTTTCGTCTATTAATTCCATCAAATTAGTAAAATTGTGAATGAATTTCATGTAGATAGAACATACGTTTATGTAAACATATGTCCATTTATTTTAAAAAGTAGGAAATATATCTTTAAATATTGTAACTAATGAATGGTTTTACGTATGGTATGACATCTTAGAGGGAAAGCCCACTCACGCGACATGTCGCGCGCGGCTGATCAAAAGCGTCAAATCGTTAGGATAACAGTAGGCCTTCTTACTGGACACTCAAAAGGCACATGAGTGTCATAAATCCAGCAGAAGAAGCAACTTTGTGCAGGTTTTGTGAAGAAGAAGAGGAAACAATATTTCACGTCCTATGCCAATGTAAATGCCTGGCTGGAACGAGGTTTCTAACATTGGGCGAAGAAAAGCCAATTGCATGCAACTACATGCGGGAGCCACTGTCAAAGCTCCTAAGACTAATAAAAAAGACCAGGCTAGACGACATACTCTAAAACAAATAGGAGTCCCACAATAGATCTGAAAAGGTCGCGGTGGACAAGGACAAATAACGTCCAACTCATAATCTAATCTACCTACATGAAAAAAAATCATAATTATATTACTAAAAAAATATACCTACATATTTACGTATTTTTTTAACATACTACTCTGACAATACTGGTAAGTTTAAAACTCTACGCCACTGTCGAGCATATTATGGACACTGTTTACAAAGTTGCCAGCCGGTCATAAGAGATCTGTCTTCCACTCACTAACAATTTTAAAACAATAACAGTCCGCAATGGGGCATGTTCAAAAATTTTGAAATTTTTTTTATGAATAATAGAGTTGAAAATAAAATTACATTTTTTTTATTTTTTTTTTATCTATTCATTTGCCGGAGTTATGAATTTTTTTAAAATTTATGACGTCACCGGGAATAGACCAATAGGAGCTAGCGCACAACGTTGCCGGCTAGAAGGTTTACGAGAAGTGATGTACGTTCGTTTGTGCACTCCTTCTTACTTTTAGACTTCTAAAACATCGTTAAACAAATATCTTTTAAATATATAATATCAAATGTTTTTGAAAGTATTATTTCTGTTTAAACTTTTACCATATTTAAAGTTTCATTGTTTTAAAAGTCACTTAATAATTCAGAAAATGGCAAAATGGCAGCACTGTGTATGGCATCTGTCATCATAGTGTCTCCATCAAGAATTTATTTGGAATTTGATTGTTTAATTTTGTACTTTTTATAAATATTATGACTACGAAAAAGTGTTTTGTTCCAGAATGTGATAATGATTCACATTCATCTTCAAAAATATTTATTAGTGTTCCTAGAAAAATGTGGGTATTTAAACAAACTGGTTCCTGGATCCCATATAATGGCAGATAGGGGTTTCAGAATAATCAGCTACTTGAAAACATGAGATGCACTTTAGTAAAGCCACACCTAGTGTATCACAGAATGAAAAAACTTCTCCAGAAGATGTACAATTAAGTAAAAGAATAGCATCTCTAAGAATACATGTGGAAAGAGTTATAAGAAGGGTTAGTTAATTTAACATGTTAAAACCACATTTGTGTGTGAATTTTAAGCAAGTACATTTACTTAGTAATATCTGCATAATTGCTTGTTAACTTACAAGAACCTATTTTGTAAGAGTAAATATTAATTTATTAAACTTTTTTGTTTGTTTTTCAATTTAATTTACCTAATTATCACATTTCAGGGATTATAATGAGTTTTTAAACAGCCAATGTAATTTTTTATAAAATTTTTACTTTTTGAGCAAATCAAAGAGGAATGAGTACCTGTATATGCATAGATTTTTTTGGGACTAAAACTACCAAAACAAAGGCACCTATTTACAGCAGTTTAAAATGAAACATTTTAACAAAAACGCCTATGTCACAGTGATAAATATTAAAAACCAAGTTCAGTTGAATGTGGTAGCAAAGTCTATATATTCCAATAAATCGGGTAACTACATGTGGTATCACTGGTGATAAATTTATAAATATCACAATTCTTGCCACCTTTTTCAAAAAACCAGAAAGTGTGCCTTCTTATGAAAATGACAACAGTGATAAATGTGAAAAAAAAAAATTTCATGTTGCTATTCGTTATTACGATAGTAAAACATGTTTGCAGTTCCGTTTATTTTTTATGAAAATCTAAGTAAAAACAACCAATGTCAAAGGGTTTTAATTTTTTTTCTGTCAAACCAAATATATCACAAAATTAAAAATTGATCATAGGTCAAGCTAAAGTAATACCTTTATTAATAGTAGCTTTAAAAAAGGAGAAAGAATAATATTGACTTAAGTTATTATTATTAACATTGGTGATTTTTAATAAAAACTTCAATTATTGTTTACAAACAAAAATATAAAAATCTGTGAAAATTTTATTTATTAACCTTTTAATAAAAAATGAGAAAAATGAAGTAAAAAAACAATTTATTTACAAATAAAAAATATATACAAATCCTAAGAATATAAAAGTACTGATTTATTTTCCTGTAGTGGATGAAGAGGTTTCTTTAACAATCTAGCCAAGTGTACATCATTATCAATAACACTGAGTAGATGTTACAGATGGTTCCTCACTTCTTCTATGAAGCCACATGTTTACAACCTCCTGAAAAAAAATAAAAGGGTTAGATATGCAGTTACAAAATAACTATATAACCAGCTACAAAATGCCTTATTTTATGTAACAAGACGTGCACTTTACTAGCTCTGAACGAATCCAGTAAAGAACCTCTGATTTTCAAAACTTAAAAAAAACAATCTCACCACATTTTCACATTTTTGAAATATTATAGAGCTTTTCTTAAAAAACTGCTATTTTTAAAAGTACCATTTTTGTTTAAACAGCTATGTCTGTCTCATTTTAGGCTATTGAGTATTATAAAATAAAAAATTACGGGATGCTTTGTTAGCTTCAAACGAATCCAGCAGAGCACCCCAGTTTTTTTTTTAAACCACACCACATTTTTTGGCTCCTACAATATTATAAAATATTCGAAATTTGGCATTTTTAAAAAAATTCGCAATTCCTTGCTGACTTCAAAGTTTTTTTTCTGAAAACAAATATACTTACCACATTTTTAGGATTTTAAAACATCCTAAACATGTGTCATAAGTAGTTGTTTTTATATATTAAAAAACTGAAGTGTCCTGCTGACTTTGTTCCAACAAAGCACCCTGTATTATTTAAAAATAGCAATTTTTTTAGTAAAGTTTTACAATATTTCAAGAGTCTAAAAATGGGGTGTGGTTTTTAGAAAAAAGCTTTAAAAAACCGAATTGCTCTGCTGGCTTCTTTCGAAGGTTTAGCAAGCACCATGTATTTTTTAAAAATATAATATTTCAAGTGCATAAATATATGGTGTTGCTGTTTTTACAGAAAAAACTTTATAAAACAGAGGTGCTTTGCTGACTTCGTTCGAAGCTATCAGAGCATTTTAAGTTTTGATTAAAACGAGGAGCATAAAATTTTTGAAAAGGGTATAAAAATATGGCATGTTTTAACTCAAAATTTCATAGGTGCTCTGCAGCATTCTTTGGTATCATAATTATTACTAGGTTCACTAACAAAATCTATTTCTAGATTATTTTAACACTTGCTACGATTACAAAAAATGTCTCTTTATGTCAAAATTAGAAAAAAAATATTTATAGGAATAAAGGGCCTTATACACTGTTTATTATATGTGATATAAAAACAAAAAAGCATATATTACAAACCTTGAGATTCAACATATCCTAAGCATTGTGCACTAAAAATTTCATTTTTGTTCCTCCTTCTCTCTTATGGAAAAAGTAAATATCTCCATATTCTTGCTTGGCAGATCTAAAAATAAAACCTGAGCTAAATATGTTTTACTATAAAGTGTAATGCTTCATATAAACTGTAACTACCTACCATTAAAACAATTTATAAATAAAGTTTTACCTTTCTATCTTTTGTAAACTGAGTATTGTTAAAAAATGCAGTAATCATCTCGGTAATCATATTTTCGTTTACAATGGGAAAAATACTTGATTCAACTTTTATAAATACAGCTGATAAATTCATATTCTTCTTCCTTTATATATCCTATATCCCACAGGATAATTTACCCAGATAAATTCAGATTAATAATAAACAGACTGTAATAAAATTAAACCAAAACAAAAAACTAAGGTTAGTTGTTAGGTGCTGTCAATTTTTAATGTCACTTAGATGTGCGTTCACTTCGACATTCTGTATGTAGGTTTGTTCGTTGGCTTGGTTTTGTATAACAAAAAAAACTTCGACACAAGCTGATTGGTCTATTCCCGATGACGTATAATTTCAAATTTTAAATTTCAATTGGGCTTAATTTAAAAACTTTTAGCTTTTTTAACGAACTGATTATTTAGAATAACTTGTATAGCGACTAACTATTACAATATAGTTTATAAAACAGCATATCTCACATGTGAACATGGCCCATTGTATGGGATTTATGAATGAAACATTTTGTCTATATGTTGTAATGTCTTTGGTAAAACCCAATTTTAACGCCTTTTATCCAGTTGTTATTAAACATTCACATGAGTATTAGCCTTATAACAACCTGTATTACTGACTGTTTTTAGGAGTTTCATTGATTGGACGAAGAGGTAGCATTGTGTTGCTAGATAGACCACCAGTTCTTACAATTTTAGAATTATTTCTATTGGATTACCTCAAGAATAAAGTGTAGACTAAAGTGTACTCGTATGTAACAAATCCATATAGCATTGATGATCTTGAAGATAGAATACGGACAGAAGTATAAAATATTTCACCTCTAGTTTTAGAAAACGTTAGTCAAGCGTTTTACTAGAGGTACTTGTCAAGAATTTAATTAAGAACATTATTCTGAATATTTAAGATGCTAAAACAAACAAAAATTCTGTAGAAAAATATTCGTCGTTTTAAAACAGTTACCTATTGTAGCGTTTTATTATGTCTTTAAAATCATTATGAATTCTTCTCGTTTAAGCCATAGGTTGTTGAACTCAAATTACCTTGTCGAATTTAAAAATAAAACCCATTTTGCAAAAATCACTTATGGGTATCTTTTACTGGAAATACATAAATCACTCTGTGTGTTCTGATTTTATTTTAAAAAATTATTTAGAGTGTTTCTTTATAAATTTCTAAAATATAGCTAAAAATAATAATTAATAGGTCAAATGGCACTTAAATGAAAACTCTAATTGATTTTATCACATTTGATTCTAAATATTTTTAATAACAAACCTTTATAATTCCGAGAAACTTCATTTAGTTATCCTCTACGCAAGAAGTTAATATATCGATAAAAAACCATTCAATTAACATAAATTGACAGACGCTCTACCTACAGATGACTTAAGAGGTTTCTAGCGAATCTGCTACAAAAAAATCTTTTGTAATCGAAGTTTCTATTGAAGTAAAATAAAATCAATAACGTGAGCAATCAGAGTGGATGTTGTGTGCATCCGAGTTACTTAAATGTTACAAACCGTGAACGAAATTAAGTTGTTCCCAGAATGTATAAAATATCTCATCAAATAAGATTAATGAACTTTATTATTATGAGTTCGTGATCTAATACACGAATAAATTATTTATTTTAAATTGTTATTCAGGACCGAACTGTTTAAAATTGATTAGGATATCATTCTATAATGAATATTTAGAGGAATACTTCTATCATTGCAAGTACATTTCGAAGAGGACTCAAAAGTAGTTATAATATAATACATATAAAATTGTATCGATTTTTGTCAAGAAAATTAATAAAAGTCATTTTATATTATATTTGGTTTGCACCACATTATTGTTTTACCCCCCTAACGAGCAAATTTAGTAGGTACGGGTACAAAATATTTTCAAAAGAAAAGGATATTCTTGTTTTAAGGTACATACCACTCAAGAAATTTTCCGTAACGACCAATTTAATCGCATTGAATTTTTCTATAGAAATAGTACAGCCAATTCCATACGTCAAAAGTAAAATCATAAGGAGCAAATAGTGTGTCTAAGCGCATGCGCACAACGGTGTCGGTTTGGACAGGACCGGCTTAAGCTTAATATTGATCGAATACATAAGTGAATATACATGATGTTTAAGGTTAGTAGTCATACACTTTTCTGAGGTATTTCTATATTTAAAAGTTCAAATAAACTTGTTTCTTAAAGTTCTGGTTAAGGGCAGCGTCTGTCCATATCTCAAAAACTATTTATCTAAACAATTTTTCTTTTTTTTTTTCCAAAATCATTAAAGGCAAATACCTAAAAATGTTTTTACCTTTATAACTTTCCGCTATGTCACGTGATATATATCACATACAAAATATAGTTGTTTTCATAAAAAAATCTATATAATTTTAAACCTAGCTATTAGGAAAACTAAACCATATTTTAAAATAGTTATTGGCTAGAGGTCTAACAATATTATATTCAATCCTCTTTTGAGTATTTATATTAGAAATATTTTCCCCAAATTGGAATATTTATCACTGAAAATAATAATTTCTAGGTTAAGTAACACTGCGTAATATTTTAATAATAGATCAATAATAGATCAATAATAGATCAATAATAGATCAATAATAGATCAATAATAGATCAATAATAGATCAATAATAGATCAATATTAGATCAATAATAGATCAATAATAGATCAATAATAGATCAATAATAGATCAATAATAGATCAATAATAGATCAATAATAGATCAATAATAGATCAATAATAGATCAATAATAGATCAATAATAGATCAATAATAGATCAATAATAGATCAATAATAGATCAATAATAGATCAATAATAGATCAATAATAGATCAATAATAGATCAATAATAGATCAATAATAGATCAATAATAGATCAATAATAGATCAATAATAGATCAATAATAGATCAATAATAGATCAATAATAGATCAATAATAGATCAATAAAAGATCAATAATAGATCAATAATAGATCAATAATAGATCAATAATAGATCAATAATAGATCAATAATAGATCAATAATAGATCAATAATAGATCAATAATAGATCAATAATAGATCAATAATAGATCAATAATAGATCAATAATAGATCAATAATAGATCAATAATAGATCAATAATAGATCAATAATAGATCAATAATAGATCAATAATAGATCAATAATATATCAATAATAGATCAATAATAGATCAATAATAGATCAATAATAGATCAATAATAGATCAATAATAGATCAATAATAAATCAATAATAGATCAATAATAGATCAATAATAGATCAATAATAGATCAATAATAGATCAATAATAGATCAATAATAGATCAATAATAGATCAATAATAGATCAATAATAGATCAATAATAGATCAATAATAGATCAATAATAGATCAATAATAGATCAATAATAGATCAATAATAGATCAATAATAGATCAATAATAGATCAATAATAGATCAATAATAGATCAATAATAGATCAATAATAGATCAATAATAGATCAATAATAGATCAATAAAAGATCAATAATAGATCAATAATAGATCAATAATAGATCAATAATAGATCAATAATAGATCAATAATAGATCAATATTAGATCAATAATAGATCAATAATAGATCAATAATAGATCAATAATAGATCAATAATAGATCAATAATAGATCAATAATAGATCAATAATAGATCAATAATAGATCAATAATAGATCAATAATAGATCAATAATAGATCAATAATAGATCAATAATAGATCAATAATAGATCAATAATAGATCAATAATAGATCAATAATAGATCAATAATAGATCAATAATAGATCAATAATAGATCAATAATAGATCAATAATAGATCAATAATAGATCAATAATAGATCAATAATAGATCAATAATAGATCAATAAAAGATCAATAATAGATCAATAATAGATCAATAATAGATCAATAATAGATCAATAATAGATCAATAATAGATCAATAATAGATCAATAATAGATCAATAATAGATCAATAATAGATCAATAATAGATCAATAATAGATCAATAATAGATCAATAATAGATCAATAATAGATCAATAATAGATCAATAATAGATCAATAATAGATCAATAATAGATCAATAATAGATCAATAATAGATCAATAATAGATCAATAATAGATCAATAATAGATCAATAATAGATCAATAATAGATCAATAATAGATCAATAATAAATCAATAATAGATCAATAATAGATCAATAATAGATCAATAATAGATCAATAATAGATCAATAATAGATCAATAATAGATCAATAATAGATCAATAATAGATCAATAATAGATCAATAATAGATCAATAATAGATCAATAATAGATCAATAATAGATCAATAATAGATAAATAATAGATCAATAATAGATCAATAATAGATCAATAATAGATCAATAATAGATCAATAATAGATCAATAATAGATCAATAATAGATCAATAATAGGTCAATAATAGATCAATAATAGATCAAAAATTAGATCAAAAATTAGATCAATATTAGATCAATAATAGATCAACAACGTATAAGTATACTACAAAATAATAATTTTACTTATTAGAAACCATAAAAATTATCATTCTCAGTCATTTTAAGAATGCTCATCACAACCGTCGCACATAAAGGTGTCTTCATCGTCAGATCTCGTTTGACAACTTGTGTAATACAGAACGCAGCAAAAGGAGCACTAAACCCATAACGCACCATTTTTGGCTTCCTCATCCTCATGATAGCTGATTCCGCAGACAGCACAATGCCAATCGTCATCATCGTCTTCTTCTTTCTTGCCCTTTTTTTTGGACTTTCCTTTTGAAGCACATTTTTTTTAGTTAGAAGCAGAGCTTACTACTGCTAATGGTCTTGGTCGTGGCTGTGCTGGCGATTCTGGATCAGTTAGCCATTTTGCACTGGAGTCACGGGCTTGAGCCCTGGTTTTACTTTGCTCGATGAACTTGCATAAAAAGTAGAAATAAACTGTCATCGCTAGATTTTTCCGAATGGGGATTAGAAGGAATAATGTCATCACTTTTAGCAACTGATTCATCATCTAAAAGAGTCTCCGTTAGCTTTGATAGGGCTACAGTTTCGGGCACGATGGAATCTTTATTTAAAGGTCTGATTCTACTTTTTCGAAAGGCGTATTCAATATTTCTGGGGTGAAACTTTTAATCATTGCTACAGAAAAAAATTTTTTGAAAGTATACGGACTAGGTTTTTCATCGTTTTTTTCTTTCATATAATCGTTTAAGCAGTTGTTCCAAGTGGATTTTAGGGGACGATTAATGCTAACATCCAGTGGCTGGAGAAAATGACTTCTGTGTGCTGGAAAGGTGAAGAGATGGATATTATTTTACTTTACAAGGTCTAAAACAATCCGAGACAAATGTGAAGCATAAGAGTTCATTGGAAGAATAAGGGGTCTTTCTTTTGGTATCAAATTTATAAAAAAATGGAACCATTCCAAAAACATGTCGAAGTTTATCCAGCCTTTCGGTGATTGTTTTTCTAATGGGCTAGAAATGGCTCCACGGGTAAGATCTGGATTCTAGCGCACGCCTTTGAACATTATTAGAGGTGGTATAAAGGAACCGTCGCGCGTCGTCATAAATACAACCAAGAAATATAGTTGTTTTTCCTCTATATGCGTAGGTCCGTTTGTAAACATACCGCTTGCCTAAGGCCGTTACAACTTTACTGGTTTTTTCTACAAAAGATAACCCCGTTTGGTCGCAGTTATAAATTCTGCCTGGCATATCTTTAATGTCCAATTTCGTACTAAGAGCCTCTAATTTCGCATAAAAATCAGCAAGCATAGTACCCATATCTTTTTAAAGTTTGCCTACTTCATTATCCTCCATAAAAACATTTTCACGACCAACTGATTTTGCAACCGAGAACGCTAGTTTTCTAATATTCTGGACGGTAAGACGAAACCATAATTCTTGCATACCTATAATATAGTTATATATACGGACTTCTAAGGCTACCGGCACAGTAAAGGGTCTTTCCAACTTTGATAAATCATGAAGCACTGGATTGTCTTCTACATTTTCAAATATCTCTTTAAAAATGTCCAAGCGATCTTCATATCCTTCGATGCTTTGTACAGTTAGTCCAAAAAGTCTCCGTACACTACCTGCTTTACATCGAACTTTTTTGTTGTATTCAATTAATTAATCAAAACTCTATGAGAACATACTTTTAATGATTATTAGTAATAATTGCAAAAACGAATCGTATTTAAAAATTATATCAATAATATAAACATCTATACAAAAATAATGCCAAAAAAGACTCCGTACACTTAACAGTTTCTAATAATAATTTAACAGGTAGGAAACAAATGTAAAAACTAGTATTTAGTTGGACCGCCCTTCGCCTTGATAATCGCTTGTAACCTTCTTGTCATACTTGAAACCAACTTTCTAGTAAGTTCTGCTGGAATGTTCTCCCATTCGTGCAATACTTTGTTTTTTAACTCTTCCTTACTTGAAACGTTATGTTTAATAGGGTTAACATCAGGTTATTGCGGGGGTGTGTATAGTTGCTGTCGCACGTTATGGATCATCCATTCTCGCACCAAGTTTGCAATATGCTTTGGATCATTGTCCTGTTGGAAAATGTATCTTCCTTCGAGCGCTAATTTCAAAACACTTTCTGCTAAATTGTCTCGCAAAATGTTCATATAGACATATTCATCCATGATCCCATTAATGAAATGTAAATTTCCAACACCTTCAGCGGACATGCATCCCCATAGCAGAACACTGTCACCCCCGTGTCTTACCGTGGAACAGAGGTTTTTAATATCAAAGGCGGTATTCTTCTTTCTCCATACTTTAGCTCTACCATCAGATCCAAAAAGGTTAATTTTAGTTTCTTCACTAAATATTACAGATTCCCAAAATTCAGGAGGCTTATTAACGTATTCTGTAGCAAAAGCTAAACATTTTTTTCGATTAACTTCCGAAATTAACGACTTCTTTCTAGCAGTACACCCCTTATAGCCTGCTCTGTGTATAGAATTTCTCTCCGTTTGCGGGCAAATATTTTTTGAAAATAGCTCTCGTATTTCTTCTTTTAGTTTTGGTGCACTTTTTTTGGAATTTATAATTACTTGCCTAACAATACTAGCTTCTTCAGGCGGAGTCAGTTTCTTGGGACGACCAGAACGTGGTCGAATCTTGTAGGAACCCGTTAATTTATACTGGTTTATAATGTACTGAACGGTAGTATACGGCTTCTTAACAATTTTTCCAATATTTCTAAGGGATTTTTTTTCTTTCCATAAATCAACTGTCAACTTTCGAAGTGGAATTGCAATTTCACGATTTCTTTCGCTCATTTTTAATGCTAATTTGAAACTTCACTGCAAATCTACCAACAACAAATGACAGATAATAAATTATGGCCGATAATTATTCATTTGTTTTTAGGCTGGTGAGCCATAGGTGCCTTGATGAAATGCAGCTAATTATAATGTGCTTTTTTCAATGAAAATTATGAGTGTACGGACACTTCTTTGACATAAATTTTGCATAGATTTTTATAATGCATGTTGGTTTAAGTTCGTCAAAATATTACAAGAAATCCTGGCAATAACTTGACCACAACAACAGATGTCTTAGACTGGAGCCTTGAAAGCGAAACCCGGTGGATTTAACTTGTACCACTGCATAATAGATGGCGCAACATAGTTAACGGAGCGACTATGTTTGTAGCGGAAAATTACTAGTGACCGGAATTACCTACCCGACTGGGATTTCCCCACTCTCTCCTACTACTAATTATGAAAACATGCTTATAAATAATTAAACAAATAGTTAAATATATATCAAAAAATACATACAGTATGGTTCAAAAAATAATAATAATAAAAAAAATAATAATAAAAAGAATTTGTGAAATTGTCATTAAATTCGTTTTATTATTATTATTATTATTTTTTTAAATTAAGCACTTAATTACAAATAATTATCTTTTATTAATTTGTTGTGTTTCAAAATAACATAAAATTTATGTATCTGATCTTGAAATGACTTTTTTTCAAAAAAAATTGTTATGTCAGATATTTCAAATATTACGTTTCCAAGTAGGAAATTGCAAGATCTATCAAAATCAAGAAAAAAAAATTGGGGTTGCTATTTAAAAAAATTGTCAATGACGTCACTGACCAAAAATGGGAAGTGGGGGAAAATTGAATTTTATTTAAAAAATTGCGCTTTAAGTAAACAAAATTGACCTGTTCGAGCATTTTTTCGAAAAACCAACTACTTCCATTATAATGAATTTATTCCTTTCATTTGAACCATACTGTATGCCTGGAATATCATTCTAGAATGTAGATTATGAAATATATTCTGTGAATATTTCATAAATATTGCAATTATATGTAGATTGGTGGCTCATGTCAGGGATATAGTGTGCTGTCTGGGCAATATTAGATCAAAAGCCTTAAGTCCGCTCCTGATACTAATCGCTTTTTGTGGTATATCTCTAAATACATTAAAACCAGAATTGATTACGTTATACTCTATATTATATATGAGTTTATAATAAGCTTCAAAAAAACATAATATTTAACAAAGAGAATACTTATTTTTTTGTTGCATACACGTCGTTTTGTGATTGGAAAAAAAGATCGTTTAATTTTACAATCGATACATTCATATTTCACTTGAGATTGGAATAAAATAAGGTGGATGATGGTGCATTTTTTGCCAGATATTATGCTATTTCACAGTTTGTATTCTGTATTGATGATTTAAAACCATGAGAAAGCAATGACTCGTGTGAAATTTTCTAGTAATGAACAAAACGCATGATCAAATCTTTTTTCATTTTTTTTTATATATAATAATCTATACTTATACAAAAGTGATTATTTGATGGGTTATCTGGCATGCAAGCTGTGTACATTTCTTTTGTATACAGACGCTTAACCAAGAACATATTCCATGTTTTTTAATATTGTTTGCTTGACTTTAACTTTATTTTCTGTTACTGAAAAGGTGTAGTAACAAATAAGTAACCATTCTATGTGGTATTTTTTTCTTTTCTTCGTTTTTTTTTCTTTGTCTTCTTTTTCAAAACAACTATATGAAGGATGCTGATAAACAGTTCCTCCGTACTCTCTTAGATGTTGTTAAATAGCCCAAGTAGCAAACCCTTGGGTGTCCAATTAGTGGAAATGGTTTGCGTGACCGATGTGAAAGGTGCAGTGGAGATAAAGTTGACTTTGGTGAGTCAAAAATTGGTGGCTGAAATAAAGTAGGAAGAAAGTCCCAAAGACTATCAACACTATTATTGCTGTTCGTTCTAGACGATCGACCTTGAATCGAGTACAAGTGTTTGTTAAGCAATTGATAAATTTTTAATACATTTACTTACGCCCGTTTGACATAGACCGATTCAACTGCTTCCTATATTCTCACATTTTATTGTTCTTTAGTAGTTTTCTATCATGAAATATTATTTTTATTATAATTAGAGGGTAAAATTGTGTTAGAAATAAAATTGGCCAGATTATTTTCGATTATTACATGAGATGGATTTCCTTCTCGATTTATATATTTATTTTCAATAATGTAAGCATTTACAAGGCATTTTATTAAGAACATCCTTTAATTACAGCGGACAATTCTCCGAACCGCGAACGTGAATAATCGAACATTTAATGAAAACAAAGAGCCAATTTAAATGGTCCGATTTTGCATGAATAAGCAGATGCAAAGTGATAAGGGCCTAGGTTAGCGCCAGGTTGGCTGCCGGTCGACTATCACCAGGTCCTCATCGTTCCCAGAACACGCCTGCTTTGATTTATTCATCTCGATGATAGTCAGCGAGGGCTTTAAGCTTGAACTGCAATTGGACTATTAAAATGAACAGGTGCAGTTTCACTTTAATTTATCTGGATTTCCAAAAATATAAATTTTCTTACTATTTATGTAATAGATGTACTGTCGTGTTAGGTATAAGAGTCGTATCTACATATTTGGCAGATTTTGAGATTTTTGGGTATTACATCACATCAGTTCAAGGTTTTTCGTCTATTTATTAGTTTAAAATGTATAACTTTCATCACCGATCAAAAAATCATATTATTTCTTTGTCGTATGTGAAATTATCATCAGTTTGTTAAGCATAATTGTACAAAGTGCATATTTTTAAGTTTATATGTCGCATTTGCAATTCAAATACGACATATAATATTAACATAGTGTACATAAAATAGATTTCCCTACACTTCACCCTCTTATGAGGCGAAGCAAGAATGGCTATTATTATTTGCTATGGCACTCTGGCACGACTTAAAGATGACTGATGGTGCCATTTTATTTACAGGTGAGGAAAACCCGGATAACCCCACCTACTATCATTTGTATATATTAGTTTATTTCCATACAAAGTACAATCTATTTTTACAAACGTTTACTAGTTTCTATTAAAAATACTCATAATTTCATGAAAGTATCATTTTCTAATGATTATCTAGTGAGTTTGACTCAAAAACAAATTCTATTATTATAAATTATCTCCACGTTATCTTTAGGAAAGTTACTTTAATATCACAAACATTATTTTACTATTTAGGTACGTTAACTATTTTTGTTTAAAATAATGAAAATCAGAAATTGCAAAACAAATAATTCATGTACTTGATTTGAAAAACTAATGAATTATCCAAATAAACAAAAAAAAATCTTGAATCTTGGGATATATATTGAGAACTATCAGAGGACTAGTTGACCAGTGAACAGTTTAACAGTTCTATGCGATAAATAATTTGGAATTGAACTGTTCCGTTGGTTCTCGAACGGTTTGCATCGAGTTTTTAAGAAACCCGAACTATCATAATAGTTTCGAATTAAATTGTTGAAATATCTTATGCCAAAACTGGTTTACATATGACTACGACAATAATTACAGAGAATCAACGAGACGAAAATCTATGATGGCACAGCTCTATTTTCAAGTACCGTCAATTCCAGAATGTTGGAAACAAGATTGGCTTTGACCATTCATGGTATGAAAGTTTTCCGAATAGAGTTCAGCCACGATGTTCACGGGTAAGATATTTTAAATTAAATTTCAACACTTCTTATAACTAAGATTTTCTGTTTTAGGAGAATTTCTCAAACGAGAACTTATACCAAGAACTATACGTGGGACGGTGATGGGCAGCTTTTGGGAGTTGAAGCGCAAGAACCATGGGGATTCAGATATGACGATATGCTTTATTTAACCTACAGGTGATTTTTAAAAATTCTGTTCACTGTTTTTTTTTGTCAATTTTTAATTCTTTAAATGATTTCTTGGTAAAACATAATTATGTTATTAAAAATATACATTTTGTTAAAGGAAAGTTAAAAATATAATCACTTAGCTTGATCTTCTTTCTTTATGCTAAATGAATGATGTTTCTAATGCATTTTTTCCTAGGGGCAATACGATAACTATGGAATATAATTACATGGAGAGGATCATCAAATTCGGCGAAGGACTATACAAGTACCACAGCAGAGGATTAGTTATACAAAATGCCAGAGAAGAAAAATTCCATTATAATTCGAAGTTTTTTCTTTCTAGGCAAATTAGCTCGAGTTTCATTAGTTTTATTTAAAAATCCATTATCGAAACATTGTTTCTTAGGTTTTAAATTCATTTGATGACTGACCGTCTTTGAAATTTTTATCTATAATATTAAAATGTAATAAAGGTAATCTGTTTGGAGGTGTGATAACGTTACTAAGTAAAGGGTGTCCAAATTTGACATTCGGAATTAATTTAATATATGCATACATTTATTAATTGATCCACAAAGAATTTCTAACAAAAAGTAAAACGCAACCCCAACGATACGAAGCAAACATGTTAGAAAATATACAATAGGATGAATACGTGCTAATGCCAATTTGCCAGATTCTTTATAAATGCGTTGTCTCTGACTTCCAAATAATAAGTATCACATCTCAACATGTGCCAGTCATATATCTACCGTATCAGTGCAGTGGATGCATTTTAAAATAAGTTTCAGCTGGCAACACCGTGCAGTGAATTTGTAGTCGCTAATCTTTTGTGAAGTACATAGGTTTTTGATTCGAATTGTTTAATTCTTTGTCTAAAATTTAAAACAGTCAGTTTTAAGAGCATATCATACTTACAATAAACGTAAGAGCTTTCTTGGATTAATTTACAATTCTATACTCGAATGAAATAATTTAATCTCAGATTAATTATTATAAAGATTATGCCTATACTTCACTCAACATTTACTTTCTTATTGTATCGAGAAACATTATTTAAAGCAAACTCTGATTTATTTCAAACACATGTAATCTTCCAAGTGTAAAGCTTTTCTTGAATGTAGGTGATAATTTTTTTCTGTGTAAACATGAAATAAAAGAATATCTTCTCCTTGTTAGCTCTTTCATACACTTTCACTTTTACCTTTCAAGAAAATACTTCACTTTTATAAATACCCTCAAAGAAGTGTTTGGTGCTGTTAAATCAAAAGTACACGATTTGTTACAAAAAGGATAATTTTGAAATTGATGATAGGGATTGGAAGTATCCAAAGTATCGCAAACTTTTACTATATAAATAAAACTAATGTAATTTTTCACTAAAAATGTTTGTAAAAAATCAAATCCACATTATCTACACTCCTTGGCAGGACTTCTAATTTTTCAACTCAATCTTTACATTATTTTAAATATTTTTCCCATTCGCGTTCCCCTCTAAATGCGCCATAAGCTTCTGCCCTTCTTTCTCGGAGCAATTCAGACAAAAATAAACCGACAACTAAAGCGTTATTTCATGCCACCCTTCAGATATTTTTTTGTTGGAAGAGTAATTTTAACTTGAATAATACTTTCGAGATTGCCAGATTTTTGACTAATATTAGTTTTGGGCTTCCGGTCTTTGAGAGAATGATGAGGGATGGAAATAAATTGGATTCTTCATTTTTTACACAAACTTTTTAAGTGTTTAGTAAAGTTTAAATTAAAGTGTTTATTCCAATATAATATATTAATATAGAAATTCTTGACGTCATCAAAATTTTATCGAAATTAAATTATACTGTTGTTTATTTGAGAATTGTCAAAGAATTAAGAAAAAAAAGTCAGATGGGAAAATAAAATTATTAGAAGAATAATTGTTGAGTTGAATATTAAGTTAAATAATAGAGATATGAGGCAAAAAGTTTGTCAACTGACTCAGTAGTGCTTCCCGGTGATCGAGTGAGAGATACCGCGATATTTGAAATTGTAGGAATCGATTTGACTGGTGCTATTCTTTTAAAATCAGGAGAAAAGGTTTGGATATGTATATTCACGTGTGCGGTTTACCGTGCTGTTCATCTAGAAGTAGTTCCTTCATTGTCAACTGAGTCGTTTTTACTAGCTCTCAGACGTTTTATTGCCAGAAGGGGTCGTTGTTCTATAATTTACTCGAATAATGGTACGAATTTTGTAGGAATATTTAATTATTTGCAGAAAATTGATTGGGACCTAATACAAAGAGAAACCACAAAGGATCACGTGGAAATTTAATCCTGCTACCGCAGACTGGTGGGGCGGATGGTAGGAACATATTATAAGAATACTTAAACAGTTGCTAAAAAAGCAATTAGGGAGGACGTCGTTAAACTTCGAAGAATTGTCTTCAGTTATTTGCGAATGTGAAGCTATAGTAAATTCTCGCCCGCTCACATATATTGGTGAAGAAAACGAAGATTTAGTCCCTCTAACACCGTCAATGTTTTTACAGGATATGACAGAAATAGGCACACCAGACCTAGATACAGGAGACAAAATATCCCTAAGAAGACATATACGTTATTTATATCGACTTAGAGCCGTTTTAGGAAGAGATTCCGAGAAAAATATTTGGGTAAATTTATATTATTAAATTCTAGACGCAAAAGTAAGGACATTAAAGTGGGATATTTGGTGTTTATAGAATCGGACAAGAAGAAACGAATGGATTGGTTGTTAGGTTTGGTTATCGAACTTTTTTCTGGAAAGGACAAGAAGGTTCGTCTGGTTAAATTGAAAACAAGTTCTGGGATGCTGTTAAGACCAATCCAGCGATTACATCCATTCGAATTAGATGAATTGGAACAAGAGGGTGTAAAAGAAGGTCTAATTAAATGTAAAAAGGCTCTGGAGGAAAAACAGAAACTGAACTCTAATGAAACTTTAGAGCCTATAAATCTAAAGCCCACTTGTTGGACTTTCCCCTACAGAAGCAAAGCTGGACAAGATACAGAAGAGAAACATGAAGAAAGAAGAAATGTACCTGAAGCAAGAGGAGAGATAAAACCGACAACAATAAGAACTAGATGTGGATGATAAAGTAGACCGCCCAAACGATTCTAGCCATTAAATTGATTGAGTCATCAAAGAAGACTCAAGGTGGGAGTGTTAAAAATGGACTAGCAAATAGTTCTATTGTCTAATTGTTTTATATTGTTGTGTTTTTTTATTTTATCACCATGTATTTGAAAACTGTTGAAAGGGAATGTCAATAAAAAATGGAAAAAAGCTGTCAACATTTTCTTAAAAGTCTCAAGGAAAGTTTTAAGGTATTTCTTTTGGTATTTCCAACCCTTAGGGCGACCATATTAGCTGCTGGCTCCAGGTAGGAGTGCGTTCCATTCCTTACAATATATGTCTACTCTGCGTGCGTAATCTGGGTACCAAATTTGTGGGCTTGTCTGCTTTGGATAAAGCTAAATTCGACATAAAATCTGGGCATTCATGTACCCTTTGAATAACAAAGTAAAAAAAATGGAAGCGATAATAATTCTGAACCTAAACATTAAAAATATCGAATAAGTAGCTATTTTCATTAAATTTATTGTGTACATTGTGTACAGAAATTGCTGACGACTGTATAATTGCTTGAAAACTGGAAGAGCATAATGATCATTTCTATTAAGAAAATTTATAAAAACTTGACACTGATAATAATGCCCAAGCGCTGAGCAAATTACTGAACCGTTTTAAAGCTTTATTACGTTTTACTTATCTCTATTTCAAGAGAAATCCATTGCATTTCTAAATAATTGTCAATTGTCAATTGTCACGCTGTACATATTTATTGTTTAAACTATTTTATTATAATTACCGAATCTCCTGCTCACTTGAGAATTAAACCAAATTTAAAAATTCTATAGGTAGATATGTAATCAATTATTTTAAATGGAACTTTTTCATATTTTCTATACCTAACAAAAAAATTTGCCAGTCATGCCGCCTGACTGCCGATTCAGTTCAGCACCACTTGATATTAAAAATTGACTCACATCAGTTAATTTCATAATTTTACAATGAAAAAGATTAGAGCACATTTTTAATAACCTATGTTATGGTATAATAACATACATCCTCCTACATTTTAAATTTGAAAACCGTGGAAGATATATACGTTCACGCTTTGCACGGTTATTGATACCTTTAATAACATATTACTAAACAAGGTGAGACATTTTAACCGATCTTTTTTCACAGTTTAGAGAATAATAAACGTAAATATACTGAAATACTGAAAGAAGCAACTAGACATCAAGATTTACAGGTTGTGTCATGGTTTACGTTAGAAAGTAGTCGACTTTTCATAGAGATTATTGATTATTGATATAGACTCACAATCTTCGTACTTTTGAATAAATGATAGTTAAACTTATTTAATTACAAATCATGTTTTCGTTTTTAATTAAATTAAAATTCCAATTAAGTGGCCGTGGGAACACCATATAGCACCATACATTATCGTCAATCGCTATCATTTAGCTAAGTATGACTATCTTCATCGCGTCTTTTTCATATTCCACGTCGTAAGTCACAATTACACCGTTGTATGGTTGGCTATTGACATGCTGGCCGCTCCCTCATCGCTAATTAACATGGCCATCAGTCAATTCATTAATTATACGAATCCATAGGTGGCTGGAGAATTGGTATGCTCGAGGAACAATGATTTTGGTCCCATGCTCGAGTTGGAATGAGTATTCGAATAAAATAATTACACAGTTTTGCATGTTAACTTTTAGTTTAGAATATTTTATAACTTTTTGAAAGAAGAAAATTTATATTTTGCAATAATGTAATAATACTAAATTTTATTAAAAGTATAAAATAGTCTAATAGCTACTAATTAATAAGTTTTTATATAACTATTATTAAAAGTGACAGTCTTCCAAATTTAAAACCTAACGTAATGTGCGCTCCATGTGAAGGCGAAAATTGTGATTTTTAATATAGTTTATTATTTAGTCAATGACGGTAAATTGAGTGTGACTGCAACGGTAAGTTTTGCTTTCAAAATGAGTGGGGTCAGTGAAAAAACAATTTATACCATTAAGAAAAAGAAAAACAAAACGCATTCTCCATCTTATCAATATTTCATTATTTTTAACATTTTCTTCAATTGGATTAATTTTAATATTTTTATTAACTTTCAAAAATAATCCAGAGGGATTAACAATAAATCTAATTTGTTTGATAATAAATGGTAAAATAAAATGAAATGTGAAAAATCGATTTAGTGTTGCATTTCTTAATGAAAAGAAAATTTTACTTTAAATGATAAATCTTGAATGTAACCATTTTCATTTTCGTCCTTTAAATAATAAATTTGTTTAATAAAATAATTAAACGTTACAATACCTACCCATACTGAAAAAAGATATTCATTATATTAAAAATCTGATGTGTCCAACACATGACTTTCCTACCTAGTTATTATAGGCCTAAACTAAATATATATACATTTTCCACATACATCTACCTCGAAACATTTTTCTATAGATATTCATTGAAAACGAAAATACTGAATTTAAATTTAGCACTTTTTCCATTACAGTCCATTTTAGAAAAATCATGTATAAACAAAAATTATAGAGATCGATATCGCAAACAACTTTTAGTTTAACAATTTTTATAAAAATCATAATTTTGCACATTTTGTCAAATTTATCGAATACGGACCATTTCAGGAAATTTTGACATAAAGCAAAAATTATGGATAATATTAGAAATAACTTTTATTTGAACAATTTTTTTCTCCAAACATAAATAACAGATATATTCCATAAAATATAAAAACGGCCTCCCATAAATTATCCCCCAGATATTCCGACTTTGTCCAAAATCTAATCATTTCACGTCAGGCCGAAATAAACCTTAAGTTTAAAATTTTATATTTTTTTTTGTCCGTTTTTGAGTTTTCTTCAAAATTCGAAATTTACACATTTTCTCAAATATCTTGAATATGGTGTATTTTAGAGAAATTATGTATGGGATAAAAATTATAGAGAATTATATTACAAACAACTTTTATTGGAAGAATTTTTATAAAAAAATATTTTTTTTACATTTTGTTAAATATCTTGAATACGGTCCATTTTAGAGAAATTATGTATGAAATAAAATTATAGAGAAATATTAGAAGTAACTTTTGTTTAAAGAATTTTTTTCTCCAAACGTAAATAACAGATATATTCCATAAAATATAAAAATGGCCACCAATAAAGTACCCCTCCAGATGTTCCGACTCTGCCCAAAATCTAATCAGTTCATTAGACGGTGAAATAAAGCTTTAGTTTTAAATTTAGTGTTTTTCTGTGGATCGGTTCATGAGTTATGCGACACACACACACACACACCATTGCGAAAATAGTCAAAACGGATTCAGGGAACCTCAAAACGTAAAAATCCGTCAAAAACTCGTGGTCAAAAAAATCATGATTCCTATACTTTCCTTATATCTGTATACAGATAGGAAAGTAAAAATGTAAGAAAAACTAATATTAAATGATGTTCTCCGCCACTGCACTAACCAGCTAAACAATTATTTCTATTCAATGTGCTCATTTGACGTATTTTGACTGTTTGTATGACTACCAACATTTACTGTTTATTAATTGGAATTTATAACAGAAACATTTAGCTATTGAAAGGTGTAATTAATTGGGTCGTTTTGAAAACTGAAAACGCGTAGGTTTTTTAATTAAATTTTATTGCTTAGTCCGTTACATATTCAATTCAAAATTATCAACTCACATAATGCGATAGTAAACACCGGAAACTTGTATATCCAAATTTTTATTATTTTTATTACTTGTTTATGGATTACTAATTTTAGAACGAGTGTCGCTGACTCCAATTATAAGTAATTAAAAGAGAATTTAAAATAAAAGACAAAAAGAAAAGTATTATTTTTTTTATTATTTATTAAATTCAGTTAATAAAACAGCAAATATATATGGTTTCCTACTCGGTTTTTTCTCAGGCCAAAGGAAAGAAATAACAAGACAGAACAGTAAAGAAGACAGTAAAGAGGCAGTAAAGAGACAGTAAGGAGACAGTACAGAGACAGTAAAGACACAGTAAAGAGACAGTAAAGAGACAGTAAAGAGACAGTATATACACAGTAAAGAAACAGTAAAGAGACAGTAAGGAGACGGTAAAGAGACAGTAAGGAGACGGTAAAAGAGACATTAAAGACAGTGAAGATACAGTAGACAGTAAAGAGACTGTAAGGAGACAGTAAAGAGACGGTAAAGAGACAGTAAGGAGACGGTAAAGAGACAGTAAGGAGACGGTAAAGAGTCAGTAAAGATAGTAGAAATACAGTAAAGAGGCAGTACAGAGGCAGTAAAGAGGCAGTAAAGAGTCAGTAAAGAGGCAGTACAGAGGCAGTAAAGAGGCAGTAAAGAGTCAGTATAGAGGTAGTAAAGAGGTAGTAAAGAGACAGTAAAGAGCCAGTAAAGAGACAGTAAAGAGACAGTAACGAAACAGTAAAGAGACAATAAAGAGACAGAAAAAGACAGTATAGAGACAGTAAAGGGACAGTAAAGAGACAGTATAGAGACAGTAAAGGGACAGTAAAGGGACAGTAAAGAGACAGTAAAGAGACAGTAAAGAGACAGTAAAGAGACAGTAAAGAGACAGTAAAGAGACAGTAAAGAGACAGTAAAGAGACAGTAAAGAGGCAGTAAAGAGACAGTAAAGAGACAGTAAAGAGACAGTAAAGAGACAGTAAAGAGACAGTAAAGGGACCGTAAAGGGACAGTAAAGAGACAGTAAAGAGACAGTAAAGAGACAGTAAAGAGACAGTAAAGAGACAGTAAAGAGACAGTAAAGAGACAGTAAAGAGACAGTAAAGAGACAGTAAAGAGACATTAAAGAGACAGTAAAGAGACAGTATCAAGCTAACAGAGCCATCACTAGAAAAAGCATTTTATTAAAATAGAAGAAAACTTTAATTTAGACTCAGATCATTCCCCGGTAATAATGATACTAAGGGAAAAATAAATTAGACCCACATTGTGTAATAAAAAGACAGACTGGGTAAGTTTTAAAACTGAATTAAGTAATAGAATCAAACTAAGTGCACCCCACTAAGAACAAAAGAACAACTAGAGTACGGACCGGAAAAATTTGTCATTGACGTACAGTAATCGTCATGGAACAAGAAATTACAAGAAAAAACGTAGATAATTTATACACTAGATAAATAAAAGAACTAATAAATAAGAAGAGAGAGGTAAGAAAATGGCAAATCACCCGATTCCCTGAAGATAAAGTCTAATACGACAAATAAAACGAGAAATAGTCACTATTAAAAATGAATCAATAGACACCTCAGAAAATTGAGGGACGATAAAATACTGATTACTATATGTGGAAAGCGACTAGGAAACTTAAACGTCCAATAGTTCATATGCCTCCTTAAGAAACTGGTCAAGATCAAATAAACAAAAAGCATCTCGAAAAAGAATTTCAACCGAATGAAGAACGAAGACTCGATTTATTAAAACAAGAGAACACAAACATAGTAGAATTTTTTTTAACTTAGATTCATACCCTCCTTCTCTAGACTATAATCTAATGCATGATAAAAGCGAATGGCGACTAGTAATCGAAAAAAATGTCAATGCACGTATTTATATTTTTTTACACATCAAGAAATCGATTTCCTTTTTAAACATACAAATACAATCCTGAGGAGAATATAACAATATTGATCAAGACCATTGTAAACCATTTGAGTCGGAAAAATGCATCCATCTAAAGGGCCGGTGTACAAACAATTAAAACCAGTACGTTTATTTATGCAAAATAGGGTCATTTAAATTGTCGCTTTGTTTTCATTAAACATTCGATTCGGCGAACTTACGACAGCGAACAATTAAAAAAGAAAAGAGAGAGAGAAGACTACTAAAATTTAACAGTTCCGAGTAACATACCAAACTTTTTACAAGAATTCTTATTGAGGTATATTTGAAATAATTAATTAAATTTCTTTGAGAGCAGCGGAATTTTTATAATGCTTTTTTCGGCAATAAATCAGGTGACGATGCAGACGGCGGTTGTCACAAGGCTCGCACGGGCCGTTCCCACCAGAAGAATGACAGCTCCAGGGCCGTATATTAATTTTGATTGATACAGGATGCTTATTAAATATGACAATGGCAATTTTAATGGTATACATTAAAAAAAACGGCCAATCATACCAAGACGGATGCAACTTGAGGTATTGCGATGCAAAAAATGCCGTGGGTACAGTACCTCACTATCAGACAGACCGATTTTGATATACAATAAATGGTATAAAGAAAAACGTACCTTTAAGAATAAGATTAACTCTGGTCTCAGATTATCAATTTAAAACATTAATTTTGATCTTATATCAATATGAGTTGTGGCAAATAGAGCAATTGGAAGAATATTTTAAATGCTACTGAAAATATAACACTATCATTCATTCTGAAGTAGTGCAACTATTTCGTACTTTATTTACTTAGCAACGTAACGGGTATAACAAACCAGACATTTTAATTTTAAAAAATGTAATGTACATACATATAAGGAGTTTTCAACGTGCAAAAGATATCTTACAACTAAAAAATCCAGCTATAATAGTCAAGTATTTGTTTGCTTTAGGGCTGTCAGAATAACTTAAAAGCTCCGTGGCAATTCTGTATCTTCTTGTTTCATCCCACCTCTTCTTCAATTATACAAAAGAACGTTACAACGCCGTCGGGCCATTTATACTTGCAACGCTGGTATTATTCGTTTCCTACTCACTCTAATGCTTGCTCTCTGTAGATATAACAAGCATTTGTGCGAACCGTATTGGAAAACATTAACTGGTCGACAGTGTAGAACAAGATTTTGTGGTTCATATAAACATATTGTTACGCTGTTTTTTGATATCTCAATTTGTTTTAACTCAACTTATACAATTCTCCTGTACAACTGACCATATTAACGTATAACATCTATCGCTTAAACCTTCTAGAACTGTTTTGAAACATTCAGATGTATGTATACATGGGATGACATTTCTGGACCTTTCTAGTCTTTTTTATCTTCTTCTTTTACTCGTATTTTTACTTATGGCGATTGCAGCACACTGTATGATGCAGGGTAACAATGCTTCGTCTTCAATAATTATTCATACCAATTAGCTTGATAACTGGGACCTGGTTGGAGCTAACGGGAAGGATCTGGACCACAGTATAACGCCAGATTTTCACCTTGGGTTTGGGTTTACTTCCCGCTGACAATTGAATGCGGTAGATCAGATCGTTGATTTTTTTAGGTACGGTGTAGGGGCCTTTCCAGTTCCCTTTCAGTTTCTGGCAGGCAAAGTCTTCCTCGGCGCTTCAGATTGTACGGCCATACGGGTCGCCTCGCTTAAAATGTGTCCCTGTCGATTTTATCTTCTGCTTTATCACTGTAGACTTTTGTTATGCCACTGCATACACCACATTTATTACACAAATCTTCTACATTCCGTCGGCAATTGATTCAATAAAATCTTTTCTGAACTTAGGTCAGTGTCCTTTTAGTACCTTATGTCCTTCTGAACAGCTGATATGAAGCTCCTCCAACACAACTCTGACATGTAATTTCGGTAGTATCAATTGGCGGACTATATGTACTCCATCAGGGCCCTCCCCTCCCGGGGGAGGGCCCTGATGTGCAAATACAGAAAGTCTCACAGAGTCCAGTACCCTTTAATAGCTTCACTGTATTTGGCTATCTCTTGCCAAGTAGGATGCATTCTCGGGCAATATTCAAGTCATTGTCTTTCTTTTGACTCTTACTCAATCTTTCATAGGTAATTTTTTCATCATCACCCGCTAGCTTGGTTGCCCGAAAAGTAACTTGTTGCTATGGAGACGGCCTCTTTGACGATCTACTTTCTGTTTATTGCTAGAAAGCCGCCTAGGTTTGGATGACCGGATTCTCCGGGACACATATCTGCTGTAATTATTTCTTGTAACGGGCTTATTCTGTTTTTTTTTCCTTAAGGTTTTGGCTTTGGTAATTATATCCATTTGCCACAGATTCCCTTATTCTCGATTTATAGAACGAGCCCTGCTTTTACAGGTTTTTTGAAAGTGCCCGATTCTTCCGCAATTAAAGCATCTCTTGCTTTCATTTTGGGTGTTTCGTTGCATATTTTACTTTTTTTTAAGATTTGTGAGAGGGTAGGTTGGAAAATAGTATTAGTATTGGCCTTTTTTCTTTCCTGGAATTTAATTTCTCTCACTTTTGCGCGAGAAGATCTGGATATGAGTTTAACACCTTCACATTCTTCAGCTGCAATCAGTTTCTCCCTCAAGGGCTCGCTGCATTTCCATATCTTGTACTCCATCAATGAATGCCAGTGTGCCGATACGTTCTTGGAAATCTTTATGCGCCTGCGGATAGGCCAGATGAATCAATATTTTTATGTCGCCTACGAATCTTTAGCGGGCTTTGGAATACCCGTTTCAAATGCTGCTGGCCATATCTTGTTTTCAAAGATCGAACGAGAGATAAATAATTGGGTTCCGCTGTCCTCGCAGCAACACTATCAATGAAGCCGCCATCTCTTTTTCAGCACATCCATTGGCTATAGCTGCAGCTTCAAATTGGAGTCGATACATTCCCATGTTGTCTGACCGCCAAAGGTGGGTGGCTTAATGGTCTTGCTAGTATGGTTTTGTAAAACTAGGTTTTGAATATGGCTTGGTTCGGTCATAAATGAGGAAAGATAATGTTTTCAGTTTCTCTTGCCGAAGCTAGCCTAAGATTTTTTCTTTCTAATTCAACTAGTTCAATTCTAATTTGTCTTTCCAAGTTACGCACAATCAAAATTGTGCTCAGCAGGTTCGGTGAAATTCGGCTTAGAATTTGACTAGCAAATTAATGGCATTATCTTTATTTAAAAAGGCAAGAAAATGTTATATTAATGGTTAAGGACGCCATGTATTTAAATGGTTAATAAATACAAATTATGCCATTAATTTTTTAGATGAAAATAAGGTAGAAATTAAAAGAATTGAATTAAAATATAGTGACTTTAATGTATTGAAATTTTGAATTAATCTAACAGTTTAAAAAGTTTATCAACCATCAATTAATGTAGATTGAATTAAATTGGATTACTAAGTGTCGTTTTGACATTAAATAATAAACAAACGAGACTCCATATGTATGTATACATATATTAGTAAAAATGTTCAGGCTTCCACAACTTAAACTTATATAGCTTGGTTGGACGGCCGAGAATTTTCCAACTTTAACTGGGACGTAGATAAAGAGATGTTACAGGTTTCTGATTGCTCTAATGGCGGTGTTCTACAGGTCCAGTCCACGGTCTATTCTACTGCTTGGATATTTCATTTATTCTATCCTCGTTGTAAATGCTTTACCTCTTAGTTGGCCTCTGTTTCTCTTTATTGACCTCTTTTTTTCGAGTTATCTATACTCTTTCTTAAAAAAAACGGTTTCAGTCACTTATATAAAAAAATCCTTCTATCTCTTAACGTGTTAGACAAAAAGAAAGTACCAAAATAAGTACATTTAATGTAAATCAATTATTAACATTACAGAGATTGATTGATTAGATTCGCAAGAGTATTCAGTTACTTTGTTAAAAGATGGAAAAAACAAATATCTAGATATAAAATCTACAATCTACAATCTACAAATCTACAATCTACAATCTACAATCTACAATCTACAATCTACAAACGAGATATTAAACCTGTAATCACTTATCAAGTAATTCAAAATAACCAAATATATTAAATAATTACCTTAAGTCGCCGAACACAGACACAATATACAAAACAAATCAAATGGTTAATGTCCACACAGCAAAAAGGAAACCTACTTAAATAGCAAATTTTAACATTCTACAAGTGGCCTTGACAATACCTTGCTCGTATCAGTGGCATGTCTAAATGTTTTTCTCAGGAAAATATAATTATTGAATGTCGTTAATATTCCGGAAATAAAACTGAAACGTTATTTGTAACGTTACATCCAACTCTACCTTAGCCGTTTCTTGTTGTTTTAAATTATATTTTTATTCGACTATTAAGCTAACTTATCCCTTGCCAAAAGTGTTCTTGAATTTGTAGCGAGCCATTTATATTTTATACCTTTTTCCTCGTCCTTTCGGCGCCTTTCCTTTTCCTTTTTTTCCTTCCTTCCTGCGCCTTTCCTTTATTTTATTCTCAATATTTAGGTGTGACTAACTCTACGAGAAGTCTACTCAAGACGCTCTATCAACTGGTTTGAACATACTGCCTCTTTTCCTCTTTATCTGCAACGCGCAAAATTTGTATTTTTGTCTCATTCTTCCCTCAAAATTTCTACTCCCTGAGATTCAAGAATAGATACCCAGGTGAATAAAGTTCCCAATAACACTGGCAGAATACTAGATCTTATATTATCTACAGATGGAAACACTATAGTGACCTTGAGCGATGAAGCATAGGTTCCAGCTGATGGTAACCATCCACCTTTGAGCTTCCAGATTGTGAACTCTTTGAATCATTCTAATGTGAGCGGTCCCCAGAATGACATGTTTACATATGATTTTAGGTCGGCTGATTTATCTCTGTTGAACGATTGTTTAGGTCAGGTAAATTGGGATGACTTATTATTACATCAGCAAATGATATGGTTAATATTTTTTATGATATTGTCTATTTTTTTATCCATGCTATATATCCACAGAAAAAAGCCTTTAAAAGAAAATTTCCATTATAGAGCAGTTAAAGCAGCTGACAATATTGAAAAAACAAGCTTACAAAAATTTAAAAATTCAGGATTACAAAGTGATTATGTCAACTATAATAAATTACGTTCTGATTCTAAAACTTTATCTAAAATGTGCTTAACTGTTTATTGTAAATGCTGAATCTTCTTTAACAGACCATACAAACATAAAACAGTTTTGGAATTTTGTTAAGAATAAGCGGAACGGAAATGATTTACCACCATTGTTATTCTTTAGTGATAGTCAATGTCATTTGGTACCAGATTTACCTGATCTTTTAGCAGAATACTTCTAGTCAGTATATATTGATAAGAATATTGATCCTGAGTATGTTATTCCTATATTACCCATTTATGAAGAGATAGCTATTACTGACATTACCAAGGGACCAGGACCTGATGGTATCCCCCTTCAGATTTTGTAATTTTGTTCTCTCGCGGCCACTTCACATTATATTTAATAAATCTCTTGCTTCGGGCATATTCCCAGATTTCTGGAAAGTGAACTATCTTACATCTATTTTCAAGTCTGGTAACAGAGCAAACATATCCAACCATAGAATTATCTGTAATCTTTTCCATTCCAAAGTTGTTTGAAAAAATAGTAGCTGATTACTTAAGATCTAAATTAAGTTTATCAATAATAGAAGAACAATTTGGGTTTTTTAGCAAAAAATCTACGGAACTGAATTTACTTGCTTTTGTTGACTATCTGTCAGACATCTTGGGTGAAGGTGGTGAGGTGCATGCCATATACATAGATTTTTCCAATGCGTTTGACAGGGTCAATCACAAAATTTTGTTAAATAAACTGGAGACTGCTGGGATCATGGGAACGTTATTGCGCTAGCTGACAAGTTATTTATCTGAAAGATTGTAAACTGTTAAATTGAATAATTACAGACCTAAAAACTTTCCCAATCCATCTGGAGTTTCCCAAGGCTCCCATTTAGGACCTTTGTTATTTTTATTATTTATAAATGATATCTCAGAATGTTTCAAGTTTGCCAAATTTGTATACTTTGCTGATGACCTTGCAATGTCATCTCTTCAGGATTGTTTCAAACTTGTGCGAGTCAAAATTTTTTTAATCCAAGCTTTTCTAATTTTGTGAGGGTGTTAATACTTACTGTGACTAAAATTCTCTAGTCTTAATATTAGTTGATTCGATTTTGTACATGGTAATATATTTATGATTTTTGTTGTTAGTTTATTAGTTTAACATTATTATGACATATTATTTAAATTGACTCTGAGGTTTTTTTTGTTATTATTTGTAACTTTGTACTGAAAGTTGGCAAGGCTCGTGAATAAATTAATAACAATAATAGACCTAAGGATTGCCCTATGAGGCCGAAACTAGTCGTCGCTTGATTTTGAAATTAAATTTGATGTGGTATTGATTTCAAGTTTTAATTTTTTGTTTGAGTAAACTGACCACATTTGAGATATGAATAATTTATCATTCTTGAAAATTAAAAAACTACTTGCTAGTTGGAAAATTAATTTTTATAATCCGAAACGATCCAAACTAACAACTCTTCTTATTTTCCCTGCATTCTCTAAATTGACATTTCCACTATTTCCAATCAAAGTAAATCACCTTTTCCGAGATCCGGATCTGTCCAAAATAATGTCAACTGTCTATCACAATGGGTAATTTGATCTGACTGTCGATCACGTCGGTTCCAGGAAGCGGTTCAATCTGTCTGCCCCGGGAGGAGCCCCCTTACCGCCGCGATATTATGGAGTCGGGGTGGCGGCCCCAAGCGCGGAATCCGCCAGATATGCGCCGCCGGCCAAGACGTCCGTCTTTGATACTGTCATTAGGAATTATTAGCATTTTGCACGTATAATGGCTTAAATAAATATGTAACTAGTTTTTTGGGATCGGGACGTGAACTTTTGGCGAAGGTATGGTGGCGCCGGGTTATGATGAACCTGTCGGAAGACATAGACAGCTATGCGCTTTTAATAGCTGTCTTAAGAAGGGAGATACGCATCGCATAACATTTTTGTACGATACTGGTTTATGCGGTAAAAAATTTTAAATACCGGGTGTTTCAAAAAACTCATTTTAAAAAAGATTGCTTCCTAAACTAAAAATAGGTATTTATTTATGGTAAAAGGTGATATTTTTAATAGAAACAAAATTCTGTGCTACTAAATGACTACTAACAAACATGGTAAAGACGCCAGGTGTTAGAGTTGATATAATACTTATCCCTAATATACTTAATGTTAGACTTAGTTTGAGAATGGGCCATGTTCACATGTGAGATTTGCTGTTTTATAAATTATATTGTAACAGTTAGTCGCTATATAAGTTATTCTACATAATCAGTTTGTTAAAAAAGCCAAAAGTTTTTAAATTATAACCAATTTAAATTTAAAATTATAACCAATTTAAATTTAAAATTTAAAATGTGTATGTCATCGGGAATAGACCAATCAGCTTATGTCCAAGTTTTTTTTTGTTATACAGAACCAAGCCAAAGAACAAACCGACACACATAATGTCGAAGTGAACGCACATCATAAGCTTTGTTCCAACACACACACAAACCGTAATATTACGGTCATCGTCATGCGCAGTAAATAAAAACCTATCAATAAAGCCCAAAGTCGAACGGTTTTTATTTACTGCGCATGACGATGACCGTAATATTACGGTTTGTGTGTGTGTTGGAACAAAGCTTAAGTAACACTTAAAATTGACACCACCTAACCTAACATTCGTTTTTTGTTTTGTATACTTTTTTCTCAATTCTAGATTTATTTCTTCTGTCTTTGCTATTTGGTTTAATTTTATTATTAATATGAGTTTGTCAGCCTAATTTATAAAAGTTGATTCGAGTGTTTTACCAATTGTAAACCAAGATATGATTACCGAGATGATTACTGAATTTTTTAACAATACTCAGTATATAAAAGACACAAAGGTATGTAAGACTTTATTTATAATTTGTTTTAATAGTAGTTACAGTTTATATGGAGCAATACACTTTATAGTAAAAACATATTTATCTCATTAGGGTTGTCGAACAGTAACAGTTTTTAAAAAATAAACATTTTACCTTTCTTTCCCCTTAACTTTATTTATATTTATAAGAAAAATATATTTTTCGACATTTAAAGCTATGCTGTTGGTATTAAGTAAAAGTATAATTATGTATTACCTGAGAAATGCAAATTTGTTATTGTATAAAACGAGTTCATACAATTTGCCTACCTCAAAAATTAAAACTAAATAACATTTAAAACTATTTAGAAGGGTAGTGCACATATATTTACTGTAATACTATTTTTATTTGGTCGAGGATTACCTACTTGTTATATGTCTTGTAAATAATTGTAATATAAGTACATTTTTGCGAATGAATGACTACTTTTTGTAAATATATACAAACTCTTTCCGTTACAACTATTATACACATATCTAGTATTTACATAAATAAATCTACTATAATATTTTATGAAATAATTAAGTAATAAAAATTTTAAAAAATAGGAATCCATAAAAATGTACTCTTGAAAATAATTATTTTTAGATCTGCCAAGCAAGTATATGGGGATAATGCGATTTCCCATGAATAACTTGAGAAAAGGAGATATTTGCCCAGTAAACGGAATAATTACACATGAACATAAAGTATTTTGCATTGTTTCTTCCACATTTGAAGTAAATAATAAAGTCAATAACAAGTTGAATTTGATAATGAATCTTTAGGGGACATTTTAATTTGACATCTCTATTATTGTTAGGGCTTGTGTATATATTTTTTATTATTTGTAAATAAAGTGTTTTTTACTTAGTTTATCTTATTCAGTTATTTTTATTTTTTAATAATAGGTTAATAAATCAAATTTTCACAGATTTTACATTTTTGTTTATATACAATTATAGTCTCTGAAATGTGATAAATTAATCAAAAAAAAAAAAAAAAACAGTTTATTAAATTATTTAGTATTTAAGAAATAAATCGAAAGTATTTAAAGTGTGTAGGTAGAGTTTTATTAATAAAACTCAGTAATATTAGTCTTGGCGCTTTCAGCATGTTAGGCCATCATCAGAGACTCTACAAAGAGAGAAAAAACGGAGCTATAACAATAATCAAATCGTGATATTCCTGAACATTGAATAAAAAATAAAAAATCTTGAAAACTTACTTGTCAATAAATGTAGAAGGAGCATGAAAATTAATGAAGATTAAAAAGGCTGCCACAATACGGTCCCTATTCTCCACCATAACTTGAGGCTTGAAACGTAGCAAAACTAATCCTAACAGGTAGTTGCAAATTAAGAAAAAACGTGGGGGCTCATCCCAACACGTAGAAATAAACAGTCTCAACCATTCTAAGGAAGAGAGATAGAAAAAACTGAACTTCAGCATGAAGCCAGCTGACCCTTCAAAGTCGCTACCGAGAGGCGGAGGCAAGTTGGGGCACAAAAAATTGTAAAAAGTTAACGAAAAAGTAACCATCTTGACTCTTGACAGTGCCAAAAAAAAAAACTGAGTAACAATTGACAATGAAGTTGTTAAAACAATTGCCAACTTGAGAAATAGAAATGAATTTCATGAAAATTGATCAAGAGTAAATATTGAAACTTTTTTCTTTTTCAATATTTACTCTTGATCAATTTTCATGAAATTCATTTCTATTTCTCAAGTTGGCAATTGTTTTGACAACTTCATTGTCAATTGTTACTCAGTTCTTTTTTGGCACTGTCAAGAGTCAAGATGGTTACTTTTTCGTTAACTTTTTACGATTTCTTGTGCCCCAACTTGCCTCCGCCTCTCGGTAGCGACTTTGAAGGGTCAGCTGGCTTCATGCTGAAGTTCAGTTTTTTCTATCTCTCTTCCTTAGAATGGTTGAGACTGTTTATTTCTACGTGTTGGGATGAGCCCCCACGTTTTTTCTTAATTTGCAACCACCTGTTAGGATTGGTTTTGCTACGTTTCAAGCCTCAAGTTATGGTGGAGAATAGGGACCGTATTGTGGCAGCCCTTTTAATCTAGTAAAATATTAATAATTAATTTTCATGCTCCTTCTACATTTATTGACAAGTAAGTTTTCAAGATTTTTTATTTTTTATTCAATGTTCAGGAATATCACGATTTGATTATTGTTATAGCTCCGTTTTTTCTCTCTTTGTAGAGTCTCTGATGATGGCCTAACAGGCTGAAAGCGCTAAGACTAATATTACTGAGTTTTATTAATAAAACTCTACCTACACACTTTAAATACTTTCGATTCATTTCTTATTACCCAGTGTGTACACACAACTCAACCTCTTCATTTAGTATTTAGTCTTACAAAATGAGTTCTTTTAAGTTAAAAATACCACTAATTCACACAGAAATGTAAAAGGTAATTTTATCTCGGAAACTCTTTATTTATTTTCGGACAACTGCTTTGCCCAAAACAAAAATCAGACAATAGTGCAGTACTTTAACACATCCATGAATGTTTTTAATGGTAATGTTCAGCATATTATTTATCAGTTACCAGAACCCGGTCACAGTTTTCTGCCATGCGACCATTGCTTTGGTCTAATAGAGAAAGAAAAACGAAATAAAGAAATAATATATTTACCTTCTGAATGGAGAAATTTAGTCAAGAAAATATCAAAACAGTTTCGTGTAATAGACGTTACCCAGGATATGATCATCGATTTTTCGAATACTTTTAAATTTATTTTTAAAAAAGTCATAAGTAACCAACAAAAAGTAAGATCTGCTATCTCCATGTATCGTCTTTTTAAATACGAGAGGAAAAATACAGTCTGTTCGCTATACTTTCGCGGGTTTCGGATTAACAAAATTATGCAAATTAGTCATTGACAACCAGTTCCAATATGCCTCTTTTCAAGAAATTAAGTAAAATTGTCCTAATGGTCAGATTTAAATTAAAATAACATTAGGGTAAGTACTAAATTTGTTACAAATATTGCAGTTGAATTAATTCTTTGCAAGTGTTGACATTGTATGTATATTGTAAATTTAGTGAAAATTTTAAAATGCCTAGACGTGTGTTAGATGAAGATAGTCTAATTTGTAGTGTTCATAAGTATTTTACGTATGAAAACGAAAATGGCGGTCCTTTAAAATCAGTAATGTCTGTACAACAACGCGTATGCGATGCTCTAGGAATTAGTGAAACCAAATTAAGAGGAGTATTACAAAATCACAATAGTGAACTGCCGAAAGAAGATCACCGCAAAACTCGCCTATCATTGAAAACGAAAGATATTCCAAATGAAAAGAAATTTGAAATTCGTGATACCATTTATCGAATGAGGGCCAACAAGGAACATGTGACCTTAAATACAATTCTCTCGGAATTAATAGATAGAAAATTTGACGACATTGGCAGAACATGTCTATGGCAAGTGATACATAACTTGGGTTTCAAATTTAAAAAGTAGGATAACAGAAAGGCCCTTTGTGAAAGAAGTTCTGTCGTGCACAAGAGAATTAACTTTCTAAGAAAATACTCTAAATTTAAAGAAGAAGGGGCGAATTTTATATATTTAGACGGAACATGGATATTTTCTAGGGGTGCAACCAAGAGAATATGGCAAGATGATAACGTAAAGTCCATCAAACATTCCGATGGAGAAGGGAAGCGACACATAATTTTACATGCAGGAGGGAAATCGGGTTTTATAGAAGGTGCTGATTTAATATTTTCATCTAAATCAAAATTCAGTGACTATCACGATAATATGAACACATAAATGTTTATAAAATGGTTGCATGAAAAACTTCTCCCAGGTTTAAGTGAGCCCAGCGTAATTATTTTAGACAATGCACCTTACCATTCTGAAGTATTAAACAAAAGTCCAACGAATTCTTGGACTGTTGATAAAATTAAAGAATGGTTGACAAAGGAACATATACTATTTCCTCAATATATATTAAAATCAGAATTATTACGCTTGACAAATATACACGCAAAACCAAAAACCTTTGTTGTGGATCAGATTATTGAAAGTTACCGTCATCAAGTTTTAAGTCTGTCACCGTATTATTGCCAGTTTAATCCCATCGAATATGTATGAGGAATAGCAAAACAATATTATTACAACCATATTGGGCCTAATGGTTATAGTGACGACGCAGTTTGGGAAACTTGGCGAAAAGCACTTTCAACTCCAGAAGTGTGGCGGAACTGTATATCCAAGTGCGAGAAACTAATAGAAGATTGGTGGACTCGTGAAAATAAAATAAACGAAATAAGTACAATCATAATAACAGTTAATGGTGATGGCAGTGATGATGACGACGATTATGATATTTTGGATGATAATGACTGATTTTTATTTTTGTTGCAAGTTCAATTTTTTTATTTTTCATTTTAAATTCTCTACATGGAACAAATTTTTATATTAGAAAATATTTTATTTGAGCTAAATAACCCTCTTAACTAGTTGATATTTCCCCAAAGAACAGGTCAAACTTTCGGGTACTTACCTGGAAATACTATTTTTAATCCGAAACCCGCGTAAGTATAGCGAACGTACTGTATATTACAGTGTAGTGTTACAGCAAGTCTTACACTATATTCATCATTTGCCATTAAGAAACCTAACAAAGTTTTAGTGTGGCCAAATACTAAACTGTACACCACATTTCCACTTAAAATAAACCAAAAAAAAAAAATAGCAAATGTGATGTCTTTGGCAGATCAGTATGTATTACCAATACATAATATTATGTGGTACTACAAGCAAATACGAATTGCTAATAATAATGAACACCAACAAGAAGAACACCTTGATGGTGTCAGTGACGAAGCTGAGACTGAAGATTATTTCTATTTTTATTTTTGTTGATCAAATTTCTTTGTTAAAAGGTTGTTCTTTTTTTATATTTTCACCAGAGTATTTGTTGTTTTTCCTGTAGTTTCTATTGTTTTTCCTGATTTTTAGAGTTGCTTTGATTTAAAAAATAATATATTTTTATTTTACAACAAATGTTGAATGAAATAATGTTGCATTATTTGTATAATTTTTGCAGTTCGGTGTAAAAAACGGTCAACTCCAAGACTTTCAAAAATTTTTTCTAAAATGTCAGAAGAATATTTTGCAATAAATTTGGTATTAAATCATTTTCCAACACTTATACTTAATTGATAATAATTTTTTGACAGAAAATTCTGACAAATAGCAATATCAGAAAGTTTTTATTGATTTCCCGTAAATTATAAAAAAATGGAGTTGACCGGTTTTTGCACCGAACCTTTTAATTATTTAAGTTTAAAATAGTAACAAAAAAATAATAACACAAACAAATACCCCCTAATTTACTCAACCGTGCGCTCATTAGAGTTTTAAAAGGGATTAAAATAAGGGTAGCCCATTTATTTATCCGTATAAAAGTATTTTTCTTAATTATTTTGTTAGTAATACGATTAATATCAAATAATTTCGAATTTCTTAGCTCCTTTATACATTTTCACACCGTCATTAAATTTCTCCTCCACATTTTCTACGCTCCCCTGTTGAAGATTGCACGGTATCGGGTGACAGCTGGAGCGATGAATCTCAGACGCACAAATCTACCCGTCTCATTGTTTCCCAGTTTAAAACAACACCGATTTTGACATATTTACGAGATACGTTTGGACCGTTTCTCCTACAAAACTCCTGCACTCGCATCTGAACAGTCATCGCTGGAAATATTCTTTAATTAATTTGGTGTCGGAATTATTTACACGTGAGCTTTTTTGTCTTTTTAATAATGTATGACGGAAAAAAGAACCTAATTATATCGTTTAAATAGTATATTTTTTGTGAGAATGCACATTGAAAAAAAAATGTAATAGAAGTGTTTTTTTAGTGCTAATAAGCACCAATGCTATTATATCGACGGTGTCACGACCAAAAGATATTCAGCAAATTTTCCATTGTAAAAACTGTCCCCATGGAATATGTTTTTGGGGCTCAGCGTCACAGGAATAGCTTAATAAGATATTTATTCTTCAAAAGAGGGCAATGAGAAACATGTGCAAAGTTTCTGCTACTACATCGTGCAGGCCACTTTTCTTACAATATAAAATCTTAACCGTATATAATTTGTATATACTGGAAATGGCCTGCTTGATTTTCAGAAAATATAAGAATTATATTCGTGAAGCTTCTGTGCATATCACTAGATTGACTTTTTTCCGGCCTCTCCCAATACCATCATCTGCTCTTATACAAAAATCAATTATTTATAATGGTAAAAAAATATTTAACCACTTGCCTATGGAAATAAGACAGATAGGTATTGAGAAGAATTTTAGGAGGCAACTTAAACTTTTTCTGTCTGTAAAGGTTTATTACATGCTGGCTGGCTGGCTGGCTCATAAGAGTATAAACATATACAAATTTTTTCTTTTCTTATTTTGTTTTCTAATCATTTATTTTAGTTTTTTTACTTCAGACAATAAAGCACTTTTTCATTTGATTTGATATCTGATTGGCCAGTTAAGGCTAGTGATCGCCCATGTAAATTGCCCGTATATACATAGGTTATTTTTGAAGAAGATTTCGGGAAAAGGATTAATTTTAATATACAGGGTTGGGCATAATTGGCGGAACACCCGATTTGTGGCTCAATTATGGATTGTATTGAAAATTAACCCAAATAAAGTTTTTTTTATATTTTATGTACTATTTAATGACGCTTGGGGATTTTCATTATCTGTCATATTTATCAAGATATGACGTCATCGGATGAAATTTTAAATGAATCACCCTATATTTATATTTTTTTTCAGATAGAACTTTTTTTTCTGAATCCATCAATATGGGGTTCGGGTGGTCTCTGATTTTCCTTATCATCAGAAAATAATAAAACAAAATGGTAAACGTTCTTTTAAATAATTAATGAATAACTATTCACAAAGTTGTCTGTGCCATCATAATGTACCAATATCAATTGTTTTGCCATGGTTTCACTTTTTGACATTAAAATGTAATATTGACATCTCGATATTAATCACTGAGTTTTATTAATACGATTATTGTACATCTCTGACAGAAATACCTACCAATGTTTTTGTGTTACTGTTTACTTGGTTTTTATAATATTATAAAAACTATTGTCACCTTTTATTAATCTGTAGATTTTAATTCATTCTGGTTTATGGAGACAATCAAACAAGTTGAGTTTAATTGCAAGTCAATTACTATACTATTGAGAATTTTTATTAATTTAAACCATGGTTGAACTGAGTGAACGTGAAAGAATTACACTATTGATGATTATTGGGTTTGGAGACAGAAAGAGATCTCTGCAAGAAGCTTGTAATTTGTTCAATGAAACATTTCCTGACAGGATTTCCCCGATTTCTAAATCTACAGTATCCAGAAATTTGAGCAAGTTTAATGAAACAGGAAGTGTGAAAAATAATCCCAGATCTGGACGGAAGAAGACAGCCACTGATGAAGAAAATGCACTTAATGTGGTTCTAAGTGTACAGGAAGAACCAAAAACTTCAGTTCCAAAGCTTGCGTTAGACAATAATATGAGCGAGAGATCTGTAAGGAGGATTCTGAAAGTCAATAAATTTCATCCCTATAAAGTGCAATTACACCAGGAATTGAATGAAGATGACCCAGATAGGCGAATGCAATTCTGCCAGGTAATGATGGATGCCATTAATGGAAATAATATGTTGATGAACAGCATTGTTTTTTCCGACGAATCAACATTTTGTCTCAATGGATTTGTAAATAAACATAATTGCCGGTATTGGTCTGATCATAATCCTCACTGGATGGAAGAAGGTCACACCCAATATGCACAAAAGTTAAATGTTTGGGCTGGTATAGTTAGAGGAAGAATTATTGGACCATTCTTCATGAGAGGAACTCTGAACGGTGATCGTTATTTGCAACTACTTCAAGAGCAGATAGTTCCAGAGTTAGTTCGTTTATATCCAAATCACAGAAATCACTTACAACTTTCTGATGAAATTTGGTTCCAGCAAGATGGTGCTCCACCTCATTTCGATGCTAGAGTGAGGCAGTACCTGAACACAATATTTCCACAGAGATGGGTGGGTCGAAGAGGACATATTGAGTGGCCGGCACGGTCACCGGATTTAACCCCACTGGATTTTTTTCTTTGGGGCCATTTGAAATCAGTAGTTTATAAGGACCTGCCACATTCGCTGGAAGAATTGGAATACAAAATAAGAATTGCTGTTCAAGAAATAACACCTGAAGTTTATCAAAATGCCTTAAGATCATTTGTTGATAGACTAGGATATTGTCAGGCAGTTGGAGGCTTTCACTTCGAACACTTACTTTGAGAGATTTGTAATACTTCGATTGATAATAATTATTATTTTTTATTAAATAAATGTTTACTTTCTATTTTGTTATGAACTCGGAGACCCTCAAACCTTACATTAATGGATTCAGGAAGAAAAGATCTATCTGAAAAAAAATATAAAAATAGGGTGATTCATTTAAAATTTCATCCGATGACGTCATATCTTGATAAATATGACAGATAATGAAAATCCCCAAGCGTCATTAAATAGTACATAAAATATACAAAAAACTTTATTTGGGTTAATTTTCAATACAATCCATAATTGAGCCACAAATCGGGTGTTCCGCCAATTATGCCCAACCCTGTAGAAATCAGTTCATGAATTATGCCTACGGTTTGTAAAGACATCTAAAGGATCAAAGTTTTTTAAAAATACTGGAAAAATTACTTTGATCCTCGGTATCCAAACGACATAGAAACCCTCGACTTGTCGACGTATTTACTTTAAAACTAAACATATTTAGACGTTTTCTTTTCGTTACAACTAACATATCAAATAAATGAAACAAATAGCACTTCAAAATAATGTTTGGTTTTCTTGAAAGCTTCGTTTGAAATAAAAGCTAATTATTAATTGACCTAATGGGATAGGGACAATGCAGATCAAAAGTGGGCTCTGTCCTAACCACAGTTCGTAGGAATCTGTGCAGTAAGAAGTTTAAGGTAATTTCACAGAGGACGCTATAAAACCTTTGTTATTTGTATTACTGAAACAAAGCAGAATAAATACAATTTTTACACGAGCGTTTTGAAATTTAATTAAATAAATAATTAATAATAATAATAAAGGTCTTTATTTTCCTTTCAAGTTACATAACTATTTACAAACATTATGAAAAAAAAAGCAATCGTAACAAAGCAAGAAAGGAAAAATGCCGAAGATCAGGTGACGATAATTTCAATGAAATCATCGCCTCTGTTTTTCATCTTAAGCAGTAGTAACAATGACTAAAATTAACTTAACTTCTAATTACTAAAAAAAAAAAAAAAAAAAAAAAAAAAAAAAAAAAAAAAAAAAAAAAAAAACAATTTCAATTTCAATTAGCAATATCAGAAACATTAGAAAATAATATGAAGGAATATTTATTTTTTATAATATTACCAAATATTACCAACTATTACCAAATAACGCGATAGACGATTAGTGACTTTTTAAAGAGGAATTTTCCATGATTAAAGATGAGTTACTACTCGTTTAAAAAAGTATGTTTAAGTGATTTTTTGAATGCGGGTGTAGATTTTAATTTTAATTCATTAGGTAAAGCGTTATATATTTTTGATATTTGGTATGTAAAGGAGTGTTTATATTTTTCTGTGCGGTGAGGGGGAGCTGTTATTCTGTGCCTATATCGAGTATTTAGGAAATGCGTATCAGAACCGTATTTAACTTTATTATATAAATAAACAGGTAAGCGGTTTTTAATGACTTTATGGAATAGACAAGCAGCGTTAAGTAACCTTCGTTTTTCCATATTTAGCCAATTCAAAGTTTTTAATTTATGGGATATAGGTTGTCGTCTTCTAATTCCACAAATTAGACGAATACATGAGTTCTGCATGACCTGAATTCTCCTTTTGTCATCTGACCCAATACAGGGACCATAAAGGACATCTCCATAGTTGAATTTTGATAGAACCAACGAGTCACATAGAATTTTTTTAACATTAAATGACAGGTAATGACGATTAATGTAGATTGTTTTTAAGTTAATGAAGGCATTACGAATACATATATTAATATGACTGCTAAATTTGAGCTGATTGTCCATGACTATACCAAGGTTTTTGGCGCTGTTTACGGGTTTTATTATATCACCCTCAAAATTTAATTTAATTGAGTCAGGACAAAATTTATTAGGACCAAAGACAAGACCATTCGTTTTTTTCGAATTAATGCTAAGAGCATGTGTTTTTGCCCACATAGCTAAGTTTTTGAGATCTTGGTTGATAAGGTCAGTGGCATGTAAAATATTGTTTGGATGAAAAGAGCTATAAATTTGTGTATCGTCGGCATATAGGTGAGCCTTGCAAGATTTTAAGACTGTTCCGATATTTTTTGTATAGAGAGTAAATAGTATAGGTCCTAATATAGATCCCTGAGGAACTCCAGATCGTACCCTCATAGAATCAGAAATAATTTCATTAATTTTAACACGTTGGCTTCGATCACTTGAGTAACATTTTATCAGACCTACGGCATCAGGCGAAAATCCTATATAATGAAGTACGGCACACAGCAGGGAATGATTAAGGGTATCGAATGCTTTACTAAAGTCTATTAAGATTAAAACCGAAATGTTACCATCATCCCTAGCCTTTAAAATATCATCGGTTACGTTAAGAAGTGCAGTTTCACAGTTATGAGATGGTCTGAATCCTGACTGATATTCTGGTAAAATATTATGAGTTGATAAGTAGATACGAATTTGTTCTTCTATTATTCTTTCAAGTACCTTTGAGAGAGCTGGGAGAATACTAATGGGCCTTAGATCCTTAAACTCGGTTGGATTACTAGTTTTTGGGACAGGTCTGATAAGTGCTTGTTTCCAGTTTCTAGGGAAGTATTGTTTGTTAATGCAACTATTAATTATATGTGAGACATAGGGAATTATTAAGGGACAACATTGAAGCAACATTTTTATAATTAAGCCATCAGAACCTTGAGCATTTGATTTGATTGAGTACAGTAGTTTTTGGACTCGATATATTATTAACAAATATGGTTGTTGCCCTTAAAAAATATGTTTATTTGCGAATGAAATTTAACTTACTGCCATAATTTGTAATTATTGGTTTTAATTTTAATAATAAATACCTACTGCTTTGTCTTTATAAATAAATCAACATTTTTTAACAAAGTTTAATATTTTTTGGCTAAGTTCATACGAGTATACAGGGTGGACCGGATTTAATTTGCGTATACAGAGATCTCGTAAACTGTAAGATATACATTGTCGGTTAAATGGGGAAAAAGTTTCGTATTTTGATGGAAAATACAATAGTCCATAGAAGTTCCAGATTTTCTGACTGGTTCCGGAGATATTCGATAAAATCCGAAAAACCTCATTTTTGTTTTTTAAGTCGTGCGTTGTTATTATAAAAGATACAAAAAAAATGATTCCAAGTTTTTGTTATAAATCAAGTTCCCTATAATCTGCCATGTCAAAATTTTTATTACGACGTTTTGTATTTCCACTTATTTTTTTAAATAAAAACTGGATTTTTAACTGTAATTTTTTATAGCTTTTGTATAGCTAAACACAACGGTATGTTACACTTTACCATTTCACTACGTTTCGTCTATGAAAATATTATCAGCTCTGTAGCTTCTGATGATACCGTTTCTTACTTGATTAAAACAAGATAGCTAATTAAATATTAATTAAAAAACAAAAAATGCTTAAAATGTGAAATTTTTAATATTATTTGAAACATAATACAATAATTATTTAATTACAAAATGAGTTACAATTTTTTATCAAACATGATTAAGTACAACCAGCAAACAAGACTAATGAAGAACGAATTATGGTTGTACACATTCTACAAATATTAAAGCTAATAACAAAAACATAAAATGAAAAACAAAACGGTCAAGCAATCTATAAATTCCTATAACCTGATTTTCTGTAAAATCTTTCGCTTAGATTTCTCACACCGTATTTTTTCTATCTTTAATGTTTTCATTTTTGCATACATAAGATCTTAACAAAATCATGTTTGCCATGCATGTCAGTTGTAACTTGTCACCAATATTTTTGTTATAATCTAATATTACAGTACTTTTTTAGCTTTAAATAATTTAAAATTAAATAAATATTAGGGTTCGTTATACTGAAGAAGAGAAGAAAGATATGTATGATGTGTATATAAGATGCTATAGGAATGAAACCCGGTCAGCTCAGACTTATTTAGATTTATATCCTGATAGACATCTAAGAGGATATTTTCTTATATTTCAAAAAATATGGCAGAGCATAGCAGTGTGAAAAAAAGGAGAAGTAGATATCAGGTTCGACATACTAATAATGAAATTAATATTCTTGCCCAAATACATATTAACCCTGAAAATTCTACTAGGCGAATAGCTAAAGAATGTGTAGTAGGAACCTCCACGGTTAAAAGAATTTTAAAGAAACATAAATTTCAAAAAGTCCAGAAATTACACGCTGGAGACTCTGATATAAGACTGACGTTTTGTCGTTGGTATAGTAGAAAACTGCGCAATGACCGTTTTTTCAACAAAAAGATATTATGGACGGATGAATGCTCCTTTACTAATAGTGGAATATTTAATCCCAAGAACAAGCATTTGTATGCTACTTCGAATCCCCATTTAATTAGAGAAGTTAGACCACAGTTCCATTTTACCCAAAATGTGTGGTGTGGACTAATCAATAATCAGATTTTTGAGCCGATTTTTTTGGATGGTAATTTAAATCAGTTCCGATACCTACATATACCTACACTTATTGGAGGAAGTACTCGATGAGATGCCCTTACAAACAAGACAAAATCTTTAATACTTTATGCAAGAAGGTTGTGGTGCACACAATGCTAGGAGGGTTGCAGAGTATCTCGATCAATATTTTAGAGGTAATTGGATTGGTACCAATGAACCAATAAGATGGCCTACTCGATCTCTGTGTCTTAACCCCATGGATTATTTTGTATGGGACCAAATCTACGACAAAAATATGCCAAATAATCTTCAAGAACTTCGTCAACGAATAGTAGATGCATTTGGAAAAGTTACACCAGAAATGGTTGATAAAACTACATCCCACATGTCTATCTAGGAGAATTGCACTCTGTATCCAATAGAATGGATTACATTTTAAGCAACTATTGTGACTGTTTTTGTTTTTGTTATTAGCTTTATTATTTGTAGAATGTATACAATCATAATTCGTTCTTCATTAGTCTTGTTTGCTGGTTGTACTTAATCATGTTTTATAAAAAAATGTAACCCATGTTGTAATTAAATAATGCTTGTATTATGTTTCAAATAATATTTAAAATTTCACATTTTAAGCATTTTTTGTTTTTTAATTATTATTTAATCAGATATCTTGTTTTAATCAAGTAAGAAACAGTATCATCAGAAGCTACATAGCTGATGATATTTTCATAGACGAAACATAGTAAAATGGTAAAGTGTAACATATCTTTGTATTTAGTTATACAAATGCTATAAAAAATTACAGTTAAAAATCCAGATCCTTATTTAAAAAAATAAGTTGAAGGTGGCCCTGCAAATACGAAACGTCGTAATAAAAATTTTGACATGGCACATTATGGGGAACTTGATTTATAATAAAAACTTCGTATAATTTTTTTTGTATCTTTTATAGTAACAACGCACGACTTAAAAAACGAAAATGAGGTTTTTCTGATTTTATCGAATATCTCCGGAACCAGTCAGAAAATCTGGAATTTCTATGGACCGTCAAAATACGAAACTTTTTCCCCATTTACCCGAGATCTCTGTATAAGCAAATTAAATCCGGTCTACCCTGTATGCGTTTTTTCCTAGGTACTTTTTAATATTTTGTTTCCTCTAAAAAAACAAGTTAGAAAATTATTTTTGATCTAAAAATACTATTTTTTTATATTGTTTTTATTAAATTAAAATTTAGTAAATAAATGTCAAGAAAAATTCAAATTTCTCAAATTTGGTTTAATAGTTGGGTGTATAGTATTAATAGAAACTATTCCAATATTCGTGAGAGTCGAATAGCTACAATTTTAATCTTTATTATTATACTATAATATTAAAAATAATCATTGTTAATCCCCTCTGGTGAAAAATACTCCCTGAGGAAAAAAAATTATAAAAAGAAAATAAAAAAAACAAAAAATGTTGAGTTAAAATTTAAATTAAAAAAAAGCATACATTTCTGGTTACTTTATTAAAAAAAATGTAATTAAATATTTAACTAATTAGATAATTAACTGAAGAACTTTTAAATTAATTCATTAATTCTTTTACAATACCTACTCGCTTTAAATTTTTTTAAACACTTAAACACGTGTATCAAAAACAAGTACATACCTACCTGATCAACAAACCAAATAATTCAGTACCCCTCAACTTGAATATTAATTCAAACCAGACTCCTTATTGGTGCTCCTACGAATTAACGAGACACTTAATAAGCCATTTTGTTTTACATCCATACTGTCAACATGTCAGCATTCTTCTTTATTTTTTTGAGACAACTGAAAGCTCACCGGTACATTCATAAAACATAATATTCCAGGAAGAGGACAATGTCATCTGCGCGGGACTTATTGTTATTAGAACGAGTCTTGTGCTGGCTCGGACTGACCGTGAAATAGCTTTCCTTTTTCATCGATCGGACACCATCTTTTTGTGAATCTGCCAACTTTGGTAACGTCGTTTTTAATTTACCCGTCAATTTGTTAGCACTGGAACTGTATGTGAATACAAAACGAGTTTTACCCGTGTAACACATGAGATTATTCAATACTCTGAGAATAAACTATATTATAGATATTATCATTATTTGGATATTGGGACAAATACCAGATATTTATAATCTACATTTTTAATTGCATTAAAATTGTTTAATTTTAAAAATTTACATAAAAAGACATAGGGTCAGTGCACCAGTGAATGAACAAATAAGGGGATCCTGGACTTTGGGTTATGAAATGAGTTTGATGATTTTGACGTATCTGGCTAAAAATTGCATACATAGGTAGAATAAACTATTTTAAATGTTAAGAAGTAAATTAAAGTTAATTCAGTGAATCTTAATATGTTATATTCCAAATATTTTCTTAAAATTGCATAAAACTCCAGTAAATAAACAGGTATCTCCAATTACTGAACGATAGCAAACCAGTGAATGAACGTATGTGTTTTTATTCCCAAAAAAGTATATAGGTAGATAGAAACATGTAATAGAGCTATTAGTTTAACAGTCACACAGTAAATAAAAATTTACTATAAATGTAGGTATAAAAGAAATTATAAAATGTTAACATAAAAATAGCCGTCAGCGCTAGGTTCTGGAATTTTCTTCACTATGTTCTGATACCTATACCATATCTTATCTGGAATATTTGGACATCTCCATTTATGTTTCTTGCCGTGCTCTTGCTCCATAGTACTTATTTTATATTTTTCCTTCTCTATGCCTGTTACTAACCCACCTGTTTATCTAATATATATTTTATCAATATTTTTCACTTATAAGAAGATAAAGTTAAACATAGCACAGAACAATGTGGTCTCTTGGATTTATTGTATTCCTCTATGTTTTTATAGATATTCGACAGTAACGTCATATGGGGTTTCTTTCTCTTCCATAATATCCAGCTTTAGAAAATTGTGCGCGGAGATTAACTTTAAACCTGCGACAGTGACACTACACAAGGCCCTGGCAAAAGGTAGCATTTATACAGTTATGACGTTAAAGAAACACTAATTAGAAGGTTCACGGAGAGTGAGGAGGAAAGAGCTTGCCTCTCACTCAAAACTCACTTTCCTGGGAGCACACTTTTTCTAAAGGGACCCAAATAAGGTGAGCAAACCTACAGGAGAGGTCGCTGTAGTGGCCAAACATATAATAAAGCACATAATGAGTTGTATGGGCTTAGAAACATGCATTTTGAAAGTTTGGGAAAATACCCAAGTATATGTCAAACGAAAATTCACACCATTGAGAAGTGTACCCAGTTTAACATCGTGAAAAAGCATTGTAGACAAGAGACTATCATCCATCATGTCCGATAGCCAGGCAGCCATCAAAACTGTGAGCTCAGAAATGGTCTGGAGATGCCTAGAAAAATTGAATGAACTATGCAAATAAAATACAGTGACTTTTACTTGAGTCCTGGGATATAACGGGGTACAGAGTGTAACGTTTATTATTTGCCATAGGTATTAGTAGAAACTGTTGCATATAAAATGTATAGTCATATATTTTTTTACTTTTGTAGGAGCCATAAAATGACATAATTTACTTACATTACATTTTTTTTAACTTATTCAAATGTAAATTCATACAGCTTTAGTTTACATGCACCTATTTTAACTTCCAAAAAACATGTTCTATTGACCCCGGTTGACTCAAATGGTTGTAAGGTGTTTTGGATGGTTTCGTTAGAAACTTTTCTTCTTTTTATTTTGTTTCTGGCGTGGGGTTTCGTGGCTCTGTGACATCGGGCTGGAACAACAGGTATAGGCGAAAAGCCACCTTTTCTGAAAAAAGCTTTGAAAGTGTGCAGACGGCTTTTTACGAAGCAATTTCATCTTAAACAAAACTATACGGGTCATCTCGAGTGGAGAGGTAAATACAAAAGAAAAAATATTCACAATTAAGGGTTTCCTTGTGTTTTTTTATAGATCAGATGGCCTTGTTGTTGTTTTTTCGTGAAGGAAAGAAAATTAAATTAGAAGGCACGAAGCTGAGGTTTGACCGGCTTTATGGAGGCTATTTTGTAGAGTTTTCACGTGGCTATGATTTGTGCGTTGCTTAGTGCAGTAAACTTGTCCCTGCGAGTTGAAACAAGTTATTTTCCCCTGCAATCTGCTGTAGTAACCCAAGGTCTTTATGTATTGGAGGAGTTACATATAAAAATAATATCCTGAGAGGACTGGTTGAGCTTTTTCCTCTATGGTGATGTCTGCAACAGAATCCTTCAAATGGCATAGCTGTAATGATTTTGACCTTGATGAAAACCATTCAATCAAAATACAGTCAAGGTTAAAGAACGGAAGAAGCCAGGGCTTTCGTTTGAAAGAGCAACCGGCTATAGTTTGGTGAGTCCATACCTTATATTTTCATGAAGGATAATGCCGCCTAGGTGTCTGTTGGAAATGAAGGACCTTTTATTTTTTTTGTTACACATTCTGCTTTAAATTGTGTAATTATTAGTTTTTTGAAATTTTTGACCTATTCTATAAATATTATTAATATCCCTTTGATTCAGGGGTTGTTAAGTACTGCTACGGTTGTGCTAAAATTTTAATATTCTTTTCTGGAATTCCATAAAATACCAAGTTATTTTCCATAAATTTTCTTTCTTGTCTTTCTAACTTGACTTTTAGGATGTTGTTTTCTTCCTCAAGTGATTTAACCTTTTCTTTTAAGTTTTTATTTTATATTTGAATTGCAGTTGTTAGAGACTGTGATGAGATTTCTAGGTTTTATATACGTTCCGCTCTATCCTGCTTTACGCTTTCCAATAAAATGTATACGTCTTTAAGTGTTATGTTTTCTTCGGACATTTTGACTGAATCATTTAATGTATTAATTTCACTAACCTGTTATATCACGCTACTGTTCAACTTATCTGCGCTTTCTAAATTAGAAAGTCAAATAATTTACAATAAATCTTTCTTACTAAATCGTATACACATATCCATTATTCAATCATTTAATCCTTGTTGTGCTCCCGAAATCTCTTTATGCAATTTCGTCCTTATCGACGCCTCGTCCGTCAAATCTCATAATAACATCGAGATATCATCTGTAGAACCTGATCCGTGTTTACGCTTTGCATTATGTCCGGTTATTATACGCCATATTCAGTCGAATTCTTATCTTGATCTCATTCGGATCCATCCGTTAAATAGTTACATAATAAGGGGTTGATAGGGTAATGGGGGCGAAGACAGCTTTCCATATTAATCCGATGTTATGACGTAGTTGAAACGGATGCTAAATTTTATCAGATTAACGGAGCAGTTGGGGCGAGTGGATTAAGGAGTTAGCAAGTAGACTTGAGTAAGTATGTAAAGGAAATATGAGAATGTTTTGTTGGCATTATAATAGGAAGAATAATTTTGTTTTATTTGAATGATAAAGACTAGTAAAGACAGTTTGAAGATATATAACCGTTCAATGAATTTTAATTTGATTAATTCTTACCGCCAAAGTGGCACAAAATCTAGACCACCACAATTTTTACCCAACCGATGCGGTGAAATATAATTTTGTGTGTTGTGTGTTGGGTGGGGGTTGGCATCGGATTCGAAGTCCATTTGCCACAGATTGTTTATGGCATTATTACAATATATTATATAACTATTTTTGTTTTATATATAAATTGTACTAATAGGTTATATTAGGGTGCTTCATTTTCAGGCAATATTTTTGTTTTCTCTGTGCTACCTGCAAATCTGAAACTTTATAAAAAATTAAAAATTATGCCGCCGGGTAAAAAATTCTAAGTGCAATAGCGACATAGCTCATTTAAAAATTCGATTTCCCATTTAAATAACATAGGAAAAACATTTTTTTTTGTTTCAATTTGATTTTTCGATATTAAAAAATTTTTTTTAAGAAAAACCCGTGTATAGCTTTTGTAGGGCATAAAATTAGCTACAAAAAGTTTCTTCGAGTAAATCCCCTCAGACCAACAGTTTTTGAGTTATAGAGCTAGAAAGATGAATATTAATTTCATTTCACATCAAATCTTCTTTAAACTAAAATTTATTATTTTTACATCTAATAATAACTTATTATAGAAATTAAGAGACTATTAAATTTTGTATTTCAGGAAGCATTCTAATATTTAGTGAACAAATATAAATTTTGATTAATAAAAAATGATAATATCTATAAGTCTAATTTTTTTTCTATTTCTGAGTGTCCGGTAACATTAATGTTGTTTTATTAGCATTCGGAAATTTCTTCCTATGCATTATTATTATTATTATTATTAGAACAGTGGAAGAAGAGGTGGTTCAAGTCTGCAATACTTGAATTGACGCAAGGACAGTAGGGATTCTCTAAAATTCCTATTTTGTTTAGATGAGGAGGAAAGCGTCCGTAATTTAATTTAAGTTGCGTTATAATGGTAGAATAGATTCTAAAAATAGAGAAATATAGGTTTGGAATATCTTTTGGGAGGGTGATATGTATTAAAAAGTTATGGTTTTTTGATCTACTAATAAACTCATTATATAAAGTAGAACCATTTGTCCCTAATGTCCTTCTTTAGTTTACACAAGATATCATAATTATTAGTAGGAGCTTTTGTGATATTTTCCTTGTTTGGCAGCCTCATCTACTATTTCATTTCCTACAATACCTGAATGGCCTCTAACCCAAATGAACTGTATTTTTATGTTTTTTATTTTGGCATCTTTAATTAATTCTTTAATTTTAATATGATTTCATTGGTATAATGTTTCAATGGGCATCCTTGTAGGGATTGTAGTACCGATTTAGAGTCAGATAATATAGCTTTCTCAATTAAATTGTTTTTAACCCATTCTAGTGCTTTTTGTACTGCTAAAGCTTCGGCCGTAAATATTGAAGATATATCTGAAGTACGATATATAATTTAGACCACCTATTCAAACTTATTTTATGACTGTCACAGGCGTTCAAATGTTAAACCAGCGCCGCAGTTTTGTAATCCAACACATGGAAAACGTAAACACGTGGTGTTATGATTTGCATGAACCTGTAAAAGTAAACATTATAGGTCTATTCCAACACACACGAAAATCGTAATATTACCATATAAATCATGCGCTGTATACAATTTTTGGGCAAAGCGCACGATTTGTACGGGAATATTACGGTTTTCGCGCATGTTGGAACAAACCTATGATAGTTGTTGATTAGATTTTGCCGGTGCACATATTTCTCTGCGATTTATGTGTATAGTTAAAAATATTTTATTATTTATACTTGTTTTGAAATATTGTTAAATACTTCCTAGCAAGTAAGTACAAAATGGTGTTTTGCTAAAAAAATTAATTATAATTAGCAATTTGATTTTAATTGTATGGTTCTATATTTATACCACCGCTCCAGTAGTGTTCTTTTGTATTAGGGTAAAGGAGATATATTTTTCTTTAGGAAATGGCACACAATGACGATTTGCCCTTCCGTATAGTGGGAATGAACCGTGGAGAGCTGAATAATGAGCTTGAGGACCATGATGCCTGCTCCTTACCGGATGGTGATGAGTCAGAAATAGATGACATAGATATTGATGACAACACAAACTTGAATGATATGAGCGATAGTTCTTCAGAGGATGATGAATCATTATCTGTGACTCAAACAAAACTCCAAAAAAAGGCAGATAGAGATCAGGGGCAAAATAGAAAAACCTAACACGCCTCTCCCTTTTGTCCAGCACTGACTGGGTATATAGCACTGGCCAAGTACTGTTATGTTTGGGAAAACAAAAGTCTTGCTTCCAGACTTATCATAATAATTAATTTTTTGTAATTTTTATAAAATGTACTTAAATATACTATACATGTTTCATTTCTAAACAAATGGAGCGATGGTACAAAAAAAGACCTCCCGTCTTTGAAAAAAACATGCGTACTGGGGTAATTTGTTCATTGATTTTAACTTATTTACAACCACTTAGAGCTGCATTAAAATTTATGTTAAATTCTTGCTCCAGTAAGAGTTAAAGAGACCAAAAGAGGTAAATGGCTCGACTATGTACATAGCTTAGATCAGTATTACGCTATCTTCAGCGCTTTTCTACAATGAATATAAGTGTGTATCTCTTAGGAATATCTGACGAATCTCTATGTAAAATCTGAGAAGAGGTGGACTAGACCACTATCCGAAATCTTAAATGTGAACGGGAATGGCACTTTGGAATACAATATATTTTTAAATTAATCAATAATACTAACCTGATGGAATAGAAATTGAAAGGGGTACAATAAGCTTAAAGTTTTAGTACAACTCAGTGTAACAGTTTTGTTTAAAGTTGAATGAATTCTACTTGTTTAAAACATACATATTTTTAACCTTAAATAAAAACTGAATACGCCTCTGTACGGACACGAGCCCTTAGTAAAAACTATAATTTAAAACGTAGTGGTGATGGATATAACCAATCATAAGCAGATTATTAGTGACGCCAACTTTTATGCAGGTGTCCGTACAGTTACATGACTACGTAACAAGTATTAAAAGTAATTAAAAAAAAAATCGACTTTAAAATCATGCAAATGCCATTACCACATCTTGACCAAATTTATGTGAGACCACCCCTGAGGTGTCCCCTTAATAGCAAAAAATAAATCATAGAAATCGGACTAGGTCGTAAAGTATTATCGCTAAATATATATAAAAAATGAAGAGTTTAAAAATTTTCTCATGGACCCGGTTATTAGATTTTGACCAAATTACTACTCCTGAAGTACCCTGTTTTTAACAAAAAAAAGAATCTTTAAAATCGGACACCGTGTTAAAGAATTATCGCTGATCATACAAAAATATACCGACGAATTGAGAACCTCCTTCTTTTTTGAAATAGGTTAAAAAATGGGTTACGATCGAGCATCCTAAGGAATTCATCTCCATCTTACTTCCCAAATTTGATATATTGATGTGTTTGAATAACATTTAGCATCCTAGTGTGTATATCAAGTACTTCCACATCAGACAAAGTCATCCCAATTCCATTATATTGTTACGCAGCACCCTGCAATAGCCTGCAACTGTTATAAGAAACGTGCAAATAAAAGAAGAAATATGTCACATTTGCTACTTCTTTTTGGAAATGGAAATCTTCTAGGTGCTTGTCGTATTGGCCTTGCATCGCCTGTATAAATTCTATGCTGAACAAGACTGGTACGTCCCGTAAATTTTGCTGTCTCGAACATGTCACAGTTGGTATTGATACATTCTTTGACTTTTCTAAGTTCTTCAGCTATTAGGTGGTCATAATTTTTAACTAGCCCTTTTATAAAGCTGACGTCAACTGAGTAGCTTGTGGTGGCTTTCCCCATGGAATGGTCTTTTCACTTGATTATGTTTTCCACCGGTGTAGAGAGCCCTATTGCTTGTCTTTTCTCTTCAATAATTTGACAACCCTTACTGGAATTATTTGATCAACGTTAACAAGACATCTAGCTACCAGAATTCCATCATTTACAGATTTTTCACTTTCCACAATGCCCACATGTTAGTCGTGTGATTTCTCGCTAAGTCTCACCGTGACGACAGCTTCAGAATTTAGGGGTACTTCCATGTCTTCTTCTACTAGGACCTTTATCGGTTGAGACTTTTCTTCCAAATTTAGGACAATTTCCTCGTTTCCAATCACGAAGCTCTTGTTTTGAAGGTCGATTAAAAACTTATTTTGCATAATGTCCATATCAAGGACATACTAGTCCTTAATATCAGCCACCAGAAATAAGTGTTCTATCAGGGTATTATTAATCTGTACGATTGCTGATATCTGATATCTGGCTTTGAACAGGAGTAGTGTGTCCTGTAGCTGTTTCCAGAACTAAGCTTCTTTGAAGTGGTCGTGGTTTTCGAATGAAAGACTTGGTTGCACCACTATCAAGGACGAAGGTGCCTTTACTTAGGACGATCCTAGCACGGAGATGGGTGACATTTTTCTTTTTTTATTCGCACGTTTCCTATAACAGCTGCAGGCTATTGCAGGGTGCTGCGTAACAATATAACACATTCTAGTTTTTTTAAACAAAAACAAAAACAAGTTATACTAGAACACAAACATAAATCAAAACTACCATTACTGATATAATATTTTGAATGTTGAACATACAGTTCTTTGAAAGAAATTTTGCACACATATTTTTCCTCTAATCTGTAACTCGGCATACCCTAACAATCCCTCTATACTTTTTCTTCCACACAAATTGAGTCTTATCCTCTGGTACCTTTTCTTTTACCTCTATTGAATCAACAAATTTACTTACATCTGATTTCCTACATTTATAAATACTCTTCTGTTATAAACATCAAGTTTTCCGAATCAATTTTTACATTATATTTATAGAAATTATTCTCTTCTAAAGCCGCAGCATAATATTTTAAATCCTCTTCCATGAATGCATCCATAAATCGTTTCATCATTCTTATAATTACTTTGGGGTGTATTTTTTAAATATCTTCATTAAAGTTATGTTCTACATCTCCCCCTGTAATCATATTTATATTTCTTATCATCTCAGCACTCTCCATACAAATCACTCTCCTCTCTGATATATCTTTACTATTTTTTTACTTTAACTAAATAGTCAGCTCTTTCTCTATCACCTTCTTAATCTTCTCATCATGTACCTTCTCATCTTATAGATACTTTCTTTAATGACATCCTTCCGTATAGTTCCAACCTCTAAACTGTGTCCTCTTTTATTTATTTTTTGTGTTAACTCTACTCTAGTTTCATCTAACATACTACTCATGCTCTTCATATGGCTAACAACATCTTCCTTTACTATTATTTCCTTGATAATATTATCACTCATTGCTCTCATCACATTTTTACTCACCATTTTCACTCTTCCTAATCTCCATACGCATTTCCATCATATTCCTCATTTAATGACCTTTTTATACCTTCTGCTTTCCACTCTACTATTCAACTGATCATATTCCTCTGATTCCTTCATATCTTCATCTGAACCAAACTAAGTTAATCTAAAAATTACCCAGAATGCTGTTTCAAAATAAAATTATATTATTTAGATCAGTGGTTCTCAAACTTTTTGGTGACGAAAGTTTTTTGAAAAGTGCTTTGCTCTAGCCTCTGGCCAGCTCCCTCCCTTTTTTCTTCGCGGAGGAGCCCCCATAAAAAAAGTCATCAAATTATATCCTCCTCTCTCTTAGTGACTTCTAAAAAAGGTCTTTAAGCCAAGTCTCTTTGTAGCGATAGTGCTGCTTTTTTATTATAGTGAATATTATTTTCTTCGTTTAGCCCCCACAAAGGCTTCGCGGACCACACTTTGAGTATCGCTGATCTAGATAAAGCTGACATCTTCCACACAATTTCATATTTTACTAGCTGTCCAATTTGACAATTAAAAAATATGAGTTGTACCTGAAAATTTACAATTTTTGATTTGCTTCGATAAATTATTGTTTTTTCTACCTTCTCTGCTTACTGCCTTCTCTGTCTCTCTACCTTCTCTGTCACCTCCAGAGCTCCTGATTAGATTCCTGTACCTTTCCTATATTGCCTTTTTAGTATCTTAAAAATTATTGTTCACTGTACCTTTTCCTCTTTTATGGATGAACTGAATTTGATTAGCTTTTATTTTCTCATATACATACAATTAAATGTTTGTTTATGGGGTCTATTCTGTAACTATAGTTGTTATTTGGCAACTTCCTAACCACTTGCTATCTTACCACTTTCATAGCAACTGTATATAACAACTTTGACAAAAGTACAGTTCATCAAATTTCTAGAGGTGTTCGACGCCCAGACAGAGAACGCGCTACGTGTGACTAAGATAGCTATTGTACAGTCTGCTAAACAAGTTATTTTAAATAGTTTTTAATATTTTTAGGTAATTAAATTTTAAAAGTGTGGAATAGTTTAGGGATTAAATTGGTCTGATTGGACTTTCTTAGAACATTTTTAAAAGCAGCTAAATATAGTATGTAGAATTGAAAATAATTATTATGCCATAAAAGGTGTTTTGGAATTCCTTCAACCTTTTGAAATTGAGTCAGAAAATATAAATTTTATAGGATAGCGGAAAATACCTATAATTTTTTTGTAGGCCTTTGTAAATCGTGGAAATAGTTTATATTTTATTTCTACCTTATTAAGGAAAATGGTACCTATTATTAATAACGGTTATTTCTGAAACATTACTAAAATTTTCGAAATTTTGTTTTTCTACAAAATAATAAACTATACTATTTAGAAAAAATGTTATTTCTCTTATAATTTTATAAAAAATAACAGGGGAATATTTACATTTCCTGATCTATTAAACAAAACGATAAATTATCTCGACGAATGACACTATGTTCTAGTACGGAAGCTAGCTTTACATTTTTGTTGGTGGTTTCATGGGTTTCATATCAATTTTTTGTAATTGTAGTTTACACGTACATATACCTCTTAACACTTGTTTGCTTTATTAAAAAAGTGTGTTGTTGTGATTTACGTCGAAATAAGTCAAAAACAACTTGAAACCCCATATAAAATCAAAAAGGAGAAACGGAAAAAAATTGAGCCTGTAAATGAACACAACTCAGAAACAAAAATAGCTATCTAATAATAAAAAAATAAAATTTGATTCTTGTGCAGCTTCATCTATATCATTAACTGTTTTTGGTTTTTTAATGGTTTTTCTTGGTGATGAAAATTCCGATATCTCACGGTTATCGATTCTTTTTTTCTCTCCAGAAATGCGGACGACAGTGTTTTTAGATACTCCTGTGGCTGCAGCAACATGATCATTTACATTTTTAAATGGTATTGAAGGTGAATTAAAGTTTCCTTCTCTTCTCATAAACTCTATAACATTGGCTATTATTTCGCGAGATTGACTGTTAATCACGCGGCCTCTTAATTTGCTATTAAACTCCATACTTAGGTTCTATTAAACTGTAATGAGCAAAAAGCACAACCGAAAATAAAAGAAATGTTTTAGCGAAATTTACATCTGACATTTACGTCTGAATGAAATAGTGAAATACTTGATGCGCAGAGTGTACTTTCATTGCGTAAATCCGTCGGGATGCCTGTCAGTAGTGCTTTCTCTGTCTAGCCGTCGAAAGCCTCTAGAAATTTGATGTAGCCATTCTAGCACGATGGCTAAATTAGTCTATGCTGTATCATACAGTTATGCTATCGACCAAGTTGCTATGATCAAGGTCAGTTGTTGTATTACCACTTTGAGAAAACCAGAATTCTGTAAGTAAGATCTGTAACAACTAGTGGTTATAAAAGTGGTTTCAGAGTTTTGATGGTTAAGCGTAACAACTAGTTGCTAAGAAAGAGTCTTGATAAAAAGTTTACAACTACGACATATTTATGACTTTTTTCTAATTTTAAATCAGTTCACCAACAAAATATAAAAAGTCCCAAATGATAAATTATATTTCAGTTAACGTCCATGACTGGGAGATATAAACCTCATTGGTCCCATCCCTCCTGGCTTGAAGGTTAAATTGTTAAAAGCCTGATTTACACCACACATACAACTTTATAGCAAGTGTGAACACTAGAATAACTACTCTTGTCAAAGTTGTTATACGGTTACTATAAAAATAATACAACTTGTAAGTGTGGTGAAGATCAGGATTTTAACAACTTTTAACAACTGGTTACATTTTGTTGGTGGACTGGCTTGAAATTAAAAAATACAGCAAAATGTATTATGCAATTTTATCTCAAGCAGATCTGCAGGACTTTTGACAATCTGAGAGGTACTTATCCTTACAGACATCCATGAAAGTCAGCATCTGGAGGATGCACAATGGAGCTATTGAGGCCTAACTAATGTAAGGGGAAAACACCTTACAGATTACAAGCAATAAATAGTAGGTTTTACTGAAGTCTTACTTTATTTCTAAAACAAATCATTAGAAAAAAAAATATGATAAGTTCCGATTATCTTATCAATAAACATACCTACTTCCTATTAATTTCTTGATATATTTAAATATTTACTATCCAAATGTCCATATTTCTTTCTCAGCATCTCAGCAACTAGTTGTTATGTTTAAGCACCAAGAATATTTGACTGCTTCTAAATTGCTTGTTACAGATTTTATTTTAAAGGATTCTAATTTTTTCAAAGTGGTAACATAACGACTGACCTTAGCCTAAGCCACTTGCTAGCTAGCAACTGCATAATACAGAATAGACTACTATATTAAAAAAATCTTTCTAGATCCTCTTTTATCCCCCAATATATTATAAACAAATATCTTACAAATTTCCATATTGTTACATCCTTAACCACTCTATTCTGTCCCAAAAAAGATTAAAATTGGATAAAATTTTTAATATCTTTTTTTTTTGAGATAAACCTGGTAAATTTTTAATAAGAAAGTACCTACCTGTATATTTTTAATTTCCTTAAACGAATAAAATTTCGGACTTCACTCTCAACTAAATATTTATAAGTTCGACGAACTAGTATTATAGCAAAGAAAACATTTGTAACAAAACGTCATAATACCAACCTATTTTTTATATGAATGACATGATTTAGAACCAACAAAAACAATACAGAAAAGATGCAGAGAAAAAAACAAAAGGGCAAACTTAAATATTAATATATTGTCAACCACAAAACTGTAGAGTTATTAAATATCAACCGGACATTGGAGACATTCTATTGTTTTTATGGTAATATAATATCTTCAAAATTCTTTGTGTTGGCCGCGTTCGGAAACAAAATTTTATACGGTTTATTTGTAATATGACGTTGATTAAAGACAACATGGTATTTCTTTAATTGGTAAAGAAGGAGTCTGAATAAATCAATGTATGGTTTCTACATTGGGTCGATATGTAAAAGACCAGGTGCGTGCGTTTAATTTGGTTGGTAAAATAAAAAAATGATAGATATGTTTTTGATATTTAAATTATTGTAATAACTTGCAAAAGAAGATACTAAAAAATTTTTGAACAGTATTGGGTATATTTTCTCACATGATTTGTTTTAAGCAAAGACGAGGTAGGTACGCTTAACTCAATATTTTTCTATATATATTTTATTAAATTTTGTTAGAATCCCCATCATTTAAAAAACCATTCTGCTTTTTAATACAATTTATTAAATCTTCAGAAGACATTTCATTTTCTATATCCACAACTTTTATGGAGGGATTTTTTAAATCTGGTGACACAATATTATAACTCTTAGGTAATTTCAATTTCATTTTTAGAATTATTTAATAACTACACCACCATCTTTTACATTCCTTATTTCATTTATCCCTATTTGTAACGAAGTTGGATTTAAATATTTTTGAACAGCGTCGAAATTTCAGTATTTTTAGGCTTAATAATAACTACTTCTCGTGTAGCTTGAGCATAGCTCTTAAAGTTTTAGGATGATTTAGGTTTTGAGAATTGTTTTCGTTTTTTCTTTGAAACATTTTTTTTAACTCACCAATTTTTTCAGAAACTGACTGATTTAGTAACCATTTCGTCACGAATACCTCCATTATTATTAGTCCATTTAAAATAACGGTGGAAGGTCGAGAAACGCCGCACTTGAGACCACTTGTCCCCTACGTATTTTGGGGCGTTGATTAGGAAAATGAGGGCTAAAACTGGCAGCAATGGTTAGAACACCCCTAAAATTGCAAAAAAACACCCCTAAATAGGAGTGTTTTTTGATTGTACTTGTTGTCTTGCAAACTAACTCATCTCATATGTTTTTTGGGTGGCTGATTTCAAAAATCGGGGTGTCGAGACTGGAAAATTTGTGTGACACCCCCCACATGCCAGAAACACTCCTCCTAAGGGGTGAATTTTCGGAAAAAATTACCAGTTACGGTGTTTCGCAAACTAAGTCATCTTATATGTTTTTTGGGTCGCTATCCAGCACACTCCAAATTAATTTTATCAGTCGGAAATAAACTCGTCCCAATTTTTACTTGAAAACCATTATTACCTGATAAATTTCTAAAAAAGTTTATATGCAGTTGCTAGAGGGGATGTACGAAGAATTGTTCTTGCAAAAAAGTGGGATTGCGTTGCACCCAATTCTGCAAAGGATGTAAAGGCATAGACTGCGAGAATAGCGAAAACATGTTGACTACCCAAGACTTTGATGAAGACGAAGATTTTGCAGAGGGAATAGAATTAGAACTTGAGCCAGAAATATTGATTCAGGAAACTGAAAATCATGGGATACGGGCGATTTTTGCGATTCACAGATAAGTTCAGAAGTTGATTGAGCCGAAACAACAGAATTTGACGAGGATGAAGAAATTTCTCCATGCAAAATACCAAGACTAGATTTGAATATAACTGAATAGTGATATCTTGTAAGAAGTTTGATACTTGTCATCTCTGTCTCTCCGTATCTGTAACGTGTGGAGGATGGGTTACCACTACGACACTTAGGCCTTATTAGGCCCATTGTGCATCTTCCTAAGATGATAGGCACCTCCTAGCTCGTGAGTCAGCCTACAGATTTAATGTAGTTGACAACGTCGCCAAAAGGTGCTTCTCTAATATCGGCTGATACTCGCCGAACACAAATCTTCTAATAAATGAGAGCGTCGAGCAATCGTAAAGGATATGCTCGATGGTCTCATCTTCTTATTCGCATCCACTGCAGAGTGCGGATTCTCACAGCTCAATGATATGGAGGTGCTTCCGTACTTGGCAATGACCAGTCAGAATGCCTGTGACCAGACGCAGATTCTGTCTAATCATAGTCAAGTATTTGATTGCTACAGTGTTGGCAGGATACTTGTCATATTTCATATCTATTAATGAAAATATATTCCATTTTTAGTTTTTGTATTTTATATTTAATTTTTCACCAAAATTCATTGGTTGGGAGGAGTGTTTCTGGCATGTGGGGGGTGTCACACAAATTTTCCAGTCTCGACACCCCAATTTTCGAAATCAGCGACCCAAAAAACATATGAGATGAGTTAGTTTGCAAAACAACAAGTACAGTCAAAAACACCCCTACTAAGAGGTGTTTTTTGCAATTTTAGGGGTGGTTCAACCATTACTGCAAGTTTTAACCCCCATTTTCGTAATCAGCGCCCCAAAAAACATATAAGATGGCTTAGTTTGCAAAACAACAAGTACAGTCGAAAAACACCCCTATTTAGGGGTGTTTTTTGCCATTTTAGGGTTGCTCCAACCATTACTGCCAGTTTTAACCCTCATTTTCGTAATCAGCGCCCCAAATTACGCAGGGGACAAGTGGTCTCGTCAAGTGCGGCGTTTCTCGACCTTTTACCGTTATTTTAAATATACTTCATCTAAATATATATCACAGAACTATAGCAAACAACTTATCTTTTGCATAACTTGAATGTCTGAACTTGAAAAATTTATACATTTGGAGTGAAACTTATTTTTGCAATTGCCTGCACGTTATTATAGAATCCTTTATTTTAAATTTTGTATCACACTTACAACATTCCTGCATGGCGACATGACCCGGCACTAAGTAAAAACTGTCGTTGTTTGATCAACGTAAGAAAGGTTTAAGCTCCCGTTTGAGATTCTAGCTTCAGAGAACCTTAGTGCAAGTCCTTCGTCGTCTAGTTCTTGTAGCCCTTTGGCCAGTGCAGTCCTTATTAGGTATCCCTGCTCTGTTGTTATTAAATTATTGGGATACTATATTCGTACAATAGTCACCCCAATAGTTTTTACCTTTGAATCATAAGAACAGCAGTTTAATAGTAATAAGAAAACATGTGGATAATAAAGTTTTCACTAAAATATTATTGGTCATTAAACAGCAATTTCAGATTAATACCTTTTCAGCAACCTTTAATATTATTAAACCAAGATACTACGCCACTGGTAATCAAAAACTGAATGAAAAGGTAAAATTTATAAATCCAAACATAAAATTTTTATCTGATTTAATTATGAGGTGTTCCAAAAAGGTCCATCCGCCCGTTCGTTCCGTCTTTGTTTTTTTCATAAAGCTCTTCATCTATAACTCAGGTGTGTGGGGCTGTATAATGTACCGATGAGCGGGTTGACTATAAATTAGGCATGTCCCAGCCTCTTATTACCTTATAACTCAAGACAAGGGTGTGGTGGAATCTAATTATCGCTCACATCTATAAACTCGGGACCGCCAGTTCCTTCCTCTATCAAAATTGCGGCTTCTTTTGAGTCGACTTTTGGAAAACGATAAATATATAGTTATGAACGAAGGTAGGTAGGTATTATTGTTTTAAACGCGTAGATGACTTTGGACATTTACCTACCTGCTAGTTAGGAAATAAAATTATGGATATTTGTTTGATGCTTGTCAAAATAATATCTTTTGTTTAGTAAACAAATACGGGGTTTCGTATAATAATTTTTAAACCAGTGTTATAATCATAAAAAAGTAATAAATGTGAACCCAAATATTTAGAATATAGAAGATAGTCAAAACTTATTAATAATATTTTATATTTTATATCAAGGATTTTTATTTATTAAAATAGAATGAAAAATATGCACTAGTGCGTAAGGAGTTTTTATTTACGCACTAAGTTTAATTATATTTTATTACAAAACAAAGTGTTTTAATTAGAACGAAAAATTAAACTTTCTTTACACACTAGTGCATAATAGTATATTACATAACGAGAGTTGTAATAAGCTTACAACTCTAGTTGTGTACTATACTTTTTCTACGACTATTTTAATTTATAGAAATAAAAAGCATAACAAGTAACTTTATTTCACAAAATTCTGGAACAATTTAAATTAAACATTTATTTGTAATAATTAATTGTAACATTTTGACAATTATTTATAACTATTCCCTTACGCGTACGTTTACTGTACGATGATGTGTTCTTCTTGGACATTGGTATTTTCAGTATATGTAAAGGTTTATAGATTATTTTCAATTGAATTTATAATTATATTGGCTGTTGACGTCTTATTATTTATTGACTCATCGACATATCCTTCGGCTGTTGTTGAAGGTTTCCATCCGCCATGTCGTTTAAGAGCCATTAGATCACCACCGGCATCAACCAAAAGAGTGGCAGAAGTTCGTCTTAAACAGTGACCTGTATACATTTTGGGATCTGGTAACTTTAAATATTCGGCTATTTGTTTAGGAACATTACCTATTTTGTTTAATCCTACCACTTGCTTCGTACATTTACCTTTTTGATAGTTAAGGAAAAATTTATTTATTTGCGGATCGCTAATTTGTTGCCGAATCTCTATATATTGTTTGCAGATTTTATAGAAATTTCCGGACATTACGAAAGATCTACATACTTTGGTTTTTGTATCAGGAATTTTTACCAAAAATATGGTACTTAAATCATCGATATCACTAATTTTAATATTTTTTAATTATTGTTTCCTACAAGCTCCACATATTCCAACAATTGCATTAACCTTAAAATAAAAGTAATATAAGTATACATTTATGTTATAGGTTCTATTAAATAACATACCTTTGTTAATAAATATTGTAGATCAGGAGCTTTATTTAAAAAAGTTTTATCTGATCAGCATGTAAAATTTTAGATTTTTGTTTTTAAAACCTTCTGACTGTCTTTTTAAGTAAGCTCACAATTTCGGATAATTTTCAATGTGTACATTATTTTTCAAAGTTATAACACTTCTTAACATAGAATATATTGCTCATAATCAGGACGGTTTTTTTAACGATTTCTCCAAAATAAGCCAAGAGTACGTTCTCAGAAAATTATTTTATATTATTTGTTGTACGCCAATCCATAAATTGCTGATATACCTTTTTATATCTTCCTTTTGATTTTTCTGGTAATAGGTTATTGGTACTGTTCGCAGCTAACTGAATAATATTGGTGGTGTGCTACTAAATTCATCTTCACTATCCGATGAACTCATTTAACTTTTTTCTATTTAAATTATTTGTACATTTACATTGACAGCTTGTATTATTAATGTAATTCTGTCAAAATAATGGCAACTGACTTACAAGGCTTATGTGATACATTATATTTTCATGGAACTGAAGAGTAATTTTTTTTATTACGTGCTAGTCATTACGTGTAACTGTAATGACATATTTACTTAGCATTCAAATAGTAGGTAATGGGCAATTTACTAGTAAGGGAGTAGAAAAAGAAATATACTTTACGCACTAGGGCGTGAAGAAAATGTATATAAAATCTTAATTTTTTGATAAAACTTCCGGTAGTAGAAAAAATATTGTATGCAATTCGTGTGTAAAGTCCCTTTATTGACTCATGTGATTGTCAATATTTACATTCGTCAAAAAAGGGTTACTTTACACACTTGTTGCATAAATAACTATTCTAATGTCTTTTACACCAAATTGTCTCGTATTTACCATACTAGATAACTCACTGAACCAGCTTATACACGGAAAAAAATGTGACTAGAAAATTTTACTACAATGTTGTAGTAGTAGACTTGTAGAAAAATACTTAACTTTTTGTAGAAAATTTTACTACAATTTATAGTTAAAAACTATTCATTATTCTAGCAATTGAATTGTCGAATAAAATGCTACAACAATAGGAAAGAAGTATATTCAGTATATCAGTATAATTTACTATTGTTTGTAGAAGTAGAAATTTATTACAATTATCGTAATTACTACTACTAACTTCTGTAAAAAATTGTACAAAGATTAATAATTATCTCTACAAAAAATAGTAATTTTCTCTACAAAAAATAGTAATACTTTACATATCCCTTCTTATAAAAAAATATCAATTTTATTCAAAAATATTCCATAATATTGTAGAAAATCTAAGTCATGTGAATAAAACAGAATTATGCTATTGGCCAACGTTTTCTGACGTCGATCATAAATGGCCAGACAGGTAGCCGTTCGCCATGTTCACAAAACAAAGCATGGTACATGTACAAATACGAGTACCTATAACACATAATTATATTATAAGCACCGATGCGTTTGAGAAAATTTTAATAACAACTTCTATTAGTGGTAAGTACATTTATTATTGTTTCCGAATAATTTACCTTTAGATAACTAATTTAAATAACCTTAGTAGATTATTTAAAAAAAAATAGTTGTGGTCAACGATCGAATGTTGTGCCAAACGATCGAATGTTGTGCCAAGTTCAATGATGTTTTTTGTCTTAATTGTGACACCTACTTTCTCATTTTTGTTAGTTATCTGACTTAGTCATTTAATATCCAAATCAGTGTAAAGGTGATAAATATCCCCGTTTTGAGGGTATGAACAGTTCAATAGGTATTAATTTTTATTTTATATTTTTCAGGTGCAGAAAAGCCAACTGAGACTGAGGGCGCTATTACTACTGTTATTTATTACATAATGTAATTAACACCTTGTATCTTTTATATTAAAACAATAAATTGTTTATTTTATTAAGGAACATTTTTTCTTGGTTATAATTATAGTAATTATAAAAAACTACTACAAATTTTATTAAAAATTACTACAATTTGTAAGAATTTTTACTATTTATTGTGTAAAATTTTCGTATTTATTTTCATAAAACGCAATACATTTTTAATATAAATTCATACAGAGAATAGCAAAAATTATAACAATTTGTAGAACAATTCTTATGATGCATTTGGATATTTTTACTAAATATTGTAGATAATAACTCTACAAATATTTGGAAATTTTTACTACAACTTGTCCCTGTCCCTATATGTACTATTTATTGTAGAGAAAAAATGTATAATTGCAGAAATTTGTTCTACAATTTTTTTTCCGTATATCTACCATTGTTAACTCGATGCGGGTAAAAAACGACCATTAACCCTAAATGATCCTTAAAAATTCAAGGACTAGTTTAAAAAAGTTAATCCGAAACTAACGGTATGTTGGTGACAAAAGTAAATCAGGTAAAATAACTGTATTCTTTTGTAAAAAATAGGACTTACGGTTAACAATTATTTCTTAAACATCAAGTAGCTCTTACCTCTTTTTTATAATAGACGAAAATTGCAAACTGTTTTTTATTATTCTGCACAAAGATATTTAATTTTTTTGGGTGGGTTACCAAGAAAAAAAGTATTTGATACTTCTTACTAAAACTGGTTGAAGCAACCCATTATTGCAAAATAGATTTGGGTAAACCTTGCAAAATAACAGTATATCTGCCTGTCTTATTTATTCTCTTTTTTTGTAGCATTGCCACATATTAAACATTGATGTTTCTAATAAGAATTTGGAATTAAAAATGTGGAGGATATAACTTCAAAAACTAAAATATGATCAAGACGTAAACAAAAAAAAACAAATATTTCAAAGCAAATTGTCAAAAAATAATACGAGCGATTGTTTTATAAAACACTGATTTTCTAAGTTTTCTTAAACTTTAATTTAGTTTTAGTATATACAGAGTTTCATAATGGACAAATTGTTTCGATTTTTTTCATTTAATTTTCCATTCCCAGGACTAAAAGTGTATTTTTTGTTTCAACCTGCCCCACGTTCTCCTATACAATACTACATTTTTAAGCGCCTCGAGCTTGATTCATATTTCTAATATTTTTTTCAATGTGAAACATAAAATTACATATACGTAATTCGATTTTTTTTAGCAATATTATCTTTATATATATTTAATTTAATTAATATTGGTTTTGGCCTATAAACTAGTAAAACCGACAGCAGATTTAGCTTTAGAACTGTCTTAGATTTCTGTTAAATATGGCGGCTATGCAAAGGTATTAGGAAGTTATTTGAAGACAGAACCATATTTATAAAATATTAATGTAATAATAACAACTGTGATACAATAATTAAGCTGATCTCATGTCTAGTACGTCTCCTGTCACTAACCTTGAGATACTCATGTGACCTGGCCTAATGTCAAGATTTTCCAGTGTATTCCCTAATCTTTAAGCACCTAATCTTGCCTCCCCTTGTATCACATAGTGAAGAGGTGGGAGTCCTATTGGTGCTTCCATTGCAGCAGTTGGGGTTGTTTTCATTGCCTTTGTTATTCTGAGGTAGGCAAGTCTTTGTACCTTGCTTAGCCTCGTTATTGCTTTCCTTTGCTGTGTCTTTGGCCAGCACACCAAAGCTGCGTATGCTATTATCGGTCTCACCACCATGTTATAAAGCCAATATAATATATCTGGTTTTAACCCCTATTTTCCAAAGGATCGCCTTGCCATCATTAACGAGGTTTCCGCTCTCCTTGTGTTTTTTTCTAAATGCTGGTTCCAGGTAAGTCTCGAATCCATCATAACCTCGAGATATTTTATCTCCCCCTTAATCTGGATGCTTGCAACTCTTAGGTTTAGAGGCGCTAGTCCCTTCAATTTCCTCCTGCGGGTGAATGCAATTATGTTAGATTTGTTTGGGCTAATATTTAGTCCTTTCGCCTCTGTCCATTTTGTTACTATATTTAGAGCCTCTTGCATTCGATCCCTTATTATAGTGTTGTATTTTCCCTGTGCCATGATCACTAGATCATCGGCATAGCCCAGGGTTCTATGCCCCTTATCTTTGAGAGCCCTAAGCAGCCCGTCCACTACAAGGTTCCACAGGAGTGGAGACAGCACTCCACCCTGGAGACATCCTTTCGCTACCCGTACCGCTATTGTCTTTCCCATAACGACACTACATTACAGTTATTTTAGAATTTTTATCGGAAGCAAATTGCTATTGACGCGGAATTATCTCACTAATATTTATATAACTATTTTTTAAAGCGTTATTATGAGGTTAAGAAACGGTTGTATTTGTATAACCAAAAAGTTGTGAAGGTGATCCAAAGCAAAAATATAGAATTACTTTAAAGCAATTTAATTTGATTTGCTGAAATGTTGTATAGGATATTTGTATAAATGTGTATGTAACAATTTTACAGTTATCGTGAAAACTGTTTTATAATTTTGCTGTAAGAATTTTGTAAAAACTAATTTATATAACAATTTTGTTTCAGAGAACAAAATAGTGCACTTTTATTACAACAAATTACCATTCCAGAAACATCAATAAAATATACTAGTCTGGTGAACTAAAAATTATAAAGCTACTTTGTTAGTTGGTTTTGTGGCAGTTAAAGTAACATATTCAATGTTTCCAAAATAAAGTTTAAGGAACATCGTCGATGAATTCTGGTACTACCGCAAAACGGATCTTCTACGGACATTAAGAGTAGTAACAAAACTGAAATTGACCAAGAAGCATAGTTCAGAAAAGATAGCCAAAAGAATAGAATATTGTAAAACTGCAGAGTAACTAAATAATTAAACTGTAAGGTACAATAGTGAGTAGGACTTTCGTTTATGAATTATTACGATGTTATAATGAAGTTGCTTATTGATGAGATTGTCATAATCATAAATACTTCATTTATTAATAAGAAATAGTAAGCTAAATGAGAATATTTCCTGAATATTTCTGTAATGTATTTATATTGATATTTGATATAGGTCCATCCTGTATAAACAAAGTTCATTTTATCGAGGTACGCAAAAAGTGGATTTGGCGTACTGATAAAAGCGGACTACACATTGTAAAATAATATTGCAGGGCATAGTGGCGCATTCGTTTGCAAAATTGTTTTAATTCCTAATTTTTTTTTTAAATGTCCGGAAGGCTTTCCTGATTATAAAAGTGTAAGATGACACTCGATATTTGTTGATGTTATTGTTTAAACAACGAAAAATTAATTAAGCCAGAAAAAATGCATTTTTTGCAATGAATTAATTTTGAATAAAAAAAGTCCCTACGCCCATCATCGTATCTTGAACCCTTTATTTGTTATCAATTTTTTAAAATCCGAAATTGACGAAAATTCTAAATTTTCTTGAATTAAATAATATATTTTAAAATTTAAAATGCTATAATTTTAAATTTTTTACCGAATTTTCAAACTATAATAAACAAAATAACCAGAATAAATTTTCAAAATTTTGTTTGTTGTTTTTTTTACGTTATAACAATATGGTTCCTACGCGCGTGTACTTCCAACTCAATGTATAAGATGGGTAAGAGAAAGCCCGATGACGCGCTGAATCAATTATTTGCTGTTTTTCAGAGGTAATAATTTAAAAAAATTATAATTACCATTTTTCATAACACTTTGGTATATTTGCCGATTAATAGTTTTGTATCATGTGATTTTTTTACTTTTTTAAATACTTTTGTTAACTTTTTTATTTATTAAAGTTAACAGAAACATTTATTTTTAACATTTATTTTTATTCATGAAAAAATTATTATCAGATACTGCCTGAGAAGTAAAATCTTCTTCAACTTTTTTTTTTTTTTCAATACGATAAAAAGGCCCAATGCACTTGCCGAGATCCGTGAAAAATTTCTACCTGTTACAATGAACATAGTAGGCTTACTGGGGTAATAAAATGTTATGATTTCAAAAATATCCAAGCCTTTCTCCATTTAACAAAAATAAGGAAAAACATTTTTTTCTAATATTGAGAGTAAGTACTATAAATATGAAATTTTTTATGACTTTCAATCTTTGGCACTATGAATACAAATAGGTAAAGGGTCTTATTTCGTATTTTGAAAAAATTGTAGGTTTAACTCTTCTTCTATTTTTTTTCCTGTCATAAACAATTTTTACAACCTTCCAAATAGAAAATTCAACCCTAGCTTAGAATTTTTTACTCGTTTTGAAAATTATTTTTCAGTTGTTAATCAGTCTTGCTCGATTGTACATCTACTGGTTTACTTGGCAGTCGTGTAATTTTTTGAGTAATAATGTCGTTCTATTTAATTCCAAAAAAATTAAATTATCTGACGTCAAAAAGTGTTTATTTTGTGCTCATGGCGAGGCGTTAGTGAAGTGTCCGAATCCTGATACATATTTAAAATTAAAAAATGCAACTCTTCGTCGAAACGATAACGTAACTGTGCGATTTAATTTGTTGTTTAATGAAAATACTAGTAAACAATCTTTTTCGTGGCATCGTGGCGTGTAGGAAGCATATTGTTATAACGTAAAAAAAACATAACAACAAACAAAATTTTGAAAATTTATTTAGGTAATTTTGTTTATTATAGTTTGAATATTTGGTAAAAAATTGAAAATTATAGCATTTTAAATTTTAAGGTATATTATTTAATTCAAGAAAATTAGAATTTTCGTCAATTTTGCGTTTTAAAAAATTCATAACAATTAAAGGGTTGAAGATACGATGATGGGCGTAAGGACTTTTTTTATTCGAAATATTCTAAAGAATATAAAAAAAATTAATTCATTGCAAAAATGCATTTTTTTCTGGCTTAATTAATTGTTCGTTGTTTAAACAATAACATCAACAGATATCGAGTGTCGTCTTACACTTTTATAATCAAGAAAGCCTTCCGGACATTTTAAAAAAAAATTACGAATTAAAACAATTTTGCAAACGAATGCTCCAGTATGCTCTGGTCTATAAGAGAATATCTATAATATTTCAGTAGTTAAATATATGGGGTTTACATTGGTTGAACTAGTTTTATTCTACCCCCTTGAAATACTACAATTTCAAAGTTATTTTATTTGTTGACTTCATCCAATCCCGTCCAACTCCCTATCTTCTCTTCACCAATAAAACTTGCAGTAAACTCATTTATTTATTTAAGCCATGATAAAGCAAAAACATCGTATTCCTTGCGAATGTTTTCGAAAAGTTATGAGCGAATATAAGTGGAAAATTAGAATATCTAAAGCACTCGCTTTGTTCCCTTCCGCATTAAACGTAACCTTATTTATTAAAGGAGCTAACTAAGCTCTGAAATTAGCATTAAATTTCCATTCATCAACGTGACATGAAGTTATCAGGAAATAGGGGGGCCCGCACCCCCGCCCCGGCTCGAAAACAACAAACCCTCGTTCCATGATTTATTAGGGCTAAAGTCGCTGTTATGAACTGACAAATTATGACCAGCGTTTCTGAAAAATGAACTGCGCTGTCTCTCTAAATGAAACTGGATTTTTAAGTATTCTTTTTTTTTTAATATACGGAGGGAACGAGAAAAATGTTCAGAATTGATAATGTGCAAACGAGAAACTAAGAATTCTTTTAAACTGCTAGGAACTGTTACTTTTTGGTTTTATTAAAACATTTTAGAAGTATAAAGTGAAATTTTTTTTGTAGGAAGTGTCAAAATGATCTTTACATTATGAAGGTGGTTACGAAAAATTCACTATGTCACCAGTTGTAAAAAGAAAATAAAAATAAACTTTTTTTGTTTTGCTTTAAAATCAATACATGCATTACTGAAAGTTTATATCAAAGAAGGGAAGGCTGGACTATATAATAATAGAATTTGATTAAACTTACAACCTAGTAATAATCTTGTTTGGTCCTTATTTTTCATTTTAAATCAGCACAAAATAATTAAAATACAATACACAACAAAATAACCAACTATATTAAAAACTAAATAACTTTAACAAGCAATATAAACCCACAACAATAAGTCATTGAGAAGAAAGTAATATTGGTTGCATTGTGCTATTATGGAAAAATTTGGTAATGTGAAAAGTAAATTTAATTGCTGTTAAATTGACCACTTTGGTGCTAGTTATCAAGTAACATTTTTAAGATTCTGCTGTATATAATACTAAATTTCTTAGAATAAAATAAACAAATAGTTATAAAAAGGGTACAAAAGAAACAACCAACGTACTTTCTGTTTAAATATTCAACTGAAACTTTATTGTTCATTGACAAAAGACAGTTTTAGTTTAATAGAGATGGATAATACAAAGAAACAGTAACTGTTATATTATAAGTATAACACAATATTTGCTAAAAGGCAGAGTTAAGTCTAATCTGTGCAAGCAAGGGTAAGTCCTCTCGTCCACTCAACCTATTTAACTAAACTAATTAAAAATAATAATAATAATAATAATGATAATAATATAAGCTAGATAAAAACGAGCGAAGTTCAGGTCAGAGTGGGGAGGGTTAATAAAAATATATCTAACTGTGACTTGATATAATATCCCTTTTAGCTTTTGCACAATTTACCCGGGGGTTTGTTATCCCTACAAATGATTATTAAAGCTACTATTGTGTTGATAATATTAATGATACAATACAACTTCTCTTACGGTCCCCTTTTTAGTACTAGAAGGTGCACAGGTGAGTTTAGATATTTAATTTTCCAAGTTTATCCGCTATAATTTTATTTATTCTAGAAATGAGTTGAAATGAAAGCCACTACTTCCAAATTTTGTAGAAATAAAGAAAGATAGTCCTTTCGTTTGTCTACGAAAATCAAGTTAAAGTACTAATCTATCAAAAAACTCGGGCGATTGGATTCAAATATGCATTTTAGTGCCATCAAGTAAATCAATCCGATTTTCCTTTTTATATTTAATATATCTCTGGTATAAAATAACAAATTGCTGCCAGGACAACGCAAAAACTGTAAAATGAAGCCGCTTCTGTGTACCTGCCGCTCGTTTCAATATTTTGTGTTTCATGTAAAAAAATATCGGAGATAAATATATCGTGAACTGCACAACTCACATCGTAATAAGAAGAGAATAATTCCTTTTAGAGCAAAATAATAAAAAAAATGACCACACACCGAGCTCACTCATCTCATCAGATCCGTTTGTAATTGAAATAAACATTTGAAAAATTGGCACGTATGGCCGGTACTTGTTTTTGATTTAAATTGGTTGATAAATAACCGGGACGTACATGACCGCTTACGAGCGTTCTGTATCATTCAAAGGTACCTACACATCGAGGATTGATGGATTCATGTTACTGTTTTTTAGGTACCTGGATGGTTATAACCGTCAGACTGAGAGTGATCCGGTTTAAATTTGTTCTATTAAAAGTACGGCAAAACGATTTTTATTTTATTTTTTTGCAGTTTTTCTTGCAATTATTAAAGCATATTTTGAAACGAAAACAGCTAATACAATTGTTTGTTGTTTTAAAAGAAATAATAGAATTTTCCTTTTGGTAAATTGATACAAAATTATAGATCTGGCATCGATGAAAGCTAATATTTACGAAAGGTAAAATTTGTTGTTAAATTCCTAATTGTTTTGACCTTTTCTTTATGAAAATCCATATTGTTTAAATAAGGAAAACCATTTGATAGCAAAAAAGTTGCAAAAAATATGCCGCAAACCCGATTCTGATATATTTCCTAGCAGGGCCGGCCTAGACATTTTGGCGCTCCGGGCAAAACCTTAATTTTGCCCCCCCCCCCGTTTTTTTTAAGTAAATCTCATGCAAGCATATCAGAAAGTCAAGAAAACATTGAACAAAAAAATAATAAAAAAACGTTTTATTAAAAACTCAATCATCAGATAAAAAGATAAGCAGTTTAGCACTTAAGGCAAAAATTAAAATGTAGTAATGCTAACTAAACTAATTTCCCATATTATTAATAAATTCTAACTAACCAAAGTAATTAAATTGCTCTATTTCTAACTTTTCTTTCGGCAAACTAACGAACCAGTGATTTCAAGTCTAATTTGTCACTAATTTGGTATTCTATACCTATCATTGCCAATCCATTGAGATGATTTTGCGTCTGCATCGTTCTGAAATATTTTTTTATTATTTTTAATTTTAAAAAGCTTCTTTCCCCTGAAGCCACAGTGACTGGCAATGTAAGTAGGATTCTTAATGCTATGCTGAGGTTTGGTGCGAATTTAAGTGTAGCGATAAACTTGAGAACTTCAACAGGGGTTTCCTTTTTGTTATTAATGACGAAACAATGCTTATTTCGTCGCCTAGTTCCAGGGCGTTAAGATCGCTTGAATTTCCATCAGTTAAAACTACTCCCAAATCTTTGCAATGAGCCAGTAACTCATTTCTGAGCATGTCTTTTAGACCAAAAATATTATACAAAAAGCTGAAATAATTAGTGTTAGTATTTAGTAAATTATATCTGGTTTCCAAGGCATTTATTGCTTGATCTATAGTGTGAAAAAAAAATTATTTTATATTTTTGTTTGAGGTCTTGAACGGGTTCATCCGGGCCCTCATACAAAAACGTTCTTGTTTTGCTTTTAACACGATAACGTGGTGTGGTGGTTTCGAAATTAGCTTCCACGTCAATCTCTGAAGCAAGCTCGGTTGCTTCTAAAATGATGCTTTTAAAAGCTTCATCTGATCTAAGGTTTTCAAAGAAGAGTTTGCATTTGCTAATCATATCAATAGCTTGTGACATATTAAAATTTACAGTTTGCAAAAGTGTGCTGATGGGGTTAATATGACATAGCATCGGACATTTTGGTTTCTAGAACAAATTAATTAAAATAAAAGATAATACTGATATCAAAAAAGTCATTATTTGATTTAAATTAAAATTTCTGAAATCCCCCTTTGTGCGCCACTGGCCTAAAAAAATGTATTTTATTCAACTTCAGACTCAATTACCTTTCATTCGATACCACACAAGCCATGATTTGATTTAAACTCTAATTTTCAAACCCCCCCCCTTATGCTTCACTGAATTAAAAAAATGCATTTCATTCAACTCCAGACTCAATTACCTTTCATTTGACATCACGCCAGCCATTTAACCATGTAACCTTTAATTTTTGAAATTCCCCTTCTTGTGCACCACTGGCTTAAAAAATAAAATAAATTTTATTCAACTGCAGGTTCAATCAACTTTCATTTGATACCACACAAGTCATTTTTTGATGTAATTTCTAATTTTTGAAATCCCCCTTGTGCGCCACTGGCTTAAAAAAATAAAATAAATTTTATTCAACTGCAGGTTCAATCAACTTTCATTTGATACCACACAAGCCATTTTTTGATGTAAATTCTAATTTTTGAAATCTACCCCCACCCTTTTTTGGGCTTATGTCTGATGGATTTTTTTAACAGAAACATATAACAAAAATTATGATCTTAATGTTTTTTCTATTGCTGGTTTCGATACATTATATAATAACGGCGATAGAAACAGAAATGATGGTATTATAATTTACATAAAATCAACCATTGAATATAATTATGAGATCATAAGGTTATTTGACATAAAAACACTAAATGTAACTTTAAAATACAACAATAATAGTATTACCATAAGCTCAATATATAGATCTCCAAACACGTGTGTAGACACTTTTAATGCAAATTTACCCAGTTTTCTGGAAAAATTTCAAAACACCTATATGCATATTTTTGTAGGTGATATAAATATTAATATTTTATCAGATAAGAGACATGTAGAAGAATATAAAAATATACTAATATACTAAGTTCATTTGGGTATATTTCTTATATTAACAAACCAACTAGACTTCAATCCAAAACTTGTCTTGATCAATTTTAAGGCCGAAGTAAAAGTTATTCTACCGAAGATCTAATTAAATCATACATCTTTCACACTGATATCACAGATCATTCACTAACTTCCATACATTTTAAAATTGAAAATTATAATAAAAAAGAAATAACCAAAATAAAAGCTAATGAAAAGAAGTATATTAATTATAAAACTTTAAAACTGGCCTTCAAAACGAAAATTGGAATTATTTATATCAAAATAATGACCCAAATATTACGGCAAATTACTTTGTTCAAACCCTAAATAAATATATAAACAAAAACACAAAAACATTAAATATAAAGAAAGAAAATATTTCGCGAAATAAGTGAATTACGCCTAAATTGTCAAAAACAATAAACGAAAAAAATAAGTTATATAAAGCTACAATAAAAAATCCATATGATATAGAATTAAAAACTAGGTATAATTATTTAAAAAAATACACAAAAAGACTAATCGACATATCAAAAACAACTTATTTTCAGAATAACATTGAACAAAATAAAAATAAATCGAAAGGGCTTTGGGACACAGTAAACGAGGCTTGCAATTCTGTTAGACCTAAAACAAAAATAGATAACATTAAACTAGTAAACGGGGATGTAGTAACAGAGAAAATAGAAATAGCTAACCATTTTAATAAATATATTAGTAATATTGGCCAAATATTAGCATCAGAAATACCACAAGTAAAAGATGTTAAAAATGATTTTAGAGAAAACACTAATATGTGCAGTTCAATGTATCTAAATCCTGCTACAGAATCTGAAATAAAAAATATGATTAATGAACTTAAGAATAAAAAATCACCAGGACACGATAAAATTAAATCTGAGACGCTAAAAAATATATGTGAAGAAGTTTCAACACCTTTAACTTATTTAATTAATAATTGCATGGTTACAGGTTGTTTCCCAAATGTGCATATGTGTTCAAGGTAGGTATTGTTAAACCACTGCATAAAAAAGGGAGTAAGTCAGAGATGTCAAACTATAGACCTATTTCATTGATATCCAACATAGCAAAGATTGTTGAAAAAGTCCTTAAAAAGAGACTAATACATTTTTTGGATAAACATGAATTAATTTCACAGTGTCAATATGGCTTTAGGAAAGGTAAATCCACAGAAGATACAATCTATGAGTTAACTTCATATATATTTAGACAAAAATACGCCAAGTTTATGTATATTTGTGGACCTGTTAAAAGCTTTTGATACTGTGTCTCACGCGAAACTTCTCGAGAAAATAAGGTCATACGGATTAAGAGGCACAGTGTTTGACTTGATTTCAAGTTATCTTTCAGGACGAGTCCAATACGTGGAAATTGACAGTGTGGTCAGTGAGCCTGAATTGGTCTCTTGTGGTGTTCCTCAGGGTACAGTATTGGGTCCATTATTATTCCTGATATATATAAATAATTTATTAAAGCTCAATACCACAGGAAAAATTATGAATTTTGCGGACGATACTGCCATTCTTTATGAGGACTCGAATTGGAATGATTTAAAAAGTCAAACTGAAAAGGATTTTAAGAAAATACAATTGTGGTTCCAACATAACCTTCTCACACTAAATATTGAAAAAACGCACTATTTACCATTTACATCATATGAAACTAATCTACCGAATTTTAATACTTTAGAAATAGATCAGTCCAGTGCAATTCCAGCTGCAAAATCAGTTAAGTATCGTAGTTGATAGACATCTAAGATGGGACCTTCATATTAAATCGGTTGTACAAAAATTAAGAGGCATGTTAGGGAAATTTAGATACCTTAAAAAATTGTTAACTGAAGCTCACCTAAAGACGCTCTATTATGGATTAATTCAATCGCAGTTGAGTTATGGAATAATAGGATGGGGCGGAGTAAGTAACTTTTACCTACAAAATGTAGACATTATTCAAAAATGGTTAACAAAAATAATATATGGGAAAAGTCGTACTTACTCCACAAACTCCCTATTTAAATTATCGAGGCTATTAGATATTCGGCAGATTTTTTTTTTAAAAATATTATTATTTACTAAACAAAAAAAATTAAAATAGAACCCATTTCTCACAAGTATGAAACGAGAATTAACAGAAGAGCATACATTACACCAATATGCGCAAAAACTGCAGGTCAAAAATGATATGTTCCTATCTAGCACCTAGAATATTTTCAATAATTCCCGATTTTTTAAAAAATATACAACAATACAAACACTTTAAACAAAAACTTAAAAAATAGATAGGGGAAAGTGACAGAACAATATTTCATAAGTTTGTAAATTCAAATATGTAAATAATATAAAATGTGTAAATAATATAATATAGGTAAATAATATAATATAAAATAATAGACTTGAATTTGACGCTATACCTAATTACATTACATAAAATTACGACAACATGATTAGAACAATATTCCCGATTATAACAATACACCCGATTATGACAACTCATATAATTATGAACTATTCCTGATTTTGACAACTCACTTAATTCTGAAATTTCATTATAATCTTTTAGTTCTCGAATGATAATAGAAATTATTATAGTAATTAAGATTAATATTAAGGATACAAATATATGAACTTACTAAATAAGTATATCACAATACAAGCTGAACCTCTTCTGGGGTGACGCTTCTGTGATTAGTCGTAGTTTATTCAGCATAATATTGTAATTTTACATGTAAATATTTTTTGGTATTGAATAAACTCATTATTATTATTATTATTATTATTATTATTATTATTATATTATATTATATTTTTAAAAATGAAACAACAATTAAAACACTTACCTTCACAGAAGCCAAACGCACTGGACAATTTGCACAAGCACTTTTTTAAAGCTGTTTTGCACTAACAATTTAAACAAAATATTTTATTTCGCACCAGCCGAAGTCTAGTGGCAAATAATGCATTGTTTTAAGTCTACTTCCTTTTTATATGCAGTTAAAAGGGGCTGTTAGATCTTGTTTCGCTTGGTTTCAAAATTGTTGTTTCCTGTACAGTCGTGTTGCCACGGGCCGAAAAACTTGTCAATTCTTGAAAGGCGGTTGTTGAGTGGTTTCGTCATGTTGAATTGAATTCAACTAGATTTTGCCTTATTGTTTAAATATAATATATTATTTGAATTATGTGCTTAGAAATAAAAATGATAAATTCCGCCTACCGCCTCTTAATTTTGTCAACTACCAGTCAAATCTTGCAACGCGTTTTTAAGAAAATTCCCGTAAATCGATTTCAATGAAATTTGGTATACTTGCGAGGGTCCGATAACAATGCAATATTATCAAAAATAATTTATTAATATGATATCAGAATGATAGAAAAATATTATTTACTTTTTAGTCCATTTTATAAAAGCCTGTAATTTAATTTTTTTATTAGGTTTTTCATTTTCCATGATTTTGGCGCCCCTAGATAATTGCGCTCCAGGCGGCCGCCCGGATCGCCTTACCCTGCGGCCGGCCCTGCTCCTAGAAACAGAAATACAGCACTTGCCATTGTAGCTTGAGTATCAATGTTTCCAATGTTTGTCAGTAACGGCAGAAGCAAAAAATTAAAAATTTGGTACAAAATAGCAAAACATTAGTCGCTCTACAGGCCTATGATTTTGCTGTAGGTTTTTACTTAATTTGTTGAGATCTACCTTTGAGGTAGAATAAAGAGAAGATGATAGTGTCTGCACCTTTATATTAGATTTTTACATCGCATGTCAAACTCGAAATAGTGAAGCTAGTCAGCTTTGGTGAAAATAAGACATTTTTGTTAAATAGCTTTATTTAAATGATATAAAATCATTTTCATTCCGTCAGTTTTCAAATATAAAATTATTGACCTCAAAGAAATCAAAGTACCACTCAACTCGCTATTTTTATTACACTTTTACGTCACTCAAAGTGCGTCCGTCTGTCCTATGCTTATGCTATGTCGTCTCTACTTTATTCTAACTAAATCAGATCTACCAGATCTTCCAGACTACATAAAATCATAAGTATTACATATGGTTGAACTAGTATTGAATAGGAGATTCAAATAATGATTGAATATATAGGGTGATAAATTTGAAAAACCAAAGTGACTAATAATATAAGAGAAACGGCAAATCTGGCAACATTGCAAATATCAAATCTGGAATCTCCGTATCCCACAATAGGTGTACCTCAAATTTTGTATAATTAGGACTAGTAATTTATGAGATAATTGGCCGTTTCCAGACTTTTGGGCCACCCCGTATATATTTTATGCAATCTTGTAGCGCAGCTAAAAAATTGTTTATTTTCTCTATAAATGATACAATTTTTTAAATATAAGCGTAACCATATTTTTTTTTTCGTTTCTTACAATTCAGAAATATATTCACCTCAAGCTCAAGACGCACTTGCATGTCCGCTCGTTTACTCGGAAATATGTCCAAACTTGTACTAATTACTCATCAACTTGGGTGTTTTGCTTACCGAAATAATATGTTGTGTGTTGTAACTCGTTCAAAGTTAGTCCGTCATCATTGTTAAGGACCTCTTTGAGTTCGCGGTCAAAGTACTTCATAGTAACACTTGCATAGCACGGAAACTTCTGTCGACAACAAGAAAACTTCTTTAACCCTTTGCAAACTTGCGACCAAGTTGATATTTGACGCTGTAATTAAGAACGAGGATAAGGCCTTTATCTTGGTCCGAATTTAACTTAATTGTGTCGAGAGACGCCTTGAACACTGTAGAGATCCTTTTTAAAACTAACATTTTGAAATTTAATTTTTACTTTTCTAATTCATATTATAAATAAAAATGTTAAGTTTATTGAATACAGGGTGTCCCAAAATTCCGTGTACATAGATCTACTGTATGTTGGTGAGATCAAAATAAGTCGATTGAGCCAAAATTACCTATATCACAAAGTCCATCGTTTGCCTGTGAGGAAGCTTCAAAGTTGGAAGAAAATTTTAAATTTTTTTTAATAACACAAAAACGTTTCGTTCGATTTTTATAAAATTTGGTGTGTAGCTATTTTAATTAATGAGCCATTGTTCAAATCAAAAATTAAACCAACTGAAATTATGGAAGGGTAAAAACCACTCTAATCCTACCATAAATGATATCGTATTTTTTTTTCAGGGCCGCCCCTGTTCTCTTAATTTTTTTTGTGGAGAGCTGTTTTTATTTGTAGCATTTTTTTTTTCTTGCAAAAAACATGTATCTCTCATGGTATTTAAGTAAAAAAAATTTTATGGACTGATGGTTAGTCACTTAAAATTTTCAAGAAAACTAAGTTGGCGGTTACTACTGCAACCCGAATACGATTTTAACGTTATTACAATAAAACAATCATTAATAGGCATAGGTATCTATTGAAAAATAACAATTTGAAAAGAAGGATACCTTTTTTTTACAATAAATGTTCAATATGGCCACGTCCTTCGTTCATGCAGATTTCAATTCAGCGCAAGAAATTGAAGTGTACCCTTCTCAAAATGCCTAGATCATTTCGCATAGAGTTTACAGCAGTTTGAATCCTACCCCATAATTGTTCAATATTGTCGATAGGAACTTCATAAACTTTTCTTTTCAAGTGATCCCAGATAAAATAATCACAAAGATTACAGTCCGGTGATCGAGGTGGCCACTGAATAGGAGCATCCCGACCTCTGCCAATCCATCTTCCATGGTATTGTTCGTTTAAATAATCTCTCACAATGCGGGAAACATGAGGTGGTGCACCATCGTGCATAAAAAACATGTCACGGCGTAAATTGAGCGGTAAATCTTCTAACAGTTGAGGCAAATCTTGACGTAGAAAATGCAAGTAACTGTCACCGTTAAGACGATCTGGTAATCTAAATGGACCAATAAAATAGGTGTCAATAATACCCACCCACACATTAATTGTAAACTCTCGTTGAAAGTGTTTCTCTTTAATGGCATGTAGAGTTTCATCTGCGTAAACATGTTCGTTATGTGAATTTGTTATACCACGTCGTGTAAAGCATGACTCGTCTGTAAACAAAATTTTTCTGTGAAAAACTGGATCGGCCGCTCTGTGCTCTTGAATAACTTGTACAAAATTCAAACGAGACTCATAATCAGGAGGTAGGAGTTCCTGGACACTTTGTATGTGAAAGGGATACATAAGTTGTTCTCTAATTATTCTGTTGGATGTGCTTTTTGAAATCCTAGTTTGGCGTGCCAGTCGTTGGGTACTAATTCCGGGATTATTTTCAACTATTTCAAGTATTCCCTCCTCTGCCGCAGGAGTTCTAACATGACGAGGTCTTCCAGCATTATTTCTGTTCGGTTTCAGTTGACCAATTTCTCGAAGTCGCCTCTCGATAGAAGTAAAAGTCTGGTGATTCAGAATCTGTCGATTTGGAAATCTTTCATGGTATACCCGAACACTCTCACGGCAGTTGCCATTACCGAAACCAAGCACTAGCAACATATCAGTTTGTTCATTGAATGTGTACTCCATAGCAACCACAAAATGTTTGAAATAACTCCTTCACAAAAACTTTAAATCGAAAAAGAAAAAATACAATACATACATAAAATGAGTAGTATCGACAATTTTTACAGTTCTACAACATACATATCTGTCAAAATTATCAAATTGGTTATTGTAACGTTGACAACCGCCAACTTAGTTTTCTTGAAAATTTTAAGTAACTAACTCTCAGTCCATAATTTTTTTTTTACTCAAATACCATGAGAGATACATGTTTTTTGTAAGAGAGAAAAAATACTACAAATAAAAATAGCTCTCCACAAAAAAAAATTAGGGAACAGGGGCGGCCCTGAAAAAAAATACTATATCATTTATGGTAGGATTAGGGTGGTTTTTACCCTTCCATAATTTCAGTTGGTGTAATTTTTGCTTTGAACAGTGGCTCTTCAATTAAAATAGCTACACACCAAATTTTATAAAAATCGAACGAAGCGTTTTTGTGTTATTAAAAAAAATTGAAAATTTTCTTCCAACTTTGAAGCTTCCTCACAGGCAAACGATGGACTTTGTGATACAGGTAATTTTGGCTTAATCGACTTATTTTGATCTCATCAACATACAGTAGATATATTTACACGGAATTTACTAGTCAATAAAGGCTTTTATAAAGAATATTCTTAAAATTAGCAGACCAAAAATGATTATGGTATACATTTAACAGTTCTTCCTTAGTTATACTTTATAGTTATACTAAGTTTATCACAGTTTTTTACATTCTTTTCAACAAAAAAGTCAGGCTAGTTTTTTACATTGAACCGTTCACAAAAGTGTGGTTATGTGGTAGTATTGTTCTTGTCATTATTTTTGCTTTTTATTTTATTTGTTACATAAAGTATAATTAAGAGACTTTAAATAAATTACCTTTTTTGTTAAAAAATTGGATGACGACTTGTAACGCTTGGAACAGTTATTCGTTATTTTGACACGATCACCTCTACTCAAATGTCATTTGTCGTTTCTTCTTCCTTGATTCCTTGTGAGAATCATTTTTGACTTGAATGTCAATGAATCAATTAGATGATTTTAATCTATCGTAAATTCCGTCTGATTTTATAAGGTAAGTTGTAATACTAATATATTGTTGCAAATATATATTTTATACAAGGATTTCTTAAATAATTGTCAAGTATTGAACATAACCTCAATATCAACAATGGATAACACATGTTCGTTTTTTATTAATTTATATATTATTTTTTTGGAATAAGATATTATGCTTTACTATGTTTAAATATGTGCTTTTGGTACAATCTGGAGACCGTGGTTTGATTCAACTCTAGAAGATCTAGACAGTTTCGAGTTTAAGTTAGAATACCAAATATTACGAGATCATTCAAGTTGCAGAATTACGAATAAGGATACCGAATCTCTTGGAAGAAGTTGCCTCTAAGAGGACTTTTTTTTATTTTATTTTTTATGGGTGAAATGGATTTGGATAATTCTTGCAAGGAATATTTTGAACTAATCAAAAATAAAATAACAACAAATGATGTTCATTTTCAGCCTGAGTTGCCGATTAAATTAATCGTAGATGCATCAAATGTGGGAATAAAGGCTATGATATGTCATGTTTTTGAAAAAAATATTGAGAATCCTATAGCTTCTGCTTCGCGTACCTTATCAAAGTCCGAACATAAATATTCCCAAATTGAAAGAGAGGGCCTTGCAATAATTTTTGGCCTAAATAAATTTAATGAATATTTATATGGACATTTCTTTATCCTAGTTACAGATCACTTACCTTTGGTAACTATTTTTAACCCAGCTAAAGGTATACCCCAATTTTCAACTAACAGGCTACGTAGATGGGCAGTAATATTGGCAAATTACAATTATAAAACTGAATAAGTGAAATCGGAGCATAATATAAAGCCGATTTTTTATCACGTTTACCTATTGAAAGTCAAAATGAAGAAAAATTTAAAAAATATTTTTTTAAATGCAACCAGTTGCATAAAGTAGAACATTATACAACTGATTACGAAAAGTTGATTAAGTCACCAGTTACGAAATGAAAATAAATGAAACTGCCTCTTTTTTGGTTTTTAAGTCGAAAAATCGAGAAATGGAAAAATCGAAAATTCAAGTAATCGAAAAATCGAAAAATAAAAAAATCTAAAAATTGAAAAATAAAAAAATCCAAAAATCCAAAAAAACGAAAAATCGAAAAACCAAAAATCGAAAAAAAGGCAATGAATAGTGACATTTCACATTTAAAAATATGACATTACGTTTAACAACAAAAAAGAAAACAAAAAAAGAAAAGCTGTAAATTGCGTTTTATTTTTTAAATAATTGAACACCGTTATTGAAAACTGCCCAGAAATGTTGGGGGTAAAATTTTGACGTACTCCTTTAACAATATTGGGTAAAAACGTTTTTTTTTTTTTTTTTTCAAATTTCCCGCGGGTAATGTCAAAAATCAGATCGGCAACACTGCACATGTCCCTTATTTCTATTATTACTATTGAAAAAAAAGTCGTAGTGCAATCAAATAGAACAATTTTCTGAAATATTTTGGAAGTACCTACAAAAGAATGATGGTGAATCATTTTTCAACACAATTTTATAAATATTCAAGTCAAAATTAGAAAAGATCTTGTATATAAACACGTTACGAAATGCCATTTTGTGTAACTCGTCCAGCAAATATTTACTCGTTACACAAAATAAGGCATTTCGTAATTGGTTACATAAATAGCTATTAATTGACTTCCTAATATTTTAAATCATTTTACAGTATTTTTCGTAAATAATTAAATCATAAATAATTACCGGCATATAAGTACCAAAACATTTTTTTCTCTTCGAATAGTAGGCTTTTGTCAAATAAACTTAAAATATTATAAAATATATTGTTGATAACAAAAGCGATGACAAGGGATGTCAGAAAAATATTGGTTCCTGAATAGTAAGTTATATTTAAAATAAACCCAAAACCATCCAAATTTATATTGTATATCCAAGTGTATTGGATTATTAGTAAATGTACCTATTAAAGTGTTCGGCTATACTTACATAAAAGGTATAATTTTCAATGAAGGTATGCCAATGGCTAAAAGACAGTAAGACAGTCAACATGGAAGTTGGAAAAATCTATATTGTGCTGTTATATGAACTACAGTTCATCAAGAAAAGATAATAAAAGTGTTTCATCCCAGAAAAGGCAGTGATAGTTGTTACTGAAAGACCAACCTACAAAAAAAAGAACAATTAACACTAGAACGGTATCGTTTAATTTCTACCGCTTGTTGCTATGGACACGTAAAATTTACGCATTCGTAAATTTTTACATGTAAACTTTGTAAAATTACTTGTTTGATTAGTTTTTTTTTGTTTATCGGAACCTAAAATAGTGTTTTTCTACAAGCGTGCGAGAAGATGATCTTCTCGCACTCTTTCGAGTGCGAGAAGTTTATCTTGTCACACGCAGAGAAATATAAATTGAAAAAAAAGCAAGGTATACTTACCGCCGAGGCTCGGGTTTGAACCTAAGATCTTTGCGTTATGAGCCCGAAACCCTAAACACTACACCAATTCAGCACATAACATCGGTTCAATATGTATATACTTAAACTGTATGTTGTACCTACTGTCATTATACAGGTTAATTCTCTATTTTAGAAATAAATGCGCTTGTAGAAAAAATGTTGATCGTAACACGTGCGTCGTGCGGGTAACGTAGTTTCGTGCGTAAAAGTGCATCTTTTAGCACTTGTTGCGATAACTACTATTTTAACATATTTTAATAACAAAACAATCTTTTAAAATGAAAAAATTACAGTAACTGAATTTAAAAATAAAGAGAACATTTTTTCATTTCCTTTTTTTGAAATACGTGCATATTTTTATTTGGTATTCCCCACATACTGTTTTGGTACATTTTACACAGTACGTAGTTGCCATTCTTTCCTTTAATGTAGGACAAAGGTGAGAAAGGTCCCTTTTTGATCCCCTCCCCTTCGATATTTGTACTGGGTAAAAAGGTTTCTTTAATACCTATTGCACTTACTGTACTAACGTATCCTATTTGTTGACGTTGTGATTGTCATGGTTTAATAAGACTTTTGTGAAGTACTCAAAACGTGTTAAAGTTTTACTACCTAATTCTTAAACATTGTGTGACTAAATTATGTATGAATTGATGCAAGCCATGTTTATCATATTGTAAAAGACACATAGGGCCATTTGCAGTGACAGTCGTTAAGAAATAAGCGAAGCCTAAAATTTTAAGCTTGGCGACACTTCAGATAAACTTACAACAAATAACTGCTTATTGGTATCGATATGTATTTCTTACGTGTATACTTTTCAAAATCCAGCCATATCTTCTTTTGCTAAATAGTTCCAACTCTGATACCTAGAAATCTTCGCAAGTGGATGTTTCCTGAGGCACTGCTGAAAGCTTAAGATCGCGACTCAAAATAATTAGTGGAGAGGGCCCTTTCGCTACAAAGCACACTTAAATTTTACGTACGATACCGCTCTAGGGTTCAAATAGTAATTATAAACAATTTAATAATAATCTTACCTGTATATATAATTTTCATTTCGTCATACATTCATTTTATGTTATTTCCAGAATATTTCATAGTTGTATTATTTTTGATTAAAATTTATAGTCAGGTTATAAAAGAATTGATACCAACTTATGAAGTAGTAAAAAAACTGGAGGAATAATATAAAATTAATTTATTTTTATTTAGTAATTTTCTTTGTGAATTTGTATGTGTGTATTTGTGGTTAGATATTTTAAAAGTTAGTTAAAAGGTTATGTTACCTGTTGTTTAAACAATGTTTAAATAAATATGTTTATGTTCTGTGTACAAAATAGTATATTTTCTAGGGTTTTATTTTAAATATAATTGACGTTGACAATACGAGTTTAGTTAAGGAGTAAGATTACAAATCATCCTCAAATAGTATATTGGATAAATAGTCTATGAACTCGCTCTCAAATACCTGAGGTAAATTCAATTCTATAAAACAAAATAGGTTAATTATTAAAGGCACCATTTGGGTAGGCGCGTCAGGAGACAAGCGACCACTGAAGCGACCCCAAGGTCGAGTAAGACGACAGATGCAATGTTACGCTTCGCAAGCTTGAGAAGTGTCGCGCGACATTTACAGGGATAACCATTCGAGGGAAAAATCAGCGTTGCCAGACCTACTGTTTTCACGTAGATCTACTGTTTTTGTCTCTAGCAAATTTTGTTCTTAATTTATTAAGTTTGCCTCATTCTTCAGCAAATGGTTAAAGAATATTTTCTCTAGTAAATTTTCTACAGTAAAAGCAGCGTAATAAGCATCCACTACTGTAGGTTGGCTCCATAAAAAAACATCAAGATAATCATTGTTTTTATTTAAAATGAAACAAATAAATAATTGGGCATTATAAAAAGTACATGCATATGCCAAACACTACGATTTTGAATTATCTGATTCAAACTGATCTAAAAGAAGTAGGTACTTATTATTTTTCATTGGTTTTTTTCCCGTACGTTAAGTATATAATAAAAATGTTTTTATTTGTTTTTATTCTTTGTTTACTTTCTAATTTGGGTAGAAAAAAGATTATTTTTCGTTTCTTATATACTTTTATATACGTTTTTTATTTACGACACAGCAAATTATAATTATTTCCACCTGTATTAATATCTACTGTTCAGATCTATGGTTTTTTTTTACCCATACTGTTCCAAAATCTGGCAAAGCTGCCTAGATCGAAAGAAATTTCTATCCTAATCACCCTCAAAATGAACCGATTCTCGAGGACAGTGACCCCGAGTGCGACACGCAGCAAACCTTTGCCCCGAGGCAGATTGTATTTTAGATGTATTTTAGATGTGAAGCGACACTTCTCGGTCCCGTCGGCGGTCGTATGTCGCGTCGGCGGTCGTCTGTCGCGCCTACCGAAATGGTACCTTAAAGGTCCGTCTCATGTTTAATGAATTTAACATATAATTAGAACTTGACATAATTTGCAAGTAAGTATAATACTTTTATTTAATAATTTTATTTTATAGTTGAAAATATAGGTAATATAAAATAAATATATAAAAAAAATTAATTATATTCAAAATAGAAAATTATATTTCAATATATATATATATATATATATATATATATATATATATATATATATATATATATATATGCGTAGCGGTTGTTTCGAGGAACTTTTTTGGTACCTTGCGGTCACTTTGAGGAATCCTTGGTCATTTTGAGGAAGTCTTCAAAATGCCGTATATATGTACATGTATATATCGGGTAGTTTGAGGAATATAAATAAGTGTTAATCGGGTATTTCAAGGAAGTTCCTCAAAATGCTCGGTAAAGGTATGAATAAGTATTAAACGGTTATTTTGAGGTAGTTCTTCAAAATGACCGGAACAAGATTTTGTTAATTACCTTCTTCAAAATGCCTTCGGCATTTTGAGGAAGGTATAATATAAAAATGTTTATATTATATTATATTATATTATATTATATTATATTATATTATATTATATTATATTATATTATATTATATTATATTATATTATATTATATTATATTATATTATATTATATTATATTATATTATATTATATTATATTATATTATATTATATTATATTATATTATATTATATTATATTATATTATATTATATTATATTATATTATATTATATTATATTATATTATATTATATTATATTATATTATATTATATTATATTATATTATATTATATTATATTATATTATATTATATTATATTATATTATATTATATTATATTATATTATATTATATTATATTATATTATATTATATTATATTATATTATATTATATTATATTATATTATATTATATTATATTATATTATATTATATTATATTATATTATATTATATTATATTATATTATATTATATTATATTATATTATATTATATTATATTATATTATATTATATTATATTATATTATATTATATTATATTATATTATATTATATTATATTATATTATATTATATTATATTATATTATATTATATTATATTATATTATATTATATTATATTATATTATATTATATTATATTATATTATATTATATTATATTATATTATATTATATTATATTATATTATATTATATTATATTATATTATATATTATATTATATTATATTATATTATATTATATTATATTATATTATATTATATTATATTATATTATATTATATTATATTATATTATATTATATTATATTATATTATATTATATTATATTATATTATATTATATTATATTATATTATATTATATTATATTATATTATATTATATTATATTATATTATATTATATTATATTATATTATATTATATTATATTATATTATATTATATTATATTATATTATATTATATTATATTATATTATATTATATTATATTATATTATATTATATTATATTATATTATATTATATTATATTATATTATATTATATTATATTATATTATATTATATTATATTATATTATATTATATTATATTATATTATATTATATTATATTATATTATATTATATTATATTATATTATATTATATTATATTATATTATATTATATTATATTATATTATATTATATTATATTATATTATATTATATTATATTATATTATATTATATTATATTATATTATATTATATTATATTATATTATATTATATTATATTATATTATATTATATTATATTATATTATATTATATTATATTATATTATATTATATTATATTATATTATATTATATTATATTATATTATATTATATTATATTATATTATATTATATTATATTATATTATATTATATTATATTATATTATATTATATTATATTATATTATATTATATTATATTATATTATATTATATTATATTATATTATATTATATTATATTATATTATATTATATTATATTATATTATATTATATTATATTATATTATATTATATTATATTATATTATATTATATTATATTATATTATATTATATTATATTATATTATATTATATTATATTATATTATATTATATTATATTATATTATATTATATTATATTATATTATATTATATTATATTATATTATATTATATTATATTATATTATATTATATTATATTATATTACATTATATTACATTACATTACATTACATTACATTACATTACATTACATTACATTACATTACATTACATTACATTACATTACGTTACGTTACGTTACGTTACGTTACGTTACGTTACGTTACGTTACGTTACGTTACGTTACGTTACGTTACGTTACGTTACGTTACGTTACGTTACGTTACGTTACGTTACGTTACGTTACGTTACGTTACGTTACGTTACGTTACGTTACGTTACGTTACGTTACGTTACGTTACGTTACGTTACGTTACGTTACGTTACGTTACGTTACGTTACGTTACGTTACGTTACGTTACGTTACGTTACGTTACGTTACGTTACGTTACGTTACGTTACGTTACGTTACGTTACGTTACGTTACGTTACGTTACGTTACGTTACGTTACGTTACGTTACGTTACGTTACGTTACATTACATTACATTACATTACATTACATTACATTACATTACATTACATTACATTACATTACATTACATTACATTACATTACATTACATTACATTACATTACATTACATTACATTACATTACATTACATTACATTACATTACATTACATTACATTACATTACATTACATTACATTACATTACATTACATTACATTACATTACATTACATTACATTACATTACATTACATTACATTACATTACATTACATTACATTACATTACATTACATTACATTACATTACATTACATTACATTACATTACATTACATTACATTACATTACATTACATTACATTACATTACATTACATTACATTACATTACATTACATTACATTACATTACATTACATTACATTACATTACATTACATTACATTACATTACATTACATTACATTACATTACATTACATTACATTACATTACATTACATTACATTACATTACATTACATTACATTACATTACATTACATTACATTACATTACATTACATTACATTACATTACATTACATTACATTACATTACATTACATTACATTACATTACATTACATTACATTACATTACATTACATTACATTACATTACATTACATTACATTACATTACATTACATTACATTACATTACATTACATTACATTACATTACATTACATTACATTACATTACATTACATTACATTACATTACATTACATTACATTACATTACATTACATTACATTACATTACATTACATTACATTACATTACATTACATTACATTACATTACATTACATTACATTACATTACATTACATTATATTACATTATATTATATTACATTATATTATATTATATTATATTATATTATATTATATTATATTATATTATATTATATTATATTATATTATATTATATTATATTATATTATATTATATTATATTATATTATATTATATTATATTATATTATATTATATTATATTATATTATATTATATTATATTATATTATATTATATTATATTATATTATATTATATTATATTATATTATATTATATTATATTATATTATATTATATTATATTATATTATATTATATTATATTATATTATATTATATTATATTATATTATATTATATTATATTATATTATATTATATTATATTATATTATATTATATTATATTATATTATATTATATTATATTATATTATATTATATTATATTATATTATATTATATTATATTATATTATATTATATTATATTATATTATATTATATTATATTATATTATATTATATTATATTATATTATATTATATTATATTATATTATATTATATTATATTATATTATATTATATTATATTATATTATATTATATTATATTATATTATATTATATTATATTATATTATATTATATTATATTATATTATATTATATTATATTATATTATATTATATTATATTATATTATATTATATTATATTATATTATATTATATTATATTATATTATTTGTTCGATGCGAACTTAGTACCAATATCATTCATAACGATATAATTAACGATTTTTTGAGTTATCTCTCGTAGGATGCATAAAGCTTTAAGTCGTCCAACAGTTAGTTAACGTTATTTCTTCGATTTTCTAGGTGGGTCATATACATATTCATGAGTTTTTCGTGGTGCTACAGATAATGGCATTGAAGAGATGCAAAATAAAAGGGGACTTTATTAGTCTCCCTGAAATACTTTTCTTCTGAATGACACTAACTAATCCTGTTTCGACATTCGCGTTTCTGGATGTTATGGAAAAGCGAGTTTTTCAGAGCGGCATCAGTTGTTGTATGCATCCCTTTATAGATTTTGGCATCGAGAGGTTTTTCAACAACTATGCGATTAGCTTGTATGAAGTTTTGTCGAACACCTTACGATAGTCGATCCAGGCCATGAACAGGTTTCGCTTATACCGCCTGGCTATCTATAGGTCTGTTCGGGTTCTTCAAAAATACATTGAGAACTATCAGAGGACTAGTTGACCAGTGGATAGTTTAATAGTTGTATGCGACGAATAATTTGGAATTTAACTGTTTCACTAGTTCTCGGACGGTTTGCATCGAGTTTTAAAGAAACCCGAACAAACCTTATGTATTAGTTCTATCAGTGTGTTCTCTTGGCAGCCATCTATGCATTTCTTAGGTCCACCTTGCTTATGGCAAATTATAGCATCTTTCATCTACTGAATTTTATATGTTGCAAGTATTGGTCTACGGGCGCAAAGTTACCCTACGACTTGTGAATTCTAATAATTTTCAAAATTTCTATAGACGCAACCGTAATTTTGTTGATATTTATTTTAGTACATGATCCAAAGTAAGGTCGACCTTTATCCATCTATTTAACGAATAAAAGTTTTTTTTAATAAATAAAACATGTTTATAAATATACTGCTAATGGGTTGCTTAAGAAAATACTGCAACTGCTCATTTTTACTTTCCTTTCTGTATAGAGATGACGAAAGTATCAAGAATATTTTTTTACAAAACCAATAATAAAAAAGTTTTCCATATGGTTCCAACTTTAAAAATAATAAAATTTAGGGTTAGGCTCTTTATTGTGACTACCAAAATATGATACTAAATTTAAAAAACAACTGTAGAGGGTACGTAATTTTTTAATTTAAAATGGGTAAATTGCATGTTTAAAAAATCGCTTTATATTTTATATATTATTTATATATGGTTATAAAGTTAGTATAAACGACTTTTATTATTATAAAAAATACATATATACGAGAAAAGCCAAGTGCGTGTCGCTATTTTACAATATACCCTGTATATCATGATGGGTACCACACAAGTACACCATCACATAATCAAACATTTGTAATTCGGGTATCATATACAAGGAGAGTAAAAAGTAATATATAGTTGAAAGCTGAAATACACATAAACTGCCACTTTGTACAAAACTCCCTGTAGAAAAATGATTAATTCAACTATGATTTTGATATTTTAAAACAACAATCTCAACAAATTTATTTTTACTAGTTAATCTATGTTCCTATGACTAGTTTTTTTTTGTAAGGAATACATTTTTTAATTGCTTCCTTCTGCAGATTTTACAATCAAAATACTGTCAAATTATTTGATACTTTTTATATATTCTGCAATGCAAATAGGTACAAAAACTAAATTTTGTTTATAAGTTTACATAATATAATATAGGTACTGATTTGTCTTAACTCCAATATACAGGTAAACTGAAACTGAAGTAAAATTAAATAAAAATGTACCTTGTGATGACAGTGATGTTGTTTATTATTATAATCTTTTAAAAATTAAAATAATCAAATGTACCAATTTTGATAATACAGGTCTGCACTTACAACAGAAACTCACAACGAATGTCTTATTTTGTTATGGAAATATTAGAATATTGAAATAATTAAGTCTTTTAAAAATACTACTGGTCATCACTGGATTGCCTACCTACTGGAGAAGAACCACTGACGTGTAATTTTTATGACCTCAAAGGTGGTGTTGAATAGTGAAAGCATTATCATTTACATTATTTCAATGAATAAGAGTTTTATGAAAATGATAACAAAAACGTGCATAAGAAATTTATTTTGGTAAAACTACTAGTAACAATTTGAAAACCCTCTAAGATACGACTATATTCGTAAATATGTTCTTAAAACAATGAAAAATATACAAACATTGCAAATTAAATAAAACTTGTTTAAATTCTTGTTTTACTATATCAAAATCATACTTGATTTGACAGATTAATTATTTCTCTACAGGAGTTTTGTAAAAAAAATTGCAATTTTTGTATTTCAACATTTTTTTTAATAATAAAGTGTCATGCGCGCACACTTATATAACCATATATAAATTATGCATTTATTATCATTTTAGGCCTAAAATGAGTTTTTAAACAGGCAATTTTTCTACTTTATTTTAAAAAATTACTCACCCTGTACAGTTGTTTTCCAAAATGGTTAGTATCTAAGCATGTTTCGTTCAATCATCCTATTTTTAATCAGATAATCTTCAGCTGTTTTGTGTCCCATTCTTAAGTTGATTTCCTCGTGATTCAATCTGTGTCTAATTTTAATATAGACACACTTAATTTTTTATTTAAATTATTTTGTAAAATGTATTCTAGATTCATATGATATAGGTATCTAGAATCAATAAAACTTTAAAAATATTTTTACATTATATATTTTTATTTTAATAATTATAAATGACTATACTAATTATATATATATATTTTTTTATTTTTATTAGCATCAACCACTAGGGTTATTACTAATTATATTGTAATTTATAATATATTCCTTAAAAAAATATATTTGCAATTTTAAACAAAAATATCATCCGTTTCCAAAGTAAACCTATGGTTGGAATTTCTTTTGTGCATGTACTTTCAGATGTCGAAAGGGTCGAATTTCCGAGAATAATGTTACCTAGGTAATAACAGAAATAGACTTGGATGAGTGTTATAACACGCCTATGAATAATAATTTTTTTAATACATTGAGTAATAAAAATTGATAAAATTTTTAGTTTAAAAATGCTTCTTTAGCAGAAGTAAACGATCATAAATGAATTAAAATCATAAAATAGTAAAACAATATTTACACTACCTACCCTGCATAAAATATAATGAAAATCTGCGAACATGTGATTGAAATAACTAAAAATTTTAGTAAAAAAAGTAACATATGATTATTGTTTAGGTACTTTTTAAATACAAATAAAAATAACAGAAATGTTTGATAGCTTTAGTTTGACACATTCATGAAGAAGCTAAGTTGTGAAATTTTGAAGGGATCAATTTTGACAGTGAGATAATTTTTTATATTTCTTCTAATTAAAATTGTCCATGGGCACAAAGCTTTCATATTATTAGTTTTTGAGATACAGGATGTTGAACTTGAACTTGTGAATTTTTATAATTTTCAAAAAACTTTATTACGCAAACGTTGTTATTTTGTTGATATTCAAAATTATTAAAAAATCTCTAATATATTTGTGTTCGTCAATAGTAGTTTGTGCAACAAGAGTGGATATGGACAATCCACTCGAGTTGTACAGTATATTTTTTCTACGACCCACTAACGAAAATCATCAAATAATATAAATTATTTTGATTATTAAGATAAAATAACTAATTTAAAAATAATTTATCACTTTTACTAATTTATAAAATAAAAAAGTAAAAAGAGAAAAAAGATTTAATTTAATTTGTCCACATTTTAGATTTGAACCCGGGCCTTCCGCATGAAAGGCAACTGTACTGATCTCACCACCATATCTATGCGCTTAATATTTTTGCTTAATACTCGTAATTAAATTGACTTATAGACGTGCTATTATTTATTCTACACAAAAATAATTCATTTTAATGTATATTTAATCTCAATAACTAAAAAATATACTAACAAATAGTTTGACAATATTGTCACTTATTTAAAATTTTAAGAACAAACAATAGCAGTCGGTTGACCAACATATGAACTGTGATTGGTGAATATCATTTTTTTTGCAGATATCTCACTATCTATAATGGATATGAAATATATTCGTACAGTTGAACACAATAGCATACTTTTTCGTTATGTAAATAAGCTAATATCCTTGTTGGTGTAGAAAAAATATTATATCAATCTTTTTGGAAAAAGAATTATACACAGTTAGTAATTTGTTAATTAAAGTGAAAAAATGTATATTTAAAAAAAAATCATTTGACGCTTAAAATAATGATTATAAATGAATTATTTACAATAGGATAATTGAGTGTAAACGACACTTTATTATCATAAAAATACACGTATACTAGGTGAGTTAGAAAGTTGATCGGTGAGTGTTGCTCTTTTACAATAGACTCTGGATATCGTAGTGTGTCCCATACAAGTACACATAAAGGGAGAGTAAAAATTTTCATAATGTTGAAATATACAAAAATTTACATTTTTTTGCAAAACTCCGTGTAGAAAAATATTCATTCAAATCAAGTAGGTATGATTTTCACACATTAAAACAACAGTTTTATCAAATTCATTTTCAAAAGTTAATCCATGTTTTTGTAACTAGTTTTTTATTCTGTGTGGGAACAATTGTACAACAACTGTCTTTTGCAAATTTGAATAAAAGTTGATTCTGATATTATTTTGTTCTGTACATAATTTTCCTAAAATGGTCCGTATTCGAGAAGTTTGACAAAATGTGCAAAATTCCAATTTTAAAAATCTTCAAATAAAAGTTGTTTGCGATATTATTTTCTATAATTTTTGTTATATACCTGATTTCTTTAAAATGGACCGTAATGGAAAAATTTGAAGAAAAGTGTAAAATTTTAATTTTTCATTATTTTCGTTGACAATAAATATATATGAAAAAAAATGGTCGAGTAAGATGTGTGTCTAAAATGTATGTATTTAGTTCATCCTCTACACATTTACAGGGGTGATACAATAGGTTGTACAAAATAACCGGAAAAAGCCTGTAACTAAACATAATTTTTTTTCAATTGGGTTTTGAAAATAAGGAGTTTTAACATAAAGTGCTAATTTTATTTGTATAAGACCATTTTTTTGTTAGAAATAATAAAATTATTTTAAAATTTGTTATTTTAAATTATTTCATGGATCCTATCCTGTCATGTTTCAAATAGTTTAAACTACATACCCTAAATACACCATAGCAAATAAATGAAAACGCACAACATTTTTGTGTACTTCAAGTCTATTAAAATTATTTGACAATGTGAAAAAAATCTGACTGTTAATCGTGAGTACCTATCTCTAGAGCGTCAGATTTACTATGTTCTCGTATTTATGACAAAAATATCTCTAGGATCTAAACCGTCCAGTATATAAGGCGTTTATTACATTTAATGCGAATATGTTAAACATTTGCACTTCTCCGTGAGCAATTTTTTTTTTAATTTTGAATACCGTAAAGACAAGTGACTTTGACTCACTGTCAAAATTTTACCTAGTTTCAATTGTTAAATAAAAGCAAATCCAAATTCGCATTTTCGCCATAATTTAGTCTTCAGTTATATTTTAAGCAAAAATATCTTAAATGGTCTAATTTTTCAAATAAAAAATAAAAAAGGTGTGTGCAAAGCCACCCGCAGGACTTTGACTCACCCATCATTTTAAATTGTTTTCTTTATAAAACTACTTGCTGGTTTAAAGCCACCCATCACAGTTGATAGTAAACACATTTTATCATTAAAAAATATTTATTGCTTACGGTAAAGATAATAACAAAAATTATTACAAGCAACAGTATTGTTGGTTTCATACACATTTTATCACCTTTCAATTTCGATTATTTTGCAATAAGGTAAATTTTTTATACTACAAAAAGCGTAAGTGTCCAATTGTCTTTAAATAAAGTGTTTTGGAAAGTTTAAATACCTTACCAGCGTGAGTTTTATTTTAAAAATAGGACGTATAATTTTTTGTGAACAAAAATAACTATTTACTGATTTGGGCTAAAGTCATCTCATGCGGGTCAGTCACCCGACTTTACGGTATATCATTGTAAAACAATATATTAAAATAAAAAATGTAAATTAAAGAATATTAGGTAACAGAATAAACTAAGCAGTTCGATTTTATGATTTAAGGGTGCAATAAATCTCATATTTACACTGAGATTTTAGGAACTCACTACCTGTTCTCGGCTTATCCTGAGGACACCAGGTTTTTATTTAGGTGACCAGCTAATTAAGGATTTGTGGAAAATTTGTGTAAAGTTCTATTGTTAGGTAAATTTGTTTTTCGATGAAAATGTGGTCTTCTAGCCTCATAATTTAAGTTCATTTTATTAATTTAATAAAAATAGTTATGTACAGAGTTGGGTTGCAAGCATATACAGGGTTGTCTATAATTAGCGTATTACCATACTTCTGGCTTTATTGGACAAATAACTAAAAAATGGTAAGATTTTGTTTTTAAGATGCGCATCTTTGATACACGATTCACTATTGGAGATAAGACATAATCATCAGTTTTTTTTTTCAAATGGCCTCATCATTATTTGATAGTACCAATTACAAGAGAACATGTTTTCACATATGGACACCGAATTTGGTGTTCGTTACATATAAATATTTTCGAGGAAAAAAAAATTCTTACAAAACGTTACTTAGCATTCGTAATAATGATTATAAAAATATCTCGAAAATATGTTGTAAGTATCACTAAAGCCGTCTTCTTACGCAAAAATTGTGTTCTTTTAATTGGTATTATCAAAATGGGTGTTGCCATTAAAAAAAACTGATGTAAGCGTGTTATTTCTAATAGCGATAACGTGTTTTTTAAATGTGCATTTTTTTATATACATATATATTTTTATGACAATCACTGTTTTTAATAGCAATACTCTTTTTTGATAGTACCAATTTAAAAAAAAAAAACACATTTTATTACGTAGAGACGTCAAAATTTGTGATATTTAGGAACAATCATATTTTTGAGAAAATTTTTTTTATCATTCTATGTTATGAACACTAAATTGCGATTAATAAGAATGTTTTATTGATAAAATTATTATGTCACATAGTTGGAAATTTGTCCCTATTAATTGGTATTGTCAAATAATGGCGTTGCCATTTGAAAAACTGTTGATGACGTCATATCTCGAATAGTCTATTAAAATTGATTGATGATGTGAAAACAATAAAATAATAATAACGACCTGTAGGGTGTTTTGCTTTAAAAAATTATAGGTTTAATTGGCTACTTGTTTATGGACCACCCTGTACATTTAAGACTAATTGTTAAATATTGTCATACAACATAATTTTTTTTTTATTATTTTTCAATCATAAAACAGCTATCGATCAATTACGCACTAATGGGACACCTTGTATAAGTGTTATTGACTAACATTTTGGTATCATTGGAGAGGTACATTTATAACGCATTTAATACTGAAATAATAAACAAAGTGTTGCTTAAAAAAAAAATCAGTACATTGAACTTAAAATTCGCCATACTTAAGGCATGTTTTAATTGCTTGATAAGCCTATAATATTTTTTAAAAATATTCCAGGTTTAAATACAGTATTACCAAAGAATTCTAAAACTGAAATAAAATATACTTTCTTTTTTGCCAGGCAAAACATCCTGTATATTTAAAAACATTTTTAAAATGTGTATGTTTCACTTCCATAAAATTTAAATTTAAAACTTGTTTGCGTATTTATAACTCAAATTGAAATATTGGACAATTACACACTAATGGGACACCTTGTATAATGTGAACATAACTTCTGTACGCTAAAATATTAGGGAAAATTATCGGATATGTATTTCTTCTAAGGCATAAGTATTTCTACAATAAATAATGTACTCTAATCTTAACCAACTGCGCAAAGGTAGCTGCGCTTTTGAACATTTTAAATGTAACACTGTAAAATTTATTGTATTACTAAACAGCCAACGTAATGGAAAATTCGTTAAACTAATTATTAATAGGGTTAATATTTTTTTTGTATCGTTTTCTTGCAGGATTAACAATTGTTGCGTAAATACAAGTGTAACACTTCATATTACTAATTTAACGCAATACAACATACTATCAGAAATGTCTACATATAACACCGGTAACAAAATATTGTAACGATTGTTTAATTTAAGTGTAGTTTATTTGTTTGAAATATTTTATGTATAATTTATTTACAATTCGTTTTTAATTTATTTAATATTTATTTATATTACTAATTTATTTATAATACTAATTTATTTAGCACATTACTTATATTAATTTATATCACATTTACTTTATCGATGTTCTCACTGCTTTGAGCAGTGCTTTCCATACATCATAATAAGTAGATCGATCGCGGAAAGTGTTCTTTGTTACCAGATAAAAAAAGTAACGCGATCCATCTTGAAGTTTCAATGTTTTTCCAGGTGCTGGTAACTGACTTTAACGTTCTGGCAATCGACAAAACTTCTTCCGAAACACAGATACCAGACTTCGAGCGTCGTTGATTCTGACGAAAGTGCTATGGAGCAGCGACTTTTCTGTGAGCGTGTTGTCGTTGCTCGGTTGTAACACCATGTCTTGCTTTTCCGGTACCTCCATATGCACCCATAAATTCTTCAAAGACAAGGTCAGGTGTTTCTTGGAGCTGCTTTACTTCTTCTTCCTCGTCATGGTTACCCTTAAAAAGTACGGATCTTCACAAGACCTTTGAAATTTAGGAGAATAACCGTTTTGTCTTATTGAGTTATAGAGCCAAACTGTCAAATTCCTTGAAACACCCTCCTGTGGCTTGGGTATCGTATGGCTTCTTTATTTTGTCGCTAGCCATTTGTGAGCGAACTAACTGATGCATATCCATTTTCCTTCGTAGCTGGATCACACAATCTTCACCGGCTGTCTTCTCTAGGTCAGCATCCAAACTCGAGGTCACACGGTAGTCTCCTCTTACGCCCTAACAGCACCTTTGCTGGTGTTTGGCATGTAAATTCATTGAAAGTGTATATATTCGTGCGTACAGCAGCGCCAATTAATTTAGGTACTAATAGACCATTTCTGCGTATACTGACAATATATCATTTTTAACAGAATTCGTAATTAAAAACTATATATGTTAGTTTAAATAAAAGTATATGGATTTATTAAACAAGTAAAACAATAATTTTTTATTATATATTTTCATTGCTAAAATTAAAAAAAATTAAGTATAATCAATAAAAATCAATAATAAAATATAAATAGGCAATAGTATTTACGGGAAAATGTATGAGAAGTTGCCTAAGTCTAATAAGTTGTCTTTGAAGAATTAACCTATTCTGTCAAAATAAAAAGTTAAAATGTATAAACAGAAGGGACTATTATTTATATTTTTATTTTTGTTCGAAAGAAAACATTGAATGATTAAAACTGGTTTTCTATCAGTAAGTCACAAAATTTAATTCCAGTCACATACAATAATCAAAAGCAGAAATCTTGAAATCTAGTACTTGCTAAACATTTAAGAATGAAGGGATGTTGAAGAACAACGTAAAATAATAATTTATTGTTAATTTAAAACCTTTCAAGTTTCTGATGTCTACTATTTCCAGTATTACTGGTATTATTACAAAAATAAAGGTAATTTTTCTTCTTATTGTACACCTATCCATTTATTTCTTTGATTTCATTTCCACTTTGCTACTAAACATTTTTATAATTTTCACTGTTTTTTGCTAGTATTTTTACAATATTCAACACAGCAAACTCCGGTTGCTTATTGTATTAATTTTATCTACTGTTTTGAAAAAAAAGTAAAATGTATACGCGTATTTGATATGTCAAAATTACAAAATATCGCCCTAAAATGCAATGAATTATCCGCAGGTAGTACTAGTATCTCTTTTACTTCCCCTACCATGACTTCGCACTGAGCGAATAAGCAATTGCAAAGAGCGAA